>OX383934.1:17375000-18625000 GCA_947532085.1 Elegia similella | reverse complement strand
TTCGAAGGTGACCTCGATTTACTCTTTCTTTTCTCTCTACGGTCTCTTGAGCGAGACCTAGAACGGCGTCTTTCCCCCCTAGATCTAGATCTGCGTCGGCGATCTGCAAGATGAAGACGACATGGTTAAAAACGGATAAAAATCTGAATCTATTACAAATGTATTACAACATTTAAGCTAATCTTACCTTTGTCTTCTCCCATTGGATCTGTTTTTTACGTTTTATGTGAAATGTACAAAGTCAATCAATAAATGAAAGTTGAAACCTCTCAAATGCTCTCAAAGCAAAATATCACAAGCAAAATGGCGGCGTTTTACTTTTTTTAAATTGTTGACGGCGTTGTTAATCAATGTTGCCAGTCAAAAATATTTTTTTTTCATATATGTTTTACGGCATTTGGCTTTTAGCCCTTATTTTTTTGTGTGTGTGTTATCAACGAAATGGTGGTGTAATTCATTTCGTTGATTCGGTGGAGCTCCTGGCAACAATTTCCTCTCACGAATCCAATGGTTTGATCATAGACGTCGCAGCACGGTGAGCGACCACCGGCCCGCTATGTCCTACAGCCGCACCATGACACGGCCCGCTATATAAATCTCACTACAGCCGCACATTACTTATTTTAGTTATTCCACACGTTGTTCATAAACATGGGTATTTATAACACCAAACTATACCGATTTCACATTATAAAGTCCACTTGTCGCGGCAACCGCGAGTTCTTATGTGGGTCGAATCAGAATAGTCGTGTATAGGCACTTTCAAGTTTAGAGGAGGTTGTCTATGGCACAGGTTTGTCTATGACACAGGTTTATCTGTGGTTATCTGTGGCATTCTAAGATGCAGTGAAACTTTGATGGCGGGAATTTAAGTCACATTACATCAAGATTAATCCAATACATAGTAACATTTAAATATGGAATATGTTATCAAGGAATCTGCTGCTACTAATCCTTAAGTTGAGTATAACTTGATTCTCATGAAACACGATTAGATTATTCCCCTTTTGTTAATTTGTGATATGCTGGATAAATGTCTTGGTAATTATAGAAGAATCGTTGACACTGTCTTCGGCGACGAGTTGCGCTGCAGAGCATAGAAGTCGAAGGCCTTGGGAGACGTTCTCGTGTGGTCTGCTGTAGGTACATGAGTGGTTCTGTGTTTGGTCTTGAGTACGGATTGAGTCCAGCTATCCGGAAAGGGCCTGAGTGCTGGGCCTGTGGTGGTCGCACGATTGAGTCTACGAGTTGAAAGTCTTCATTCGTACGTAAGCATAGGACCGGAGGTGTCCTCGTCGTGTGTGGCGAGTGTAAGCTGTGGGCTTCCACTCGCCTGTAACGGAAGCTCATGTAACAGACCAATTGTTTATTTAATATCTTGATAATCATAATATACTGATGTGTGACAGACTTTAAGACTGACGAGTAGCGTGCGTTCGTGAGGAACTTGTTATACTCATTGGAATCTATCTTATACAGGTGGAGAAGTGTTAATAAGACTGGCTGGCAAGGTCGCACCAGCTGAGTCTTCTCATCCCATACAATCGACCAAGACTGATCATATTCCAGTAATAACATAAGAGCGTGAAATCCAGGTATGTTTAAATCCTTATCGTATTATAGGATTGTCTCGAAGGATTATGTCCAACGCTCATAAACTACCTTTTGGTAAAGCGAAGCATAGAAGGAAGTGATATACAGATATAATTACCTCATACGTTTAATATCATAAATACTACACTTACAGATATAGATACGCATTATATAAATATATACATCATAATAATAATCCTTCGCGACATGGTGGAGATGCTGGGATGGAGACAGCCGGATTCTATTATAGAAATAAATTTCTCTTCTCATACTGAGAGTGAACAATTTACCTAAGAATCCTTCTAGGAATTTTAGATTGAAACTATAATTCCTCATGTTGAGCTGGAAAGGAACATAAAAGTGATAACCTAAGGAATTTATTAACTATGAAAAGGTTATTAGATATTAGATAGATGGAAATTATGGAGAAAATAATAAGAATTCACAAGTTACAATTTAGTTCCCAGTAAACATGATAGATGGCGTTAAGAGCAAGATTCCCGATAAAAAGGCCCTCTAATAGTACCTCATGAAATAAAGAAAAACAGCAAGATACATTTATTCATACTATTTTATAACAAATACACGCAAATTCACATTTTTTAATTGTATCGTGGTAATAGTCGTGTGATATTGAAAATAGTGAAGAGGCCATCTTGAATGCTTCATTATGTACAGTATAAACAAAAGGAACCTAATTTGGCTTTTGTCATTGGAACTCGTTTAGTTGATTAAAATACTATTTAAAAATAATTCTACGGAACTAACTCTGGTTGTATTTAAAATAAGAACAATGAATTATTTTTAAGTCTGATTGAGTTTAAAATAAGAAAAGGAAGTTACTTTAGTTTTAAGAAAATAAAGGGAACACTTCCGTTCACTTGCGAACCTCGTAAAAGAGTCGAACTTCAGAGCGTACTTGTAATCGCCTTGTTTGTTTTGTTTCCTACGGCTAAAGTGAAAACATTGTTTTGAAAATCTAGGTAAGATTTTATTTTACTGTATATTAAGTGAAAATGTGTGATCTATGTAATTTAGGATAACAAATGTGCCAGCTATAATGAGTGATTACGTTAGTAAGTGATATCATCGTATTTAAGGAAATTTTTCGGTAAGAAGTTTCACCGGTAAAAGTTAACATTGTAAAACTATTGAATTTATTCAATACTCGTTTAAAGCGTATGTAAGCGGAGAGTACTTGTAATAAAACGATGATTCACATTACGAGTTTCGGACAATGACTTAGTCCAAGTGTGTTTCGAGTTGGTATGAAAACTTTATCATCATGATTGATTTGAATATAGAAATGTTTATTACCGTTCAAAGAAAAATCTTTCTGTAGGAGATTAGTAAAAATAATACACGGTATATAACATTAAAACAATACTTTAAGGTGATCATAAACAAGAAAAGGTCTTGAGACAAAAATTATCACGTCGACCATTATCACAGAAGTAAAGTGTTACCTAAACTTATTGATATTAAATGGTAGATGCAACTTTGTCAAACGACGTGCATCACCCTATAGTGAAGTCAACAAGGCTACAAGTAATCACTCGAAATGTTCGAGTTCGATTCTACAGTTACCTCTCTTGATTAGATTTTGTTATAAAAGTACAGTCAACTATTTAATTTATAGAAAAGAAGTGATTGATGTACAGTTGACTCATATAAGAGAATTTACTGACGCATAACCATATAATCATTGATTTGGACTAAGTACGAGTTAGAAAACTAAATTTATCAAGGACAAAGTGATAACAAGATTACAATAGTAATGTTTTGACAGATGTCATACAATGTGACATGATAACTTTCTAAATCATAAACAGAGTTCAAGTTTCACTGGATTTCGTAGTATTATATTAGAAGTACCAATCTAAGATGAACCGAAGAGAAAAGTGTATCGAGTCAGTAGAATCTGAGTACCTACTTTAAAGCATTACAACATGGTCACTAAACAAAGACACTTATTTGTCTTACATTTATTGACCATATGGAGAGTGAGTCAGACTATATATTTTAAACTACAAGATAACTATCAAGTTTTATGCTGGTTAGAATTGATAATTTATATTTATTTACTCTAACCATACAACGGTAGATTTATTTGAGAATATTAATAGTTATAGACGTGTTATTCAGAATGTATACTTAACACTCTGTCTGTATACATATAATTTATATAATTAGGAAATGGTCTACAGGACTGATTTTTATTCAATTCTAATAAAGTATTGAATAGGATACCTAAGATATAGAGGCCCAACCTCTAATTTTAACACAAATCTATTTACTTAAGACATAACTCTATCCTATAGAAGAAATCTAAATTATGATTATTACAAAATCGATATTGAACTATCAGTGGTAGCAATTAAATTAACTTTCTAAAATAAAATAGGTAGGTAAATTCACTTTGTAATTAAACAAGTGGTTGATAATAATTAAGAAAAGTGTGACAAGATGTCATCTTGTGATTATATTGCATATTAAAGGTTATGTGTATTAGATAAATCACACCATAGCTTCCTTATAGTTACATAGGTCCTATGAAGCTGAATGAAACATAGAACATATGAACATATAGGAGTGAGAAGCGGTAATAGCCCAGTAGTTTAAAGAACGCAGCCTATGAATATAAGGCTCCGGGTTCAAACCTCACCCAGTTACACCAGTGCCGTGCCTCTGACCTCGTAGACCAATCGGAGTTGAGTGAGGCGATTTTGGTCGACCACTGTCTGTTTCTGTTGTGTCAGAACATAGTGGGGCGACGTATCCGTTAAGCGGAGTTGAGTGAGGCGATTTTGGTCGACCACTGTCTGTTTCTGTTGTGTCAGAACATAGTGAGGCGACAAATTCGTTAAGCGGAGTTGAGTGAGGCGATTTTGGTCGACCACTGTCTATTTCTGTTGTATCAGAACATAGTGAGGCGACGTATCCGTTAAGCGGAGTTGAGTGAGGCGATTTTGGTCGACCATTGCCTGTTTCTGGTCAGACAGAACAGAGTGGGGCGACGTATCCATTAATGGACTGTTTACGGGTGAGTGAGATAGAAATGAAGAGGGCAATGCTAACCGCTCCATTGTGTTCTGTTAAAGATAATTATTGTATATTGACAAGAGCTTAGCTCTTAAATGTTAGAAAAGTGAAAAATATGTAAAGGCTTTAAAGTTATATAAGCTTTGAAATTTCAAACGTCTAGAGAAATAGGGCTCACTGTTACTCTTTACCTATGGCAAATAAAATAACTCAGAACCCTTTTTATTTAAGACTCTGATGCTCTTAAGTATTAATTGAATGGGAGACCCACTGGTACCATATAATTATTAAGTAATCTAGCTAATTGATTTAGATATGACCTTGTGAAATGTAATGTATGATAACATGACCTTGTTACTAAGTCATTCTGAGAAATTAGCGTTATACAGGGTGTACACCCCAAGTATATATTTTACACCTTTTAAGGAGTAAAATGGAAGAATCTAACTTAGAAGAGGTGCTGTGCCACCGTCTGAAACTGATAACAGATAAAATGCAAAATATAAGCTCTATGGCTGAAGTATATCTGAAGGAAGGATTAGAAAAGGAAAATATACAAGAAGCACAAGTATGTGCTTCTAAACTAGATGTGATCATCAAGAGATTTGCAGTTGAAATCAATGAGTACTTTAGACTTGTGAATCAACCATCAGCCGACCATGTGTCAGAAATGACAGAAATTCAACTTAACGCAGAAGAAGTCTTGACAGAATTAAAATGTAAATTAAAGAACAACTCGAATGAGAATGAAAATACTACATGTAAAACACAGGGAGAGAAAACATATGTAGCAAAGTTGCCAACTTTAACACTACCAGAATTTAGCGGTGATATACTAAAATGGTCAGAATATTGGGACATCTTCAAGTCTAACATACACGAACGTCCTATTGCAGATGTAGACAAGCTTTTGTATTTGAAGTCCACACTAAAAGAAGAACCAAGAAGAATCATAGACGGACTTGAGACCACAAATAAGAATTATGAAATAGCAATTAGCATCCTGCAAGAAAGATACGGGAAAACACCACATATTATAGACGCTCATTATAGTGCTTTGAGGAAGATTAAAGTTGCAGAAGGAACGATTAATGAAAGCCGTCTCACTCTTAACGAAATATAAAGAAACATTAGAGTCTTACATTCTCTAGGGGAAGATACTAATCATAATCATTTAAGACATCTTATAACAGAAAAATTCCCTGAAGACATTATATATGAAATGAAGATAAAGATGAAAGAAGAGTCAGTTGAAGAAATGAGAAAATATTTGGACATTATAATATCAGCAAGAGAAGAAGCATATCGTTTGAGGCAAGAGAAAAGTGATAATGAGAAAGAAAATAAAACAATAGAAACTTTACATACTATATCCAAAGAAATACAACAGAAGAGTCATATACACGGAAGAAGATATATCAATAATAAATACACGGAAAGGAATAATAAAAGAAACGAATATAACAAGAACAAGGAGTTTAAACAAAGAAATGTCTATAGGAATCAACCACAGTCATCATATCCACCTAAAAACCAACAAAATAGGAGGAAACGTAAATACAAACAAATAGAAGATATAGGTAGAGAAAGAAAGTTAGAAACTAAAGTATCCAAACGTAGAAGATTAATATGCACATATTGTGAAAAAGAGCACTACTCCGACAAATGTGACCAATACAAAACTATATGGGAAAGAAAATTAAAATTAAAGAACAAATGCTTTAACTGTTTGCTTGAAGGTCACCGTTTAAGGGATTGTAAGAGAAAGTCAGAATGCTTTTATTGTAATAAAAGAGATCATCATAGATCTATATGTCCAATAAGATTTGGAATAAAACCTGAACCAGCACTAATATCAGCTTTGAGGAATGAGACGACAACGATACTACAAACAGCTATAGTAACATTAGAAAATAAAAAAGATAACAGAAGCCCAAGAAGATGTAGAGTATTATTAGATAGCGGCTCCCAGAGATCTTATATAACTACGGAAGTCTCTAGAGAACTTAATTTACCGATTTTAGAGGAAAGTAGATTATCAATATTCAGTTTCATTAGTGAGAAACCTCAGAATTACGACAGCAACAGAGTGAAAATAGAAATTAATGTTATAACTAATAAGAAAATAATTATACATGTCAATGAGATACCTTTCATATCAAAAGGTGTAGATCCACCCAATCAGAACCTAAATAAATGGACAAACAAAGTCTTATCGGACGACGGCACTTTGGGAAATAGGATTGATATTTTAATTGGAAACGATTATTACTTTGACTCAATATCTACAGAAGATTAAATTACATGAAAATCTATTTTTGATTGAATCAGAACTAGGATATATAATTAGTGGAAGAATCCCCACAAAAGAAAAGGAAAATACTTTGTCGATAATCACATATTGTGAACACCATGATCCTAGATGTATTTATTACACTGAACCAGACTTACCTCTGAAGAATATGGATATTACATTCCTGTGGTCACTAGAAAGTATTGGTATAATAGACAACCCAAAGGCAACCAGAGAAGAAGAAGCTGTTAAACATTTTAATGAAACCGTAAAGTATGAAGATGGAAGATATAAGGTTAAATGGCCATGGATACAGTATCCTCCAGAGTTACCGACAAATTTTGGCCTAGCATATGGCAGACTGAAAGGTTTAATGGATCGACTTCAAGAAGATACCTTCCAAGAGTATAAAATTGTATTAGATGAGCAACTAAGAAAGGGCATTATAGAAATTATTGTACCAGAAGAGAATGTTTATAAACAAAAAAACCCCACCTATTCATTATTTGGCACATCATATGGTTAAACAAGAAGGAAAAAAGGGACGTATTGTATATGACGCGTCGGGTAAACTTAAAGAAGGTAAATCTCTCAACGAAAACATGTACAGAGGACCTTCAATGATCGGAGATCTCGTCACACTAGTAATTCAATTTAGGACACGCAGAGTAGGTGTTACAGCTGACGTAGAAAAGGCATTTCTGCAGATAGAACTTCAAGCTGAAGATAGAGATGTAACAAGATTTCTATGGGTAAAAGATACTAATAAACCTATTTCTATGGATAATATCATTCATATGAGATTCTGTCGCGTACCATTTGGTATTATAGCCAGTCCTTTTATATTGACAGCGACTTTGAAATACCATGTCTCAAAGATTGCCCCGGAATTAGTGTCCAGCACAGTAGATAAATGCTACGTAGACAATTTTGTTACGTAATCTACCTAATGACTGAAAATAATGGTAAAAGGAATACAGCACTTATTATGGCCAAATCCAAAGTCGTGCCTAAAGAAGAAAGAGAAAAACTACGCATACCTAGACTTGAATTACTAGGATGCTATTTAGGAAGCAAACTGATAACATACATCAAAAATACAATAGGAATACCGATAGGTAAACAATTTCTTTGGACAGATAGTCAAATAGTACTTAGCTGGATTAATTCTAATAAACTTTTACCACCATATATTGCCAGAAGAATTAACACTATTAAGGAAAATAAGCAACTGCAGATACGATATGTATATACTGACATAAATCCAGCCGACTTAGCAACGCGCCCTGAATTGTGGGAAAAGAAGAAAACCCTATGGTTCGAGGGTCCAAAATTCCTTAAACTTGGAAAGAGATATTGGCCCGATGATAAGATATTTGATACTTCACATTCATTGCTGGCGGAGGGTCCTTCGGATACGTTAAACTTAATGGAAATAGATGACAATATACCTGAAATAATGTTTCAAGAACAAGTCGAAGAAAATAGAAATGAAAACGGAGAAACGGAAGAGAAAATGAATAAGATACAAGTGTTAAAAGAACTACAAAGAGAATATTTTCCGCAAGAAAGTGACGGAAAGAAAACAAGTCTTGCAATAAACTTAGATATATTTAAAGACATCGATGGCATTCTGAGATGCAATGGACGCATGAAGAATGCGGATTGGCCCTTCGATAAACGACATCCTATACTGTTACCTAGAGACTGTAAATTCACAGAAGAATTCGTAATGAAGATTCATAAAGAAAATTATCACATGGGAACTAATCACACCTTGAGTAAAGTTAGAGAAATATATTGGATTCCAAAAGGAAAGAGCTATATACAAAGAGTGTTAAAGAAGTGTCCTGAATGTATTAAACATAACGGAGGCCCATTCAAGTTACCACCGTCACCAGCTCTACCTCCAGAAAGAGTGAATTATACAGCACCATTCACATATACCGGAGTTGACTATCTCGGACCTCTTTTAGTCAACCATGGAACTCACAAAAGGTGGGTGTGTTTATTCACCTGCTTAGTAGTAAGAGCTGTACATTTGGAGGTAATACAAGATCTAACGGCTGAAGAAGGGTTACTAGCACTACGAAGGATGATTGCCACGAGAGGACTGCCCACGTTAATAACGTCAGACAATGCACAACACTTTAAACTCATAGCAAGTATTATCTCTAACCAATATTGTATAGATAAGAAAATAAAATGGAGATTCATTAATCCACTCTCACCTTGGACTGGTGGGTTTTATGAGAGGCTGATTGGAATAGTAAAGAACTGCATGAAGAAGACTTTAGACAAACATAAATTAACAGACAATCAGTTAGCGACCGTTATTAAAGAAATAGAAGCTGTAATTAATTCGAGACCTCTTACTAGCGTTGACTCTGAACTTGACTACATTTTGAAACCATCGGATTTCCTAACAGTGGGAAGAGTAATCACTATGGAAAAAACAAAAGAGAACATCGATCCTCAAAATGCATCCATAACAAAAACAGAATTGATACAAGGCTGGAAACAAGCACTCAAGATACTAGAAGAATTTTAAAGTTATGTTTTCGAATCGCTACTTATTGAGTCTACGGGAACGTTATGGTCATCTACCGCGAGAACCTCGGATTACTTCTAAATTAAGCCCACATCCAGGTCAAATAGTTCAGATTAAAGGTGAATCTAAAGATAGAAACGACTGGAGAACGGGAAAAATTATATCACTTATATACCAACTATTGATGGACAATATAGAGCAGCCAAAGTACAAGTTGGCAAGAATGAGTATGTACGCTCCATTGCTCATCTCTATCCATTAGAGATAAACGATACCTCAAATCCTATCTTAAATACATCCAACGATCAAGAAATTATTCAACGTAATACACAGACAGGCGATATAGAAGAAACCAAAAGTATAACACACTTAAGAGGTGAATCACTTAATACAGTATCACGACAAGGAAGCGAAAAGGAAAGAAATGTACCTTTGGAGATAGACAAAAGCAGCGAACCTGTGAATCCAACAAAACCAACTGGAAATGAAGACGTTTCACAGATTGAGACTGAAGAGTTAATAAATAAATAAATAAATATATAGGGACAAATCACACAGATTGAGCTAGCCCCAAGGTAAGTTCGAGACTTGTGTTATGGGATACTAACTCAACGATACTATATTTTATAATAAATACATATATAGATAAACATCCAAGACCCAGGCCAATCTGAAAAAGATCATTTTCCATCTTGACCTGGCCGGGGATCGAACCCGGGCACTCCGTGTCGCAGGCTGGCGTGTTGACCGCTGCGCCACGGAGCTGTCATAGTTACAAGAAACAGACAATACTCATGGAAAAGAAAGTGATCAGAGAGTCAGACGGGTGGCAGCTACGAAAGCAATGCAAAAAATTAAAGAATGGACTCAAGACTTGAACGCCCTTTTACTTCTCTCCGATGTTTTACCGTCGGGGAGTGTCGCGGCAACAACGAGTTCTTAGGTGAGCCAAATTAGAATAGCAGTGTAGATCAAAGGATAGACCCAAGACCTGAGTACAGTCTTGTTTCTCTCCGGTGTTCCGCCGTCGGGAAGTGTCGCGGCAACCGCGAGTTCTTATGTGGGTCGAATCAGAATAGTCGTGTATAGGCACTTTCAAGTTTAGAGGAGGTTGTCTATGGCACAGGTTTGTCTATGACACAGGTTTGTCTGTGGTTGCCTGTGGCGTCCTAAGATGCAGTGAAACTTTGATGGCGGGAATTTAAGTCACATTACATCAAGATTAATCCAATACATAGTAACATTTAAATATGGAATATGTTATCAAGGAATCTGCTGCTACTAATCCTTAAGTTGAGTATAACTTGATTCTCATGAAACACGATTAGATTATTCCCCTTTTGTTAATTTGTGATATGCTGGATAAATGTCTTGGTAATTATAGGAGAATCGTTGACACTGTCTTCGGCGACGAGTTGCGCTGCAGAGCATAGAAGTCGAAGGCCTTGGGAGACGTTCTCGTGTGGTCTGCTGTAGGTACATGAGTGGTTCTGTGTTTGGTCTTGAGTACGGATTGAGTCCAGCCATCCGGAAAGGGCCTGAGTGCTGGACCTGTGGTGGTCGCACGATTGAGTCTACGAGTTGAAAGACTTCATACGTACGTAAGCATAGGACCGGAGGTGTCCTCGTCGTGTGTGGCGAGTGTAAGCTGTGGGCTTCCACTCGCCAGTAACGGAAGCTCATGTAACAGACCAATTGTTTATTTAATATCTTGATAATCATAATATACTGATGTGTGACAGACTTTAAGACTGACGATTAGCGTGCGTTCGTGAGGAACTTGTTATACTCATTGGAATCTATCTTATACAGGTGGAGAAGTGTTAATAAGACTGGCTGGCAAGGTCGCACCAGCTGAGTCTTCTCATCCCATACAATCGACCAAGACTGATCATATTCCAGTAATAACATAAGAGCGTGAGATCCAGGTATGTTTAAATCCTTATCGTATTATAGGATTGTCTCGGAGGATTATGTCCAACGCTCATAACATACCTTTTGGTAAAGCGAAGCATAGAAGGAAGTGATATACAGATATAATTACCTCATACGTTTAATATCATAAATACTACACTTACAGATATAGATACGCATTATATAAATATATACATCATAATAATAATCCTTCGCGACACCACTAGAAGCAATTTGCAAAACAATCCAAAACAAAAACCGTGCAGTCCTCCGAAATTCCCTTGGCCCTCAAACTTCATTCAGAAGCAATTGGCGTAATTTATTCATACGGCGGGCAACCACCAGCCCGCTAAGTAAATCCCACTTCAAAAAACATACCAAGTAAAGAATCATGGCGAAATTTGTACAAATTAAATTTAAAAAAAAGATAAGGTGAAATATTTTTTATATGATTACTACGGCTCTGGTCAACAACTTGAATCAATCAGAATATTTTTTAAAGACGGGGAAAAAATATATTTATTTATTCAAATACTGATTTTTTATGCAATATCCGAACGCATATTAATAATTTTTGAGTTAATATCCGAACACTACCTGCAACTGACACGATAAAATATATTAATTTATGGCAACACCACGCAAGCAGGCAACCATCCGCTAAAATAAAAATAAAAACTGTCAATCCGACTGACATTTTCTCATTGACTTGACAATTTTGAGTGACAGATCTACAACAAACCGTCAGTTTGACAACCATTGTGAACTTTTTAAGGCAAATGAAAATAGCAATAAGGCTATAACTTTTATTGTGAAATATTTTATATAAACGGAGGTTTAAAAATATTTCTAATATGCAGACATGTTACTAGTAAGGAAACCTCAATACTGCTATATAATTCATGTTCTTTTTTTTTATTTTATTTTCTGTACATTCGATGTATGGGCGTTCGCCATGATTCTTTATTATAGTGCAGTATCACAAAAAAAAAAAAACAGTCGATGTACACTTCCAAACGGGGAAAATATTCCCCTAACTGGCAACTCATAAGACTTGGCAGTCAACGTCATCACTTTTTGACAGATTGACAATGACATTGTCATGTGATGAAGCATGGGAATATTGCATATAAATCCTACATTTGGATTATTTTTTAAAAATACATAAAAAACTTAATTTTGGATTTAAAAAAATGAAAAATCCGCTCACATCCGGTCTGTAGTATGTTGTCAATTGTCGCCAGGGGCTCCGCAGAATCAATGAAATGAACTACCTACACCATCGTTTCATTGATAACAAGACTTAGAAAAAGCGCGGGAAAACTCAATTATACTTGATATTGGCTAAATATGTTACGCGTGAAAGCCTTGAATGAAAAACAAAACTGTCACAGCTGTCAGTGTCAGTGGAGTTCTTGGCGGGAATTTCGACGGACTGCACGGTTTTTGTTTTGGATTGTTTTGCAAATTGCTTCTAGTGGACTTTATAATGTGAAATCGGTGTAATTTGGTGTTATGAATGTCCATGTTTATGAACAATGTGTGGAATAACTAAAATTAAAATTAAGTGTCATGGTGCGGCTGTAGTGAGATTTACATAGCGGGCTGATGGTCGCTCGCCTTACTGCTACTGCGTCTATGATCAAACCAGTGGATTCGTGGGATTTTTCGCCAGGGGCTCCATTGAATCAACGAAATGAATTACACCACCATTTCGTTGATAACACGTAGAAAATATGAAGGGCTAAAAGGCACAGAAAGCCAAATGCCGTAAAACAAATAAGAAAAAAAAAAAAAAATGTCAGTGTCAGTCAGTAGTGATGGTTTGTTCCAGGGTCATTTCTTTTAGCATTATTAGTATTTTTTTTAAACTCGTTTTAAAATTTAATAAATTATTTCTCATTAAGGTTATTTATTTTACTCTTTGTATAATTATGAGGAATTGTCCAGAAATGGAACACTAAAATTGGTTGTTTGAAATATAAAAGTGAAAGTTTGTTCTTATTTTGCTGCTATTGCTATTTGGGTTTTCTTCAATTCAATGGGTCATTTTAATTTTGTTATTTATTTTTCAAACATTCTAGTCTACAAGTTTTAAAACAATGGTGGGTAGCATACATATTACATTCAAAATTTCATATATTTTTCTCAGAATCCAAGTTGCTTACGAACGTTAATATTTTTATATTTATTCAGGATTCCATAACAGTCAATGGAGATTTGAGACAGAGAAAAGCTGTCCATGAACCAGATAGTAAAATTGAGGAATATGAAAAGCCGGAAAAAAATTCAAAATCCTCAAAGAATTCAAAAGTTATCGGATTGATTTTTCTATCCTTACTTTTGGATCTTTTGGCTTTCACAATGATTCTGCCGCTGTTACCTTCCCTCCTGGATTATTATAACCGTGAGGAAGGAAAGGGAAATAACTTGTATGCATTTCTACTTAGTGCAGTGCAAAGCTTCCAAAAATTTACAGGGGCCCCAGATCGGTTCGCTTCTGTTCTTTTTGGTGGAGCACTGGGGTCTATGTACAGCTTCTTGCAGTTTTTGACTAGCCCCATTGTGGGTAGTCTTTCAGATGCTTATGGAAGGAAGCCAATGCTATTAATTTGCCTGGTAAGTAATTTTATATTTAGTTGATCTATACATCAAAGAAAGAGATGCCTATGCTTAGCAGTGGGCAAAAGATGGGCTGAGATGAAGAGGATGATAATACAATATATATTTTTTTAGTTTACATGCATTGAGAAAAATAATAAAACTGATTAAGTATATAAGATTGTTAGCAAAGAAGAAGTTCGTATTTGGAGTGTCATAATTTATATATAATAGCTGAAACTCCAATAGTTTTACTTTACTCTTTTTTTCTCTTTACTCCAATACCTTACCCATATAAAATGGATTTCCCATAGTTATCATTGAACAACAATGATGCACTTAAAGTAGTTTGATAAATGATTATCTTTTATCTTTTTATCATTGATATCAATAACCTACTAAATATTTCAAGAGAAACCACTTCTTACCTATTTGAGAGAGATATATGTACTATTAATTTATTATCTATTTTTCTTATGCTTTGTATATTAGTTCTGAATTATTTTATATTCTTAAGAGGCTACCATGAGCCAACTACTGTTGGCCCATCCATAATTTTACTCCAAAATCAGATCAAATTAAATTTTACTTCAATTGTTACCAGAAATACTTGGAAATTTTGGTATTTTGGAATAAAAAATACAAAACAATCAAATGCCACAACACAATACTACTAGTCACTAGTCATTTACTAGTCAAATTAAAGTTAAGATAATTTTCAACAATTATTATTTTCAGTATTTTTTTCAATCTTGTTCTTATTTCATTTGTTTTTATTTGTTCAGTTGTGTATTATTCGGCTGGTCACATTGTTACTTGCGTCATCCTAACTATAAAGAAATGTTTGTACTATTAGTCTGCTTATTTAATAATGAGGACTTGTACCACTCATATGCCGATGCACAGATCTGCTGAAAAATGCTGTGTAAACAATTATGTCTGGTATGCTAGTATACAAGAGGTTAAGCAAGTTGTTTGCTCACTGACACAATTATTTCTTACAAACTTCTCAAAATTAAATAAATCTTTCTCCTTGGTCCTAATTTTAATTACAAACATTGTATTTTAGATGATTAGTCTGTTAGAAGATTTTCCTTAAATCACCATTTACCATACGGTAAAACAGAGTGACTAGAAACAATTTTAAACTTTAAGGCCGTTGTTCATAGTGACGCGAACAAAAATGACAAATAGAATCTATTGCATCTTGTGAGTCGAATTTTCCTCTATTTTTTTAGGTGAGATGAGAGACAAATGCATAATCCAACATTTAGTAAAAAAAAAGTAAAATGTAAAATAATGCTCGTTTCTTGTTAACTTTGACTTGGGTTTTTTTTTTAGTGTTACCAAAACATTCAGAATTTTTGTATTGCCGTAATAACAGCAATGTTGTAATTTAAGAAAAATACAATATTTCTATAATGTTACATACTGCATCCGAAAAAACTAGATGCAAAAACTTTTTCAGTTTTGTTTGTAGTCACCGTTCAAGTCACCCCATTTTAGGGTAATAAAGTTGTATGAAACATTTTTAGTCTTTTGACTTATTTTAATTCTATTAAACTATGGTGATTTAGTTTAGCCCGTGATTCAATTTATCATTTTATGTCTTTGAAACATTGTATGGGGACAAATCATAAAGATCAAGCTGACCCCACAGTAAACTTATATATATCATAGGTTACGACTCGATAGAAGAATGGGATACTAGCTCAACAATGTTTTTATTTTTTACTAGCCTGCTTTTGTGTCCCACTGCTGGGCAAAGGCCTCCCCTTTTTGTTTTCAGGTGTCCCTCTTAAGGGATGTTATACCTATATTATAAACAAATATATTTTTGAATATACTACTCTATAACGATCAAGTCCAATCTGAAAAAGATAATGATCTTTTGGGGAAATCAATCCCTGGACAAGCCATGATGGAAAATGTTCCATCATGGCTTGCCCAGGGATTGAACCCGAGGCCTGTGATTCAAACGCACTTGCAGAACCACTGAGCCAAGAACATTATTTTTTACTATTATTATATTTATTTATAAGTATATCATTTTACTATTAACACCTATGTATGAACCATATTTAAAGCAAATAAATTGAATTATCAATGATTGAAAATACAGACAAAACTGGCAAATGTTTCGATAGATTTTAATTGGGGGTATAATTTACCTGACCTTTTTTTCGCAGATTGGCATAGCAGCATCTCACGCGCTATGGGGATATGCGAGTACGTTTAGCGTTTTCGTCCTGGCGCGATTCATCGGTGGCTTAAGCAAGGCCAATGTGAGCCTCAGCATGGCGGTCGTCGCTGACGCCTCCAATGAGAAAACTAGGGCCAGAGGAATGGTAAGCTTTTTCATTATATTCCTCTTCGCTGGTGGTAAAAAACATACACCACTATATCCACGCGGGTGATACAGTAACCTGATAGGGATTTTCATTAGGCTAGGGCTACACTGACACAAATACTGATGCTTTTTAGGGTTCCGTATCACATTAGGAAAAAACGGAACCCTTTTAGTTACAGGATCACTTTGTTGTCCGTTTGTCTGTCTGTCTGTCAAGACCCATTTTCTTAGGAACGCGTGGAGATATCAAGCTGATATTCGTATCAAATACTCAGGTCTACTGTCCCTACGAGCTGTGAAAAAAATCAAACTTCTAAACCGACGCAATCAAAAGATACAGCCATTTATGCCGCAAATTTTTTCGACATTCGCAAGGGTATCAAAACCTACAGGGTACTTCCCGTGAACTCAGAATCTTGAAATATACGAAGCAACGTCTTATAGCACAGATAAAGGAAAACTTCCTTAAAGCATAAATTTTTAGTTATGTTAATCATATGTATAATAAAAATATTTTTAATTTAATATTTTAAACTTAATATAGATAATGGTACGGAACCCTTCGCGCGCGAGTCCGACTCGCACTTGGCCTGATTTTTATTTATCTTTTAGCTATCATCTTCCTAAAGCTGGCTGTAGCAGCCCTTAATAATCGGACGTGATGTGTGTAAGGAACAAAGTAATATTCATCAATATTTATATTGTTAATTTAGCACATCACGTAAATACGTGATGATACTGTGAAACGGCACGGTAAACTAAATAGTTTAACGTGCCGTTTCACAATATTTAAATCATTACAGAGTATAAGATGAAGTCGCTTCCGCTGTCTGGTCGCTTAGATCTTTTAAACTATCTCCATGGGGGTCTGGGTGGGGTTGATAAATTTCCAAAATGACTAAGTAATTAGGATGTTCTAAAATGCTTACCACCAAATGGTAGCTCTAAATTGTAGGTTCCGTTAAGCCGCTATGGTAGCAAGAACTGACACTTTTGCCCAATAATGGACAATATCCTCATTAATGTCACTCTCCCAACGTGGATAAGTAGACATCCCAATGCGTAATTGTAAGTAAAATTGTATGTAGCTAGTAGTAAGTAAAATTGTAGTAAGTATAAATATAAAAGCCAGTCTAGTCTTATCCAGAGTTTTCCTTTAATTTTATTTATATGCGCCTTAAAAGCAGAAGGGGAGGCATTCGCCCAGCAGTGGGACGCTATAGACTAGATTACATTAGAAGATGTGTCACACTACGCTGGAATTTTGCAATGACCAATAGTAGAAGGTGGCATTACCATATCTCTAATACAGCTGAGGGTTCTTCATCAGATACTTCAGATCTTCGATTATCCTAGTTTTTATAGTTTTCCCTTTATGTGGCCATTAAACCCTAACTCTGTACCAAATTTCAACTCTCTGAGTTTATGGGAAGTACTAGTTCTATTTTGATGATCATGAGTGAGTGAGTGAGTGAGTTTCATAAATGCGAAACTTTGCTTTTGCTTAACTTCGGAACTAAATGACCTACAGACTTGAAATTTTGGATTTTAGGTATTTGATTATAGCTTACTAGATGACGAAAATTTCTGCGTTCTGGTCTTATCCAGAGGTTCTCAAACAGGGACCTGAAAATGCGGCGAAATGGTTCCAGTAAAGGATGGTACGGCAGTGTTTGCTTCGCGCTCGACTTGGCGGGGGCACTGCCGTGCCCCCTGATTGTATGTAGCTTAGCAGATATGATCATCATATCAGCCGCAAGAAGTCCACTGTTGGAGATAGGCTTCCACCAAGAATTTCCTATACGACCGGTTGGAAGCGGCGTGCATCCAGCGTGTTCCTAGCCAGTGGTTAAGGCGTTTGCCTGTTGATCCGGGGGTCGTGGGTCGATTCCCATCGGAAGCATACTTTGTTTAGTTGTATCCAGTCTGGTTAGGACATTGCAGGCTTGAATCACCTGATTGTCTGATAATAAAGATGATTCCGTGCTTCGGAAGGCACGTTAAGCCGGTGGTCCCGGCTGCCATCTGGTAGTCGTTAAAGGAACCACGTCAGAGGCCGAGAGGCGGTTCCGAAGAACTCTGACACCAGGGAGGGAGGACACATGTTAAATGAAGCCAAACAAACAATTTGTCAGGAAATAAAGAATTTGGCTCATATTTGTGTACTGATTAAAAATTCGAGTAAATGTCTAAAAGGCGCAACATTTTCGCCCTTGGACAAAACGTGGTATTTTGACGACGCTCTCCCCTCCTGATCAAGTTACGTAGTATGGGTACGTTTCCCTATTGCTGTTTATGATTTCCTTGTTAAGAATTCTTAGGAGTTCGTTATTTGTTTGCTTCATCTATTATTGTATAGAAACGTTTAAGAAAATCGTAGAGGAAATTAGTATTCGTAATATACCTAATCAAGGTTGAAAATAATAAGGATATTCCGAGAAATTAACGATTTCTGTATAATTGAGCTACTGTACTACGTAAATATATCAAGGAAATACCTACATAACATTTTTTATCGCAGTTGATTTGCAAACATGCTTTAATTCTTTTTTAATTAAGGCATGTTTAATTTAAATTTGCAGTAATTAAAATCGATCTTTTAATTCTCGCAACGTAAATTCAATATACATCTACGAATAAGTAATAAGTACTTATTCGTAGACATACATAATTACATAGGAATGCTGAGTAGGTATATCTGTGTCAGTGCTGCAGATGATCGCGCAGTACATCACAAATAGAAATAAAGAAAGAAAAATAAATAGATAATTCATTTATTTGCTGCCATAACACACATACAAAAAATACATAGAAATAAGAAAAAAAATAAAATTAAAATATATACCTATCTGCGCATTTTTAATGTGTGTGCTACAGCGATACAAAAAGGACACAGCTCAGTAGTAATATTGCCCGAGACCAATACACTAATTTTCAGCTGTGATCTCGGAGCCCGAGAGCAATACACTGATTTTTAGCTGTGAAAAATTGGTTATTACTGTCATATATCAAGTTAAAATATTACATTTTGGCATATTCATTAGCCTAAACATAACGCTAATCCGACGTTCACTCAGCACGAGTCTAGGCAATTTGTTGCCATACCCCGACGCTGGTTTTTCGGAGACACCGGCCAATCGAGAAGTACTACTGCGAACTGCAAGTTGCAGACTGCAACGTACAGCGAACCGTGCAAATATTATTTTAACAATAACGAATTTAATATACCTACAGATATATGTAAATGATGATTAATTAAATGGCTAAATTAAAAACAACCTAAGTAGTTCAAATATCAAAAGAGAACGCGCCGCCATCTAAAATAATCCTGTAGAAAATCAATAAAGAGTCGTATAGGTTTCAACTGAAATACAACACCGCTTGTATACTTACTAACAGGCTTTTCTGTGTTGCTCGGATAAAGAAGTATAATCCACCCGACAGCTGACGTAATCCACAGCGACTCGAACTTCGTGCGCGAGTCCAAATCGCACTTGGCCGGCTTTTTTAAGGGACCCCCTTATTATTACTTTTTTATAGCGGCAATAGACATACACATTCTATTTCAGGTCTCTACCTTAGAGATACAGCCCTGTGACAAACGGACGGACGGACGGACATCGAAGGCCCTTTGGGAACTTTAAGCTGCCTTAGAGATTTAGGCAGCCTAAAATATCTGACAATAAAGTTGGCCATAAACAAAAAAAAATAACCGGCCAATTGCGAGTCGGACTCGCGCACACATTATTCTTTAATGTACTGGATCCTTACGGATTAAATATCGCAATTTTTCCTTTATCTGTGCTATAAGACGTTGCTTCGTACCAAATTTCAAGATTCTAAGTTCAGAAGATTCTCATGATGAGAAGTACCCTGTAGGTTTCGATTCCTTTGCAAATGTCGAGTAAACTAGCTATCTTTTGATTGCGTTAGTTTAGAAGTTTGATTATTTCACAGCTCCAAGGGACAGTAGACCTGAGTATATGATATGAATTTCAGTTGATACTTCTTCGCGTTCCTAAGTAAAAGGGTCTTGACAGACAGACAGACAAACAGGCGGACAACCAAGTGATTCAGACATCTATACCGTTTTTTTTTGGTCCTACATAGTACTTATTTATTTTCTTATTTGTTATTTAACAATGATGATACCTGTTTTTTGTATTTGTAACTCATTTTTGTTCCAGGCCCTAATAGGTTTAGCGTTTTCTGTGGGCTTCATAGTCGGCCCTCTAGCCGGCGCGTGGTTCGCGGCGTCCAATCGCGACTCAGGATCGTGGGGCGAGCGGCCAGCCTTCTACGCCTTCAGCCTTTCTCTTGCCAATGTCTTCCTCGTTGCGTTTTGTGTACCGGAGACGCTTTCTAAGGTGTGTATCTTTATTATCTTTAGTTAAGTTTCCCATTGGTTTTTTACTGGGCCCGCTGATTAATGCTGGGGCTGGTGGGGCGAGAGGCTAGCGTTCAACGCATTATGCCTTTCTCTTGCCAATGTCTTCCTTGTCGCGTATTGTGTCCCGGGGACATTTTATGTTTTTTTCCCTTTTTTATAGTATTTTTCATGATATGTAGCAACATCTGTTTTACGCAGAAAAGTATACAAATTTCACCAGCAAATATAGATTTTATTTATTTTATTTTTCAGGACAAAAGAGCACCTCTTGCCTTCACCTTATCTAAAACAGTGGACTTCGTGTCTCCATGGCATCTATTGAAATTCAGTGCTGTGAAGAACCTATCGCAACATCAGAACAAAGTACTTAGTAAACTGGGACTGATCTACTTCCTGTACCTGTTCATATATTCCGGCCTAGAATTTACTCTAACATTCCTTACGCATCACACCTTCGAGTATACAACTATGCAACAAGGGAAGATGTTTTTAGTGATAGGTAAGTGGCGGTAAACTTAGCTCTGTAGTGTGACTGTTGAGTAAGGTCCCGAAAAATGTTTTTATTACACGCGTGGAAAGGAAGTTTACATTTCGATCAGATTTGATGGCCTTTCTCCATAAACTACTTATTAGCTTTTTCGGCGAACTTCGTTTAACTATCTCATCTTTTAAGTTGGACCAAATTTAACATAGTACGAATTTATCCCGAACATACATTGTGACACGAGATTTATATATATAACATAGATATAACCTTATTGCTCTAAACAAGCTATTCTTGTATTAAATAAATCTAAGACATTGTTTTAACGATTTTGATGAGATTACTGGGCTTTGGGCGGTGAATAATGGATGTAGGTTTGTCTTTATATCTGGGTCTTTCTGTCTAAATCTCTTTCTCAACCATAAGTCCGTAAACAATATAACTATAAGAACGATCGTGCGATTACGTAGATATGGCCAGCTTCCAAACCAATATAGTTACAATAAAAAACATTTTATACAGGTATCGGCAGGGAACTAGACCCAATCACTGCACGCGGGTGCACACTACGATCCTTTTCATTCATTCCCGTTTCCCCCCGCAAACCGCACCTCCAACGACACTTATTTTTCGTTTCTGCGCAGAGTCTAGTTCCGTGCCGATACTGTAACTGGTATTCCACCAGATGTGTTGGTAGGGTCGAAGTTGTTATTATTTGTGTTTCTCCGTTATAAATATTTTAAAACGCCAACCAGCTATACTATGCTAACGATGAGCACTGGATTCAGTAAATACTTGTAGGTACTTCATTTTCACAGGTATATTACCAAGGATCAGGAAGGTGCCTGGCCGTAAAACTTGCAAAATCATTTTACAGCAGGAATGCTGTACTACAGTGGAGAATGAAACTGGGAAAACGAATCGTCCCACTTAGATCCCCGATTTTTGGGGTTGATTGGAGAGACATCAACGAATTCACTATTGGGAAAGCTATGATGATGATATTTTGATAAAAAATAGAGGTTGTTTGTGCAATATCTTACGATAGATATACAATATTTCAATCATACATATTTGTAATTTTCAGGTGTAATAATGGCAGTGTTACAAGGTGGCGCTGCACGGCGCCTTGGTGCCGCGGGCGCACAGAAGGCTGCGCGCGCGGCGCTTGCCCTCACTCCCACATCGTTCGTATGCGTGGCGCTCGCCGCTATACCGCGACCGCCGCTGCTGTCGCCTATAGCTTGGCTGTGGATGGGCCTCGTGCTGTTTGCGTTGTGTAAGTGTTAAAACAACTAAATACGGCTCTGTTTATGTTTATTCTGAGTTGCCACATTCTGAATGCACAATCACCAGATTTTATATGCACATAAAATAACGAACTACGCTACTATAAGAATACTTTTTTGTTACAGCGACAGCATTCGCAGTATCGTGCATGACGTCGATGGCGGCAGGGCAAGCACCTGACCAGGCTCGCGGCGCGGTGCTCGGCGTGCTGCGCTCGCTCGGTGCGCTGGCCAGAGCTGCTGGGCCGCTCGTCGCCTCCACAGGTAATACAGTGTTGTCACCAGTGACGTGCAGTCCATATAGACTATTAGACAATGTCTACCCTGCAGTCGCTAAATAAATACCTACATTTTTTTTTCTTACAAAAAAATAATTATATTCGGTGCGCCTGCAAAATTCTGCTAGCAAATACTTTATAGTCGATTTTGATCAAGTACGGTGCTGCGGTCGCGGTCCGTGCGTGCCCGCGCCAAGCAGTATCTATACGCGTAAGCCGCGTAAGACAAAAATTCAAAGGTCTGACTTTTCACGCACACATAGAAAATTATTATACACCGATAGGAAATCGCTTTTGTAGTAGTACAAGTAAACATCTTTCATCGGCACACACATGCAAAGTAAATTGGCGCTGTGTGTGTGAATTTGAGACACTGTCTCCGAGGTTTCTATTGGCTGCCGCGCGCGATATTAATGTCAACGTCACCTGTCAATGTCATTATAGATATTATTCATACTTATGTAAATGTCATTGATTAACGTGTTTACTAACAATCCAAGATGAAAGTTTTATTTAAAAATTAAATGCTTTATCAGTTAAATTTCATTTGTGACAAAAATATTTTCATGTGAAAGTTGTGTCGCTTAGTGTTTGCATGCCAAAATCGAAATATAAAGTGTTTTGTGAACACGTTTTGAACAAATCAAGTACCTAACCGGTTAGTTATGGCTAGTTATTCTAAAGTTTAATCCACGTTTTATCTTAAACCTTACGTGTACGTGGCTCGCAGGTTGTAATCATATCTCTTATCTTTCGCTTGTTTTGAATACTTTTGCGGTCGAAGATCGAAAGACCATCATAATATTAAACGAGTTGTAGATAACTAGCCGTATAGTAAGGTAAGGTATATAGGTGGTATGTTTGTAAGGTAAGTTTTATAATTATGTCTACCCTATGATAAATGTCTGTGCACGTCACTGGTTGTCACCATGACATGATGTCAGGGTTGGATAAGCACCCGAGCAAACTCGCGGCGCAGTCCTCGGCGTGCTGCGTTCGCTCGGTGCTCTAGCCAGAGCTGCTGGGCCGCTTGTCACCTCCTCTGGTAATACAGTGTTATGTCAACCTGACATAATGTCAGGGCGGGATAAGTGCCCGAACAATCTCGCAGTGCGGTGGTCGGCGTGCTGCGCTCGCTCCGTGCGCTGGCCAGAGCTACTGGGCCGCTTGTCACCTCCTCTGGTAATACAGTGTTATGTCAACCTGACATAATGTCAGGGCGGGATAAGTGCCCGAACAATCTCGCAGTGCGGTGGTCGGCGTGCTGCGCTCGCTCCGTGCGCTGGCCAGAGCTACTGGGCCGCTTGTCACCTCCTCTGGTAATACAGTGTTATGTCAACCTGACATAATGTCAGGGCGGGATAAGTGCCCGAACAATCTCGCAGTGCGGTGGTCGGCGTGCTGCGCTCGCTCCGTGCGCTGGCCAGAGCTACTGGGCCGCTTGTCACCTCCTCTGGTAATACAGTGTTATGTCAACCTGACATAATGTCAGGGCGGGATAAGTGCCCGAACAATCTCGCAGTGCGGTGGTCGGCGTGCTGCGCTCGCTCCGTGCGCTGGCCAGAGCTACTGGGCCGCTCGTCACCTCCTAAGGTAGTACAGTGCTATGACTCCGTGACATGATGTCAGCGCGGGATAAGTGCCCGAACAAGCTCGCAGCGGCGGTGCTCGGCATGCTGCGCTCGCTCAGTGCGCTGGCCAGAGCTGCTGGGCCGCTCGTCACCTCCTCAGGTAAAACAGTGCTATGACTCCGTGACATGATGTCAGGGCTGGTTAAGCGCCCGAACAAGCTCGCAGCGCGGTGCTCGGCGTGCTGCGCTCGCTCGGTGCGCTGACCAGAGCTGCTGGGCCGCTCGTCGCCTCCACAGTTATTACAGTGTTGTCACCATGACATGATGTCAGGGCTGGATAAGCACCTGAGCAAACTCGCATCGCGGTGTTCGGCGTGCTGCGTTCGCTCGGTGCTCTAGCGAGAGCGACTCCGTGACATAATGTCAGTCACTCAGTCCGTGGGCTGGTCAGAGCTGCTGGGCCGCTCGTCGCCTCCTCAGATAATATAGTGCTATGTCCCCGTGATAAAAAACATAATAAATATAAAAATATATTTTTCAAGTTTTTAATGTCCTGTTGTGACATTTGTAAGTCTATGTAATCACGTAATCTTTCTTTGTTATGTGCGTAGAGTTGTTAACATTCAATCGGAAAATTAAATTAACATATTTAAATAATAGGCAGGTAATTAATAGCTATTTATAGCGCTTCATTTAATTTATTTCAAAAAATGTACTAAGTTATGCCGATGTACCTGCGCAGAACTTAATTTTTTGCATGGCGCGTAAATACCCGTCCCCTATTGGCTGATACGTACGTTCGCGCCATGTCTGGAGTTCGCTGTAGCGCCGTGCCGTACTTGTATTATGAGCGAGATAGCATGAGTCCTGTTGTTTTTGGGATTTGAAATCTTATTTAGAAGAAATAAGCTCGTTTTTAAAGTTCCGTACCCAAAGGGTAAAAACGGGACCCTATTAATATTGCTCTGCTATCCAGACAGACGGACAGCAGAGCGTGCCTGTCCGTCTGTCACTAGGCTGTATCTCATGAACCGTGATAGTTAGACAGTTGACATTTTGACAGATGATGTATTTCTGTTGCCGCTATAACAAAAAATACTAAATTTTAATAAAAGAAATATTTACGGTGGCTCATACAACAAACGTGTTTTTTTTTTGCTTGTTTTGATGTTTGAAATATTTACAGAATATTTAGATAAATATTCACTTTAAAAATAAATAAAAATAATATTAAAGGGGGGGCCTAGACAACATACATCATTTTTTTGTCGTTTTTATATAACGGTACCCTTCGGTTTTTTAAATAATGTTTTCATTCGGTTTGATGCGGCGGTATGTTGCGGCGTAAAATAGCAATTTTGCGCCGCAGAATAAAGCCGATAAGACTTGTAAAAGTGCATGGTAGTACTGTAACTGCCGCTTGTACTACACTAAACATGTCAATAATGGCTTCTTAACGTGGTTCAATGTTTTTTTCTTTCAGTATATTGGTGTTCAGGAGCCGCGGTCACGTACACGATCGGAGGTGTTATTCTAATCATTCCAGCTGTGATGATATACAGATTAAAGACATGAAACTCGCAGCCTTTACACTGCCCTAACCTAACTTTAATATTTTTTTACACGAACTTAGTAATTATTTTATGGATCTACAGTTTGAAACCGATCATTCTGATAATGGCTGCACAGTTCGTAGGTAGGTTCATGTAGAATTATTGAAAGGCGATGCAAAGATATATTGCTAAGGTCTGTTTTAGGCAGCAGTTCTTGTCTTTGCAGCAATTCAACTACATATAATGATACTAAGTTCGTGTATCCAAAAGCAATAAGTACATTTTATAATAATAATCTTTAAATTCCAACTTGATTTTTACTCAATTTTTACTAAGTATTATTATGTATACACATCTACGAACAAGTTTAAAACTTATTTAATTTATTTATTATACACGTTTTTGATGTATTTCGAATAAAACAGTATTAAATTATACTCTGAAATTTGTTTTGTTTTATTTTATTTAGTAGTTCAACTCAAAGGCATGGTATATACCAAGAGTATATAATCGCTACGCTTTGGGATATAGTCAACGAGACAAATTGACAACATACTACAGACCGGAAGTGATGGTTTTGATTTACGCAATCAAAAGTACCTTAAATGTAAATACTTCCAGAATTTTTTAATTTTATTTATCCAAAATTAATTTTTTTTAAAACAATCCAAATGTAGGATTTATAAGCATTATTCCCATGCTTCATCACATGACAATGTCATTGTCAATCTGTCAAAAAGGGATGACGTTGACTGCCAAGTTTTATGAGTTGCCAGGTTGGGGACTATTTTCCCCGAAATTTGGAAGTGTACATGGACTGTTGTTTGTGATACTGCTTAGCTTCTATTGTTGTAAAATTATTTTTATTTTTACTATTGAATATCTACCTCTAATATTTGCCATATTGAGGGTTTTCTGAAATGTCGCTAACCAGGCGGCAGCACTAAGAGGTTCAGTTCAGACAACTGTCAAAAGTGTCACATACAGCCTCCACACATACAACACATAACGGCCTCCAGCTCGTCGCTCCTGTTTGTCGTTATCATATCACTTATGTACGTATGTGACGTATGTGAATCATATCACTGGCTCTGTGGTCCAGTGGTTAAGGTGTTTGCCTATAGACCCGGGGGTCGTGGGTTCGATTCCCACCGGAAGCATACTTTGTTTAGTTGTTTCCAGTTTGGTTAGGACATTGCAGGCTTGAATCACCTGATTGTCTGATAATAAAGATGAGTCCGTGCTTCGGAAGGCACGTTAAGCCGGTGGTTCCAGCAGCCATCTGGTGGTCGTTAAAGGAACCACGTCAGAGGCCGAGAGGCGGATCCGAAGAACTCTGACACCAGGGTGTGCATGGTCGATTGACTGTGACACCTACTCGAAATGATGATGATGAATTAACAGTCTTATGCTATGGCTTCTACCATGAGGTACCGATGCCGCATTCTGTCTGAGCAGGACAGACACATATAAGTAAAACAGAAAGTGGTAAGGGTTTCTCTTTTTACACGCATTTTATTAGCTTCATCTGTTCGTTTGTTTGTAACATACTTATTCGAACTTGATTTTGACCAACTTTCAACGGTCAGATTTAATTTAAATTTTGTACTCTTATCAGGGACCGATAATAATTTGATATTTTTTTAAACTTATCGAAAGTTACAACAATGTAAAATGTCTCCTCACCAGGTGATCGAATAAGGTTAATGAGGTAGGACATCGCATAGTGCTGACACATGTTGCATCTCATAACAGGCAACGACCTCTCTGCCACGGTAATAATATCGGTCCGTCAGGCCGTTTCTAGGCCGGACGGACCGATAGAGGCCAGGAGGTTCTAACTGGCAGGGTACATTTGCCGATATCAATGCCCTTCGAATAATGTCGTTCATGGAATAATGACGAGACAAAACAACCCGCACATCTAGCACACTGCACACCTAAGGGCATAGTGTCCATCGGCCTCCACCGTCTTCCCACAAAAGCAGTGGTGAGGTTCGCACACGTCACAGCCTAACATCAAAGCCACGGCCACCCTCAGAGAATCATTGTCCAAAAAAGTTCCCATGTGAGGTGATGGGACAACTGCTTTTATTCGTGCCAAATTGGCACCATCTGCCTGGCTCTCCAGCCCTTCAAAAATGGTTTGAGATCTCTTTCCGTCCTAAAGCCGCTGGATCGCAGGCTTTTCAGGAGCAGAAGAGTTTGGGCTTTTATCGAACCATGCCGTCAAAGCCTTACCTACATAGAGCAAGATCAATCCGTCACCATTAATAGAGAGTAATTTAGTGATTACATTGACCACCCCATGTGACGAGGCCAAGAAAGCCAGGAGCGATATTTCTTCCTTTCAAATATAGATGTCATTATAAATAGCCTTTAGGCTAGCTCGTACGCTTTTTTTTAGCCTGCTTTTATGGGCAAAGGCCTCCCCTTTCTGTTTCCAAGTGTCCCTGTCAAGGGCCACAGTCTGCCAATCGTTCATGTGTGCGTTCATGTCATCGCGCCTAGGTCTTTCTCCTCCTAGGTCTTTCTCTTCTTCGACGGCCCTCTGGTATCCACGTAATTGCAGCTCTGGCCCACCTGTCCTGTCACATACGGTAAACGTGCTCCGCCCAGTCCCATTTCAGCTGTGCTGACTTCACACCGACGTCTTTTATCTGGATTTTGGAGAGCAGAGTGGTGTTACGAATATGGTCTAAGCGGCGAACACCGAGTATACTACACTCCATTGCCCGTTGATAGACCTTGAGCTTGGACTTCTGATCCTCGGTGAGTGGCCAGGTTTGTGCACCATAGGTAAGTGTTAAAACCTTCATACTTGAAAGTTTTCTTACTGGCTGGCATAATCATTTGATTTGATTTTTATATTCTTACGTTGCCATGGTGCAAACACTCACTTCAAAAAAATTGTAAAATCTCTACTGAGATAGTAAATAATACTAAATAGTATATAAATTACATTTGGTGAATTTACATTGTTTTTTGGTTATTTATTTAGTTAATATAATATATTAACATTGGTTATGGGCAAATAATGGCCAATAATAACAAATAATAAATTTATGTGTTATTTACGTGATTATTTTTTGTGAAGTGAAATATATTTTTTTCATCATGGATGGAGATATTTCGTTCGATAATGTAATCGTGAGTACCGGTTCTAATATGTCCATCGGTAAATTGGAAGGTGTCAACAATTATGCAACATGGAAATTTCAGATGAAATTGGTGTTGATTGACCATGGTTTATGGGAGTTTGTGGATGGATCTGGTGATGCTTCAAAGAATCCCACCAAAGATCAAAAGGCGTATGCAAAGATTTGTCTAAATATTCAACCTATATGTTATCCACACGTAAAGAATGCTGTAACAGCTTCACAAGCATGGAAGAGTTTGAAATCAGCATATGAAAACTGTGGCATAAGCAGAAGGCTTTCTTTAAAAAGGAAATTAGCACAAATTAAATATGCGGACTTTAACTGCATGGATCATTATATAGGAAATATAATTTCTGTGATTCAAGAATTAGCAGATATTGGCTGCAATATTGACGATGAAGAATTGGCAGAACTCATGTTAATTGGCTTGCCAACTGAATTTGATCCACTTATTATGGCAATGGAAGCTTCTAATACAAAGCTAACATCAGATTTTGTTAAATGTCAATTAATTCAGAGTGAATTCAAGAAAAAGTCAATAGATTCAAAAGAACAATCCGAAAAGATTTTACTAGCAAAGAACAAATTTGTTCCTATCTGTCACAACTGTCATGTCAAAGGACATATCAAGCCTAAATGTCCAAAGTTGAAAAATTTCAAGAAAAAAATAAACAATAATTCATCTCAAGATGGTTCATCATCATCATCGAAAAAGGGAATTAATACTTCTTTATTTTCAACTGAGACTGCTTTAATTAGTACTGTTTGTGATCGTGATAGCTGGATTTTAGATTCAGGTTGCACTAGTCATATGACTAATCGGAAGGATTGGTTACTTAATTATTCTTCTGAAGTTAAAACCCAAATTACTACAGCTAATAGCGATACAATGTATAGTGAAGGCGTAGGAAATGTCAATGTGACATTAAATAATAACAGTATTAAAGTTATTAAAGATGCTTTGTATGTACCAAAGGTAGCAGCAAATCTTTTGTCGGTTAGCAAAGTAGCAGCAAAAGGTTATGTTTTAGTATTTGATATTAATAAATGTTATGTTTACAGGAAGGATAATGTATCCATTACTGGATCATGTGATCTGGAAGCAATTAATATACACGGTGTTTACAAAATAAATAAAAAAGAGGAATGTTTATTAAATAACCAAGAGCCTAAGATGTCAACCGAAGGTAAAGCTTTTGTATCCAGTACAGATTTGTTGGAGCTATGGCATCGTCGCTTAGGACACTTAAGTTTTAAAGGTATGTTAACCCTTCGTGATTCTTTGGCACGCGGTATTACTTTTCCAAATGGAAATCTGAAATCATGTCCTCCTTGCATTGAAGGTAAACAAAAGATTAAATCTTTTCCCCGTGGTCAAGCACATAGAAGCGTGATGAAGTTGGATTTAATCCATACTGATATTTGTGGACCGATGTCCATTAATAGTTGGAGTGGAAGTCGTTATTTTATTACTTTTACTGATGATTTTACGCGAAAATCTTTTATTTATTTTTTGGATCGATAAGATCAATCTACTGTTTTGAATACGTTTATTGAATTCAAAAATGTTGTTGAAAACCAAACCGATCTAAAGATTAAGCGTGTCAGAAGTGATAACGGCACAGAATATTGCAACAAAAGTTTTGAGAGTTATTTAAAGCAATGCGGTATAATACACGAAACTACTGTTTGTTACACACCTCAGCAAAATGGAGTTGCTGAACGTCTTAATAGAACTTTAATGGAAAAAGCTAGAGCAATGTTGCAAGACGCTGGCTTAGGAAAAAAGTATTGGGCTGAAGCAGTCAATACTGCTTGCTATTTAAAGAATCGTAGTCCAACCGCTGCTCTAAAGAAGGCTACTCCTGAAGAGCTGTGGACTGGTTCTAAAGTTAACCTTAGTCATCTTAAAGTCTTTGGTTGTATAGCATATGCTCTCACTCCACAAAGCCAACGTACAAAACTTGATCCTAAATCAAAACCCTACATTATGTTAGGATATTGTGATCATACAAAAGGATATAGACTTGGTGATCCAGCTGATGGCAGCAAAATGATTAAAGCTCGTTCAGTAGAATTTATTGAGAATGTTAGAGGTACTGAATACAAGACTAATAAGTCGAATAATTTAAATGATTCTATGAATACTGTCGAAGTTTCGATTTATAATCAGAACAATCCTCAGGCAGACATTATTGAATCTGACGGTGATGAATATGCTACACCAGATTTATCTATCAATTCTGAAATTCAGAATAATATTAATAAGGAAACTGTTGTAGATCATCCTATTATTGATGAGATTTTCCCTGATGAACAAAATGTTATTGAGTCATCATTGAATAATACTCAAACTTTTGAAAATATAGAGCCTGCTTCTGTAAGATTTGATACAGATTCTGAGGTCGCAGAAAACTCTAGACCTGTACGTACCCGTTGTCCTCCTATAAGATTTCAAGATTATGAAATGAACTATTTTAATGAAATAGGCTTATTGGGAAGGAGCGAACCTCGAACGTACAATGAAGCCATAAAGTCTGAGAAAAGCAAACAATGGTTAGAGGCTATGCAGGAAGAATATAATTCTCTTTTATCGCATAACGTCTGGGAACTTGTTGATAGACCAAAATATAGTAACGTTATAAAATGCAAATGGGTTTTTAAAGAAAAAGTTGATCCAAGTGGTAATTTTGAAAAATTCAAAGCTAGATTAGTTGCTAAAGGATTTACTCAACAATACGGCATTGACTTTGAAGAAACCTTTGCACCTGTCGTTAGACATTGTACCTTACGTTTACTTTTGGCAATTGGTATTCAAAATGACATGGACATTGAACATGTTGATGTTAATACAGCTTTTCTTAATGGAGACCTCAATGAGAGAATTTTTATGGAACAACCTACTGGTTTTATGATTGAGGGGCAGAATAAAGTCTGTTTACTTAAAAAGAGTTTATATGGACTTAAACAAGCTAGTAGAGCATGGAATGAAAAAGTTCATAAAGTTTTAGTTACAAATGGTTTTACACAACTAAAAACTGAGAAATGTGTTTATTTCAAAAATAAGGTAATTATAGCCTTATATGTAGATGACTTCTTCATATTCAGTTCTAATGAACATGAAAAGAAATTGCTTTACAATTTACTTAGTTCTAACTTTAAAATTAAACTGCTTGGACCTGTAAAACAAGTATTAGGTATGAAAGTGGAAAGGGACCGAGAGCAAGGCATTTTGAAGTTAAGTCAATCTGAATACGTAAAAAATCTGTTATTAAAGTTTGGCATGAATGAATGTCATAGCATAGCAACTCCAATGGAAGTTAACTTTAATCTTACAAAAGCAGATAAAATAGATCCAAGATTTCCGTATCAGGAACTAATAGGAAGTTTAATGTATCTTGCTGTTTGTACACGGCCAGATATAGCGTTTGTATGCAGTAAGCTTAGTCAATATAACACCTGTTATAATGAGTCTCACTGGACTGCTGCTAAGCGTGTTTTGCGGTATCTATCGGGTACAACTGACTATGGACTTAATTTTAAAAGAGGAAATAATGAAGTTACAATCTCATCCGACGCAGATTGGGCGGGGGATATCAACGACAGAAAGTCTTATTCTGGTTTTATAACTAGATTAGGCAATTGCATCGTAAACTGGCATAGCCACAAGCAACAAAACGTGGCCTGTTCTAGTACAGAGGCTGAATATTACGCTCTTGGCAATGCTGTAAAAGAGGCGAAATTTATCCGTAATTTTTTACAGGAACTTAACTGTACACAATGGTTGAAATCTAAGACAATCACCATTTATAACGACAATCGTAGTACATTGAAAATGGTAGAAAATGAGTGTTTTCGTAGGACTAAACACATAGATGTTCATCATCACTTTATACGAGAATGTGTTGATCGTAAATTAATTAATTTAGATTACAAGCCTTCTTCTGAGCTGGAGGCAGATCTTTTTACGAAAGCTTTACCTAAGGTGAAACACAATTATTTTATTAAGTGCTTAGATTTAATGTAACATTTGTTTCATGTCCTATAATATGTATTGTGTAACATGTATTGATTTATTTATTTTTTAATTTGGTTCAATTTTAATATTGTACTCTCACTTTTTGCTGGCAATACCTTTGCATAGTTTGTTCGAGTAAGGGGCAGTGTTAAAACCTTCATACTTGAAAGTTTTCTTACTGGCTGGCATAATCATTTGATTTGATTTTTATATTCTTACGTTGCCATGGTGCAAACACTCACTTCAAAAAAATTGTAAAATCTCTACTGAGATAGTAAATAATACTAAATAGTATATAAATTACATTTGGTGAATTTACATTGTTTTTTGGTTATTTATTTAGTTAATATAATATATTAACAGTAAGTATAGGCAGGATACACATGTCGAGGAGCCTGACGCATAGTGAAAGGTTGCCCTTCATTAGCGCCTTCATGGACCAGAAGCTCTTCCAGGCGTTATCGATACGGCGATCGATCTCTCTACTTTGCCTGTTTTCGAAGGAAGCTATCTTGTACACTATGCTCGTACTCGTACACTATGCCAAGTTATTTCGTATTAGTACGTAATTGGTGGAGAAATAGCGTAACAAAAAAAACATACAGTCTAATTGAGAACTTCCTCTTTTTTGGAAGTCGTTTGTAAAGTAGGTATCGTTCGGACAGCCCTACCATTTTTCCCCACTTACCCCATCACTGTGCCTGGCTGGAGTGGTCACCTCTTTTCTTGCATAAATGGGGTCCGTCCCCAACGATATTTTACTTAAAATCTATAAGCAGTGGGCGACGTATATTTTACTTAAAATCTATAAGCAGCCGGAACATTTTTACAAATTTTACCGATGCTATACTTAGATATACTACAACATTGATAAATTGTCTGAAGTTGGATTTTGTACCTATTGACCCCATTTTACGGTAATAGAAAAATAATGTCACTTGTGTCATTATAGAGAAGTTCTTGGCGGATTTTTTTGCGGACTTCGTACCTAGCTTTTGTTTTAGACAGTTTTGCAAATTGTTTCTTGTGGACTTTAAAATGTGAAATCTGTGTAATTTGATGTTATAAATACCCATGTTTAAAGACAATATATAGAATACCTATATAAAATAAACTGTGGTGGTACGGCTGTAGTAAGATTTACTTAGCGTGCTGTAGTTGTCCGCCTTGTTGCGTCGTCTCGTCTGTGATCAAGTCAGTAGATTTGTGAGAATTGTCGCCATCGTCGGGGCATCGTCAAATCAACGAAATGATCATGTCGTTGATATATGTACAAGAATAATTAGCTAACTGGCGAAATAATAAGAAAAGGCTCTAAAGGACTCGTATCAATATTTAACACCGTAACAAAATTTATAAGAAAAAATGTCACTCTAAACGATGTCAAGTTGTAATTTTTACGTCAGTCAGGGCAGTCAATGTCAAGTCAGTCAGCAGTACAGAGAGAGACGGAACAAAACAGCATTTTGCGATCGAAAGTCTATTTCATCAGTGTTTTTAACCCTAAATTATTTATTAAGCGATGAATAATGATTGTTTCATCATCTATTTATTTACGTATTATCTAATGATTAAGTGAAATGTGCAATATGAGGTTGTTACAAGTAACATTGTTTATTTTGGGATCCTGTGGCTTTGTGTCGTTGTTGGAAAAAGGCAAAGAGGTAGGAGACGTGAGAGTTGCACCTATTGCATGGAATTGATTGATTGTTCTAGTAGTTGCTACGAGTGTAAATGGTGAATGAAGTGTTATGGTGATTGCAGGAAAGTACGGAGTTGTCTCGTGCTTTGGATGACCGGCCGCTGTTGTTCGCTACTTTAGGGGGCGGCATGGTTGCTGTCGAACCCTTGGCTGGAAACATCATATGGAAACTTAAGGATGGTATGTAAAACAACTCCATAAATAGGTACTACATTCCTCACTTTAAAACACTACCAACAAAATGTTTTCAGTTCACCACTATTATTATTTTTTAAATAATACTTTTGCAATGCTACAAATAATTGTGAGAAATCTTCTCATTGAGATGTTTAGCATGTCATGTTTGTAAATTAGGAGCAGTGCTTGTGTTCTCCAGTTGACTTTGTTATATATCTTGGTAGAGCAAAGGGTTGGCAGAGCAAATTTTGGGACTTTATTTTGACTCTATATTTTAATGTCTGTATATGACCTATTTTTATAATGATGTTGAGTAGAACCCAAAAACCCTTTTTTGTAAAATTTTTCTCAAGTTATTCATGGTTTCTCTGAGAGAAAGGGTTAAAGTGACAGAAACAAACTGCTCTATGTAAATTAGGGGTAGGAATTGTCAAATACATAATATCATGTCTTTTTCCCTTGCGGGGTAGACAGAGCCTGGGTCTATAAGACCTGAAGCCACATTTAGCATGGGGTGGGCATTGGGTGGAAAACAGAATCAAAAAAGTGATAGGTTGCTGGCCGCATCGCCTATTAACATTATTTCTCAGATTTTACCCATTCCCTTGATCGGCTTTTACGATCTGTGTGGGCAGAGAAGCAGCTGGTATTCTACGTTTTTTCTTTTCTCCCAGACCAGCATGGTCTTGTCAAATATAAATTATTATGTATCCAAAAGTACTTTATATATGTACTTAGCTATATTGTTATTAACAAATTAATCCTTGTGAGTAAATAATGTTTAGCATGGTGTGTTGACAATTTTTGTTATGGTTTTGCAATTATCACAATTATCCTTACTTATATTAGAATGCGAAAGTAAGTTTGTTTGTTAAGCTTTTACATTGTAACTACTGAACCTATCAACATAAAATTTTGCATACAATTATTCCAGAAGGAACGACTTTAAAGTTAGTGACCTACGGGCGAAAGCGAGCAATATAATATTATATAATAGTATTTAAAAAATTTATCGACAATATGGTTCCTACAACATCGTGATGCTATGTTTGAAATCTGGACAGTACTTGTGAGAAGCAGCAACAAATATCCTCATGCTCACAAATTTTCACATCCCCTTACTAATATTATAAATGCGAAAGTGAGTTTGTTTGTTAGTTTATTTGTTTGTTTGTTTGTTACGCTTTCACGCCGTAACTACTAAACCGATCATCATGAAATTTTGCATACAAGTTCTCTGGAGTGCGGAGAAGGACATAGGCTATCTTTTATCCCGGGAAAAAGTACTATTCCCGAGGGATCGACATTGACGCGGGCGGAGCCGCGGGCGAAAGCTAGTTTATGATAAATATGAAAATTTATGAGTTGAGAGTTATCTCTATGGAAAAGCATCTGTTACATTCTATGTTTTTACTTTTTTCCCAGACCAGCATGAGAGATAAAAATGTTTGAATGGTTGTACAGAGTAATTTTTGTGAAATTGGCTAAGTGTGATTCTGAGTTGCACTTAGCCAGTTTATTTAATCACCTTACTATACAAATTTATCTGATAACAGGGATTAATAACTGAAGGAAGTTTCCTGATATTGGTAATATTCCAAATACAAAAAAAATATACTATTTAATTATTTATGAAGATAATATTTTTTTCATAACACTAACTTAAATGTGATTTCCCAAAAAAAAAGCAAGTATACAATGGCTAATTATTTTGTAAAAACATTAATATTACATAATTTAACCCTTCAAGCGCGAGAAACGCAGACACAATTGATTTTCTATTGTTATGCGTCCTCATTGGACCGCTTGGTGGTTGAGAGGTCAAACATTAACATAACACACACGCAAACAAATTGGTTAAAATAATTAAATTCAATACACTAAAGAAAGAAAAATGTTCAGATAAATCTTTATCACTAGTTTCACATTTCACATAGTGTCATGACATGGCCTGCAATATTGTTGCTTTATCAATATCTGTCTGGATTATTGGTTGTATTTTATCTTATTTTATTCAGAACAATCTAGAGTATGATTGCATACTATCTTTCACCTACTTATATTTGTTTGAAATTGTTTACATTGTCCAATGATAAATGAACCATATCTATAATTACTTTTTCACTGTTTTACATAATAAATGCATTTATTAACAAAAGAAAAAGGTAGTGCAAAGTTTACAGCGGTTCCCAGACTGGGATGAACCTGTATCTTGGGAACCAGGAGCACCATTAACAATATATAAGACACATTTAAGGACTACACAACATTTTACCATCTCTTTTATGGTAATGTGTTACACACATGAATAATAGACCATAACAATCCATTAAGAATGCAGTGCCCATGGAACATGCAGCGAACCAAAAAATATATTTTTACATCAAAAGCTGATGACCCTTTTCAATCGACTTCTAAAAAAAGAGGTTCTCATTTCGACTGTTATGTTTTTATGCATGATTACATCATAAAACTCCATCCATCATGAATCGCCTTTTTTTTTTTTTTTAGTAAATAAATAAATATATACGGACAAATCACACAGATTGAGTTAGCCCCAAAGTAAGTTCGAGACTTGTGTTATGGGATACTAACTCAACGATAATTTTAAAGGGTACATATGTATTTATGATGAATGAACGCCCCCATACCATGTGTTTTTGAGTGATTTTTGTAGCTATATAATATATTTTATTATTATACAAACATTTAATCACAATCAGGTGTCAATTGTTATGTTGTTTGCATAAAAACTTGAGATTTCAATGACCTTTAAACGTAGCAATTTCTCGAACACAGCACATTACCGTGGCAAGGCGACGCCGACGCGTCTGCGTGGGAGCTTGCCTACTTGTACTCATAGGTACCCCATATTTAGTTTAGTCAGATGTGAGATTTTATCGGTTTACAAAGGTTTTTTATACACTAGAATGTTCGTCATAAAAATTAAGAATACATCTGATACCGATACCGATGCCGATATATCGCTGATGTTTTAGGTTTCCCGATATATCGGCGTCGCGTCGGCGATATTTTTATTGCCGCTACAACGATACTTTTTAAATTTCGCGTTTCAAGAAAGTTATTTAAACACGCGTGCTGTACGTCTATTTCTTTGTAAACGAGACACGCGCGAACTATACTCGAGAAATACCCGCGCTTTATTCAGTGCATTGTTTCCCTCGCTTTGGTCTCGCGTAGAACCAATTTCACTAGATGCATTTGTTGGTTGTTGTTAGTATTTTTAATTTGCTGAATAAAATATAGAATTAAATATCACAATATAAAACAATAAAACATTTATTTTACCTTCTACTCATACTTAGATGGGAGTTGTTGAGTTTTGATGGGAGAGACCTTTGCCCAGCTGTGGGACAGAACAGGTTATTAAAAAAAATACATTCATTTCAATTTACTATGCGGTTTTGCATCTGCAAAATGACGTATCGATGCATCCCTAAAAAATCTGTAAAGAGACTTTATCGGTTTTAAAATTTTCTTCATAAAAATCTGTCTAAAATTCCTTTGATAACTGGAATATGGAATATGGAATGGAACCTACCTACTTACTTGTAGAAGCATGCTTGCGATGTTTTCTACGGTATGCGATAAAGATACATAGAAAATGCTGTATACGATTATAAAAACACGTAACGGTTTACGATTGTAATTTTTATATGATTTTTTTTAGAACCAGTGGTTAAAGTTCCGAACCAGCACACAAACTTAATGACTCAGTTCCTGCCTGATCCTCGGCATGGATTTCTGTACATGTACGGGCCTCGGGGGGATCAACAGAGACTTAAGAAACTGCCCTTCACGATCCCCGAGTTAGTTGCCAACGCGCCGTGCCGGTCTACCGAGGGCATTTTGTATACGGGGAAGAAAAGCGACACTTGGTTCATGATAGACCCGTTGACTGGCTCGCGGGAACATGTGTCAGGTATGTAAATTATTATTTATGACGCATATTGCGTATTCATCGTCATCATTTCACCTGTAAGGAGTCCACTGCTGGACAAAAACCACTCTCAAGGGTTCTTCGTTGAATGGGAGGCCATACTCACCACGCTTAGCAGGCGGGTTGGCGAGCGCAGCTTCTTTGGCTTTTTGTGCTTCCTATGCTGCTGCCCATCGAAAGCATTTTTAAGCAGGGGAAGGATAGGAATTTGTTGGATTTGGGAAGGGAATAAAAGTATTGGTATAATACTCACTCGGACGCATTGAGGAAAAGCAAGTAGCAGATCGGGAGGCCGGGCGCGCGTATCCGATGTCATACCTGCAACCATCGGATAGGCAGAGGATGATACCCCTGACCAATATTATACTATCGTATTTTATTTTAATTGACTTGACAATATTCGTAGGTCAGCATTTTATCATTAAAATTAGCCCAAAATCTTTTGGCTTTTGTTGAGAAGGGGCATCCCTTAAGACCAGTGCCGGCGTCAGCATTACTGGCGCCCCGGGCGCGATTTCTACGAGCGAACCCTCTTATTGGGGAAAGGGGGATGCACTGCGATTGAATCACACTGCCCTGCGTCCTCGCCCTTGCTTGGTTGTTTGTTATTTGTGTGTGAAAGTGGCTCAACACTGGTGTCAGATTTTTCAAGCTGCCTAAATTCATCTGACATGGCTTATCAACTGCCATCAATGATGACAGCCGGGAACTTTGTGCCGCATCGGCCTAACGGTTTAACGTGCCGTCCTTGCTTGGTGGCACCCCTTCTGTATCCAGCGCCCTGGACGGTCGCCCAACCGCGCCCTACCCTAACGCCGCTACTGCTTAAGACATACGAGTATAAAGATCACTCAGTAAAAACATACAATTTGGTACTCCTTATGGGCAAAAATAATATAAATTGATGTTTTCGGCTAATTGGAGCGTTTTCCCAGTTACAGGAAGCAATTTGCAAATTAAAGTTTTCCTGGTATACCATATTGATTATCCTTACAGGTTTTGACAAATCTAAAATATTCAAGAATGAAGACGATGACACGTGCGATCCGGTGAAGAAGAGAGGTGTTTACGTCGCGCGCACGGAGTATAACATTCTCATGCACGATTCTAAGAATTCCAATCACAAGTGGAATGTCACATTTTTTGACTACACCTCGCTTGCTATGGGCAAAGAAATGTTAAACGATTATGGTAAGTAAAAGCTAAGAATTCAGTTTTTGTTCTTAGGCTGTTATTCTATTCTAGAGGACAATATTGGGCAGAAATCCATGGTGTGATGCTTCCATTTGAATAGTGTTTCGCGCGTGTAATTAATACGATAGTAATAGTATAGATAGTAGATCTATAATATGACATACTAGCTGTGCCCGCGGCTCCGTTCGCGTACATTACGATTTGTAAATAAAACGAAACAATTCATGTAGCCTATCCTGTGTCCTGTACGTTTAAATGTTTATAAACCAAGTTTCATAAAATTCTATAAGGTAATTCGTTTAAGAGATATAGTTTAAGAGATATATACACACGTACATACAGAAAAAAGTCTAAAAATCGTCAATTTAGTTTCAGTATCATGTATAAGCTCATATACGTTATCTCCGAAAACAAAGTAACTCACTCCATGACAGACCCTTACAGATTTATTATTATTATATTGATATGATGATGATACCTATATATTTTAAAAGTTATTATCTCTTACATAACAATATAGATATATCATGTTTTATTTTAGTCTGCTTACCTAGTTTCTGTCGCTCCAGATAAGTAAATATACAGTAAATTATCTTTAACTTGACATAATTATTGGATTTTTTATTCTATAGGTATTATGCACTTCTGTCAAGGGCTGTAGTTATAATAGCCAAGGTGAACAGTGTTATATTATGCATGCTTATGCAAGAAACAGCTGGTTAAAAAATTATTTGCTGCACTGAATGGTATCCTTATTATTTGCGTGTATTAGTGGCCAACACAGGTGTGCCATTCACTTGATCTAGCGTAACTACTACATTAATCTAATGATGGCTACGGGCGTCTATGAGGTTAGTGTCCTTAAATAATAAATTGTCATACTTTTTGGTTCAATTGACAAATCTATACTTATACTTATCTATACTAATATTATAAAGCTGAAGAGTTTGTTTGTTTGATTGTTTGCTTGTTTGTTTGTTTGTTTGAACGCGCTAATCTCAGTAACTACTTGTTCAAATTGGAAAATTCTTTTTGTGTTGGATAGTTCATTTATTGAGGAAGGCTTTAGGTTATAAGACATCACGCTGCGATCAATAGGAGCGAAGCATCAATAAAAAATGTTTTAAAATCGGGGTAAAATTATTCATCTATACTAATTAATCATAATAACAGAAATTGCCGCGGACGAAGTCGCGGGCAACAGCTAGTTAAAAAATACGTGTCCAATATTTTTTGATTATCCAACAAAAACTTTTATGAAGCACGGATGAGTTTCACATATTTGTGTGCAATGTATTCAAGCGTATCCTCGGTATAGCTAGGGTATGAGTACGCCCACTACGCCATCGATCTACATTTTTTTACCGACTTCAAAAAAGGAGGAGGTTCTATATTCGACTGTATATTTTTTTATGTATGTTCACCGATTTCTCCGTCATTGTGGTCCGATTTACAAAGTTCTTTTTTGCATGCCAGCGCCCGTTTCGTTACTTCACGCTCGACGCCAGGCTAGTACAAATTGTAATAACTTTAGTTGTCAATGGCGTCTCAGTCACGCGACCGCTTTGCAACTAAAGTGGTCAATGGCGCCCAATAGGTTAACGTAGGTACCTAATAACTTATATTTAAATACGCTAATTCTCATTACGGTCTAGCCTAAAGCAAAGAATAAGTACTAGTACTACTTATATTACATTGACCTAGTTTTATAAATTACTAGCTGTTGCCCGCGACTTAGTCCGCGGCAATTTCTGTTATTATGATTAATTAGTATAGATGAATAATTTTTCCCCGTTTTCAAAACATTTTTTATTGATGCTTCGCTCCTATTGGTCGCAGCGTAATGTTCTATAGCCTAAAGCCGTCCTCAATAAATAGACTATCCAACACAAAAAGAATTTCCTAATTTGAACCAGTAGTTCCTGAGATTAGCGCGTTCAAACAAACAGACAAACAAACTCTTCAGCTTTATAATATTAGCATAGATTTTAGAAGAATGTGTCCATCGGCATTGGCGAGCTCCGTGGCGCTGTGGTTAACACGCCGGCCTGCGAGACAGGGTGCCCGGGTTCGATCCCCTGTCAGGTCAAGTGGAAAATGATCTTTTTCAGATTTGGATCGGATGTTTATCTATTATAAAATTTAGAATTTTTGAGTTAGTATCCCATAACACAAGTCTCAGAATTACTTTGGGGCTTTTTTTTAGTATATATTTATTTATTTAATGACACTTTTTTTACTACCTCTATTCAGAGAAAGGCACTTTATTCGTGTGTCTTTAATCGATCTACATGTACAAACGAAAGTGCATAATACCATGAATACGCACAATACTCTTGTGTTTGGTGTACCTAAGGTCACGGCTGCTTAACCACATGTTTAATAACTTTAATCTACGAGTTTCGTTTCAATACCTAGTTCAGGAAATTTCGAGATTGTGCAATGAGTCATCCACTTTCTCGTCAATGATTCATGTTACGTTTTTTGCATTGGTTCAATGAACTTTAAGTTTAATGTTGTTTATTTCAATCGTAGAAAGCCTTATAAAATAACACAATTAACATAACGATACTGAATATGATTATTTTAATATATCTAAACGTTATAAATTAATCTGGCCTAGTGCGAGTAGTATTCGCACATCGAGGGTTCCTTATCCCCAAACAACATTTAACTACAAAATAGGCCAATAAAACACGTTATTGGAATGGTAACAAATAATAAAAGTAAAAATAAAATGAGGTATTTTATTTTATTATTTGTTATTATACATGTTGACAAATGGACAGCGGAGTCTCAGTAATAGGGCCCGGTTAGGTACGGAACCCTAAAAAAACTAAACCTAAAAATATTAAACTTTAACTGCCACACATGACACATCTTCCTTACGAATCTTGGTGTTTTAAAATTGCTCGAAAAGGTTCAAATGAGAATAACAGAAAGTTTTGAAACTACGTAAACATCGTTTAAAAGATATACCTATGCGTTATAAATTGAACCGCGGGCTATATATCACAATACTATACCTAATGAAATTAAAATAACATTAAATAAACAAAAAAAGAAAATTCCCATGCAATTGACTTATTATAATATCAATATAATATTGTGATCTAGTATAGCTCTTAGTTCGATTTACACCTTTGTTCAGCAGTGGGACAGAAAACGTTAGTAAAAAAAAACATAGGACGGCAAAGCAAGCGGGACAATTGATGGTAAGTGATAACCGCTGCCCATGGACAATTGCAACACCCGGGGTGTGACGAGAGCGTTGCCGGCAAGGTTGCCGGCCTTTTAAGAAAACATAGACTCGTTTTTGGAAGGTTCCAATGCCGGATTCGGGAGTTCCTTCCGCAGGAAGTTCATTCCACAGTTAAAATTAATATATTATATACTTAATAACTCAAGAGCAATAATATATGCTCTTGTGTTATTAAAGCAGCTCGAGAGTCCTTCATCAGATAAATTCTTCAACTGTTTATCAACTTCATTTCTTGACTACAATCTGTGCATAAAATGTTCTTCTTTCAAACAGGGATCATACATTTCACCTCCACGTCGAGTGGCCGGGTAATGTCTTTCGATAGAAAAACTGGTGACCTTGTGTGGTCTCACAACTTTGAAACTCCAGTGGTAGCAGCTTACTTGCTAGATAGAGAGGGCCTGATCTCTGTCCCTTTCAATTCAATAGGGGATGATACTCTCGACCATATCATGGAGGATGCAACCACTTTGAGCAATGGTCAGGGGATTAAAAACTCCAACATCGAGTTGTAGTAAGTATTTTTATGGTTTATTAAATTTAAGCTTATGTGTAATAAATACTTAGGTACTTAGCATGCATATTTCCTGTTAATGAGTAAAGTAAGAGTATTAACGTTCGTATAGGGTTATACTTTATTAATTTACCTGAGAGAGTTGTTAATTACAAGGTTATCAGCGGTTACTTTTCGATTTACACCATTATCTCGCTGCATTTTAGATTAGGTTTTTTTTTGCTAAAGCTTTAGCCAGACTTTAGCTCTCGGATATAAAAAAAAAAAATATAGCTGAGATGGCCCTGAAACGCATAAATATTTCTTCGCGTATTTTCCACACTTGAAGATAACCCATTTTGTAGTAATTAATAATCAGCGGGTAACAAATTCCGATTAATTCATGGATATTGATTCTCAGGATTAGTATATACCTACTCGTATAGAGGTAATGCTATCGTGTTATCAGCGCTACGCCCCGGTCAGATTGTATCATTGTTGTTGTTTGCAGCCCGACCTTGTACGTCGGCGAGCATAACCACGGCCTATACGCCCTCTCCTCACTCGTCGACAAGAATACTATCACGATATCGACAGGATACGCAAAACCTCTATTACTGGAAGGCCCGACCACAGACAACGCCAACGCAGACAATTCCAAATATGAACCCTTCACAAATGTTCATTACAAACTAAATGATATAAATCTACATGTATCTGCGCCTTACTTACTCCTAGGACATTACAAAGTACCAGAACTTACTACGTCGTGGATGCCCCAACTACCTCATTTGAATGTGAACATCCGCGAGCCAAAAACAGACACTATAAAACTGATCAATGGGCAAGTCCACTCTGACGCTGAAAACGATGTTGATAACGAGACTAACCTCAAGTCGTCTGTCAGCGTGTCGGTACAGACAGAGGAATTCTTCGAAGGCTTCCGATTTAGGCCCGACTTGTGGTACAAACAAGCGTATATCTGGCTTCATCAACAAGAGAATAAGGCATTGAAAGTAGCGCTTATTATTTTGGTCGGACTGGTCATTATGATGCTGTGGTATCTTCGTTATCAGGTATGTGTTTTTTTTAATAGATAATTTATCGAAGTGGGTTTTTTTACGGATGAATTCATAGTTAGAGCACGCCATTAGTAACGTGATCCATGTTACACATGGTGCGTCCATTAATGACAGGCATGTTGTCATTTTTTCATGTGTATAATAGATAATCTACTCTATTAACTGCTTCCATAAATCTCATTTTTCTATTTATTATGTTAATATTAGATAATGATTTTAGAATTTTAATGTAACCATAACTGATAAGATAGATTTTTGTGTGCCTAAAATATATATCTATTCAAAAATAGCTTTCGCTTGCGGCTCCGCCCGTGTCAATGTCGATCCCTCGGGAACAGTACTTTTTCCCGGCATAAAATGTACCCTATGTCCTTCTCCGTACCCCAGATAACGTGTATGCAAAATTTCATGATGATCGGTTCAGTAGTTACAACGTTTCACGTTGTAACTACTGAACCGTAACAAACAAAAAAAAAATACTTTCGCATTTATAATATAACGAATAGTTAGGATAGTTAAGATATGTCACTAATAAATAAATAAATAAATAAATATCGGACACCCCACATATAAATAACTTGTTAGAAAATGTAAATATAGCGATAATTTCTAATGCCAGTCATGGCATGCGGGTGTCAACAGAAAAACCGACTGTTATTGTTTTTCCTCTTTTTGGAACCTATATTTATAGTGTGTTTTGGCTTGGATTACCGGTAATTTAAATTGACGTTTCCAGCATCAATACGCCTTAACCACTTGTTCAGTAACCAAGACTAAAATCAAGAAAAAATCTGTTGCTTAATACATTTTGAATCAGTAGGTATTCGATTTCCTATGGAACACCCTATTTATTTTTCCTGATTTCCTGCTTGGTACAGAATAAAAGTTGTTTGTATTGATAATAAGAATGCGAATTTATAGTATCGGTAATTTAAGACTAAACACCCTGCATAATTTAAAAATAAAATTAGTTAATCAATTTGAAATAGTTTTAATTTCATTGTGTGGAATAAGAATATATTTGGTTTTTACAAATTAACGATCGAGGGAATGGGCGAAATCTGAGGAATTATGGCAATTGGCGCTGATTTGCTCCCTACACATCTTATACGTCTTATAGCTCTAGGATCTGTCTTTCTCATTAGGATTAGAAAAACACAAATTCATATCTGTTTATACTACTGTGGAGCATTATTAAGTAATTTGATACTACAGGACTAACAGCGATTAACTTTTAGTTTAAATTTATATTTCGACGACAATATAATCCTCGTCTTCATCATTCACTTAACATCAGGTGAGATGGGAGACAAATGCCTAATTCAACCTTTGTAAAAAAAATGCAATGGAAAGCGTTAAGTTCCATAATACCAATCATACTGATGGTGACAGTGAAAGCCGAAATCGTAATAGTTATTTAAATTGAAATAACCAAGTGACCCCTTGGTATAGTACATCCCAAACAGTACTTTTGATCTAAATTGATGTCATTTCAGCGCTCGATTCCACGCTAATTTCCCCCGTCTATTTGCGCAGCTGCGTTTGCGCAATGGAAACTGGAAATTTGAAACTTTTGTTTTCTTAATAACGTAATTTGTAATTAATAGGCCATGGCCAAACTGTCAATAAGCTACGTTTCGAAGTCCGTTTCCATTAAGTAGGTGTATCATTCTGATGAGACAGTGCGATAAGGTAATGAAAAAAAAACCGCACTCATAATATACTAACTAATATACTAACCCGACGAACTTCATTTCGCTATAAAAAATAGATGTTGGCCGATTCTCAGACCTACCCGATATTCACATAAAATTTCATAAAAATCGGTCCAGTCGTTTCGGAGGAGTTTGGTAACAAACACCGCGACAGGAGAATTTTATACATACGATAATTTGTGTGATATGTCCCTATATTTATTTATTACTAGCTTTAGCCCGCGGCTTCGCCCGCGTCAATATCGTTCCCTCGGGAAACTTTAGACGCACAAAACAATATACGCGAAACACCAACTTGCGATTTTGTGGTGTTTTGCGAACTGGCAAAAATAATACTTTTTCTCAGAATAAAAGGTAGCCTAGACCTTCTCCGTACTCCAGAGAACTTGTATGCAAAATTTCATGATGATCGGTTCAGTAGTTATGGCGTGAAAGTTTAACAAACAAACAAACTCACTTTCGCATTTATATTTTTTTGTAAGGACAGGATAAGGATTATAAATCGAAAGTAACTATCTGTCTGTCATCGGAAAGGACATAGAATACCTTCATCCCGGAAATAAGAACTGTTCCCGTAAAGATAAAGATCAGAATCCACGGATTCTCATCTTTATGCTCATCTGCGACTCTGTAAGTTACAATTTCGATTACGCATGTTAAGCAACACCGGGCGCAGTCCCCTCTGGGATGGGCGATCGCAACTGGAATAAAAATATCTCGAGCTCCTCCGTGCTTCGAAATCACGTTAATCCGTTGGTCCCGGCTGTCATCATTAAGCCATTAATGACACCAATTAATGATGCTTCACGACTGTCAAGTCCTAAAGCTATGTCAGATGCCTTTAGGCAACTTGTAAAATCTGACACTAGTGTTGGCCACGTACACACACGAAAAACAGACAAACAGTAAAAATATATAAGTATTCATACATATATTTTACTAGATATATGACCTATAAGAACATGCCTACAAATGCAATTTCTCCGTGGAAAATGTTATTCGCCACAGCAAAGCGCACTGAATCTATGCGACATGCGTCCTCAGAACATTTTCTATTAAAATTTCTGTACACATTGAGTTTCAGGTGACCTTTGGGAAGTAGTAAATTCTTATCGGTCGAATACCTACGCCGTAAAATATAATTAATCGTTCGTATAATAAGAATTAACTTACGTAAGTGGCGAAAACTTTCAATTAGATTTCTCTAATTATTGTTCGACAATCCAGTTTAATGTTAATTAAAAAAAATATTCTATCTTGTGTTAAATTAAAAAGAAATCATCAACAATCAATTATTTTGGTCGATAGTTCAAACTGGCAAATGAATCTTCTTTTTTTGGTCATCCTCGAGTAGCTTTGTAAAACAGTAGCTTTTGCCCGTATTTCTACATATTAATCGGGGATGGGAGGTATCCTGTGTCCTTTTCCGAAACTCGAACTACCTCCATGCCATGTTTTATCTAAATCGGCTCAGTGAAGGAAGCGTGAAGAGTAACAGATAGAGTTACTTTCGCATTTATAATATTACATACATAAGTAAGTAATATAACTATGGAAAACTGCACGCAATTGTGAAACTTGACGTGTTTTAATCACTAGTACTATGCGCTGAATTAATTAAATACATCAAAAGTATTTGTATAATTTAGATCAATCTTTGAACAAGATCGCCCCCTTGTTGGAATTTTAAACAGATACATGAGGAATTTAAAAATGATATATACCTATATGGTATGATATCTAAAAGCATTTTTCTTCGAAACATTGTAATTTTTACGCCTAAAACAATAATTCTCACATGACAATATATATATATGAATGTACGTCTCGGAGGTCGCCCCCTTTCTTATTTTTTTTATAAAGATATAAATAATGAAAATATTAAGAACATCTTTTTTCCTAATCGCCGAATGGTTCTGCGCAGCCTAATGGCTTGCGCAGTAGCGACGTTTTTCGTTCGCGCGGTACCCGCGTAAGAATTATGAGTCCGTCTATGATGAATAGTTTCGTGGAATAAACGACATATCCACTTTTATACCGAGTGGGAGTGGCCATTCCCTTACTTCTTAAGTTTTTATTTTGTGAAGCAATAAACATTATTCAATTGTTGTAAAATATAGCTTTTTAGAATATAGATTAACGAATTGTTTTGACACATGTCTTTACAAAATTGATATTGAAATAAGCAATGACTCACAGTTTCATTCACAAGTAGTACAAAGAAAAGCGTCTGTATCACACACAAACATATACGATATTTTTATTTCTTAAGTCATTTACATATCCCAAACGAGTTAGCCAACGCATTGAGCTATAACACCGCGTATAGTCAGCGTATAGGTGAAAAAGTAGTGGAGGTCAGGGTGTCATCCTCAACTGCCTGTCCGGTGGTTATATAGGGTACGCGCGCCCGGCCCCCCGAGTTGTTACTTGCTTTTCTCCATTCATTCGAGTGAGTAGTATCCCTATACCTTCTCTTCCTTTCCAAATCCAACAAATTTCTATCGGAGTCGGAAACAAAAGAAGCCAAAGAAACTGCGCTCCATCAACTCGCCTACCAAGTGTGGTGAATATGGCGATATCCCGCTAAGGAACTAAGTATCCGAGGGAGAGGCCTTAGTCCAGACTTATTGCGGTGGAAATGATGATGATAGGTGGAAAAGTAGAGTATGTAAATAGTGACAGGCTACTAACCACATCGCCGATTGAAATGATTTCTCAGGTTTCGCCTATACGGTCGAAGGGCTTAATTTTACATTGTATGTTTTCTCTTTTCGCCCAGACCAGCATGACGGCATTTGTTTTTAGTGGATTTCAAAAATACTAAGACAAACACTTTTTCGTTATAAAAACACGGTTTCACTCACTTTTATTCAGTTGGAATCGCCAACTAGTTTCGGTCTGTTACGAAGACCATCATCAGGGCGAGTGTTAGGGGTGGTGACACGGCAGTTTCGCTTCCATCAAAGCACTCTAGGCTCGCGTAAGTTTTAATACTATGACTTCAGTTTTTAAATGCAATCACCATTTTTTTCAGGCTCGGGAATTCCAACAACTCTCACAAGGAGGTTCCCGTACTTCTAACACATCAACCTCCTCGAACGGAGAGGTGACTGGCCAGCTCGTGGAGGTTGGTGATGGGGAGGTCAGGATAGGAAGGATCACCTTCCACACTGACCAGGTGTTGGGGAAAGGATGTGAAGGAACTTTTGTATACAAGTAAGTTTTGATAAGAATGGATTTTTTTCCGAAGATTTTAACATTAGCTATTCATCAAATAATTGATTTTACTAAAATAGGTTCCTTCATATTTAGAAACAAAACAGATAACATTAATTTAAACGAGGTTTTGTTCATATTTGAATTATTTAGAAGGAATGAAATAGAGGTAGCTCCTTATTACTTATTCGTAGGGTAAATCCTATTCTTCTTAGAAAAAAAACTGCTAATAAAGCATGCAAATAGAGCATGCAGTGCGGTCATGTATCACAAGAAATGTCAATCGTCAAATTCATGAAAATAGTTTATGCACTACTGAATCCCAATTTTCACATAAGTATGACTGGTCATTTGTATTCATCATACAGAGATATTCGTCATAGAGAGAAGTTACAAATTTTACTTCTATGATAATTTTATTTTTAACAGGGGAACATTCGACAAACGCGCAGTGGCGGTTAAACGATTGCTACCAGAATGCTTTACGTTTGCGGACCGCGAGGTGGCGCTTCTGCGAGAGTCAGATGCGCACGCGCACGTCGTGAGGTACTACTGCACAGAACGGGATAAGCAGTTCCGGTAAGCCATTATAAATGAAGCAACAATACTCCAATGAGCCGTTTGGCGCGTAGTTCGGTTGACCTTTACAGTCCTTAATGTCTAAAAAGGAAAATGTATAAAGATATCGTATCTCGCCTTTTTTCTGTACGACGGACCAAATCGGAAAACCAAAGCCCATGTTTAGCATATATACGTATAGCCCGGGAATTAAGTTGTGAAATGCTAGGTAACGGGTGCTAAAACGGTTGATCAAGCTATGTCATTTTTACATTACGTGCTTAAAACTCCGCACTTATAATAGTAAGTGTACTTTACCAGCATTGTATATTTGTAGAATAGATTTTTAAGATTGATCGATTTGATAACATTTGAGATTTGAGAAGTTTTCTTATTTACCGATAAAAAGAAATTCTTCCCTTGACTTGTACTATACTTTAGTCGCCGCGTTTTACAGTACTTAGAGTGTGGAAGTTCGATCACTAAACAACTGGATCAGACGTTTTGTTAAAAATATGAGCGTTTGATCATGATTCTAATGTCTTTCTATGCTCTTTTATTTTTTATTTAAGGGTCTAAAACTTCTTTTGACAAGTTTTCAATTCTCCGATTGTACTCGGACTTATACTCGGCACAGGTCAATGTGTGCTTTTAAAGGCTATCTAGTGCTCCGTACTGAAGAAAGCTTATTAAATTATTATTTATTTTATTCCAGGTACATTGCGTTAGAGCTGTGTTCGGCCACGTTGCAAGACTATGTGGAACAGAAGTTGAACTTTGAATGTAGGATCGACGCCGTTGAAGTACTTCGCCAAGCCACACTGGGATTAGCACATCTGCATTCTATGGATATAGGTAAGCAGTTTTACAGAGATTCAACAACTTTTTATAACGCCACCTCACAAAGCGAAATAAAATGCATCTCTCATACAAATTGATAAATTACGTATAAACTATTTTCGTTTCTCTGTGTATTTCTTAGGCCTCGTTTCGTCGCGATTCAACCATGCGTGCTACCAAAATCATGAAATTTTGCATACAAGTTCTCTGGAGTACGAAGAAGGACCTAGGTCACCTTTTATCCCGGGAGAAAGTACTATTCCCGAGGGATCGATATTGACGCGGGCGGAGCTAGATCAGGAGGAGGATAGCTAGTCCTCTATAATTGCGAAAGTGAGTTTGTTTGTTTGTTACGCTTTCACGCCGTAACTACTGAATCGATCATTATTAAATTTTCCATACAATTTCTCTGGAGTACGGAGAAGGACATAAGTTGCCTTCCATCCCAAAAAAGTACTGTTCCCGAGGGAACGACGTTGACACAAGCAAAGCTGCGGGCGAAAGCTTAGTACCTTACATACAGCGAACTATGGAGTGGTTTATGGAGAGTCGGGTTTTTCATGCGTTTTATTTTGTCAATCAAACAATAAATGATAATAATAAAGCGCATTAAAATTAGTACCACGTTCGTACAGTCTCAGTTTATTAAAAAGTGTAGCAGACTGTGACATCAAACGGAATTTTTACGAGCTATATATTAACGGAATTTTAACGACAGGTCATCATAAACTAGGTCGCAGGTTCAAATCCCGCCCGGTTAAAATTTTTTCACCATATTTTATTTCCTAATTTAACTAGAGTATATCAAAATAGCATTGTGAATGCAAAATATAAACACTTAAAAATACTAATAAAGATAAGTTGTTGGATCTGTAGATAACTATTTTAGTAGCATTAATTATGTCTTTCCAGTACATCGAGACATAAAGCCACACAACGTTCTACTATCAATGCCCACGGGTACTGGCGAGGTGCGCGCTATGATATCAGACTTCGGGCTCTCCAAGAAGCTCAACATTGGCCGTGTCAGCTTCTCAAGACGGTCGGGGGTTACTGGAACTGATGGTTGGATCGCGCCTGAAATGATCAATTTGGAAAGAACAGTGAGTCCGAATAATAATGTAACTTCGAGGGAACGAATGTAACAGCCTCGTAGCTAAACGGCCTTTGATACGTACTGTAGTAGTTTTTTTGTCACATATTTTTGATTTTAATATTAAACCGAGCATTGTAATGCTATATATAATTAATTAATTGATAAATCTTTCTCCACTTTAATCAACTTTCAATTTATCTGATAAGAATTAAGTTGGAGATTATGCATGCTTCGAATGCGTGTACCTGTATGTGATGAACATATTCGCCGCGGTGATTTGAGGCTACGGCAGCTCAGTGATTGAGAGCATCGACGGGCCAGATGTCGAAGGTTGTAGGTTCAAATCCTACCTGTGGCGATATTTTTCATCACATATTTTCGATTTTAATATTAAACCGAGCATTGTAATGTCATATAATATTATTAACTACACTTGTTGTTTAATAACAACTTTTAACTTAACTTGCTCTATTAGTATGTTTACCTGGGTAAAATATTGCAACTGAATTTTGAAGCATTTATCGTTAATAAATTGATCTGAAATTTTGTGTACTTATGTCGGATGACAATGCAGTACTATGATACCAAGGAGCAGATCAGCCGGCCTATTTGCTAACTCAGTGACCAGCGTTTTGATAGTCACTTCAAAATACATTGCTGGTTTTCTATGATTGACTATTTTATTAAAGATATATAAAAGGTAATGTACTTTGAAATTACTATCAAAACGTTGTACACTGAGTTAGCAAATAGGCCGGCTGGTATTGAAATCTGGAGGGGGTCATAGGCACTTCTCAACTAAAGAAGATAAGTCTTATTATAAAACAAATTATCCGTCCAAAACAAACTGACAATGACAGTTGACCAAATGTCAAAGTGATAAGGTGTCGACTTATTTTGGTCGGATAATGGTTCAAACCAGGTACTAAAGTTAGTCCTCGTTTTATAAAATGACGGATAGTGTTTGGAATCATTAGCTATGTCTTGGCAAGCACTTTACAGTAGGTATGAATCGCTCATGGTAATAGCATGTCATAAAAATGAAAATAAAAAATCTCTTCACAGACAACATCCGTAGACATATTCTCCTTGGGTTGCGTGTTCTACTACGTGTTATCGAAAGGACAACATCCCTTCGGCGACATGTTGCGGAGACAAGCCAACATTTTAACGGGCGAATACAACCTGGATCAACTTGAGTAAGTTCATGGGGCAATATTGTCATCATATCTGTAGCGAAAATGTTTCATAACATATTTTCAATTTAAATATTTGATGAAGTATTGCAAAGCAATATAAAATATTTAATAACATTACAGTTATACTTCATTACACCTAAATTAGTAATATCAATAAGAAAAAGCTTTTAAATCTTTCGTTATTGTTATTTCCATATATACCATCACGCCTCTTTCCCAGAGACCATGGATCTCCACTTGCTCCGATCCTTACAAACCTCTTTCGCTTCATCTACATCTATCACTCTTTTCATACATGCTCGCCGGTTTCGGGTACTCCTTACTTCTCCATCTTTTTCATTCTTGTTCACCTTCTTCTTTGCTCCATATATCTTTAATTCTACCTACACATCCACGATTATACTACACTTTGAATACCTACTCGAGTATTAATACGTATTAAATTGTATTGCATTTTAGACCTTATCACATTAACTTTAAGAACCGATGTGTTTACATGATAAATAGTACTTTACACGTTTTGATTATAAACTAAGAACTTTAGAATGTGATGTCAATCTTTTAGTACCTTCATTTTTCGCAATATGGCGATGATCAGTAGCACTCGTTTAGAGTAGAATTATTGACGATCACATGTAAAAAGGAATTTTATACAATATTTCGTTTTTTAGCAAAGTGTTGCCTGAAGAGGAGGTACTTCTCACCAAGATCCTGATTCGGGCAATGATATCTGCCCGCCCACATACAAGGCCTCCGTGCGAGACCGTTTTGAAGTACCCCATGTTCTGGGGCAAGCAGAGCATTCTCAACTTCTTGCAGGTGAGATAAACTTTTTTTATATAACTAAGTAGGCAAACAGGCATACGGCCCACCTGATGGAAAGTGGTTACGGTAGCCTATGAACGTTTACAACACCAGAGGTGCCACTCGCGCATTGCCTACTCTGAAGAAATCTTTTTACATCCTTTTTGAAGAACTCCATGTTGTAGTCTCTCGGGAAAAGCATGGCAGGGAAAAAGTTCCTTTCATAACGTACTGTAGGTACGCAACCATTTAGGGTCTAAGGTGTGGGGATGAACTTCCTGTCGATGGCGTGAGGTGCGATGATAGAAGATAAAGTAGCCTCTTATCATTCCGTAGCCTCGAAATATGGTTATATCAAAATAAATTATTTTTATTTTAGGTTAGTTACAGTACAGTGCTGTCAGGTTTTTAATTGGTCATCCAGGTTCATCAAAAGCGGCGCTTGGCGTAGGTAACGAGCGTTCACCAGATATTATCTGAGAGTAGGCAGAAAAGGGCTGCCCAGAAAATTGGGCTACATGTTTTCGATTTGCAGCCTCGTCTTCACACGTCGCGTCGGTCGAGGACACCTGCCCTGCTTCCAAGTGTCTTGATAGTTTTCAGATATCCTTACCACCTGATGGCAGCCCTGCGTCGTAGTATGATAGCTGCTGTAGCTATCATAACCTACCTGCCTCCGTGGTCCAGTGGTTAAGGCGACCCGGGGGCCACGACCCCCTGGTCTACAGGCAAACGCCATTCGCTTCTGGTTCCATTCGATTACCACGGAAAGCATACTTTGTTTAGATGTTTCCAGTCTGGTTAGGACTTTGCAGGCTTGAAACTTGAACTTGAAAGATGATTCCGTGCTTCGGAAGACACCTTAAGAGGTTGGTCCCGGCTGCCATCTGGCAGTCGTTAAAGGAGCCACGTCAGAGGCCGAAAGGCGGTTCCGAAGAACTCTGAAACCAGGGTGTACATGGTTGATTGACCGTGACACCTACTCGAAATGATGATGATGAGCTGCTGTCATTGGACAATATTTGACAAGCAGTGACATTAAACACATTGCTGGCCAATAACAGCCAGTAACTGTTGGCCAACAATGTAACTGCTTGAATAGATGAAATGAAAATAAATAAATGTGGCAGGACGTGAGCGACCAAGTGGAGAGTTGCGCGGGCGCGCGGCAGGGCGCGCGTCACCCGCTGGAGACGGGCGCGCGCTGCGTGCTGCTCGGCGATTGGCGCGCGCACGTCTGCGCGGCCGTGCAGCGCGACCTGCGCGCGCGCCGCACCTACCGCGGCGACCGCGCCGCGCATCTGCTGCGCGCCATCCGGAACAAGGTAATCCTTACTAATATTATAAATGCGAAAGTGAGTTTGTTTGTTTGTTTATTTGTTTGTTTGTTACGCTTTCACGCCCTAACTACTGAACCGGTCAACATGAAATTTTGCATACAAGTTCTCTGGAGTACGGAGAAGGACATAGGCCTTTTATCCCGGGAAAAAGTACTATTTCCGAGGGATCGACATTGACGCGGGCGGAGCTGCGGGCGAAAGCTAGTAATAAATAAATATACATGGTGAAATTTTGATCGCTTTGGACCCTTAAAAGGGTGACTCAGACCATCAAAATGGACAACTTTTCCTATGGGAACAATGCTGGGAACTCAAAATTTTGGAGGAACTTAATTTGTCCATGACAAAACAGGAACTCAATTTGTACATGACAAATCAGACTTCAACGAAATACCGCCACCTAGCGGCGGCGGTAGTAACCTTCAAGGTCTAAAAGAATAAATTTCAGCGCTATCTTGTGTAATTTTTAGGATAACGTTACGAAATTATTTAACATTTATTTAAATATCTCGTAAAATGCTGAGCTGATTTTGATGCCGCAGAATTTATAAAATTATATATACTAAATAATTCACTTTTATATTGTTCCAGAAACACCATTACAGAGAATTAGAGCCCGAAGTTCGAGAGAAACTCGGCAAATTGCCAGACGGTTTCGTCACGTATTGGTTGCAACGATTCCCTCTACTACTGCCCCACGTGTGGCTGCAAATGCAGCAATATCGCAACGAGGACATCCTTCAAGCATACTATCCACATTCCTTCACGTTTGATAGAGATGATGTGCTAGAGTTAGATGATACAGGTTACGATGAAGAGTTGCCTGTAGAGATGTGCAGCCCTGTAAACAATGAGCTGTTCGTTAAAAGTAAAGTCTTTTATGACGAAAACGATCCTGAACGATCCCCAAGATATCAAAAGAAAGAAGGGTCTCCACATAAACGCCTAGATTGGCGGAGTGAAGCGAGAGATTTCCAGTCGAGAAAAGATGACGTGAGATTGAGAGACCGACATCATTATAAGAAGAAAGAGAAGAAGCGTGAAGACATGCCAGTTTGGACATTGCCGCCTCAGACGTAAGGCACATTATATTAAGTGCGGGACAAAAATCTTGTGATAGCGTGTGGAGATTTGTTTTGGAGGATGGTGATAATTTTGACAGGTTTGTCGTGCCACAACTTTAGGCCTAACTTATTTAGTTTCTAGTTATTTTCAAAACTCTTCTTGTAGAATTAATAGTCATAAAATATTTATGTGGAAATAAGTATTAGACTATTGGTCACAGTCATTATCCGAATTATTGGTATGCAGGCATAAATAACACATATAAACGTAAGATCGACTTGTCGTCCTTAGGATTAACTGATTACCCATCAAGCGCGATAAACGCAGACACTATGGATTTTCTATTGTTCTTCTTCTTCTTATCGTGTCGGTGGCTCAAAACATCTTAAAAATATATAAAATTTTGTCCCTCCAGTAGGTTGCGACAGCCACGCCACTATTGTTATGTGGACCGATCAGGCCGCTTCGGTGGTTGAGAGGTCAATCTGCTTGATCGATGAGTGGTTGGAAAGCTAAAACCTTTGATTTGCCGTTGTGCATTAAATCGTCTATATCATTCATATGAAAGGCGATGCCATCTTATGATATAAAAAAGGTTACAACGCGGTCCCCACGCAAGGGGGCAAATATGTATCCGCCACTGGGTTTCTCATAAAACGACGCCATTCTATTTGAGAATACTGTGACCAAGGAATATAAAAAAGCGCACATTATTGTTGATATTTTGTGATTTTACAAGAATAACTAGAGTATTTTAAATGAATGTATTTCTTCATTTAGATCTCTTTACGTAAGAAAATAGAGATAGTAAGCGAAAGGTTAGTAGGTATAAGAGGGACCAAGGAATAATACTAGCGAAGAATGCCGTCAGGCATACAGTCCACTATATGGACAGATTTGTTTAAATAGTCTAATTGGACTATTTAAACAAAAAATTAAATAAATAGCACAATCAAGCTTGGTTATACAAGTGGAATCAAAACTCGGCTCAGTGAGTATTGTGAAGTGGCAGCGCAAATTTGTTTGGTGGCGGGCGTTATGTTACACGCCAAATTCGAAGCTTAATCGCTTGAGAACGCTCGCTTTTTAGCTCCGCTCAGTATCAGCTCTAGCTGATAGTGAGCGGAAGCGATGCGTTTGAACACTTACTATATCAATTGATATTATATTATATCCATAATGTATCCTAACTAATATTATAAATGCAAAAGTGAGTTTGTTTGTTAATTTATTTGTTTGTTTGTTACGCTTTCACGTGGTAACTTCTGAACCGATCATCATGAAATTTTGCATTCACGTTATCTGGGGTATGGAGAAGGACAAAGGGTACATTTTATCCCGGGAAATAGTTCTGTACCCTAGGGATCGACATTGACGTAGGCGGAGCCGCGGGCGAAAGCTAGTATTTACATATAATGTAAATTTAAAGAAAGCGCAAATATTTTAGGGGCTGCCATCCATAAATTAGTAAAATGCAGTAAAATAAAAAATATATATACGCTAGTCATCGAGATATCTGGACTTGAACATTTAAAAAATCAGACGAAAAAAACACCCTGTGTACAAAAAACACTTTGTTGTCGTACAAATTTTTACTATTATCTACTATGGATATTAAGTCACTGACGTCGACAATTAAAACAGCCGATTTTAATAAAAAAAAAATATATTTTGTATGAATGAATACAAAAAAAATAAAATAAGCGTGTCGATTTTTTTAATTTTGCTACTAAGTCTCTTTGATCTATGAGACAGTCCTTAAAATATTTGCGCTTAATTTAAATGTACGGTCACCTGCAAAAGTCCATACATAGCCTTAAGGTGAAAATCGATTGCAATGATTAGGAAGGCATATATTTAACAATATCATGAACTTTATGCCACATGTATAAGGTTGAAATTGCTGATATTTGTAAATAGTATCCGTAGCTACTTACGACTTTTTACGCAACTTCTATATGGACTTTTGCAGGTGACCGTACCTTGTATACAAAATTGCTCTCTTAGGTTTACTGGCTATATTTACTTCACTTTTACTTTTTTATTTAATGCAATGTGTTTGTTGTTAAAGTTTTATCGTTCATACTTTGTCGTATTACACGAAGTGACGCACAATTTTAGTGTTGTGTTTGGTGTTAGGCTCTAAGAAAAGATTCTAATCGTAAAACCAAACAATCAGAAATTATTAGAAAATATTGAATTATTGTAAGATATTGACATTCCTAATATTAAGTAAATATTAATATATTATTTGAGTATGAATGGTGCTATGATTGTTTATAAGATGTGCAAATTATTATAAATGCAAAATGATTTTACAGTTGTCAGCTACGAATAAGTAATAAGTCTAAGTTGTCAGGTACGTGCAGTTATTGTCCTTATCGAGTTGAAGATGTGAGACTAGACTAAAACATCAATATTCGAATAGGTTTTAGGAATGTGAAATATAAATTTACCTCATGGTATTTGTCTTTCTTACATTCTTATGGAAGAAGTGGAGGGAGGCCTTTGCCCAGCAGTGGGACACATGATGGCTCGAAATAAATAAATAATAAATAAATATTCTTAAACACAAAAGAAGTGCATCACACGATTTAGTTTGCAAGAAAATATTGTTCCTTTATTTAGAGTACGAGTAAGATAAGAAGCCTTAAATATGTAAACACGTGTTAATAGGTATATTGACTTAAGTTTGTTAAGCTGGAATTTACATTATTGACGCGAGTTACCCGCGAACGCGACAAGGAATGCTGTGAATGCTTCGCGGCTGTTCATGCCATTCAATTTTGCATATACATATTTTTCATGACATAGTAACATTTGTCTCATTTTACGCCAATAATGAAGAATTTTATCATAATAAATATATCCGGTTTTAGGATATTGTCAACATTATTAACACATGTATTTTCATGTTTTAATGAAATACCTATTATGGATGCTTGAAAAAGTGAGGATTGTTTTTTTTTATTAATTTATCAATAAATGATGTAATATTACCTAATTAGTCTATTTCAATATAGATTTTGTATGTACTTACATCGTTAACTGCACAAATAAATATAAAACCGGCCACGTGCGATTTGAAATAACACAGAAAGGGTTCCGTACCACCATACAACTACGAAAAACGCCCAATAATATGTTCTTTTGTATGGCAGTCATTTTTTATTTGTTATTATGGCGGCGATAGATTCAACATTCTGTGAAAATTTTAGTAACTTCCATCCGCCCCGGTGGCCCTGCCCCGCTGACGGGACTGTTGAGAAAAATTTAATCATCGACCGCGGTAGATGAGCCCCGTCGACCAACGGGGCAGATGGCACAGATTAAATATCATCTACCTCGGTGTGTGTTATTTTAACGAGCCGGATAGCATAGAATAAGTAGCATACTAAGTAGTTCAATTATGAACACTAAAACAACGAATAATCGTAGCATTTACAGGAGATGACCTATCTATTCGTTATGTTAATATGTAAGGCCTATTGTTATATACCCAACTATAAATTCTAAAGTTTTTTCAAGGATAAAATTTCTTCATATATATTTTTATACCTTACAAACTCTTTTTTATTTAACTCTACCTACTTCATACCGGGGTGTATGCTACTCATTCTGTACTATTCGCCCCGTTAAAAACATACTAGGGTAGATGATACTTGATCTGTGCCATTTACCCTGTTGGTCGACGGGGCCGATCTACCGGGTCGATGAATTCATTTTTCCTAACCGTCCCGTCACCGGGGCAGGATCATCGGGGCGGATGGGAGTTACTCGAAAATTTCCCCGCCGCCCCACCCTGCTGTGGTGGTACGTAGAGAAAGTGATAAACCCTTGTGACCACAGAGTATAATATCTATGCCTGTGACTGCGACTGAAGGACGGACGGCGGAGGATTTTAGGCAAATGTTTGTATATTTGTATTTATTAAAAAAATAAAATATTGAATTCTAATAGAATGATTTATTATTTGAATCCCGTTAGGCTAATGATGTTTTTAAAGTATATCTATATCATCTACAATGTAGTAGGTAGGTGTACACTAAATGCAAATTACAAATCAGTCATTGTCATTGACCTTCTTATTCCAAGTATAGGTGTGACTTGGGTATCCTACTATTCTAAGTATTGGATTAGGATATGAGGACTTATGTTATAAAAGTAAACGTTAGTTTGTTTGCTGCGCTTCCACAACCTCAGTACTGAACCGATCATTATGAAATTTTGCCTAAGCATTGCCTGGGGTACGGAGTACTGTTCCCAAGGGATCGACATTTCAGCGCGCGAAAGCTCTACCTAAGTAGGTTTATATTCCATTTGAAGGGCATGGAATACCACCTACTTATAATTCATACAGAGGCCAAGAGGCGGTTCCGAAGAAATCTGACACCAGGGTGTGCATGGTCGATTGACCGTCTCCCCTACACGAAATGATGATGAGTAGTAACTGTCTGTAATTTTTTCTCGCACTTCAACCTTTGATCAAAGGATAAAATTTGGTAGGTATTTTGAAGCCTCAAAATACTTACCAAATTTCAGGACAAACGGCACCTTTTGATCGAAAATATCGACAATAACGCGGGCGGAGCCGCGGACAATAGCTAGTTATATTAATATTTACTAGGCAGTCGTCAGCAATGTCAACAACATCGCTCGTGTTTATAAGGCTCCATTGGGGGCAAATAAGAGAATAAAATGGAAGTCTGTCTCATTCACCCATACTGGGAGTAACAGGGAATGCATTCGTCACCAGTGTGTGTTATGGAGCAAAATATATCAAACAAACTAGCTTTGATTACTTAGGATATGTTCAGTAAACTTTCAATAAGTTTATTTTACCATGTTCCCGGAAAATTATGCTAGAAGCTTGCATAAATAAATTCCAACTAATATTGTAAAAGCGAAAGTTAGTTTTATATATTAGTTACACTTTTCTGTGTACTGAACCAATGAATACTCATTATCAGGGGTTTCATGCAGGGAAAAGGTACGTGTGTAAATACCTCTAGTAAAGCCGCGAGAAGCTAGTAGGATTGTAAAGCTTTTAAGAAAAAAAATAAGGATGATTAAGACTATTTTATACCACGAAAACGTTCAATTTGAATATTTTTGGATAAAAAGCAGACAAAAGAATCTAGTGAGCAATTCAATCAGATTAGGCGGTCTCTCAGTTAACCACTTGTTTCAAGGTTTAGTTTTTGAGCACTAACTCATTACAATTTTAATTGGTAACCAGTTTTTTGGCATCTTGTTTCGGCATGCACTTTAAAGAGCTAGCGAATAAACCATATAAGAGTTTATTATAGTGTAATTGACTATTTAGTTATAATTAAATAAGTAAGTTAAATAAACATGGATGATTTGATTACACTGAGGTTCATTAGGTTGACACATAATTAACCTCAATGTAATAAGTTCAGGAAAACAAAACGTTAAATGCGGATAATTTATTGTTCATCAAAATATTACAAAAATAATCACCACTTACATTACATGATTCAAATAATTCATTTATATATAAACAACAAAATAACACGTAAAAGATTATAAAAGTAAAAGTCAGTCTTATAGTAGGTTTAACTAAACATTATACAGTGGGAGAATGGTACAGTATGTTATGGCACAGAAATAAAATTAAATTCGATAAAAAAATTAACATTTTTGGTTGATATTAATAATTTATTCACCCATTAATGAATTATAAAGGTACAGACAGCAGGTACAGTAGATAGCAGTTACCATATGTTCGAGTACTTAAGTTAATAAAGCAGTTGAGATATGACCTAAACAGAAATCATGTTTTTTTATTAAATTACTTCTACTACCCTATCTTTGACTTCTATATGTATTTAACTGCCTGCGTCTATATTCCCAAACAAGTACAGTCCCGGGACATTCAAAAGTAGAATAAATGGGTATCTCTTGGATAGGCATGTAACATCCTCGTCTTCATCGTCACTTACCATCAGGTGAGATGGGAGACAAATGCCTAATTCAAATTTTGTAAAAAAAAAAAAAAAAATTTGAAAAATCATATAAACATTTTTATGTGAAACCTCAAGAAAACCTAAACACAATTTATAGCTTTGAAATAGAACACAATTATTGCAATGCATTAAGTATAGGAAATATAAATTGCCCATTTATGTATAAAACGTATTCTGTGGCAAAATGGAGTTACCCATGTTATCAAAGTCTGCTACATTATTTCATTTTGAGGATATATGTGGAAAGCCAATATGAAACTGTTTCATAAGGGGAAATACAGGTAAATAATTGTGCAGATTAAAAAATTGAGCCAACAGAACAGTCGTAAAAATAAACTTATAAAATACATAAAATTATTATGAATGTTCTATATTATTATTATTATTTTTGCACTAAATATGGAATGCAAATAAACATAAAGGCAGTTCACTTTGGCAGTTTTATAACATACTCAACTCATACCATCATCTCCGCAAGAAGTCCACAGGTGGACATAGGCCTGTGACCTTGGTCAGGTTGTCCGAGCATCTGGTCATTTGATGCTCGTACCATACAAACTTAATAATATTGTGTGATATCCTACTAAATTGCTAACACACAAGCATTTACTGATAATAATTCATTTTGGTTACCTAGATTAAAATAAAGCTTAAATTTAAGAATTGAAATGTAACACTGACTACACCATATTGATTGATGTAAGCAAATTAAATCTTGTTTGCATATTTTTCTATCAAGTCAATTATAGTTAAATGCACTTTATCCTTAGCAATAGCTAAAGCTGACTTCTCAGAACTATTCATCATAGTTACATCTGGATTGTAACTTATTAATATTTTAGTAGCCCCTATGTTACCCATTTCACTAGCATAATGTAGTGCAGTGTTTCCTGTTAAGTCTATGGCATTAATATTGGCACCATTATCTAAAAGTGCCCTTATAACTAAAGTCTTATTATTCAAAGCTGCTAAATGCAAAGGAGTTTCACCTTTCTTATTGAGACAGTTCACATTAGCTTTATTTAGTATTAATATATTGCACAGGTCAACCAAGCCATATCGGGATGCAAAATGTAGTGGTGTAAACCCATGGGAATCTGGAGAGTTTACATCAAACTCTGTGCAGTGTTCTGGCTTTTTCTTACATTGGTTACATTCACATAGAGGGTGGCACAGAGATCCATCTTGATCATTGCTGTTCACATAAGCTTCATATTCAATGCCCATGTAAAAGCAAGCTAGTTTCACATCACCATATGATATAGCTTTTAATATCCTTTCAATCAATTTCAAGTTCTCCACTGTTTTTGAAGGATTGACAGTTTCCTGTTTTAAATTCATTTTCTGAAATTTCTTTGTAAGAGTATTATTTGGTTTGCAATTTAGTGTCTTTATGTCTGTACTTGTAATATGGATATACTCATACAGATTTGGAGTGGATGATTTTAAAACATTTAATATTTTTAAGTTATGAGCATAGTCAAAAGCAGTCTTGAAACTATTATTTTGCAGGGAAGGTTCAGCACCATTCTCAATCAGCAACCTGGCTATACCTTCATAGCCCCATTTTGAGGCTAAATGCAAAGGAGTGTTACCACTTTCATTTATACAATTTATATTGACCCGTTTTCGGCTGTGTTCCGCAAAGTAAATGAGTGCCTTAACACAGTTCATGTGGCCATTATTGACAGATAAATGGAGTGGAGTGTTTTTATCAATGTTTGCTTGGTTAATATTTGCTCCTGAATGCAATAATAATAGCAATGCATTCTGGTGTCCTCTAGAAGCGGCATAGTGCAATGGTGTACATTCATTTAGATCTGTTGCATTTATTTCAGCACCCATATCAATTAGGGCTTCAACAATAGTAGCCTTTCCATGGATGCAAGCCACATGTAATGGTGTGAGTCCATGGCTATCTCTGGATATAACTGTAGGAGAAGTTTTTAAGAGATTCTTTGAAATTTTGTAGCAACATTTTTTGCAACTGCACAGAGGATGGCAAAGTTTGTGATATATTTCTTCTTCACTGTCATCATCATCATCATCATCAGCTTGGAGGTCCATCTCTTCTGCTGCTATTTTAAAAGTATTATTTTCACTCTCTTCTATGCTCTCCAAATGTTTCTGATTTCTAAACAAAATGGATTGAACTTGTTCACAATGATTAGCTTTGATAAGATCAAATATATATTCAAGTGTCTCCTCTTTACTGTTTGTGTCTGAGGTTGATATGGACTCAGTCAAACTGCTCTTCCTTTGTCTGCCATCTATATTTTCAACTGTAAGGTTGCTTTCATAGTAATATGCCTCTGGGTCCGGAGGACCAGCGAGAGCTCCAGACTGTATATGTTCAATGACAGCCTCCAGAGTAGTGATGAGGAAAGCACTCTCATCTCCATCCCCTTTCCCTACACTGCTAAATCTGAACTCTTTCATATAAGTGAGCTGGCTATACCAGTTTGGCAGACCTGATTTAATAACTAAAAAGACAAAAACAGGTAGTAAGTCATCTGCAGTCAGTAAGACAACATTATTAGCACCATCTACTTTATTAATTGCATTGAGAGCTTGTTTAAGACATAACACTTTTTCTAAGACAGTGTTGTATGTATCAATTTTTGATAGTATTTGTTTTGCTTTTGGCACTGCATGGTATAATTCTTTCTTTATGTCTAAGTCCCTTAGCTGAATATCACCCATGTTTCTTATTTTTTTATTGAGATGAGAATCCTCATACGCACAACATGTGCAGATAGGTTTGAATAGAGAGTCAAATAGTAGTTGCTGCATGTAACACTCTACTGCAAGCTTAATGTTTTCAAGCCCTTGTTTACAAGCCTTGGATTTTTCCCTAAGTCTTCGGTTTTGTAATGTAATTTGAAGGCACTGAGTATACAGCTCACTAACAGAGTCTTTTAAAGTTGCTATAGCCATTGGCACAATGGAATGCTTCTTTAGAAACACATTGACACTGTGTTCAATTTGGTCAAGCACTTGACGGCCAGCAGCCTGGGTCCAGAGCAAATCAATACAGTCATTTATGGATGTAAGATAGTCCTTAGTAATAGAATTATCACCAGTCAGAGAAGTTGGTTCTAGAGGAGATTCAATGCACCATACCTTATATTTCATGAAGTCTTCAGTGTAGAATGTCTCTTCAAATAATATGTGGCTTTGTAGCGGTAGTCCTTTGGTGACTTCCATTGTTATCACTTTGTTGATCACAGTAACTTGTTTTTCAGTAAGGGTGTTGTAGTGTGTTTCAGGTAATTCATCGCTGGGCACCAAGATGTGAGCGCAAAAGTCTTCTACGGTGAAAACTCGTGTCGTCAAACTGCCGATTCGTGGTACACATATTACCCAACATTGCGCTATACAATGTTGAAACAAGTTCGTATATTCATTTTTTAATTCGACAAAAAATGGATTGTCTGAAAGTATCTCATCATAACCTCCGTCCATATCTGTAATAAAACAAAGAGTTAAAAATGCTGTTCGCTACCAAAAACTCTATAAAGACTGAAGTATCAAGTAAAAGTAACTTACTAAGACTGTTAATAAAAACACTTTGTAATTAACATTAAAACATGTTCCACAAGCCTCTGCCTTGTTGTGTGCAATTAATTTGACAGCGCATTAAGGTGACATGACAGTGACATTGACATATTTATTTTTATTTATTTAATTGAGCACTCGTTGATTTTATTTACGTGTTATGTGCACTGAGAAGTTCGCAGCTCAATTTTTGAACTCATTTAAGTGTGTATGAAAGACTACATTTTTTTTTAAATCTATTTTTAGTTGTCAAACTTACAACCACGCGGAAGTTGGACAGCGACAATCTTAAATGGCTTTGTTTTTGAAATGTTATTCGTATACATAGGTACCTACTAATTCTACTATTAGGCGCCTTCCGATACCATCGGGTACTAAACACGGGTACTAACAGTTCCTATCTGATCCTATTGGGTCCCATCGGATCCCATTAATACCCAAGGGTTCCAGATATCTTCAGTTGGATTTCAATTGGGACCCATCCTTATAATCGGGTTCCAATTGGGTACCACCGGGTTCCATTGGGCCATGTTGGATCCTATTGGGTCCCTTTAGTCCCATTGGATTCCAATTTGGTACCATCGAGTCCGATGGGAAAAAGATTCCAACAATGTCTTCGGGTTCCAGTTGTGTACCATCGGTTCCCATCGGTTCCATCGAGTCCCTTCGGATCCCAAAAGGCCCAAATTCCCAGAAAGCCCTACCAGATTTATACGGAAATGAGCAGGCAAGGCTAAATACCTTGGAGTCGTACTCGATAGCATGATTACGTTCGGCCCTCACATCACCAAAGTCCGCAACCATGCCGCCTTTGTATAAGACCGTCTCCACCACATGATAGGCAATGCTAAGATGTCTCTTAGAAATAAGTTGATACCCTACAAGCTTTGCATCATAACAGCCTCCGTGGTCCGGTGGTTAAGGCGTTTGCCTGTTGACCCGGGGGTCGTGGGTTCGATTCCCACCGGAAGCATAAGTATATACCTCTTCATATACCTAGATGGTGCCAGTAAAGCTGACTTGGAGCTAGATAATATGATAGTCATTTTAAGAAAAAAATAATTGTGTCTGCCAGTGTTGAACGTGGGATCAAGAATAAAGATGAAATCTGGAAGAAGACTGGAAGAAATTCCCGCATGGTCTTGCTGTCCGTCCATGCTCTTTCTTACCCTGCTCGCCATTAGAATTCGGAGTTTTATTTGTACCATATTATTTCTTTGTTGTTTCTTGATTTGTCAATCAGAGACGTCAATCAGGAGTCTCCAACTACTATCCTGTTTCTTTACTGTTCCTATTGACTCGTCGATCCGGGTTCTACAAGAATCTTCGCGAGGACGCTGCCATTCATCGACCTCAAGAGCCATCAACGGCACAGACACATTTCATTGCTCTACAGTATCGACAACGAGAAGGGTGCCACGCCACCCAGTTATCGACGTCAAGAATAGGTGGTGCTGTTCAGGTATCGGTCATGATCATGAGTGTCAGGTTCAAGGGCTCAGGAAACAAAAATGAATACTTAGAAAGGTGAGAAAGTCATACATTTCGCTGAATAATATTTTTTTTTTTACAAAAATAAGTAGCAAGTCAGCTCCGTAGGCTAGGCAGCTGCTAAGCAAACCAGAATGTTAATAACCTCAATTGAGAAAGGGGAGAATCATCTTAGACCACGGTGCTCAGTGCTACTTCGCTGATTTTCAGGGATTCTAATGACACACGTATCTTTCTGTACTTTATTTATTACATTTACAAGTTAGTTTTCGTTGTAGGTAAATCTTAATATATATAAATCTCGTGTCACAATGTTTGTCCTCAATGGACTCCTAAACCACTTAACCGATTTTAATAAAATTCGCACACCATGTGCGATCCAACTTGAGAGATAGGATAGTTTTTAACTTATGGCGAAACGAAGTTCGCCGGGGCAGCTAGTTAGCAAATAAAAAAGTAAAAATGATTAATGAAAATCCATTTAGCCTCTTCCTCCACCTCCTCCATGACCTCCTCCATGACCGCCTCCAAAACCACCTCCTCTTCCTCCAAACCCGCCTCCTCTTCCGACTCCTCGACCTCCAAATCCTCTGCCGCCAAATCCTCTACCGAAACCCGGCCCCCCACCAAATCCTATGCCTCCAAATATGATAGGTGGATAGGGATAGATACCTGAAAATAAAAAGAAACGAATTAAAATTTTATTATTTCTCTGAGAATATCGAGTGTTAATTTACCCTCGATGCAGCCTTGTAGAAGGCAAGCCAGACCGTCAATACGAGTACGATTAACGGGCTGACTTTTGCCCTACAAGGCCATATACATTCATATCTACGTACATATTATCACGACTATTATCCATTACGGGGTAGACAGTGCCTAAGGCCACAAGGCTTTACAGCCACATTTTTACCTGATAAGATAGACCTAACCAGAAGGAGGGTAATATTTTTCGCGTGTACCTATATATGTATACATGTATGTATTTATTTATGCTTTATTGTACACACATACAAAATGTAACAAGTACAAAAGGTGGACTTAACGCTAAACAGCATTCTCTACCAGTCAAACCTTTGGGTTGTTCAGAGAGTTTTATGTGGGTGTAAAACCAAAATAAAGTAAGTGTTAGGATAAGACCAATTATAAATATATATATTTATGATGTAATGTAAGTATGTCTGTTCAATTGTCGACTCCTGGACCGATTTCAAAGTGCGAGGTATCATTAGATTTGTATTCTTCCCCTGAGTGTCATAGGCTATGTAACGTAAGCAATAAATCTATATAACGATGTAAACTGTTAAAAAGGCAGTCGGGTTTAATATTTATTGAAATAATCCACTTGTTGTCAAAGCTATATCGAGAGATGATCGAACTGTTATGATTGGGAATCACACGTGCCGCGTAAGGCACGTTAAGCCGTTGGTTGCGGTTGTCATCTGAGATGACAGTCAATAAGCTATGTCAGATGATTTAGTAGCAACACATGAAAAAAGTTGTTTTTCGTGTGTTGCTGTCTGAATTATCTGACATAGCTTATTGTATATGCCAAGTTTCTTAGATCATACCAAGTTTATATATTTTTTAATGTTTGCAAGTCAGAAATGGCTCTGGATCTAGTAAAGGTGTTTCTAATAAAGATTATTCCGTGCTTCGGAAGGCACGTTAAGCCGTTGGTCCCTGCTACCATCTGGTAGTCATTAAACGAACCACGTCAGAAGCCGAGAGGCGGTTCCAAAGAACTCTGACATCAGGGTGTGCATAGTCGATTGACCGTGGCACCTACACGAAACGATGATGATGAACACGGTCTAGTGTGAGTAATCCTTTATTTGTTCATATCAGTTTAATATTTTAACATACCTACAAAGATATTTAGGAGTGAAACAGACTCAAGTGTGTATCTGTGATCTAAATACCTAACTATTGTAGTACCTATATAATACACAAACTCTGTAACTAAAACCCTTTGTGAATAATCCTGTTAACTGTTCTTAGTACTTACGCCTTCGGCCGTAATACGGGTCGGGATACCCATAGCCTCCAAATTGTCGTTTTACTCTTGATTTGCCTTCAGTTGCGGTAACAGTGCTGTTTCTTAGATCTTCTATAACACTTTCAGGAGTGATGTTTGGCGTGCTTCTCACAGTGTCATTTTCTTCAGCTTTTGCCGGTATAAGTATAGCAATAACTAGCAGGACAGCGATGGTCTGTAAACAAAAATGTTTATGTCTTTAAACCAATTTAGGTCAACAATATTTGACTACCTCTGTGGCCTAGTGGTAGTCATACTAGGCTGCCACACCGGAGGTCCCGGGTTCGATCCCCGTCAGTTCAAGATGGTAAATGATCCTTTTCAAATTGGTCTGGGTCTTCTACGAGTATGTCATCTATTTCTTAGATATCACAACACAACTTTAGAACTTATTTTGGGCACAGATTACTAAATAGTTACTTTAGGGCTAGCTATGCCTGTTGACCCGGGGGTCATGGGTTCGATTCCCACCGGAAGCATACTTTGTTTAGCTGTTTCCAGTTTGGTTACGACATTGCAGGCTTGAATCACCTGATTGTCTGATAATAAAGATGATTCCGTGCTTCGGAAGGCACGTTAAGCTGGTGGTCCCGGCTGCCATCTGGTAGTCGTTAAAGGAAAAACGTCAGAGGCCGAGAGGCGGTTCCGACGAACTCTGACACCAGGGTGTGCATGGTCGATTGACACCTATTCGAAATGATGATGAGGGCTAGCTGAATCTTTATGATTTATTTTATTTTATTTTTATTTATTTATTTATTAGCGTACTAAACAGATTACATTCATGTTTATACATAATATATAAAGATTATAAATTGCATTAGATCTAGAAAGTAATCCTAACATAAGTATGCCTAAACGCTAAGCAATGTAAATTAATAACTAAATATGTATCGCTAGAGTAAATTATTAATTATTTGAAATTAACAGAAAACCTCATTAAAACACCAAAAAAAAAAATAGAGAAAAGAAGTAAATAAAACATTATTATAACTATTGCAAATCTGTTATCGGAGGTTAAGATTAGACTTAATTTGCCGCCGGAACTTATAAAGTGTATGGTGATAAATGTCAATGTCCCTATCGGACAAAAGGACTTCATTATATTGGCGACACATTCTAACAATTGGGTTATAAAAAGATATATTATTAGAGTAAACTTTGAGGGTAAATGCATTAAAATTAGGATTCCGCGACCTAAAACGTGTGTTGAAGTTAAGCAATGAAAGTAGCTCAGGAGAATCAATAAGGCCATGGACTAATTTGTATAGTAATACAAGATTTAAGAATTCGCGACGCCTGTTTAGGGGGGACATATTAAAGAATGAAAGGCGTTCCTCATAAGATGGTAATTTGCGACCCATGCCTTTTCTGTAGCTTAGGATTTTCAAGCAACGCTTCTGAATTCTTGTATGTATATATATTTAGTTATCAAAGAACAGCTCTTCTTAGGATAAAATTAACTAATTTAACTATGTGTATCTCATCTATTTAAATTATAGGCACTTAATTGAAAAAAATAAATAAAATTAATGTGCAAAAATATGACTCACCTGAAAATCCATCGCATGAGAGGATTTATTTATTTATAACGTAAGATGTCCAATGTCACTCACGGAACTGATAAGAAAAATATGTTATTCTAGATATATACTGGGTGCCATGCACATGCTAATTGATCTAACCACAAAGACGATTCATCCATTGATTTACACCAGATCTGTAACTTACACGTATACTACAAGAACTGATTTTGTACGTTTATGAATACATGATAATCACGTCTCTATTTTTACGGGATACACAGAGCCTAAGCCGACCCAAAGGTCAAGTTCTACATGTAGCACGATGAAGGGCTCCTAGATGGAATTGATGATCTTTTCGATAACGAAACCGACTTCAGTCAAACCTCTAAACCAATTTTGATAAAAAAGAAAAGTCAATGTGGAGAGTATACCTTTACCCATAAAAATAAATGATGGAATGTATGAGGTAAGAAAAAACAAAACATACAGTTGAATTGAGAACTTACTTCATCTCATGTATTCAAACAACAAAGAACCGAATGTACTATATGCCCGTAAACCACCCGTAAAACGTGCCAAAGTACGTTTTTGTTCCCAAGGGACCAAAAAGATTTGAATTGTGAACATAAACATTGTTCCGGAAAACATAGTGACTAAAAAGATCGAATCATATTTTTAAACAGTTTTTCTGGCTAGTTAGGTACCTACGTTATTTATTTATACATATAATAAAACTGTAGAAGGTCTCATTTCTGTACATTGAATATAAACTAAAAAAAATACAACAGGGTCTTCATATAAGTAACAAAAGCCAAAAAGAAATTTTTGTCTGTCTGTCTGTTGTTCGCCTTTCACGCAAAAACTACTGGACGGATTTTAATAAAACTTTTTTTGTTACATAGCTATTAGTCCTCGGCAACATATAGGCTATAATTTATTTTGAAGTTCTGAATGCTTAATGTGGGACCATAGGAGCCCATCTAATCTTTAATAGATATTTATATACTGCCTTAGGAAAAGTTGGTCAACATGATGAGCACTAATTGTTGTCATAAAAAAACGAAGGTCCGGAATACCTGATGTGGAACCCTAGCAGCCCAGCTAAACCTTGAGAGATATAAAAAATACCGCCTTTGGAAAAGTTGTTCAGCGTGATAAGCACTTAGTGATGACGTAAGAAAATTTAAGGTCTAGAACACATGATGTGAAACCCCAAGACTTCGAAGGAAACTAGAAAGACTGGTTTATGCGGCCGCTTTTTACCTAAGTATTAAAACTTTGAAAAGTTTATGTGCCTATACTGGAAGAAATTGCACACATCGTATCACATCTTTTTCCCTTGCGGAGTAGACAGAGCCCAGGTCTTTAAAACCTAAAAACACGTTTAGCATGTTGAAAATGACACCCCTGGTGTTGCAGGCGTCCATAGGCTACGGTAACCTCTTTCCATCAGGTGGGCCCGTATGCCTGTTTGCCTAATAAGTGGTATAAAACAAAATAGTGATGGTGCTAGCCGCATCGCCTACTGATATGATTCATCAGATTTGCCCATTCCCTCGATCGGCTTTTACGATCTGCATAGGAAGAGAAGTAACTGGTAATTCTATACGGTTTTTCTTTTCTCCCAAACCAGCATGGAAGTAATATTAGTATATGTACTTCACTAGCATCATTGTTTTTTTGGAAATTACGTGGAAATATTTGCTTGACGTTTATATGGTATTTGAACCTATTGCCAACTTACTTCCAAAAAAACAATGCAAAACAATAATGACATAAGCTGGGAGTACCTACCTTCACACGGTGAAAGAGTTTAATACTGTCTAAAACTCCCTCTTTAATAATATCTAAAGGTAACTAAATCCTAAACGTTACGTTTGAGATGGCAGTAGCCTTCCCGGTTACACAGTCAACAAATACTATACTTCTTAACAATTCTTGATCCAAGCATTATTTGACAGCTCCGTGGCGCAGTGGTTAACACGCCAGCCTTCGTCACGGAGTGCCCGGGTTCGATCCCCGACCAGGTCAAGATGGAAAATGATCTTTTTCAGATTGGCCTGGGTCTTGGATCTTTATCTATATATGTATTTGTTATAAAATATAGTATCGTTGAGTTAGTATCCCATAACACAAGTCTCGAACTTACCTTGGGGCTAGCTCAATCTGTGTGATTTGTCCGTATATATTTATTTATATTATTGGGACGAATTATAATGTGTAGGCGAAAGAAAACAAGTCTTTCTCAGTATTCGACAGACTTCAAACGAATGAGGCAAGTTAGATGTCAAGAAACTAAAGAAGAACTTGAGTTACGTTTTGCTGAGAGGCGAGGACATTACGCTGAATTTTTGTCTTCGGAAATAGCTATGCAAAGGGAAGAAAGATTAGCTGCTGATCGACAGCGAATCGCTGGTTCACCGCCTCGGAAACAGTTAATCAGCGTGTAGCACCGTCTTACATCCGACCGTGAGGTGAGCTTCACGTTGTATCTCGCGAGTCTGAGATATTTACAAGGCGTTGACGAAAACCAACAAGATAAAGAAATAAATAATATTATGTTGAACGATTATAAATTGAGTCACTGCCAATAACAGTGTTGATTGTCGATCAATATGAAGCTACAAAAACGTATCCCTTTAAGTTTTTGAATTCTTTGCCCGCACCTGGTCTTCCAGCAGATATTATCAAATTAAAAGTCAGCGTGCCTTTAGTTTTACTAAGAAATTTAAATCTACCAAAATTGTGTAACGGCACACGTTTAAAAGGTACATCGCTTCAAGGAATGTGAAAGAGGCACCAATATTGTCAGGATTTGCTGCAGAAGAAAGTGTTTTCATTCCACGAATACCTACCGCTTATCCTAAAAAACTATCCGTTTCGGTTTAAACGTGAGCAATTCTCAATAAGTGCGCGTTTATGCATGACTATAAACAAAGCTCAGGCGTTAGTGTGGTTCTGCGAAAATCCTGTTACTCTCACGGGCAGCTTTATTTATCTTTGTCACTTACTGATACACATGACATGTAGGTAATATTGTTTATGAAAAAAAATTGAAAATATATTCATACTACAACGTACATATAATTTTGATGTTGTTTACTTATACAGTATAAAAAACCGGCCAAGTGCGACTCGGATCGCGGACAAAGGGTTCCATACATTATATATACCTAATAAGTTTGAAATTAGTTTTTAGTGTGAATATAGTTAGGATTATTTACTAATAAGTTACTACTTAAATTAAACTTCATCTAAGTTAGGTTATATTATTCGCAGATATTTAAATGTTTTTAAGATTATTTGTTTGGAGATAATAAAAAAAAAAATATTAAAAATATTTTTTAATATGATGTAACTCAAAATTAATGCTTTTCGCAATTTTTCCTGTAAGTATCTGTGCTATAAGTCGTTGCTTCGTACAAAATTTCAAGATTCTGAGTTCACGGGAAGTACCCTGTAGGTATTGATTTTATTGCGAATGTCGAAAAACACGAAAATTAGCGGCATTAACGGCTGAATCTTTTGATTGCGTTGGCTTAGAAGTTTGATTTTTTCACAGCTCCAAGAGACAGTAGACCTGAGTATTTGACATGATCTTTTGTGGTACGGAACCCTAGAAATATATAAATCTGTACTTAGGTAGTAAATCACTTGCAGTACTTTTGGTATTACAAGTACTTTGTTGGTTACCATACTACTTGATTGTACCGTTGTGCGAGCTTTGGGCGTAGTAGTTAACACACCAGCCTGCGACAGGAAGCACTCGAGGTCGATCCCCGGTCAGGTCATGATGGAAAATGATCTAATTCAGATTGATCAGGGTGTTGGATATTTATCTATATAAGTATCTATTATAAAATATAGTACCTATAGTTGAGTTAGTATCCTACGACACAAGTTCACAATTTACTGTGGGGCAATTTGTGTGATATGTCCCTCTATATATTTATTTATTTATTAATGTTCTCTTATAATTTTGGTAAAATTAAAATTTTCGCCTTTCTAGTCTATTGGATTAAATGATACGGGAGCGTTATTTCGCGGGGGAGCAGATTTTCTAATATGATGCAAGTCCTGTTTAACCTCGTTACATTTTCCGACACTCTGGGGTCTCGCCGAGACGAATAGAATTATGTGCAACGTAAAAGGGTTCGAGGTGATTGACCGCTCGACCGCCGAGATCAGGAAGATTTTCAGCTTATCCAAGCACTGCATGGAACGATGGAACTGATATTATGATGAAACTTACAATGATTTTTAAAATAATAACAAGTAATGGAATATACAGCGTGATTTTGAACCTCCTAGCTATATTGAAATCTCGGATTCAGAATCCCTAATGGAATACAGAATTGCAAGAAAAAAGGTAAAAACAAAAAAAATATATAAAAATATGACCTTCCATAGAAATTCGTCCGGCTTTGTATGGGAAACCCAATATTTTTTTCGATTTTTAGCTTTTTTTTCTTGCAATTCTATATTTCATTAGGGATTCCAATATAGCTACGAGGTTCAAAATCACGTTGTATGTTAAATGTTTATAAATATTAATCAGGTAGTAATATTCTCAACTCAGACTCAGGGTCTGCTACAAAAACAGAACGTTAGAATACACAACTTTACACAAGTAATGCTGTAAAGGGTTTTTTTTTATAATGAGCCCTCAGATCACAAAATGTTTAAGTTTGTGAGAAAAAGACTGGTAGTGGTGTGTAATGACCAAAGGGCTGGCATTGCCATACAACGTTGCAATGGTGCCAGCCTTTTGGGCACACTTCCACAGGTCAGTGATTTGGGAGACATTTTTAATCTTTAAGTTTTTTATTTTTACTGTTAGGTTTGCTTTCTCTTTATAGTTTACTAGCTTTCGCCCGCGGCTCCGCCCGCGTCAGTGTTGATCCCTCGGGAATAGTACTTTTTCCCGGGATAAAAGGTAGCCTATGTCCTTCTTCGTACTCCAGAGAACTTGTATGCAAAATTTCATGATTATCGGTTCAGTTGTTACGGCGTGAAAGCGTAACAAACAAACAAACAAACAAACAAACAGACAAACAAACTCACTTTCGCATTTATAATATTATTAGTAAGGATTTATAGTTAGGTTTAGTTTTAATTTTCAATAATTTTTAATTTTACTGTCATTTTAAGTATTATAATAAGATTTCATATTTGTGACTAATAACATATTTGCATGATTGAATATACATATGTTTGATAAGTTTAGTGTCTACAAGGTTTGTATTTTATTTTGTCAACCGACACACAGACCCTGGGAAAGGTGAATGTATATGAAAGATTTTAAAACGCTTTTAAAATTGGGATATAGGTAGCTACATACATAAATACTCAAAGCAACTTGAAAAGTCGCGAAAAGTAATTGCGAACATAGTTCCTTATTGCGAAGACGCAGACTAGCAGTGGAATTCCCTAAGGAATTGTTAATGAATGCAATCATTAAGGCACTCCAACGGTCGCTGAAGACTGGCTTCACAAGGGAATGCTGTTAAACTATTAACATTGCTAAGAGAAAATTCTTCGGAATGAGCGTATTTTACAGGACTCATCAAAAGAGGAGTACATTACCACATTATCACGTCTTTGTCTCTTGCGGGTTAGATAGAGCCTAACCCTCTTATTCATAAAATTAGCAAACGTTTATTAAACATATTTTAGTTAAAATATGTTTTGTCCTTATCCCTCTCTGCAACGATTTGCATGGAAAGAACGAGACGAAACATATTTTTATGAATAAGAGGGTAAGTCTTTAAGAACCTAAAGCCACGTTTAGCATGCTGGTCTGCCTCCGTGGTGCAGTGGTTTAGGCGTTTGCCTGTAGAACCGGGGGTCGTGGGTTCGATTCCCACGGGAAGCATACTTTGTTTAGTTGCTTCCAGTTTGGTTAGGACATTGCAGGTTTGAATCACCTGATTGTCTGATAATAAAGATGATTCCGTGCTTCGGAAGGCACGTTAAGCCGTTGGTCCCGGCTTCCATCGGGTAGTCGTTAAAGGAACCACGTCAGAGGCTGAGAGGCGGTTCCGAAGAACTCTGACACCAGAGTGTGCATGGTCAATTGACCGTGGCACCTACTCGAAATGAATGAATGAAGCATGCTGGTGGGCGTTAGTAGGAAAACTAAATAAAAATAATAATGGGTTGCTAGCCGCATCATTTTTGTTGGCTTTTAAGGAAGGTTTGATTATCCATCGTACTATTCAATCCTAACTAATATTATAAATGCGATGCGTGAGTTTATTTGTTTGTTACGCTTTCACGTTGTAAGTTAACTACTGAACCGATCATCATGAAATTTCGCATACAAGTTATCTGGGGTACGGAGAAGAACATAGGCTACATTTTATCCCGGGAAAAAGTTCTGTTCCCGAGGGATTGACATTGGCGTGGGTGGAGCCGCGGGCGAAAGCTAGTAATGTAATAAATGTGATAGATTGTGAGGATGTGTGGTTGACTGTTTGTTAGGTAGGTATTATTATAAGCTTTCGCGGTCACATTTCATAACTATTATTTTCACTTTGTTACCACGATTGAATTGAGTTTAGTCTGATATTTCGGCAACATTTCAGACAAAACTTAATCGCGGTGTGTCCCGAAGTGAAAGTAATAGATATTCCTACACGCAAATCGTAGATATCAGAATATTACTAGGTAATATACTCATATCTATAAATGAACTTGATATTTTAATGAAACTTTGCAATGGTTAAAGGAGTACGTAAAAATAAAACGAGACACGCAGACGCACACGCGGGAAAAGCTAGTATTGAATAAATAGTTACCTATATATTTTATTTATGTGCATATTAAAATAACATTGAATAAATAAATTCACGACTGTTTGTCACATTTCATATGTTTGCTAATTTCAGAAAAAATATTACCGGCTCGATTCCACTCTGGAAAGTCCCATATTGAATTTGACTCATCAATAATACAATAGTGAAAACAAAGATATTACAATTGAATATACACGGTGACGTTTTGGACACTTAAAGGGGTGATTCAGTCCGTCGATATGAGCAACTTTTCCTATGGGACCAATGCTGGGAACTAAAAAAAAATACATTTCCATACAATTTTGGCCGCCTTGTCAATTTGTATGGGAATGGGAAAAAAATATTGATTCAGTTTTTCAATATGATCTATCACTTTCCAAGTTTTGTCAGATTGTAACTTAACTAAATATTTTTGTTTGCAAAATATTCAATAAATATTATTACCGGCCAAGTGTGAATGGGGATCTCACACGAAGGATTCTGTACCATTAGATATTTATAATAACGGCAAAAAATCTTGTCTGTTGTATAATAAATAATAAATATAATAAATAAATATATACGGACAAATCACACAGATTGAGCTAGCCCCAAAGTAAGTTCGAGACTTGTGTTATGGGATACTAACTCAACGATACTATATTTTATAACAAATACATATATAGATACACATCCAACACCCAGGCCAATCTGAAAAAGATCATTTTCCATCTTGACCTGGCTGGGGATCGAAGCCGGTCACTCCGTGTCGCAGGCAGGCGTGTTGACCGCTGCGCCACGGAGCTAGTCATTTGATGAGACCTTTGCTCAGCATTGGGACAAAATTGGTAAGATTGGGACCCGCCTGGTAGTAGTTATAAGGGCGGCATTTTATTGAGATCAAAGGAATTTTAAACCACTGGGAGTTTGCCGTAAAAATAATTTTATTACTTAGAAGTAAGTACATTAGTTGAACTGGTCGTTACCAGTTCAACTAATGTACTTACTTCTTTTCGACATTTCCTTAGTTTTAGTTTTATTATTCAAAGCAATGATATTAATTAAACAATTATTTAGACAATTCATAATTACGTATGTATTGACAAAGACAATGCCGGAACAGGTATATAATAAATAGTTTCAAAACGATGATACCATTATTGTACTGTGAACACTATTTATAAAATGAAGTAAGTATATGAATATTAATTTGTTCATTAACAAGTTAATAATCGCTTTTTGATATATAATCGATTCGATTTATAATCGATTTAGAGCCACGCTAACGGTAAAATTCATTTTTGCTAGTAGTAGCATGAATGAGCCGGCTCAAAACATCTAAAACCCAGGCCAATCTGAAAAAGATCATTTTCCATCTTGACCTGGCCGGGGATCGAACCCGGTCACTCCGTGTCGCAGGCAGGCGTGTTGATCGCTGCGCCACGGAGCTAGTTGTATGGTAATAAACATATATTATGTATATACATATATAGGTATATTTTAATTTAATTATTTATTTTTAAAGTGCATAATATAACTCAATATTCTGTGAATATTTCAAGCATCTACCTAGTTACGTTTATTGTATGGGAGCCTCCTAAAATATTTATTTTATTTAATTTTTTAGTATTTGTTGTTATAACGACAATAGAAATACATCATCTGTGAAAATTTGAACTGTCTAGCTTTCACGGTTCATGTGATACAGCCTGGTGACAGGCGAACGGGCAGACATACAGATGGACAGCGGAGCCATATTAATAGTAATACCCAAAGGGTAACGGGACGTTACCCTTTGGGTACGGAACCCAAAAAATTAAACGGATTATAATCAAATAGTTCAGTTTTATAAAGTGTGTAAGGTAGGTACAAACCACACAAACCTACATCACTCCATTTGCTAACTTCAATCTCATTACGTTATTCGAATTCATAAATCCTATTCGCTGGAGTTACAAACGTAGAACTGACGAAACCCCAAAACCATGAATAGAATCCATTAGAAAGTTACGTACTAATCCAATGGATCTCAAAGTGGGTTATATTCCTCAATGTTCGATAAGGTCTTGCAAAACGTTACCAAAACAAAAGTGTAGGAAGATGAGATTCACAGACCGGAATAAAGGACCAATGTTTCCTTACGAATTATCCTCATCACAGCGAGAAGCATGACACCGTGAATGCGTTTTGTCGAGGGAACGGTACGGGACAACAGATGGCCGACGGTGGTCAGGCAGGATATCAGAATGAGATTTGCACACCCCGCTTCCCTTATTAGAAGCGCAGCCTGTAGCGGTAAACGTAAGACACGTGTTCAAGGAATCAAAAAAGTTTGAGAATCTCTGAATTGAACCGAAATGAAACTCGAGCCTCATGCGGGCAGAAGTTCGCAAGTCAAACGACAGCGATCATTACACCCGTGTAATGACAGGCCGCCTCACTATGGCCGGCCTCTATTCTAATTTCCCACATTTAGTGAGAAATAGAATTATGGCCACTTCAAAACTCATTTACATGATAAAGGGAAACTATCTGCATAGATTGGCATTCACCAGTTTCTGCCTAAGAATGTCCACGATTAGCTGTTTTCTGCTTATATTGCAGCATTTTTAAGTAAAAGAATTTTTAAAATCAGACCCAATATTTTAAGTTTATACAAACAGCTTATGAATAAAATAATTTGGCTAATTTTAGAACTTACATATAAAAAGAAGATTGCCATTTTACTGTCCAGGTATTATTAAAACATTCCATTATTTTATACTTATGTCCATCCATTGTAAATTTTGTAACTATTTAAAAGTAAACGCTTTAAAAAAGCAGCTTGCAACACTCTAGTACTCTGCATCAAACTTCATTAATATTTAAATCATTTTTGGATATTTCGAGCATGTTGTGGTAGCCTCGTCAAAAGGTTTACTGCGTTAAAAAGTTCAGCAGGTGGGACGGAAAACGCGGCGGCCATCACCCCAGTAATAACGTCGAAATTTTGTATTTTGTATACAGAACTCTTCGTTATTAGCGCGGGTGGGTGATGGTTGCCGCGCTCTGCGGTCATATAAATATTTCATTCGCGAGCCGAGTATGAAGTGGTTAATTTAAATTCCGACTGGGCGAGCTGTGCGGCCCGGCTACAGTTACACCATTTTTTATTATTTCACTTTTCCCGGCTTTTCTTTGTAACGAATGGGCCCTTTTCACTGCTCCATTTTTAATAAAAACAAGTGGCCGTGGTCATGATTATCAGAGGACGTCTCGTCGAAAAATAAAAACTTATTCAATAGAGACACATATATGATACTATTACTTGTACAAAAATATGGAATATTATGTGAATTCATACTTGACGATATCAAGTTCCATATTTTTTCAAAATTAAACATTTGTGCCACTGGCATATTTTACAATTTTCAAAGCAGGTCATGAATGTGAAGTACTTCGTACATAAAGAAATGGACTTTCCAAGCCCTCCAGACTGGTAGTAAAGCGCTTGCCCTTTTATATTTCCGCAAGGGTTCGGTGAGTGCGGCGCAAAAATATTCAACGCTGCTTTTTTGAACTTTACAAAACATGAATCTATTGAATGAACTGAAATGTACGAAAGTGTTAATAAATTTAGGTACGCAATTACCAGGTTATGTAATGTATGCACAAATAAAAGTTTCGTTGCCAAGTTTCAAATTAATTGTAAAAAGCTTTTTAATAACAATGACTCCAGTTACGCTTATGTTTTTCTTTTATGTCCACTGAAACTGTGCTCATGAAAATTGTAGCAGAGGTACGAGTAGTTAGTTTTTATACGTAATTTTTTGCATCTGTGATTTTGATGCAGATTGTTAATTTTTCATATGACTTGTTAAAAAGTTTTGCACATCATGGATTTACCAAAATCTGTATTTTATAAATCTGTCTCAGATGTGTAAATACTTTCGAGTTTCGAGATAGGGTGCGAGGCCGATCGCTCGCTTACACCGACAATGCGCCGTTTCCCTCGAGTGTCACTCGCCGTGAATGGCGCCATTAGCATTGCGGCTTTGTGAATTCCTGACTTCTGCAGGAATTGTATTGTTGGCAGGGCTAGCTATCAAACCATACATTTCGTGATACAATTCTCATAAGATATTTATACAGGTATCGCTACAAAGTATAAAACAAAGTCGCCTCTCGCGGTCTGTCTATCCCTATGTTTCTTTTAGCCTATGTTATGTCCCACTGTTGGGCAAAGGTCTCCCCCTTTTTTACATGTATGCTGAGAACTTTAAAACTACTAACGTTTGATGCGGTTTCTTAATAGATAGAGTGATTCAAGAGGAAGGTTATGTATAATTTATCGCTCCGGTGCGAAGCCGGGGCGGGTCGCTAGTAATAAATATAAAAGTTTGTATGTATGTTAATCAAACACGCGAAAAACTGCTAAACAGATATGGGTACAGTCGCGGGCAGATACAGTCGGGGGTAGATAAAACTTTATAATTTTAAAATATGTTTCTAAAGGGGTTTAGTTTTGTCTACCCCCGACTGTACATAAGATTTGGCACAAGAGTAGTTCATTAACTAGACCAACACTAGGTTCCTTTTTATAGATAACTAGCTGTTGCCCGCGGCTCCGCCCGCGTTAGTGTCGATCCCTCGGGAACAGTAGAATTTCCCGTAATCAAACATACCCTATGTCCTTCCTCGGGCCTCACACCTCCATACCAAATTTCATCCAAATCAGTTCAATGGTTGAAGCGTAAATAAACGACAGACAGAGTTACTTTCGCATTTATAATATTAGTATTAGTATGAAAGTATGGATATTTTTAATACTTCTAAGTCTAGAAATGAGAAAATTTCCATAAAATCTTTACCCTCCCATTTTACCCCTTTAGGGGCAAATTTTGTCCATTTCACCCACATATATCTTTTTTAATTGTAATCGAGAACATACCTATTTATTTTCATACTTCATAGTCCAGAAATGAGAAAATTTCCAATTTCCAAACAAACTTTACCCCCCTGATGGGGGATTTTTTTCCAGTTAGCCTACACAGATCTTTTTCAATTGTAATCGTGAATTTATTTACCTATTTCCATACTTCTAAGTCTAGAAATAAGTAAATTCCTATACAATCTTTACCCCGCTATTTTACCCCTTCAGGGGAAAATATCGTCCATTTTACCTACACAGATATTTTTATTAGTAACCTAGAACTTATATACTTAAATTCATACGTCTAAGTCCAAAAATGAGAAAATTCCATATAAATTTTGCCCCTTTAGAAGTAGAATTTCTTAAAAATCCTTTCTTAGCGCTCACTCACATCATTAAAAGAACCCCTGTGCCAAATTTCAAGTTTCTAGGCGCAGCAGTTTCGGTTGGTTTGCCGTTTGCCCGCGGCTACGCCACCGCCGTTAGTGTCCATCCCTCAGGAACAGTTTGGACCCTTAAAGGGGTGACTCAGGTCATCAATATGAACAACTTTTTCTATGGGACCAATGCTAAGAACTCAAAAAAAATTCGTCATTTCCATAAAAAAGAGTCCTGCCGCCCGGCAAGTTTGTATGGGAACGTCGAATTTTTTTTGAGTTCCCAGCATTGTTCCCGTAGGAAAAGTTGTTCATTTTGATAGTCTGAGTCACCCCTTTAAGGGTCCAAAACGATAAAAAATTCACCGTGTATATTTGCAGGCCATCTAATGCTTTGAGTTCATTCAAATGACGATAACTTTTTTTTTAATGAACCGATTTTGATGAAACAAACTTTAGATGTTTTGCTGAATTAAAACAAAGCAATTGGTGAAAGTTTGAAGTAAATCGGTTCAGTATTTTCGGAGATAATCATGATCATACAGACAGACAGACAGACAGACAGACAGACAAAAAATTCGATAAAAAAAATTTTTTTTTTTATTATTCTTTTTAAGTGTCCCTCTATCCATTTCAGTCAAAAATTTTAAATGTACAGACAAAATATTTTTACTGTTTTATTATATGTATAGATGAATCGCTTGTAGTGTAGATGCTAATATTTATAAATCTGTCTCAAGCAAGAGTGTGGCGCGTACACATTTTCTAGGCTGGGTGCGAGGCCAATCGCTTACCCCGACAATACGTCGTTTCCCTCGACTGTTACTCGCCGTGAATTGCCGCCATTAGCATTGCGGCTTTGCGCGCCGCACAAGTCTTGCCACAATACAAATCCTAACGTCTACAGGAATTTTACTGTTGGCAAGGCTTGCTTTCAAAACTTACATTCCTTGAAGTGGTACCATAGGCTTTCGTAGAAAATATTTTAAAAAGGATCCCAGTTTATCTACATGAAATGGAATAAACCTAGCTAAACTAACTTATTATATTGTGCAGGAATTGTTTTCTTGGCAATTATTTCTAAGAGACCTTTTCCGCTGTAAGTTATCCGAACGGAATAAGTTGCTCTTTACTTGTAACTGATCTACTTATGGGCGTGTAATTATGATCCATCGAGTGTCTTTACTTCGACGGTAAACTTCACTCCAGTGCTTTAGATGGGTGCTTGTGAGGTGTCGTGAAAAACCATTTATCATTTTGTAAATCTCCTCCCTCTTTGACGTGTCATAGTATTTTCATATCAATGTGTAAATTTTAATACTGTCGCTTATTACGTGTTTAGTAGCTATTAAAGGTTTTGTCTCTGTTCTCTCCCTCAACTCGGTATTAGCAGCCATTAGAAGGACCACAGAACATAGCTCCGGTTTCCGCTCGGAGTAAATCACGCGTAACGATCTGTACCTAAATGTGTCAATTATGGCGTGTCGCAAGTTTCTTCATACTAGGGTGTCATAGACCGCAATATGATAATATACGCTTTACAGCATCTTACAGGTTAATACCTGTAAGATGCTGTACGATACGGCCATAAGTGATGGCACTAGTAATCTAGTGCCATCACTTATGGCCGCTATTCCCTGACCTCTTCATACTAAGGTGTCAATATGATAATGTACAGTCGGGATCAGATAAAACTGACCCCACTTACAACAGATTTTAGGGAGTGTTTAAGTGCCCCCGACTGTACACTTAACAGCATCATAAAGTTATTTACCAGTGTCATCACTCAGCTCAGTGAATAGCGGCCATACAGCGGCCACACAGAATGTAGCTTCGATTTTCGCTTGGAGTTAATCACGCGGAATAAGCTGTGTAAATGTTTCCATTATTTTTATTTATTTATTTATTTAAAAATCTTTTTGAGTCTATGGAGCTACAGTAGGTAGACTTAATGCTAAAAGCATTCTTTCCCAGTCAACCTCGAGAAGGATAAACAGATAAAAAAGAAGGTGGTAAAGTGGGAAATAAATATGAGAGATATATATATCATAAGGAAGGAATAATAGATAAATACTAAGTGATAGTAAAATACTTAAATATATATTTAGTAACATAAATATTATACAAAAATATACATACATAATACATATACAGAATAGTGAGAAGTGATGAATTGATCTGCTGACTATAGTTCAGAATTATGGCGTGTTGCAAGTTTCTTCATAATAAGGTGTCAATATGATTACAGCATCATAAAGTTACTTACCTGTGCCATCACTCAGCTCAGTGAATAGCGGCCATACAGCAGCTACAGAATAAGGCTTCGGTTTCCACTCAGATTAAGTCACGCTCACGCGGTATACCTAAGCTATAAATGTTATAGCGTGTAGCACGTTCAATACTAGGATGTCATTACGATAATATACACCGGCTGCCATCGGGTAGTCGTTAAAGGATCCACGTGATCCAACGATCCAGAGGCCGAGAGGCGGTTCCGAAGAACTCTGACACCAGGGTGTGCATGGTCGATTGACCGTGACACCTACTCGAAATGATGATGATTACGATAATGTATATATTTAACTTGGCCGTGTGGTTTTTGGCAGAGTAGAATAAGACCACTCCAAGTCTTACCATGGATGTCGTAAGAGGCGAATTAGGAAATACAAGCTAAACAAATCTCATAAACATCAATGAGACCTCTCCAACCCGTCTGGCCAGCGAGGAGAGTGTAGGCCAAATCCTCTGTCTGCTCTGGCCAAGTATGGCTCCGGTAGTACAGAGAGGGTCATGCTCCTGCAGTGGAGACTAAAAAGACCTGATGATGATGATGATGATATATTTAACAGCATTATACAGTTACTTAGAGGTGCCACCACTCAGCTCACTAAATAACGGCCATATAGCAGCTAAAGAACAGAGCTTTGGTTTCCAGTTGGTGTAAACCGTGCTAATGTAGAAAATGTTTATATTATGGCGTGTCGCAAGTTTCTTCGTAATAAGGTGTCAATATGATAATGTACTACTACGGCTAATACATTACTAATGTAATGTATTAGCCGTGTGGTATCCGGCAGAGTAGAATAGGACCACTACAAGTCTTCCCGTGGATGTCGTAGAAGGCGACTTAGGAAATACAAGCTAAACAAAGCTTATAAACATCTAAGACACCTCTCCAACCCGTCTGGCCAGCGTGGAGAGTGTAGGCCAAGTCCTCTGGCTGCTCTGGCCAAGTATGGCCCTAGTAGTACAGAGAGGGTCGTGCTCCTGTAGTGGAGACTAAAAAGGACCTGATGATGATGATGATGATGATGATAATGTACACATAAAAGCATAATAAAGTTACTTACCAGTGCCATCACTCAGCTCAGTAAATAGCGGTCATACAACAGCTACAGAACAAGGCTTTGGTTTCCAATCAGATTTAGTCACGCTCACGCGGAATGAACTAACTATAATAAATGTTATAGCGTGTCGCAACCCTCTTCATACTAGGATGTCATTACGATAATGTATATATTTAATACAGTTACTTAAAGGTGCCATCAGTCATCACTCAGCTCACTAAATAACGGCCATATAGCATCTACAACAGAGCTTCTGTTGCCACTCGGTGTATACCGTGCTAATGTATAAAATGTTTATATTACCGTGTGTCGCAAGTTTGATAATTGATAGTTCGGTGTAGAAATTATGCTTGTTAATAATTTCTCTGTTTTCTTTCAAGCTTTAAGCACTGAACCGATCTGCACAAAATTTTGCGTACATATTGTCGGCATTACGGGCAATGCCAGGCATTAATAATGTACACATTACAATATTATACAGTTTCTTATTGCTGCCATTAGCACAGTGAATAGGGCATTACAGCGGTCACATAACGTAGCTCCGGTTTCCACTCAAAGTTAATAGCACGAATATTCTGATATCTATGGCACGTATAAGTTGTTTCATCTATTTATTTCTTTACCTCCATGCTGGACTGGGAAAAACGAAAAAACGTAGAAAATACCAGCTTTTACTCTTCCCGCGCAGATCTTGAAAGCCGATCGAGGGAATGGTCAAGTATATGAGGAATCGTGTTGATAGGCGATGTCGCTAGCAACCCATCACTATTTTTATTTCGTTTTCCACTTATACCTACCAATAAAGCTAAACGTGGCCTTCAAGTCGTAAGATCTAGGCTCTGTCTTCCCCGCAAGGGAAAAAGACGTAAAGTATGTATGTGTTTATGTATGTCTTTACCTTTATCTTTACGACTAGCTCCGTGGCGCAGCGGTCAACACGCCAGCCTGCGACACGGAGTGACCGGGTTCGATCCCCGGCCAGGTCAAGATGGAAAATGATCTTTTTCAGATTGGCCTGGGTCTTGGATGTGTATCTATATATGTATTTGTTATAAAATATAGTATCGTTGAGTTAGTATCCCATAACACAAGTCTCGAACTTACTTTGGGGCTAGCTCAATCTGTGTGATTTGTCCTTATATATTTATTTATTTATTTATTTTATGTAGAAAATGTATCCATTTTAGCGTGTTGCAAGATTATTCATGTGAGGTGTAGGGTTGTAGATATGATCACAAAAGTGCAGTGTTGTACAGTGTCTCTCTAGTGCTGACACTATATCACTACGCTTGCTGAATCGAGGCCATTAGAGAAATACACAGAAGTTCTCAGATTTCCTCCACAAGTAAATCGCAAGGAATAAGTTGTTCCTTCTCAATATAGAAAATGTATGGAGTGTGGCAAGTTTATGGGATATAAATATGATTTTTTACAATGTACTTTAACAACATATTAAGACAGGCTTAGGTATATTTATCCTCTGATTCTTCTGCATTGATTTTTAGGGTTCCGTACGACTAGTGTCATAACGGAACCCTTATAGGATCACTCATGTGTCTGTTTGTCCGACTGTCACAGCCTCACATTTTCTCCGACCCTATGTTATGGTACACCTTATAGATTTACATGACTGATGGGATGAGATGCAAGAAAGAAAACTGCATGTAACAGAGATGCGAATGAATGAATTGAGATGTGACAAGAATGTGTGGAATGACAAGAATGTATAAAATACGGAATGAGTATAGAAGGTGAAGTATGAAAACCGCGCCAGTAACAGAAAGGCTCCATAGTCATAGACTTCCATGAGATATGACTGTCTTCTCTCCTCATTACATGCCCAAACCAACTCAGGTTTGGGCATGTGATGAGGAGAGAAGACAGTCATATCACATGGAAGGCATTGGATATGAAAGTGAATGGAACTCGGAATCGAGGACGACCTAAGAAAAGATGGATGGATTGTGTCAAGGAGAGTATGGTCAAGAAGTGACAAAGGCTAGGTGACAGAACAAAATGAAGAGAACTGACATACTGTGCCGCCCCCACATGAAAAAGTAGGATAAGGTAAATAAAGAAGAATTATCATGTTGGTAAATAGAAAAAATAGTAAGTTTTTTGGGGGTCACAAATATGAAAATAATTAAAAAAAGCTTTGCAAGCTGTACCGAGTGAACATCCCATCCACGATCAAAGTTATCAACAAAATAGATGTAAATTGACCATTGCCCTACATTATCTTCAACGGGGCCGATAATTGAAAAAAAAAGACGTTATATAGGGGTTTACTTATAGATATCCAAAAAAATGGAAATGTCCATACGTTTCTATTAAATTTTAAACCAATTTAAACTTATGTGGGGTACAATTGGGGACCAAATTAGAAAATACAATTCATCGTACGTAACCCTCTTCACGCGAGTTCGAGTCTCGCACTTCACCAGTTTTAGGTCATAACTAGTGGACTGACCCGGCTTCGCACAGATAGATATAGTTATAAATGTATAGCCTTAGTTCATCAGGGATAATTTCGTAGGGGATAATGGAGGACTCTAATGGTAAAAGAATTATTCAAATAAGTCAAGTAGTTTCGGAGCCTATTAATTTTTTTTATTTCTTTATTTGTATGAGTCACCAGAATACTTATAAAATATTACAGACCCATAGAATATACATATACCCAGACTAAAAAACATATAAATATAATATAAAACTTAAAAACTACATTCCACGTTGTACCAGCGACGTGTTGCGCGTCATCGGGGTGTCGGGTATCGTCCCGCGAAAATACAACCTTCGGCCAGAACTTTTCGTTCATGAAAGTCGCCAGCTTATCAATGCAAACAACAAAGAAACAATCAAATTTTTCCTCTTTATAATATAAGTGTGGAAGTGTAGATTAGTGTGGAAATATATAGATAAAGACTATTTATAAATTCTACTACTACTAATCTACTAATCTACACTTCCTTTATAAGCAATTATATAAATAGTCTTATTTATATAATTGCTTATAAGGCAACAAGACAAGTGTCAGCACTACGCTTTACGAATGGGAGCCATTAGAACAGGATCGCTCAGATTTCCTCCGCGAGTAAATCGCACGGAATAAGTTGCTCTATGTAGAAAAGCTTCTAAGAATCCTTGCACTTATTGTAAGTTGCTGTGTCTGCGTGGAATGGCTAGGATGAATAAAGATAATATTTAAATAACTAAAACCACGTAATTGAATAAGTAAGTAGGTACGTATGTACTATCTGCATTCATAGATAATTTCTTTTCCACTCGACTTACCATAAAAATACGTCCTTATTTGAACACTGGCTGATTTCCTGCGAAATGCGGAAATTATAGCCTTTTAGATGAAATAATTTTTAGAACAGTTTCAGTAGTTTTTGAGTTTATCCATAACATACAAAATACACAAACAATATTTTTTTCCTGTCCACGTAATGACTGAAAAAAAGGTGTGTATTGTTTTTAGAGTTCATGTACAAGTATGTATGTAATGAGTTTCTTTATTCATTACTTCTTATACGAAGGTACTGCACGAAATTGTGAAAATTTACGTGTTTTCAATTCACTAGTAATATGCGCTGAATTAATTAAATACATCAAAACTATTTGTATAATTTAGGTCGAACCTTGCACAAGGTCGCCCCCTTGTTGGAAGTCGAAACAGTTATATATGAAATTTAAAAACGATATATATGTTATGATATATAAAAATATGTTATGATATGTTATGAAAATTAAATATAGCCTGTTGAACTCGCTGATAATAGCTTATATTAGCTTTATATTGGTGAAAGTATTTTTAAAATCAGTCTAGTAGTTTATGATGTCCTTTACAAACAAACACGCACAAATCATTATAATTTGTAAAATAAGTCTAGATTATTCCTACTATCTACCTAGAAAAGTTTAGTTAGCGATTTATTTGGTTTTGATAAAAATAAGATCGGCAGCAATTCATATAATAGGTAAGTCAGAATGAAGCCTTTTGTATTTTTTAAAAGGTTTCTGTTCAAGTTGATTGAATGGGTAAATTGAATTCCTATTTTAAGAACAAATATTCATCCAATAAAGGGAGGAAAAAGATTCCTCTAAAGAGACTTTTTGAGGAAATTATAAAACCAAGGAAGGCTTTGAAGATGTTTGTTTTTTAGGAGTTATTTGTTGAAAAAATATTACACTAAGTATATATTTTTTGGATGATTCATAATTCGATTCCGCAGTGCGTCGGGGATGTTTGCTGAGTATCGCGTGAATTGTTTTTACACAATATTGCGAAAACAGTGCACCTCCTTTGGTGCGCCGGGTGCCAGCCCTAGCGGTGTCTTGAAGGTATTTTCGGATAGATTTGACTGTCAGTACATGAACCATGCTGCTATGGTTTATACACTGACTGTAGGTTAATTTTATGTCAAGCATTTTAATTAATTGTAATTATTAATATTTTGTAAAGTCTGTAATGCATTATGATCCAAAGATGATCGAAATAAATAAATTAATTATTATGTTACTACAGTTTCTTTTCTTTGAAGAGCTTAAATCAATTTAAAATCCCACTAAGTCGGAAGACCATTTCTTTGATATGAAAACTTATACTTTACTTAAATTTAAATTAGGCATTTTAAAGATTGAGCGCACAATATAGATCAGGAGACTTTGGGGCCTTGGGGTGCAGAGGCCCGATAAATTTTCAGAGATCTCCGTACGCTTTATCGATGTTTCCGATGACCTAAGGGCAGGCGCGCATTTTGGTCAAAGACTGAGTCTGGCCATCCAGCGAGGAAATGCCGCCAGCCTTGGGCACCCTCCAGCTGACCGCAGTGATTTGACAGCCATATTTAATTTAATTTGATGTGTTACATAAATTCATTTTTCTTTTAATTTAATTTTTAGTTTTTCGTACTTTGTTGGATATAAATCATAAAAACAAAATGTCTAAACGATATCAGTAAGAGTTTTCAAAAGTAAAAAAAAATCATGCCTCATATTATAAAATATATATGTAACGACGGGTTACTCACGGACGAAGTCAGCTACTGACCGACATGTTTTGACCTCATCCGGAGGTCTTCCTCATGGCGAATGTGGATCGAGACGCGCGCCCGATGTCTCGATTCGGATAGGGACATCGACGACTGACTTCGTACGTGTGAGTGACCCGTTGTTACATATATTTTATAGTGTATATAACTCACGTTAGTTTTGATCAAAAAATTCCTCATATTAACAGTATTTTTAACCAAGACGAAAATTTAGCTCTAATGTCTTGATTTCTGGTTTGATCTAATACCTCAGAGATGCCATGTTCACTCAATCGAGTAGCTTCAGCTTATCGATATGCGTAAATCGCTGAACAATTACGATTATTGATGTGTGCACAGGGCACTGACCTGAATATTAATATGATTATTTAAACGATCGCAATCAGCTAATGTGATCAACGCGATGATGGGATTTGCCTGCGAAATTACTGATGTCAATGCTGCAGTTTTGTTTATCAGAGAAATATATTTAAGGTCAATTTTATTCATAAGCTAATTTATAAGCTAAATCACAGAATATTATTTATATCTAAATCAACTTAAAAAATAATACTTACTAACAACTAGAACTAGTATAACTGTATAATATGTACACTAAATAAAAGTTATCTATAAATAAAAAATGTCACGCAGATCATTGCCTTCCGGTAGGGTGCCTAAAAGGCTGGCCGCATTGCCACGTTGGATGGCAATGCTAATGCGTTGTGCAAAAAAATTGCCAGCCCTTTGGTCATCAGATACCTCGACCAGTCGCTTATTTATGGTTTTAAATAATTTATGAGCTGAAGGGCCCCACGGACCCATAGTCTCCACCCCAAACGGCTCAAATATGTAGCCATTGCCAAGGCATGTATATTTGTGACGTTTGAGGGACTCGGCGGTAGCCGCAGCTGCGCCAGCCTTAGAACTAGTGCCATGGAGGTATAACATAATAGCCTCCGTGGTCCAGTGGTTAAGGCGTTTGCCTGTTGACCCGGGGGTCGTGGGTTCGATTCCCACCGGAAGCATACTTTGTTTGGTTGTTTCCAGTTTGGTTAGGACATTGCAGGCGTGAATCACCTGATTGTCTGAAAATAAAGATGATTCCGTGCTTCGGAAGGCACGTTAAGCCGGTGGTCCCGGCTGCCATCTGGTAGTCGTTAAAGGAACCACGTCAGAGGCCGAGAGGCGGTTCCGAAGAACTCTGACACCAGGGTGTGCATGGTCGATTGACCGTGACACCTACTCGAAATGATGATGATGGAGGTGGGAAGGCGCGAGTGTGTCAACACACGTGGCGTCCCACACTAATGGCCTCCCCAATCTCCAGGGCACAAGAGTCATGCCATCTGGTCTCTTGCCATCATCTCGCGCCAGGCCATTTGGTTCCAAAACAGCTGGTGGTAGCTCGATGGTGACAAGAGCACGGTGGATAATGTTGTTCAGGTCAATTTAATTTATTTGGTCAAATTTGGCACCCTTAAGCTAGAAAAATGATTAAGAAGGTCGGACGACCTAACCAAGGTCGCAGGAAGACGCTGGATGCAGGCCGCTTCCAACCGGTCATATTGGAAATCCTTGGGGGAGGCCTATGTCCAGCAGTGGACTTCTTGCGGCTGAGATGATGATGATGATGATGAAGCAAAATGTTTGCAGAAAAAGGTTTGAAGGATAACGGTGTCTTCCCGAACATTGTGTATATCTAAGTGACGGAAATTCTTTGGTAACTGGCCGGTATATATACTAAGATTATAAAGCTGAAGAGTTTGTTTGTTTTATCGCACTAATCTCAGGAACTACTGGTTTAAATTGGAAAATTGTTTTTGTGTTGGATAGTCCATTTATTGAGGAAGGCTTTTTAAAACATCGCGCTGCGGGCAACAGCTAGTATAAAATATAATTCGAATTGCAAATTCTACCTATGCCTTTTTTCTTTCGACCACTATATTGTGACTGAACTAAAAATAGAACAGGATAATAGAAAAGGCAGTATCGGTCACGTAAAGTAAATCCTTTCCGCGCTGCGTGGAAAAGTTTAGCGGCGACATGAATACGCTTTTAGGAGTGCAGGCAGCCGGGTGCATGCGGGGAATGAGAATATACTGACTGACAATGGTGGACTTGGCAATTGATGGAGGTGACAGTGACTACCGGCATTTGGGTACCATGTAAAAGGGAGTAAATAACAGTCAATCATTCACTTCGGGTTTTTTTTAATGAAAACTTCCATAGCGGCTTTGTGCACTTTTTGGAATGGGTAAAACATGTTAAAGTTCCGTCAGGACACATGACCTAATCAAAAATTTGTTAGACGGACCTAAGACCGCCGGCGCGGCGTGGGAGAGGAAGTAATATCCCCCTCCATCCCCCAGATAGGGGGATATTACTACCTAAAGGAAGATAAAGGGGTAGAAAGCTACCGCGCGGAGTTTTCACTTCTGCCGGCACTCCAGGAGTGCAATCCGGTGGTTTTTTTAATAAAACATCTAAGTAGATATGTAACAGCCTCCGTGGTCCAGTGGTTAAGGCGTTTGCCCGTTGACCCGGGGGTCGTGGGTTCGATTCCCAACGGAAGCATACTTTGTTTAGTTGTTTCCAGTTTGGTTAGGACATTGCAGGCTTGAATCAACTGATTGTCTGATAATAAAGATGATTCCGTGCTTCGGAAGGCACGTTAAGCCGGTGGTCCCGGCTGCCATCTGGTAGTCGTTAAAGGAACCACGTCAGAGGCCGAGAGGCGGTTCCGAAGAACTCTGACACAAGGGTCGATTGACCGTGACACCTACTCGAAATGATTGATGATGATATGTTATTACTTGTTTTTTCTGGAAAGTAAGTAAGTGGTATGGAAATGAAACTTAACGTGTTTGAATTGATGCAGTTTTCACATATGCTAGAAATGGGTTAAATAAGTTGAATAATTATTTAGTAAATAAAAGTTAGGATATAATATTTACTCTTTGAGATGGAAAATTTTGGATCGTGTGCTCTAGGTTACTCTCTCCATGACTTTTTACCGACGCCGGTAATGACTATCATTAATTGGTAATCAGCGAGAAAGCTTAGCCAGCGTTTTAAGTACCATGCCGCGGACTATTCGCATTACAGCTCAATCAATAGCATTTCCAATGTTAGAGATTGAGCGAATGCAATGCTTTCTTCATACTATATTATATCAAGCAGCTACACATGTGCTTTTAGGAACAGCAGCAATGCATTTCATGTGGAGAGAGGAATGTCCGAGAGCAGGCGCGGACTAACGTGAACAATAAAAACATGGCCATTGATATAGGTGACAGTGACAAACTAGAGCTCGCAGGGCGCTATGGAGGAAGGGTTTTAAAGAGGGAAAATAAATAAAACTGCGCTATTGTGCAGAGGTCGTACGTACTTCTAATATGTTGGTCAAATGAAACATAGAATGTGAATGTAAATGCTAGTTCTCTTTTCGGTAAAGTAGAAAATAATTTTTCGAAAATAAAATGATTTATCAATAAAAATATCTGGAGGGGATATATCTTGATAGATATATCCCCTCCAGATATTTTTATTGATGCTTCGCTCCTATTGGTGCAGTGTGATGTTTTATAGACTAAACCCTTCCTCAATAAATGGACTATCCAACACAAAAATAATTTTCCAATATGAACCAGTAGTTCCTGAGATTAGCGCGTTCAAACAAACAAACAAACTCTTCAGCTTTATAATATTAAGTATAGATTATACATAATTTTGACGAATGTTTTATGAATATTATCAGTTTTTTTTAAATTTCAGATTTACATATATTAGGGTACTCACAAATTGTTGCATGCCTGACTTTCTTTCTTTCTTTCCATGACAGGGGCGGGAAAAATCAATTTTTGAAGTGAAAACTTCTTTAGCGGCGTTGTGCACTTTTTGGGATGGGTAAAAATTTTTAAACTCGCGTCAGGACACGTGACCTGATCGATAATTCGAATGACGGACACGTGACTTGAGACCGCCGGCGCGGCGTAGGAGAGGAAGTAATATCCCCCTCTCTTTCTACCGCGCAGAGTTTTCACTTCTGCCGGCACTCCCGGAGTGCAACCCGTATTTTATTTTCAATAGGCGATGGACTAAAGAGAGTGGGAGAAGTTGAGATATAGATTCCACTATTTAAGCACTTGGATTAATGAATAACCAGCGCGTAAGCAAGTTTTCTTTTCTGATTTCTTAGTTCATGCAGACCCAATAGATATAACAATAAAATTCTACGTCTATAGGCGGGACGTCCCGGAAAGTGTGGTGTTACACTAGACAATGCAGTATAATAACTCGCCAGAGACAGTTCCGGTGCGCTCGCTTCTCTTCCGGTCGCATCCGGCGTTATCTGCACCGTCAGGTTAAATTATCGAATGTAACATGTCAGTGTAATTATTATATGTATGGTTACCAGAATAACCCGAATCTTGGACCCAATTCAAAAAGAGAGTTGGCCTGGCGTAAAGCGAAACTTAAACTATTATTTTTACATCAGACGCTTACCTGATTTAATATTATTTCATTTAGAATGTTTTGAATAGTACCTAGTGTGGCCGCAACTGTCTTTAACACTTGAAATTCCTCTAAAACTCAACATGAAACATAACAAAATGTCTCTATTAATGATATTTGTTCTAAATCATGACGAAAACAGCTTCTTTTCGTCATGATTTAGAACAAATATTATTTTTTTTAAATATTTTTTTTTTAAGTACTTAAATGAGAGTAATAACAGGCTACTTACGTATTCTGCTTTTGAACACAGTCTATCTTAGTTACTAAAATGATTTGCCTTCAGTCTCATTAAAATATCCCGAAATATTTTGAGTATGAGAAATGCCTTTGACTTTATGTTCACAAAGCTGAGAGGCTGTGGAGTGACGCCTGAGGAATTGCTTGTCGGGGAAAAAGCGACAAATACTGCCTTTGTTTCCCACATTGGAACTTCGGTTGGAACAATTGGATATTTTTTGGAAACAATGTGCAAGTAAAGAGATTATTACTTTATTGTTTTGTGTAGAGAAAAATAGTAACTTTTGATTGTTGAACTTTACCTGTTACATTCGTAGGTATTATCTGATCGCTGCCTACCGGCCTTCATGCATTGTTAATGAATATGAACATATAGTAAACCTATTTTATCCTGGTAGGTAACTCTGTGCTGTGATATCATGTCATACATAACAAACAACATGAATAAGAACTGAAAGAGTTTAGGTACATACCTAGACTCAATTAGTTCACATTCATGTTGATTGAAATGAATATCTAATGGAACTTGTATTCAGTATAGTTCGTATCAAGCTATTTCTTGAATGTGGCCGTGTAGTAGGCTAAATTCACCTGGGTTAATTCACCTAGGTTAATGAAGTATACCTACTATTTGGTAGACTTATGATTCTTTGATAATAGGTGAGGTTGAAAAAAAATTTAATCTTAAGATTTCCTATAATAACAGTATATGTGAACTTATGTTTAATTAAAGGACTATGCTTTTTCGTTGTTCTGTGGATTATACTTATTGTACATTTTTCTAGAATAAAAACGTTAAATCTGTTGTAGTATCAATTCTTGGTTACGAATAAAAACAACTCTGCTATCTTTCTTTGTATATTATTTTTCCACAATCACTCGACCCAACACATCATACGATATAAAATATAACTCCCTATAAACCCCTTACTACATGAGCGTCTTAATTTCAGAATAAACATTTTTATCTCAATAATAACCCAATATAAACATACAACTTCTAACTGCTCTTGACATTTCAAACTACCCTTCACAATAACATTTTTCAAAAGATATCCATCCAATAATATCATTCATTGATTACCTTTTCAATTTTTTCTTTTTTTTTCTTTTTTTTTATTTGGCCATCAAACTTCATTCAGAAGCTTATTTTAACCGGTGTCTAGTTATTTTTTATTCTTGTGTCTCAACGAAATGATGGTGTAATTAATTTCTCTGATTCTACGGAGCCCTTGGTGACAATTTCCACGAAACCACTGGTCAGAACGACGGAGCAACGCGAGCAAACACAGTCCGCTAAGTAAATCTCACTACAGTCGCAAGATGACACTTTATTTTAGTTATTCCACACATTGTTCATAACATGGATATCTATAACATCAAATTACACCGGTTTCACCATAGATTAAAAAAAATGGCGTCTCTCGATTACACATTATAAACTCCACTAGAAAAAATGTGCAAAGCAATTCAAAACAAAAAACGTGCAGTCCGTCGAAATTCCCGCCAAGAACTCATTTTTAAATTTCAAATTGAGTTCCAAATTCCTTTTTTCAAAACACAAAATGCCAGTATAAAAAATCCACAGAATATAACATTTCTAGCCAAAGCCACTACTACAACAGAATCCAGTCCACAAATAAATTCACAGTCCCTAATAATCAAATAAACAAATAAATCTGCAGTTAATATTTTCTAGCATAAAACAATTGCTGATGGTTTGCATTTTTTGTTTGTTTCAGATTTTCAAGCTGCCTAAAGGTATCTGACATAGTTTGACGACTGCCAACAATTATTACAGCCGGGACCAAGTGTCCGTCAGAACTGCGGGTGTACAAATGGGAATTTAAATAAACATTAAAGCATTATTTATTACCTTATTATTAGTTTTATTACCTTTAATTTTTCGTAGAAATGCGGAAATAAAAGTGAGCCGCCAACCTGACGTCAGAATGGCGGGTAAAATCATGAATTCATACAATAGCGGAAAAATAATAATGTCAAGATTTATTACCTAATTATTACCTTTAAAACCCACTGTCAAAACTTTCACAACCTGCAAGGAAAAATGTGTTATTCAATATCTTGTTTTTTTTTATCTTGACGATCTAATTACCGCAAGTCTGCTCTTAGCCTTCATCCTTTCCAACATAGAGATAAAATATGCTTCCCAAGGACCCGCCCTATCTCCGTTTCAAATTTCATTAAAGTCGATTTAGTCATTTCGGCGTGAAAGCAAAACATACAGACTTCACGTCCACTTAGAATTTCTATATTAAAATGTGTTGTTCGTCTGTCTGTCCATCTGTATGTTTGGTTTCACGCCGAAATGGCTAAATCGACTTTAATACAATTTGAAACGGAATAGGGCGGGTCCTTAGGAAGGATGAAGGCTAAGAGTACATAGGATAAAACTAATAATAAAGGTAATAATAAGTAATAATAAGATAATAAATAATGCTTTAATATTTATTTGCATTCCCGTTTGTACACCCGCGGTTCTGACTGACACCGGGACCAACGGCTAATGTGCCTTCCGAAGCACGGAGAGCCCGAGATATTTTTTATGTAAATTGCGGTCACCTCCTAGTGGGGAATGTGCCCATATTGTATGTGTACCGTTTTGTTTTATTTGAAAAATAGACAATCGATGTTATTTGTCTAGGATTCATATAATGTTTAGTTACCGGCAATTTATGTAAGTACCGAGAAATAAGAAATAGAAGATAATACGTAATAAAACGAAGCACATTTATAGAATGTTTAGTTACCGACAATTTTGTGTAAGTACCGAGAAATAGAATAATAAAACGGAGCACATTTATTTTTATTGCGCTACGGTCATGTGCATTGTGCTAGTTGTGGTCATCTATGCAAAGTATCGTTACATTCCAGCAGTTTGTGTTTATCTGAGATTTATCCACTTTTATCGTTCCAGTGTGATTTATGCGTAGGTTTACCATCAAAATAAGGGAGGATTGCCGGTTGAGGATGCACAAAACACCTTGCAGAAAATGCCTGTCTTTGATAATCATTTAATGCCTGTCTTTGATAATCATTTAATGCCTGTCTTTGACGTGATTCCTTTAACGATTACCGGATGGCAGCCGGGACCAACGGCTTAACGTGCCTTCCGAAGCACGGAATCATCTTTATTATCAGACAATCAGGTAATTCAAGCAAGCCTGCAATGTCCTAACCACTAAACAAAGTATGCTTCCCGTGGGAATCGAACCCACAACGCCCGGGTCTACAGGCAAACGCCTTAACCAATTGACCACGGAGGAAGGCCGGCTTTGATAATATAAAACACGAAGTGCACGAGTGTAACGATACATTTATGTAAAATATACACAACTAAGTGCAGTTAGTAAGTCGTAGATTCACAAAAATGTTTGCTTGCAATATTGTGCAAGTAGAAATAAAGTTAGTTGATAACAATAAACCGAATGACATCTATTTTTAGCTATACACATGTTCTCATCGCGTAGATGTGCACTGTGCTAGTTGTGGTCAGCCATGCAGAGTATTGTTACAACATTTGGTGAACTTTGTGTATAATGGCCGCAGAGTGGTTTGTCTACTTTGTTTTAATTTTATTATTCATTCGAAAATAATACAAAATATGTTAGTCAGCCCAGTTTTCTAATATAATTACCTACAATGTTGTGGCAATTGAAATAAATTTAGTAGATAATAATAAAACTAAACACATTTAATTTTATTGCGCTGTTCAGTTATGTGCGTACACTGTGCTAGTTGCGATCAGCCATGCATGCAGAGTATTGTTACAACACTTGATGAACTTTGTGTATAATGGCCGCAGAGTGGTTTGCCTACTTTGTTTTAATTTTATTATTTATTCGAAAATAATACAAAATATGTTAGTTAGCCCAGTTTTATAATATAATTACTTACAATGTTGTGGCAATAGAAATAAATTTAGTAGATAATAATAAAACTAAGCACATTTATTTTTATTGCGCTGTTCAGTTATGTGCGTACACTGTGCTAGTTGCGGTCAGCCATGCAGAGTATTGCTACAACATTTGGTGAACTTTGTGTATAATGGCCGCAGAGTGGTTTATCTACTTTGTTTTAATTTTATTATTTATTCGAAAATAATACAAAATATGTTAGTTAGCTCAGTTGTCTAATATAATTACTTACAATGTTGTGGCAATAGAAATAAATTTAGCAGATAGTAATAAAACTAAGCACATTTATTTTTGTTGCGCTGTTCAGTTATGTGCGTACACTGTGCTAGTTGTGGTCAGCCATGCAGAGTATTGTTACATTTAGTGAACTTTGTGTAGGTATAATGGCCGTACAGGGGTTTGTCTACTTTAATCGTTATATTTTTTTTTCAACCTATGGTGCCCACTGCTGGGCAAAAGTCTCCCCCACTTCCTTCCATTTGTCTCTGTCCAATGCAGTTTTAGACCAACCACATTGAAAAATGTCGAGGTCGTCGCGCCATCGCTTTCTAGGCCTTTCCCTTCGACGTCAACCATCCTCAGGTATCCGTTCGCCATTTTAAATTTTATTATTTATTGAAAAATAATACAAAACGAGTAAGTTGGCCTAGATTCTCAAAAAAATGACTTACAATATTGTGACAGAGTTGGTAGATACTTAATAATAAAATTATACTACATATAGATTGAGTATATATGGACTAGCTTTTGCCCGTGGCTCCACCCGCGTTAATGTCGATCCCTCGGGAACAGATGAATTTCCCGGAATGGAAGGTACTCTATGTCCTTTCCCAGTCCTCAAACTACCTCCATACCAAATTTCATTGAAATTGGTTTAATGGTTGAAGGGTGGTAAGGAGACAGACATACAGAGCTACTTTCGCGTTTATAATATTACTAGCTTTCGCCCGCGGCTCCGCCCGCGTCAATGTCAATCCCTCGGGAATAGTACTTGTTCCCGGGATAAAAGGTAGCCTATGTCCTTCTCCGTACTCCAGAGAACTTGTATGCAAAATTTCATGATGATCGGTTCAGTAGTTACGGCGTGAAAGCGTAACAAACAAACAAACAAATAAACAAACAAACAAACTCACTTTCGCATTTATAATATTAGTAAGGATTAAGGAGTATGGATCATAATAAAACTAAGCACATTTATTTTTATTGTGCTGTACGGTGTTATGCGCTAGTTGTAGTCGACCATCGGCCATTCAGAGTCGGTATTGTTCCACTTGGTGAACTTTGTGTATAATGGCCGCTAAGCGATTTGTCGCTTTTTGTCGTTTTAGTTTTGTAACAACGAATTTCCATGCTGGTTTGGGAGAAAAGAAAAAACGTAGAATGTGCCAGCTGCTTCTGTTCCCGCGCAGACCGTAGAAGTGGTTAAGTGAATGGACGAAAATATAAGGAATCGTGATAATAGGCGATGCGGCTAGCAACCCATCACTATTTTGATTCCGTTTTCCACTTTACGCTCACCAACACGCTAAACGTGGCCTTTCAGTCTTATGACCTTAGGCTCTGTCTACCCCGTAAGAGATAAAGACGTGATAATATGTATGTATATAGGAAATAACAAATTTACTATTGAAAATAGTTTCGAAACGCTAGTAGTTTGTAGCTTTTGAACAATAATTAATAATTTGAATATAATATAATAAGTATTATTTAAAATGTGAATTGACGTGAAAAAGTGCCTGAAAAGGCCTATTTTCTGAATAAATCTTTGAATCTTGAATCTTACAGATACTAAGATTCAAAGATTCAAAGATTTATTCAGAAAATAGGCCTTTTCAGGCACTTTTTCACGTCAATTTACATTTTAAATAATACTTATTATATTATATTCAAATTATTAGTTATTGTTTAAAAGCTACAAACTACTAGCGTTTCGGAACCGACCACTGTAGAGAAGAAGACGCCGAAAGAAACTCTTCACTAAAATACCATTTTCTAACATATGAAGGAAAAATTTAATGTAATTAAAATTAGAGGCACACTAACGTCTGTCTATTCTTTTGCAATGCATGGTATTTGAGATAACATTTTATTATCAAAGTTACAATTATTATTATCGGGCTAATTTATTTATCGTAATATAATAGCCGTGCTAATTCACCAAATACGAACATGCACAAAGCTGATCGTGTCGACACCCCGTAGGAAGGTGTTCAGTGTTTTGGCAAGTTTAAAGAATTTCAACGTTATAGGCACAGTCCATCCTCCATCATGTGTACGGTTTTAATGAACGGTCTTAGTAGCATAATTTTGAGTCAAATCAGCCATAACTGTTCTGTATACAACACATGTACACCCGGCGCTTCTTATTTAGACCTGGTAAACAGCATTACTTGTGACAGTCTTGATGAAAACTGTACAATATTAATATTATGTGGTGACAGTTCCTCTGTATCAAAAAGGAATATTAAACAAAGTATGGATAAATTAATTGACCGAGCGAGCGAAGCGAGCGAGGTGTTCAATTCATTGACCGAGCGAGCGAAGCGAGCGAGGTCTTCAATTCAAGTAGGGGCGAAAAGACATTTTTTGTATGTATGTATGTATGTTTGTTCCACGATAACTTTAGAACCAATGCTCCAATTAAGATGAAATTTTGAATATATATAGGTCTTATAAATACAATTTTCAAGTTCGTTGGGCATCAATCGGTTCAGCAGTTTACGAGATATTTAAATAAATGTGAAAGAATTTCGAGAAATGAAAATTGAAAATGACATTTAGGCTGAATATGTTACATGATGGCGCAATGATTGCAAATATTTCTTTCGTTGTCTGTTCCAAGTTAAATTTCAAGTGACTTTCTTATTTTTAATTTACAACATTTCATTCCTTTAGAACAGAAAAATACCAGTCCATGAAAATTTCCATAACAAATTCTTGTTAGTTCCAAATTTCTCCAACAGATGGAGTCAGAAGTCCAAAAATGCGTAGGGATATTTTAATAAGTTTTTATTTATCTTTAATTTTAAGTATGTATATGTTTGTTCGGGTTTAAGCCTGCAACCAAAAATTAAAGCAGTTATTTACAACCAATTTAACTGCAATTTCGTATTGAACTTTATGGTGGAGGAAGATAATTATAAAAAATCACTGATCTGATTTGAAGATGACGAGCTATTTAATGATGAACATCCCGTTTACAACATTTTACAGTTTCAATCCTTTCACAATAAAAGCTGGTAAAAAAACCGGCCAAGTGCAAGTTGGACTCGCGCACGAAGGTACGGAAGTACCGTTATCTATAAAAACGGCAAAAAATAATACATTATTAGCAACCCGTCACGCGAGTGCTTATAAAAAAACAATTATACACAACCGAAATTACTTTTAATTTTAAAAACAAGTACAGTCGGCCAAGCAGATACCTGACCCCCTGACTTTTAAAACGTAAATTCACACTTTGCTGTGAAGCGCCACCTACCGTGATTTTTGGCAAGTAGACAGACAACTGCTGGTATAAACTTGTTTCTGATAACCTGCTCAGTTGCAAATTTTGTATTTCTAATAATCTCAGCTAATAATTCAAGTAATCATCAATGGTAAGAACAAGAAAGAATCAAAAACAATCCTACGTAAAGTTCGATTCGAACCATGGACCCACGACTTGAGGAGCTAGCGCTCATCTCAATACGCCAACCGACGATATGACGTCTCGAGCGAAATTGGCTATCTATTTCTACTGCTATGACATCATTGTCACCAACTGCAACGCATTGCTTTAACAAATAAATTAAGGGGAAATTTATCAGATTTATTTATACCTGATACCAACTAATCAAAAATATTGTTCACTCGCGTCACAATTAAGATACTGCGATTACTGTGTAGTGATCCAAAACCCCACCAGTTATTAGGCATCCCGTTTCATCTTATATAGCAGATTTTGTGAAAGCTAATATTGTATTGTGAAGACAACCACAGTATTTAAAGTATCTATATCTAGAGAGTTAGGTATCGCGGTAAGTAGAAATTATAAGTATTTAATATACTTACTTAATTGTCACACTATTTTTTGTTCCGTAAAACATAGGGTTTGTGATAAATGTCTAAGATAAATATATCTCTTACAGAGAAACACCGTCCGTTTGTGGATTCGGAGTCAACTGACGTAACATATACACTACAATATTTCAATTGAAACAGTGAGGAAACATTCAACAAGAACGAGATCGTATTTTATTCTGATGAAAAAAGTTTTAAGTCTGATGATGATGGCAGAAAAATATTGCGGAGAAGACATGGCCAGCGTATAGCCATCAAAATAATTTGCCTTTGAGAACAGTGGCAGGATAACATTAGGTAAAAATATTCATTAAATAGTGAAGTAAAATAATAATAATATTTAATACCTAGTGTATTACGCAGTGTAGAAAATTTGGTGACTGATCGTATTATTGTTTTGCAGGTTATTGGGGACAGATGTCTTCAATGGGCCCAGGGGAGCTGGTAGAATTCGGCGGCCGGATGAATAAAGAAAAATACTTGGAAAATTTATGAGATGTGGTGATTCCAACAGTTTGCAATGTAGAATATATTTTATTTAAGACAATTGTTCTGTGATCTAACTGTTATTGAGTGACCAATTAAAATCCCAGATTGTAGGGTCAAATAGTGCTTAACTGGGACACGAGACACGAGTAAAGTTTGATTTAAATCAATTTAGACAAAAAGGTTATACTAAATTAATAAATATGCGCATAAGTGATATGTGATCTGATCTAACATGGTAAGTGAAATGACAAATAGACTTGAACAAAAGCTTCAAATGGGAGTCACCCTCTCCCATATTAAAATTCATTTAATGCCATAGGTTTATATTTATTCTTATACTATTATCGAAGCAAAGTTATTCACATAGCACTATTTGACCCTACACATTTAAAAAAAATATAATACTATGATTAAAAAGAAGTTGAGAGATGTAAATTGTTACTTATTAAGTAACATGTTGGTTCTCTCTACAGAAGATTAATCATAGTTTGAATTAAGCAGGCAGGTATTTATTTCACTGTTACATTTTTTTGATGTAATAAAGTAATTAAAAATTTAAAATGCTTTTTATTCACAGTAATTAGCTCGGTTACATTATGTTAAAATAAGTCCATGGTTAAAACAACCAAAATTACACCAACATCACAATACGAAGTTGGTGATATTTGTAAAAAATAAAAAGCTTTGGAGGATTTGAACCTGTTCATTCATAATCACACTAACTATTAAACCGTAGTGCCTACCACTTGCGCCACATCTAACTATTGAAGTATCTTTGAAATAAGCGTATCGTATGCTAGGGCTTGTTTTATTTATCAAAAATCGAATAGATGGCATTAGTCGTCAAGGGTATCAGATTTCTGCTTATTAACCTTATTTGTTCATTCACAATTCAATAGATGGCACTAGTCGCAAAGGATATTACACTTGTATATTTTTATCTTTGGGTTTAAACCACGGATGTTTCTTTAGTTTGCGAAAAATGGCGCTGTTGTAGGGGGTCAGATATCTCATTGGCTGACTGTACATAACATCAAAAATATAAATTGGCATTAATTTGCCATAAATACAAATTTAAAACAAAACAGAAAAGGCAAATCGATACAGCATAGATTTTACTATAGTTGTTGCTCCGACGAGAAATGTGTCTCAACTGTTTTTTTTTTTTTTTTTTGGAAATGACTGTGTAGCTAGCTCCAAGTGAGCTTTCGCTACTTCACCGGGCGTTTGAGGCGAGGGCAGAGTGCCCTCAACCTTTATAGACAACATCACCAAAGGGCCCCCAGGAGGGACGGACCTCGGCTTTGGGTGTTGCCTGTGTGCGCAAGGCTTGGAGAGACAGCAAACTCTCATATTGCCTGATGGGCCGCGTATGCGTGCATGCAAGCCTGAAGGGCCAATCTGAGAAAAAATGGCAAAAGCCTTTAGAGAGCAGCAACTCTCATCTTTTGCCGTATGGGCCGAAAGCTACGTTGCCAGAAGGGCCTATCCTGGGTGCAAGTCACCCGGGACCGCCGGGCGGTCACCAGTAATCGGAGCTAATCCTACTCTACGCACTCTATTCTGGTGGCGAGTGCGACGGGGTCGGATAGTGGGATTCCTCTGGCTATTCGGAGCCGAAGAGGGGTCGGGGCGGGCTTGTGCGATGTCAATAGGATCATCGGGATCGTCAAGTACGTTCCTAGGACGTCTACGACGTAAGGTCGTATCGTGTAAGTTGGGGGAGTAGTTAGCAGCTTGCACTACTAACGGGTTGGGGTGGCGTGCGGCTTTCTCAAAGTAACGCTTGGAGGCGTTTTTGAGATAGCCGCGAATGGATGGGAGATCTAGGTCACGGTGTAAGTCTGTCATGCGCAAGTACCGGTGGTGACTCGTATTTGTGGCACGGGTGACGAAGCGGTTCTGCAAGCGTTGCAGCCGATCGATGTGGGAGGGCGCGATATGGGAGAAGACTACGCCGGCGTAGGTCATGATAGGGCGGACGCAAAGCTTATAGAGTGTCAACTTATTTCTAAGTGACATCTTAGCATTGCCTATCATGGGGTGGAGACGGCCTAATACGAAGGCGGCATGGTTGCGGACTTTGGTGATGTGGGGGCCGAAGGTCATCGCGCTATCGAGTACGACTCCAAGGTATTTAGCCTTGCCTGCCCACTGAATGGGCTTTCCGTACAACGATACTGATCCTAACGAGGGGAGTTCTGCTCCGGACATGGTGATTTTTCGACGTGACACAGCTTGGTTATCCTTTGAGAAAAACACAGCTGTGCTTTTCTCCGGATTAACTTCTTCTTGAACCACCCGCCGAGAGCGTCCACGGCGGACTGGAGACGGTTCACGATGACCGTTTTAAGGTGATGGGACGTGTAGAGGGCCGTATCGTCGGCAAATAGTGCCACTTCTACATTTGGGGTCTTTGGGATATCGCTTGTGTACAGCGAATAAAGGAGGGGCGAGAGAACAGCGCCTTGCGGGACGCCGGCTCGAATGGGACGGGGCCTCGAGAGGCATCCCTCTACTCTGTACCGAAAAGACCGATTCGACAAAAAGTCTCGTATGATGTGCACGAGACTATCCGTCAGGCCCAAGTTGGTCAACTTGGATATCAAGCCCGAATGCCAGACTTTGTCGAAGGCTTTCGCTACATCGAAGAAGAGTGCTCCCGTAGGACGTCCCCAATTTCTCAACTTGAGAATATGCTCCGTGAGGCGGTGCAGTTGGTGGTGACACGCGTGTTTGGCCTGGAATCCAAACTGTTCGTCGGGGATGAGACTTTTGGACTCTACGTAGTCCTTGAGTCTTTTAAGGATGATCCGTTCGTAGATCTTGCCTATACAGTTCAAAAGACTGATAGGCCGGTAGGAGGAGGGGTTTTTCAGGTCTTTGCCTGGTTTAGGGATCCCGATCACGATTGCTTCTTTCCAGGCGGCTGGAAAAGTGCAATTTGCAAGACAAGCATTGGAGATGCTTACGAGCAGGAGGAGGAGGGTCTGTGGGAGGCATTTGAACACTCCGTTCGAGAGTCCGTCAGCGCCGGGCGCTTTTCGGGGTCTGAGATCGCGGATGATTGACTTCACTTCGTCAAGTGTCGTCGGGGCAAGGGGGGTATTCGGTGGGATCGTCTTAGAAGCCACGAAGCGTTCTACGTGCGATTCCACCTCGCGAAGGTGATCGGGGTCAACTGGCTCACGACTAGGGGAGCATTGGCTCTCCAGGCTGTCTGCTAGGCATTCAGCTTATTCGTCATCATCGAAGGCGATGGAGCCGTCTGGACGCGTGAGGGGGGGAGTGGCCGCAACCGTGTCGGTCTTGGTCTCAACTGACGCGTGCAGTGGCTTATATAGACACGCTCCCACCACTCTCGTTACCCCCGCACGAGCTTCTCTGCTAACACGGCCCCTCCTGACTTCCGGTCGTCCTCGACAGGTTCATGTACTTCGAACTGCTGAGGGTCGGCATCATACCCAACTCATCATAGGTATCATCATCATTTTGTTCTGTAAACAAACCCGATATTAGTGTTGTCACCAATATACAGACACAGTAAAACATTCACATTATCATGCAAGTCTTTACGTATAAACAGGCAAGTTCTCATCATTTTCCGTATAAAAAAAAGTGACAGGGAATGGGTCGACCCGAGACAAGACACATGCAAGGACAATGCAACACTGTTGGCATAGGCTTGACTTTCAGCGTACCACACAGTGACTTGTCGGCATAGGCCCACGAGTTTGCGTACCGCACAAGATTTTCCACCGTAGGCATAGGCACCAAGTTAGCATACCTCCCGGCGACTTGTCGGCATAGGCCCACGAGTTTGCGTACCGCACAAGATTTTCCACCGTAGGCATAGGCACCAAGTTAGCATACCTCACGGCGACTCGTTGGCATAGGCACAAAGTTAGCATACCACCCGAGCTTTCATACTGTAGGCATAGGCACCAAGTGTGCATACCTCCCAGTAGCTGGCAGTATTTCGGCATACTGCACAGACTTCAGCACTCACTCTCAAAGAAAGAAGCGCATGTCTCAGGTGTCCATTCACCTCTGCAAGGCACCACGTGGCCCAGCAGCGCTCGTTCACTTTCGGTTCGTGCCAGCCATAAGCCATCATTGGACATGACCCTTACAACTCAGTAAGGTCACATCCCGTGATCTAACTTCCTGCTGACTGCACATACTTCACGATGAACACCATCTCACTCTCCTTACATGTGTAAGGAGCCTGCGTATTTTCATTTACCATCGCATGCCAGGAGCCAGAGGCAACTGGATTTTACTTCAACCGTTCGGCCGTCCTTTGTCCAGCAATTTCTCTTTATAATCAGTTTCGTAAATGGAAGTAAGTGTCAAAAATAACTTGCTCAGTCCAGGCATAGGCTTGAACTTACTTTATGGTCTTTGAAATCAAAGTAGCTACTTAATTTTGTACTTTTTGTTCGCTCGGTTTAGACCGGGGGCCGGTGGCAGGACTTCCTACCTCATAAGATACCCGAATGAGACTAGTATGTAGTGAAAGTAGGTGCTTTGGAGGTGGGGGCCAGGTAGGGTTGCCACTTCCTAACCTAGAAGAACCATAAAAAAAAAGGTGTCGAAAACGTCAATTTTGGCCAAAAATTATCTCATCAGATACTCGAACGGGAGTTTGACGTAGTGAAAGATATCCTTATGGAGAGGTGAACCAGCTAAGGTTGCCTGCGGCAACCCTGGAAGAAGTCCAAGTTCAGCCACCCTAAAGGGGGCGATTTTTCATGGTAATTTATCTCATAAGATACCTCAATGAAACTAGTGCCCGATGTTAGTTCTGAGAGTCGGGACTGCGAATAAAATAGGTTGCCTGCGGCAACCCTGGAAGAACCCATGTTCAGGCACGTTTAAGACGTGGAATTTGAAAATTCAAGTAATAAAAAAAATCTCGGAACCATATCCAAAAGCACTGCAGGATTACGATCGTACTATTATTTTTAACCGACTTCAAAAAAATAGGTTTTCAATCCAATGTTCAATATATTCTCTAAAACTTTTAATTGCATTGTAACTAATATTAACTGATGTTTCATATTACATTTGATTTAGTGTAAGTTCCATCAAAATCGGTTCAGTAGTTTTCGAGATATAGGCTAATACGTATAACTGTGCAATTTTTTTTTAATCTCATATAGTACATTAATGAAACTAGTGCCCGATGTTAGTTCTGAGAGTCCGAACTGCGAATAAAATATGTTGCCTGCGACAACCTTGGAAGCACCCATGTTCAGGCACATTTAATACGTGAAATTTGAAAATTAAAGTAGTAAAAAGAATCTCGGAACCATATCCAAAAGCACTGCAGGATTACGATCGTAATATTATTTTTAACCGACTTCAAAAAAAAAATAGGTTTTCAATCCAATGTTCAATTTATTCTCTAAAACTTTTAATTGCATTGCAACTAATATTAATTGATGTTTCATTTTGTATTGGATAAATTATATTTAATTACCCACATATGTTCATAATAATTATAATAAATATATCTGTATATATCTGTAATATATCTGTAATAAATAGTCTAGGATAAACATTTCAACACAATTGTTTTTTGTTATGAAATAAATGAATTGAATTGAATTGAATTCACATTACATTTGATTTAGTGTAAGATTCATCAAAATTGGTTCATTAGTTCTCGAGATATAGGCTAATACGTATAACTGTGCCATTTTTTATCTCATATAGTACATGAATGAAACTAGTGCAGGTTGTTAGCACTGACGATCCTGTATATGAATAATTGCCAATCCGTAATCTGGAATAATCCAAGTTCGAGGATGAACTTGGATTTGTTCCAGGTTACGGATTTATACGTGATATTTGAAAATTAATCATTTAAAAAGGAAGTTGGAATCATATTCAAAAGAAATGCGAGACTAAGATTGCGATGCTTTTCAACCGACTTCCAAAAATTAAGTTTTTCTTTTCCATAGCCTATTGGTTACTTGTTTTATATTATTTTGGTTTAACTTGTTGCCAGTTGCATTAAACTAGGTTAGTAGTTTTCGAGTTATAAACAAATACGTCTTAGTGTAACCTTTTAGCTTATACGGAACATTTGTCTCCGTGATAAATCAACTTTCTATGTCTACAGAGGCAATAAACGATATAAGAGCATTTCAGACATTATTCTCGCCACACCCGGTGTTGCGAATAAGTTTAACAACTGGCGAGTAGAAGCAGATCTGCTACCTTTGCCTGATCATAGAGCCATGACCATGGAACTGGTATATGTGAATTAAATGATACAACAACAATCCCCCCAAAATACTAGTACAAGGAAATACCAAACAGCGAAAGCTAACTGGACTATATTTGAAAAGAATGTTAGAGGAAAACTCCTAGCAGATCAAATAACCCAGTACTCAATCAGCCGTATTAAAGATAGGGAAGGCCATGATGACCTGGTGGCCAGATACTCGGAGATTGTAACAAGGGCTCGCGAAGCATCGATTCCCAAACTTAAGCCTAAAACGAAGTGTAAATTAATAAAGTGGTGGAACCCGCTACTGGCTGAGATGAAAGCTGTTAAAAGAAAGAGAACATCTGAGAACGGCTTATAGGATTGTGAAAGCGTGTGGACTGGTGGAGAAGGACAGACTAATGAGAAATCCAGACGGAAGCGGCCTTTTGTGTCCAGAAAAGTCCGCAGAACTGCTGACTAAAACCTTTTATCCAACCGACACATAGGCGAGGCTTCTTGAGTCATTGCTTAGAATGACTCAAGAAGCCTCGCAGTGATACGAGAAGAAGCCGAAAACATTGTACGGGCCCTGGATACCGAAACTCTCATCTCGATGCAATGTAACCGTTTCGTATGTACGAGCTTCTTACAGTGCTGAATGGAATGAGCCCAAGAGAGGCCCCGGGACATGATGGCTTCACAGCTAATATCTGCACCCATGCACTTATGGCTTGTCCCGAGGTTATGCTTGCCCTATATAACGCATCCTTACGCCTCGGATATTTCCCCAGAACCTGAAAAAGAGCTGTTATAAAAACAATACCCAAACCCGGTAAGGAGGACTACTTGGCACTCAGAATCGTAAAGGAAGCCTAAAACGGAAAACAGATGGCATTAGTCATATCACTGGACATTGAAGGGGCATGCGACGGGTTGGAGAGGTCTCATTGATGTTTATGAGTTTTGTTTTTCATCTTGTATTGCCTAAGTCACCTCTTACGACATCCATGGGAAGATTTGGAGTGGTCCTATTCTACTCTGCCGGAAACTACACGGCTATCGTAAACCACACGGCTAAAAACTGTATAATAGAAGGCAAACATAACCATTTTGATTCGAAAAGAAGAAGATTGAGACTGGGTATGGAGTTGACACATGAAAATACATTGAGAGCATTTGCAGACAACCAACTAAGGGAAACGCTGTTGGACTACTGTAGACGAGTCATACGATGTGTGGCCCGGGCGAACCGGGAAAAATATTTAATGTTTATATATAAATAATTAAATAATTAACATAACCAATAGGTTATGGAAAAGAAAACCTCACTTTTTTGAAGTCAATTAAGAACCATCGCAATCGTAATCTCGCCTATTATTATATTATATATTAAATATGGTTTCAACTTCTTTTTTAAATGATTAATTTTCAAATTTCACGTATAAATCCGTAACCCGGAAGAATTCAAGTTCATCCCCGAACTTAGATTGTTCCAGGTTACGGATTGGCAACCTATTTTATTCATATACAAGATCGTCAGTGCTAACATCGGGCACTAGTTTCATTCATGTACTATATGAGATTTAAAAAAATGGCACAGTTATACGTATTAGCCTATATCTCGTGAACTACTGAACCGATTTTGATGGAACTTACACTAAATCAAATATAATATAAAACATCAATTAATATAAGTTACAATGCAATTAAAAGTTTTAGAGAATATGTTGAACATTGGATTGAAAACCTATTTTTTTTTTAAGTCGGTTAAAAATAATATTACGATCGTAATCCTGCAGTGCTTTTGGATATAATAATAATAATAATAGTTTAATTCAGATAACTTGATCCATAGGGGTTAGTAACAATTGGCCTTAAAACTAAAGTTAGTAGCAATTACGGACATACATAGACAGACAGAAAACAACAATATAGGACCCACCGCTACCAACAAGATGTCTACTTCACTGCGTGCAGTCGTATCCATCGAGCTAGCATCGGCGAGTCCCACCGGTCTGCCAATGCGCGCAGGATAGTGTTGGGGCTGTCGCGCATGCGCCTTAGATGTGAAGCGCAACGTTTACGCATTATGGCGGCAAAACCATCAACGTTAGCCTCTGCGAACATGGCAGAAGCGCTACAGAAACGCGGCAGCCCCATCAACACCCGGAACGCATTATTATATTGAACACGAAGGTCACTGTATGTCCCCTGCGTATAGTTGACCCACAAACTGCACGTATAAAATGATTGACAGTACGCTTTGAAAAGCGTTATCTTTGGTTCGTCAGTGCATTTAGCAAATCTACGGGCCAACATATTACAGCGAACAGACAGTGACCTCCGCTCCCTCTCAATATCCTGATTGTCTTTCAGGTCGTCTGTGACCCAGTGGCCCAGGTACTTGAAGCTCTCGACCTGTTTTAAAGGAGTGCCACAAAGCGTGAAATGAGGAATATTTGTGTATCGCTTATGATCTGGACTAAACATCATAAATTCACTCTTCACAGCATTGTATTTGAGCCCCTGGGTCACAGCATAGATCTCGCATACTTTTAACAATCTTTTCAAAGCTCCGCTTGATGGGCTCAGCAGTACCATATCATCTGCATAACTAATATTATTTATACAGACTCCGTCTATATGACAACCGATACCGGTACTGCTGAGCTCACCAATAAGTTTGTTAATATATAAATTAAACAGCGTGGGAGAGCTTAACCCGCCCTGCCTCACACCGCACTCCAATCTATACTCTTCTGAGAGTGTGCCCGCCCATTTAACATTATTCTTTTGGTTACTATACCAATGCTTAAAGAGTAATATTACTTCTTCAGGCACGTCAGTCTCCAATCTCATCTTTTTCCATAAAGTGTGATATGCTACCAGGTCAAAAGCTTTTGAGAAATCTAAGAAACATACATAAACAGGTGTTTTTCTTGCAGTGTAGTACTGGACAGTTCGCTTGAGGCACAGGATAGCACTCTCGGTAGAAAGACCTGGTCTAAAGCCGAATTGCGCATCATTAAGCGAGACGTGCTTATCCAAGCACCCATTAAGCAAGCTATCCAGTACCTTTGCAATCACTGTAGCAAGGGAGATGGGCCTATAGTTAGACACGTCAGAGCAGTTGCCCGTCTTGTTTTTTGGAATTGGCACAACAACAGTTCGCATCAGCTTGTCAGGTAGATACGAATGCCCAATACACAAGTTAAAGAATAAAGATAAAACCCTGGATATATGAACTCCAGCATTTTGCAGGTGTTCGATGCTGAGGTGGTCGTGTCCAGGGGATTTGCCCTTCACCATACCCTTAATAACGTTAGCTACATCTTTAGCTGTAAAAAATATACTACGTTTCGGACCACCTGCCTCAGCATCGGCCACCAGCGGCGCCGGCGCCTCAAGTGGTGATTCCACTCTAAAATGCTGCTTAAATAAATTGGCAATATCACTAGGCTCATGAGCTCCTGACACGCTTATGGGAAGACTCGACTTATGACTCAACCTGTTGGTGGCTTTCCAAAACTGACCGAATTTCTTATTTTTATGGTGTTCAGCGATGGTATCCATTTTTATTTGATGCTGATTATTTTGACACCATTTAAGTTTTGCCTTGAAAACGCGCCTAGACTCACACATATCGGTATAAGATTGGCCAAAGCCAGGTCTGCCGTGAAGTGACCAACTTTGAAAACAAAGTCGAGCCCTCTCATGTGCCTCACGAACGTGTTTGTTCCAACCAGGTAAGTATTTACCTTTTCGCCTTTTCTTAACACTATGACTACAGATTGCGGCCTCAGAAAGTATGCTGATAATATTATCATACATATTATCTAGTAATAATCTGTGTTTCTGGTTTCTACACATGCTATCATAACATTTAGTAAAATCTGCCGGGAAATCTATGTCTTTTAACCTGGAGCCACATACATTATGATATTCACTTATTTGGTCAATGTTACGTTCTTCCCATATTACATTGTTTATGCAGTTATTTTGCATAGCCAATTTTGATGTAACAACATTTAAATTACACTCGATTAATACAGGCTGGTGGTCAGACCAGTATATATCGTAAAGAACAGACGCAGAAAGTACAGTGAGCCGCGCAGCGGCCGTGACCGCAACATGATCTAACCACCTTAAACTGCCGTGTGCATCAGTCACAAACGTATAAGTATCCGGCGGTAACAAGTCTCTGTTTATACACGTCCAAGATTGTTCAGAGCAAAAAGACAAAAGTTCTGTATCAAAAGACTCACCGGGGTGTGCGTTGTAGTCCCCTAACATAAACACAGTTTCAACATTTTGACTTTCAATAATGGCAGCCATCTCACTAGGACACTCTGTGAACTCCACTAGGTTTTCTTTTTTATCCGTCGGCATGTACACCGAAAATACCATAACGCAACGATCACTGAGCTCAATTTTTATCGCCGCAAGCCTGACACTATTACACTTCACTATGGTTACCGTAGGGAAAGCAGATTTTCTCCAGAGTAGGGCCACTCCTCCATAGGGCCGACCGCGTAACACACCGACCGTAGTATCGACAGCAGAGGTACCCGTGAAGGCAAAATCGCTGTCGATGGTCCCCAGAAACGCGAGATCGTGTGACAGCAGCCAGGTCTCCTGCAGGGCGATCACGTCCGCGTTGCGACACAGCCGACGCACACACTCCACAGAGCGTTCTACGTTCTTGCAGTTAAAACTTACAAATTTGGTGTAACCTATTTTGAATGCTGATTAATCACTCCGGCCTTAAAGGCACTTCCTTTCTCTCGATATTTGAAATCAATAAAACGCCTATATGCTACGCCCTCTGGCCAAAAGTTTTCGGACATAAAAAGATCCAGTTTGTACTTAGGTACAAATACTTTATAGGATTCGTAGTCTTTTGGAATCTTCATTTTCACCTTTTCTATGTTAACATCAAGTTTACTTTTTTTCTTAATGTAACCGGTGATGTCACTCACAGACACTCCCTTTGCCACATTATAAATGTACACCGGAACCTTAATCTCCGCCGCTCTGAAATTGTTACCAGGCTCTAAAGTAGCTTTTCCTCTATATCCAGAAAAACGATTGCGTAATCTTTTCCTTTGTACTCGAGTCCATTCCTCACTGTGCACCTCTTGTCTCCAGTTTCCTTCTCGGGTAATTTCTGCCATAGATTTCGTATTCTCATTACTAGGCGGACCGGTGGTATTTTTCACATACACATTAGCTTGTACGTTTTTAGTACTAATTACTGTTGGTTCGCTCGGTTGTATAAGCGAGACGGCCGTGTGTCCCACGCTTGCATCGGCACAGGTATCAGTGTTTACTATATCAGCTGTAGGCATTGATGGCGGCTCGGTCAGCTGAGTTGCGGCCGGGTGAGTCATTGTAACCGACTGGTGTTCTCGCAGGCTATTGGCGGGTAGCGGCGAGCTGCGATTACCTTCCGATGAATAAAATTTCTGTCCTATGTCCCTGTATGTTGATTCTTGTAATGAAATATCATTGGCTTCGTTATGTTTATCCAGGGACACGGGAGGCAATCCCATAGGACCACTTTGGCACTCAAAACTTTCTTGTAGGTATCCTCCGCGTCTTAAGTTAACGTTTCTCCCATAGTTATTTACCACTGACGTGTCCTTTAAGACTTCAACCTCAGACTTTAGCCGATCTAGGTCCTCCTGCTTCGCACAGTTCTTATTAATCAAGCTGATGTCCCGTCGAATATTGACTATGTCTTTTAGAATTCTCGTGACATCTACGTGATCCCATAATACAGGTGGAAGTTTCTCAAGGGCCCTGGCGGTGAAAACGGGAATGTCTTCGGAATGTGTATCCCGGAGCAGGCAGATGATATCATCCAGATCCCTGAGAGCCTTGCCGTCCTTTTTACGACTATCTTTTTTCCGGACTATCTTTCGTTTCTTTGTCGGGACCGAATCAAATAACAAATTCTTTGCCTTTTCTATATCACTTTCGGAGAAAGCACTAACACATATGTTACTCAGACTCTCGTCGTCCATCACATCTTTCTTGTTATCGATAAACGCGAGAACTTCGTTAATAACTACGTTGCAACTGGCACATTTTACCACTTTAGAGGACATCGTTAATCCTCTATACAAACACGCACAACACACAACGCGACCGTGAAGCTGCGCGTGCGCCGCGAGACGGATATGGTTTCGAGTTTTTTTTTATTACTTTAATTTTCAAATTCCTCGTCTTAAATGTGCCTGAACATGGGTTCTTCCAGAGTTGCCGCAGGCAACCTATTTTATTCGCAGTTCGGACCCTCAGAACTAACATCGGGCACTAGTTTCATTCATGTACTATATGAGATTAAAAAAAATTGCACAGTTATACGTATTGGCCTATATCTCGAAAACTACTGAACCGATTTTGATGGAACTTACACTAAATCAAATGTAATATGAAACATCAATTAATATTCGTTACAATGAAATTAAAAGTTTTAGAGAATATATTGAGCATTGGATTGAAAACCTATTTTTTTTAAGTCGGTTAAAAATAATGTTACCTTCGTAATCCTGCAGTGCTTTTGGATATGGTTCCGAGATTTTTTTTATTACTTTAATTTTCAAATTCCACGTCTTGAACGTGCCTGAACATGGGTTCTTCCAGGGTTGCCGCAGGCAACCTATTTTATTCGCAGTCCCGACCCTCAGAACTAACATCGGGCACTAGTTTCATTGAGGTATCTTATGAGATAAATTACCATGAAAAATCGCCCCCTTCAGGGTGGCTGAACTTGGACTTCTTCCAGGGTTGCCGCAGGCAACCTTAGCTGGTTCACCTCTCCATAAGGATATCTTTCACTACGTCAAACTCCCGTTCGAGTATCTGATGAGATAATTTTTGGCCAAAATTGACGTTTTCGACACCTTTTTTTTTATGGTTCTTCCAGGTTAGGGAGTGGCAACCCTACCTGGCCCCCACCTCCAAAGCACCTACTTTCACTACATACTAGTCTCATTCAGGTATCTTATGAGGTAGGAAGTCCTGCCACCGGCCGCCGGTCTAGTTGTACCTGACCATAAAATACGCTGTACTTGGTGCGACCCAAATACATATGTTGAGTAGTATTGCGGCCACTGGCAACACCGGACGTTGCAGTGCCGTACGGGGCCATGGATATACGTCACTACATAGAAGGACTTTTGGGACCTAGCCATCGACACGGCATGACACCATTTTATCTTTCATATTTTTGTGAATTCATAATACATCTGATGTCCAACACAACGCCTTCCATTGATACAATCTGCACCCAGCAAACTATCTATATTCCATCTGCTTATACAGCATAAAATAAACATTATGACCGCTAATATTATATCCAGGCTGTTCAGCCTGGATCAATCTAAATCAGAAGCAACTTCCGAAGAATCATCCTACCCAATGGTAATCATGGACAAGCATTGATGGAGAGTTTAACGTGTTCGAACCTTTATGCCCTATCTGGGATAGACCCACCGCAAGTGCGACGGTACGTAATCTATGGGGTGGAAGTATACAAACAGACACAAGACAAAGGACACCTGCTCTAGGGACAGATTCCACCCCCATCGCGCCTTAAGAGCCGAAACAGTTTTATGAGGCAGCCCAAAATAGATACCAAAGAAGCCCCAAAACCAGGCTCATAGAGTTGGGATGAAATGTACCCACCGAGTCCGTCTGATATTTCACCTGTCGAGAAGCTTCCACCCGGAAGAGATCTTCCCTGGACAGTCTGGAAGTCCCGTAACCGACTCCGGATTGGTGTAGGGAGATGTCGACAAAACAGAGTTACGTGGGGTTTCTCTACCAACAATTTGTGTGACTGCGGTGCCAATCAGTCCATGTCTAACCTTCTGTCATGCCCCGACTGCCCCACTAGTTGCACGGTACAGGACCTTAATGAGGCCAACAATAAAGCGATCAGCGTAGCCAAACACTGGTCGAAGGAATTATGACCAATTGGAGCCATTTACACTCTGAAAAGAAGAGTGGATCTCTGTTGCCAGATTTTTGACAATGGAAAACAATATTTGCTCGAATTCAATTTCAATGAATATGCACTCGTAATCTTCATCATCATCATTTAGTGTAGGTGACTCTGTCAATCAACCATGTACACCAAGGCTCTGGCGGTTCTTTGGAATCGCCTCTCGACTACTGATATGGTTCCTTTTAACGACTACCAGATTGCCGGAACAAACGGCTTAACGTGCCTTTTGAAGCACGGAATCATCTTTATTATCAAACAATCAGGTGATTTAAGCCTGCATTGTCCTAATCAAACTGGAAATAACTAAACAAAGATGCTTCCCGTGAGAATTGAACCACGACCCCTGGATCTACAGGCAAACGCCCTAACCACTAGACGACAGAGGCAGTTACAACTAATAAGGTAAACCAGCCACAAGCATGGCCAAAAACTGGTAAGGAAAAATGAAATGACTAGAAAACAAAAATAAAACTGTGCTCGCAGACACAGATTCCGACTCGTGACTGTTCGATGCATGAAGATCTTTGATGATCTTACACAACCTTTCAAAATCTCCGAACAACAGACTAAACGGCATATAACAGACATGTGTACTGCTATTCAACTTTATTAACATGTTACCGGTATTGACCAGGGCCAGAAATAAAAGATTTTGAAAAATCGTTCATCAAATTCGGAATCTCTTAAATCATCGCCTACTAAAGGAGTGTAATGCACCATACGAGGCTTGCAGGAAAGATACTGATAGTGACGCGTACGTACACAAGTAACACCCTCTCTGTTCTACACATTGGTTCTAACAGCAATGGCAGCACTCATGAGCTTAAGGGACACCGCACTCAAGTCCACTTACAGAGTATCCTCAATAAATTCTATTAGCAATGTTATGAAAAATAGGTGGACTCGATTGTCCTAGTTCCTATACTCAAATACCAAATGTAGGCTTGCGCGAACATGTTAATAAGAAAGAGGAAATAGTTGGTCGATTTGGATATAAATGAGAGAATTCGACCAAATCATTATGCATTACTAACTGAAGCATGGATTTGGGAGTCAGAATAACAATAGCTGAAATCTACTCATCACTTAGACGCCCTAATGATACGCGGCTTTAACAGTCCGAGTATAATTAACATATGTCAGGTATTTATCGAAACTGTTGCTCGATAACGTCGTACAGAATGTTCGCAATATCCTGTTTTTTTAGGGCACAGAGATTATTGCTTAAAATTGACCAAACTATGATGGTTTCTAACTAGTTCATTTAACCAGGTCCGGGCATAAATACTTAGCACGGTTTACTGCGCCGCACCATGTGTTCGTATCGGTGATGCTTCGATCATCATTTGAAATAAAGTCAGTTTGGTTGGATCTCACCGCAGTATTTTGCTGTCCATGACAGCACTCACATAGCGCGCTGCCAACGACAAGGCTCAGCCACTGACTCACGACGCTCAGCCGCTGAATTGCGACGCTCAGCCGCCGAATCTCGTCGCTCAGCCGCAGGTTCAGATACACGCGTCACGCGGCTCCGCAATGAAGATGGCTTTCAATGACGTCACATGACCTTGTATTTGATGAATTGTTTCGGACGAGTACGATGAATCCTTGACCAGGAATCACGATTTTTTGATCGTAGGTCTCGGCTACAAGAGCGAGAAACTACTTCTAGAACAGTGATGGCGATATCTAGAACGACTTTTAAATGCACGCTTATTCGGCATCTTTTTCTTTTATCACCAGGGCAAATAAACGTTAGGCAAAACCAAAACTTAGTGATCAAGTACTAAGTAAATTACTTAAACAAAACTCTTAAATTGTTTTAGCAAAAATAAAAAATTGCTGTACCAGCTCTTTATAATAACGTTCACTTTTTAAATAATCAATTTGGAACGTACTCAAAAACAAGCAGCTTAAGAATGGTATACCACCCTTACCACTAAGCTTACCACTATAATCACTGTAAAACAGACACAAACACAAAAAACCGTTACTTTGTGAATTTGCACACAACTATAACTATGTCGAATTGCCTTTTTTTTTAACAAAATTAAAGCAAAGCGGAACTGGACGTGTGAAAGGGATAAGAATACCAATTCTGATATTAGCAACCCGTCACGCGAGTGCTTATAAAAAAACAATTATACACAACCGAAATTACTTTTAATTTTAAAAACAAGTACATAACATCAAAAATATCAATTGGCATTAATTTGCCATAAATACAAATTTAAAACAAAACAGAAAAGGCAAATCGATACAGCATAGATTTTACTATAGTTGTTGCTCCGACGAGAAATGTGTCTCAACTGTTTTTTTTTTTTTTTGGAAATGACTGTGTAGCTAGCTCCAAGTGAGCTTTCGCTACTTCACCGGGCGTTTGAGGCGAGGGCAGAGTACGCGTGCAGTGGCTTATATAGACACGCTCCCACCACTCTCGTTACCCTCGCACGAGCTTCTCTGCTAACAACATATTCTCTGAATATTTCAATTGTCTACCTGTTGCCGTTAACAATATAGTGCAAAAACAAGCAAAATCATCACGTTTGTTGTATGGGAGCCCCTTTAAATACATATTTATTTTATTATATATTTTAGTATTTCCTGTTATAGCGGCAACAGAAATACATCATCTGTGAAAATTTCAGCTGTCTGACTATCACGGTTCATGAGATACAGCCTGGTGAGAGACGGACAGACAGACAGACAGACGGACAGCGGAGCGATATTAATAGGGTCCCGTTTTTACCCTTTATGTACGAAACAATAAAAATGAATGAAAAAAGTAGTGTTAAAAAGAAACAAATAATTCCGCAGAACAGACACAATAAAGACAAAGAAATGGGGTTCGGTGGGCGAAAGATAAGTATAGATGTAGAATCCAAACGTACGAAAACCATATTTGGCAGGTAAAGCCGAAGCATAGAAAGAGGAGTATGGGAGTGCAGCACTCTGCGATAAAAACAAATACATAAGCCAAATGAAAAAGGAGTTGCGGGGTTGTCCGAACAAAACAAGCCAGAAAATGTATACATATGAAAACCAAATGAGCTTTATACTTATAATGTTTTATAAGTATAAAGCTCAAGCGAAGAAACGGGGGTAATATGTCTATCGGAGCTAAAAAAATTAAACATTGACGGGTACACATCAAAACCATATAGGTTTAGAAAGCAAAACACATATGTCTCGTTTTTAGAATCTTAATCATCATTATCATGCCGACTGAAGCTCAGTCACCTTTTAAATGATCTGGCATTTTATATTTCTATTCCCTGAATTGTAAGTCGCAGGCCTATTGACATTTTCAAATACTCAAAAACGCCTGCGGAATATTTGGTACGAAAATTATTTTTATAAAATGTCCAATGTTGATAATAACCACAGCCTTTCAGATATGACGACACTGTTATATTTGTCCCTTTGTGAAATTATATTTATTTTTCTGTGGGGACCTACTCAAATTTTGCTCGATAGTGCAACGCAGCTCTTCAGCTAGACGTTGCACTATCGAGAGCTTAACGCCTCACAGTCACAGATGTTGTATTGAAACCCGGTTTTGATTTTGTAATATTAATTAGATGGAAATCATCTCGTACATTTAGGGATTGAATGGGAAAAACTATTTCAACTATTCGTGCAACAGTAATAAAAAAGGGGTTTAACATTGTACGGTAGTTTATTTGTTTGGATAGAAATGAATGTTAACTATTAGTAAAAGAAAGTAAGGACATCGTGTTCATTGTATGTTAATTTGAAATAAGTCGTGGTGAGTAAAATAAAAAGAGTGCTTTTGAAGTCATCTAAACAATAGCACTATGACAACATGCTTATCAAAATCAGTATAATAGTGGCTAGCTCACGAAATTATCAGGAAAATTAAATAATCGCGAGGTCTACGTTCGCAGCAAACTACTAGTTAATATAAATGAAAGAACACAATGTAAATTTATGATATGTGCCTTTCCGTATTCGGAATCTTTAGATAGAAAAAGAAACGAGCATATACACAATTTAAATGTACATATGTACAACATGACGTATCGTCATGGCGATTTTATTTTTTATTTAGATATAAATAAGTTTATAAATAGATTTAAGTTGACTAACGATACTATGTATCTTCCTTTTAATTTTAAAAGACAAATAGCTACAGTAGTAGCTTTTAATTTACAAACTTTTGTTGTATGTAGTACAACAGGAAATAATTTTAAATTTGACACAGGTATTGCAACTAATGATATACCTAAAATACAAAATCCTCAGTCTGATTTAAACTAATAAATAAGACAACAGTCAAGGCTAAAGAATTAAATATTTTTCATCAGAATGTCCAAGGCCTGACTAGCAAATTGTTAGAATTAGAGTTGTTTATAAACAGTAAAGATTTGCATGTAGTTTGTGTGACTGAACATTTTATGCAGTCGCACCAGCAACAGTTCAATGTAGAAAATTATTTATTGACAAGCTCTTACACCCGAGAGACTAAAGAGAAAGGCGGTAGCTTAATTCTAACTCGAAGTGACGTAAAATGAAAGGAACGTAAGGATATTGTTAGTCTTTCGGTAGATTGTAATGTTGAGCTGTCATGTATCGAACTAGGGAATTATATTATAGTATGTGTATACAGACCCCTAAGATCAGATTATAATACTTTAGAATCAGTTATTGAAGATGTCTTGAGAAAATTATGTTGTTGTCGCAAAAATATTATAGTGTGCGGTGACTTTAATGTTGATTTGTTAGTTACAACAACTGAAAGTGTTCGATTTTTAAATGTCTTTAAATCATTTGATATGGTTAATTTGTTTTTGGAACCAACTAGAGTTACTGAAGATTCTGCAACGTGCATAGATAATGTTTTCTGCAATTGCACTGCTGTTGACAAATATATAACTAAAAATCTAACCTCGGATCACTATGGTCAGTTTGTAAAACTTATAAATGATGTAGAAGTAGACTTACCAAAAGTAACCTTTAGATCTATAACCAAAGCTAAAATAAATGTATTTAAGAAAAAAATATCTGAAAAAATGCCCCTAATTGAAAAAACTAGAGATGATCCGGATGCTCTATATTATAAAATCTTTGGTGTTATTGAATCGGAATTCAACAATACATTCAAAATTAAAAAATGTACTAAACGTATCGGTAAAAAATTTAGTGAATGGGCTACAACTGGTATTTACGTTAGTAGAAACAGGTTATACGAATTATTAGCTATGAAAGCTTACAATAAAAATACTGAATTTATTATTTATGTTAGAACTTACTCTAAGGTTTTTAAAAAGGCGTGCCTGTGCGCAAAATCTTTATATAGACCACTTGGAAAATTATTAACCGGGAAAACTAAAAATCGTGACAACAAAATAGAATTAAAAGTAGATAATAAGATCCTCAGTACTAATGAAGACGTCGCAAAATATTTCGAAGATTTCTTTACTAACATTCTCGTAAATACTACTGCCTCCTTACGTTCATCATCTGAGGAATCTAAAAAACTATTCACAAGCTGTATACCAGAATGTAACAATCATTTAATATTTCAACATGTAACACCTCAAATAATCATTGATACATTTAAGAGTTTGAACAATAAGAAAACTGGAGATTTGTGGGATATCTCTGTAGCTGTCATTAGTAACATCATTGAAGCAATTGCACCATATTTAGCTTCTATATTTAATAAGTGTGTAGATACTGGGACATTTCCTGACTTGATGAAGTTAAGTAAAGTCATTCCTTTGTACAAATCTGGCGATAAAAATGATCCCACTAATTACCGTCCCATTTCTATTCTGCCAGCGCTTAGTAAAATATTAAAAAAATTGATTTTTAATCAGTTATTAGCTTTTTTTAACATAAATAGCCTTTTCCATCGTGAACAGTATGGATTTACAAAGGGTCGGTCAACTACAGACGCGGGTGTAGCTCTGTTGAAATACATATATGATGCTTGGGAAGGAAAACAAAATGCTATTGGTGTTTTTTGTGATCTTTCCAAAGCCTTTGATTGCGTAGACCACAATACCCTTCTCTCCAAGCTGGAGCACTATGGAATAAAAGGTAAATCTCGCGATTTACTTGAATCTTATTTAAGTGGCCAAACTCAAAAAGTTAGTTTAGATAGGGTACAATCCTCCGGATCATCGGTTAAGATGGGCGTACCCCAGGGCTCTATCCTAGGGCCTCTGTTATTCCTCATTTACATCAATGACCTACCTTACTGTGTCAATACATGTAAGGCTGTACTATTTGCCGATGATACTTCTCTTGTCTTCAAAATTGATAGACAAACTAATTCTTTTGATGTGGTTAATAGTACTTTAGCTCAAGTGTTGGATTGGTACACAGCGAACAATCTATTGTTGAACGCTAAGAAAATGAAATGTATTAAATTTTGCTTACCAAATGTTACAAAAATTCCAACACAAATAGTAATGGATAATGAACCACTAGATTTAACTGATAAAACAACATTTCTTGGAATAACTCTTGATGCCGGGCTTCAATGGGGTGCCCATATTACTACGTTAGCGGGTAAACTTAGTTCTGCAGCTTATGCTGTCAGGAGAATTAGACAACTGACTGATGTTGATACTGCGCGTTTGGTATATTTTAGTTACTTTCATAGTGTTATGTCTTATGCGATTTTACTATGGGGTAACGCTGCAGAAGTAAACACCATATTTGTCCTGCAGAAACGCGCTATTAGATCTATATATAAACTTGGTGCTAGAGAATCTCTTAGATAATTGTTTAAAGATATAAATATTTTAACTTTACCTTCTCAGTACATATTTGCGAATATTATGTTTGTGCACTATAATCTTGATTTATATAAGAAAAATAGTGATATCCATGACCGAAACACGAGAAATAAAAATAAATTAGCTACACCAGTATTGCGATTGCAGAAATTATGGTTTCATTTCTGGGTCTAGGAGCACACTTCTATAATAAAATTCCTGCAGAAATATTAGGTCTGCCTTTACTTAACCTTTAACTGGTGACATGGTTTTTTTGTAACGTAACTGGTGACGAGCGGCCTGAGAGACCGCTGCCGTATTTGGTCAATAACATGAAAACTGTGTTTGTTTGCATACCACAGTTGTTTAAAAATGTTAAATGGAATATTAAGTAATAAAATTAAAGAATGTACTATTCTATAAAAATAATTTTTAAATAGGAACTTTCCATCAAAATGTCTGTAGTCTCTAAAATTAAAAAACTAGACTTAAGATAAGCAATTAGTAATAAAACAAATAAAATTAACAACTTTTAACAAAAATACTGTTTTTCCTTAAAGTTATCATACAAAACAACTAAAAAAAAATTAAAGCTCTAATCAGAAGTCTATAATCACAAACTTGACAATGGGTAAACTTTGGTTATTTTTATTGGCAGTTGAGGCATAACTGATTCGCACACTGCAAGCTGTTTTCCACACGAATGCCATTAGTAATTTGATTTTCGTTTTAGTTTAGGAGGACAACTGGTACACGTTTTCCGTGTTATTGTCCTATTTTCGGGGTTTTGTGGTTCAGGTGGCAAATCAAGACCCAAAACACGCGCGAATCCGCAAATTATCAAATTTATTCATTTGATAATTATCGGATGCCAAAAGAATCTTTATACCAGTGTTTGGCACTACATTCTATGCACCCGACTCCCTACGCTTCTTTTTTGGAGGTCCGGACTTATTCATTGCAAATAAATGCTGAAAAAAACAAAAATTACAATACAGAATATTACTTCAAAAAGTTACGTAAGTGGTGACATACGGTCTGAGAGGCCGCTACCAAACTTTACATACATATAACTTACCAATTTGGGCCCGTCCGACGCAGCTATCCCCTTCTACAGCGTGGACGCAACTAAAATCAAAGGTACTGAGGCGCACCAACGATGTACATGCGGGGAAGGGGGTGAAATGACAATTCACCGACGACGCTCGGCCTGTGAGACCGCTTGTCACCAGTTAAAGGTCAAGTTCAAAACGATTGTAAAAAACCAGTTAATAAAAAAGGCTTATTACTGCATTGATGATTATATAACTGATAAAAATGCGTGGAAATTTATTTAAATATATTTAATGTTAACAATTTAATCTATAGTATGAAAAATTGTGTTTAATGTTAACAATGTATTCAGAGCCCTTCAGGCACGTAGGGACCAAGTCTGGATTGAGTTTCTTTCGGCGTATTCTTCTCACCAGTTGTCGTTGCGAAACGCTAGTAGTATTTCAATTTTGCATATATTAAAAAATATATAAGAAATAAAAATATGACGTTCAAAAAGAGATACATGTATCCAATTTTGAATAAAAATCTTTGACTTTGACTTTGAAACAATGAAAACGACGATCGAATTTGCCGAGTGCGTTTATTACACTAAAAACTAAATATGCTCGTTTATATCGCGCTGCGTATGTAAAAAATCAATACTATGAAAATATTCGGCTTGGCCTGAACATCATGAATTGAATGAAATTCCGCATAATCAACTTACAGTTGTGATTCGGCTAATATATTAAGATTTTCAATATCTTACAAAGTATATAGCCACTCTATTTGCGTAATATTGTGCTTAATGAAGAATAATGGGCATTGCTCAGATATAAATTGGATAAAATAATGGGCAATGGTAGCTCGGTTCCTGCTACCCCGTCGTCGCATCTGTGTGCACTGCGCCAGTTGCGGTCAGCAATGCAGGCCACTGTCACACATGATGAACTCTGCTATTGTACCTGTAGAGCAGATACATACGTAGATACTATTAACGCTGTGAGAGGTCATGTATGTACGTGGATTTTATTAAAAAGCATTCCGCTTTGCGATGTTTATGAACCTATAAAACTGTATTTTTTAATATTTGTGCTGTCTTTTCCTTTGATAGATCATATCTGTTCGGATACCCAAAAAACTTCGTTTAAATTTCATATGTATAGTATTCTGTTTCAAATTACAACAAGGGGGTGATCTTGTGCAAGGATCTATCTAAATTGTACAAATACTTTTGATGTATTTAATTAATTCAGCGCATAGTACTAGTGATTTGAATACACGTCCATTTCCACAATTTCAAGAATTCTTCGTTCCTTGGATTACTACCCACACTTGGCAGGCGAGTTGCAATTTCTTTGGCTTCTTGTGCTTCCGACACTGCTGCAAATCGGAAGCATTTTGGAAGCTGGAGAACGATAGGAAATTGTTGGATTTGGGAAAGGAATGAAGGCATTAGGATACTACACACTCGGATAAATGGGGGAAAAGCAAGTAACAGCTCGGGTGGCCGGCCAAGCGTACCCGATACCATATCTACAACCACTTGCCAAGCAGTTGAAGATGACTACCCTGATTGCTGAAAACTTTAAGGAAATGTCGAGGATATACACCCGGTTTAACAACTGTAATTTTCTTAAATTAACGCCCTGACCAACAAATGTATGAGTAGGTCCAGTCGTAACGTTGGCAATTAGTAATTTAACCTCGTCCGTAATAATAAGCCCGAGAGAAATATTAAGCAGAGTTAAATTTTAATGAACTCTGATCCGACAGAAGTAGAAATGCAGCTGTTAATTATTTAATTCGTGCCATTATAACTAAAATTTAATCTCTCTCGCTACGTAGAGAGTCGTGAATATGCGATTAAAGTATTGTAACAAAAATCTGTTTCTATGTAGAAGGTACTGCACGAAATTGTGGAAATATACGTGTTTTCAAATCACTAGTACTATGCGCTGAATTAATTAAATACATCAAAAGTATTTGTATAATTTAGGTCGATCCTTGCACAAGATCACCCCGTTGTTAAAATTTGAAACATATACATATGAAATTAAAAACGATTATATTTAGATATTTATGTTATGATAATCTAAAAACATTTTCCTTCGAAAAGTTACTAATTTTACGTCTAAAACAAAAAATTTGACATGACAATATTGATATTTACATCTCGCAGGCGCAGGTCGTCAGTTTCGTATAGCCACAGTAAGATAGTAGCTTGTAGGTATACTTATTTAGTAATTGTTAAATAAAGGTAGATCTCCTTAATTTTATTAATTTTCAACATATCGGTAAAAAAATAATGATGAATTAGTTTAGATGGTATCATATTTAACTTATTAACTATAAAGAGCACAACTATCTAGGGGCATGGTAGTGCCCTCGCCAAGTCGAGACTACGGAAGCGCATAGTAATAAATTCTATTCTCGCGTTTCATATTTTTGTGCCTGAACAGTACAGAAATTTCCGAATTCTCAGGATATGATGTCAATAGAGAACTTATTAAATATGCGTCAAATGTAAAGCTGATATACTTTATAGTTTAATATCTATAATACCTATATAGTGTATATCTATATAATACCTCCTCACTTACTGTCACTGACTGAAGATCATCAAAACTTAGGGTACTTCCTGAAGTCATAGAAAGCTGAATTTGGCGTTAAAGCTAGGATTAATATTCAGACAATTTAAGGTTAAGAAATTTGTTAATTTTGTCCCCATCCCTTATAATAGGAAGATAAATTGATAATATCTTTGGTAGTATTATAGCAAAATAGTCACCTATAGTCTAGTCGAATATAACCGGCCCATTGTGACCAATAAGGTTATTAGGAAAGAGTTTTTTTTTAAATTGACTATGTAGCCAGCTCCAAGTGAGCTTTCGCTGCTTCACCGGGCGTTTGAGGCGAGAGCAGAGTGCCCTCAGGCTTTATAGACAACATCACCAAAGGGCCCCCAGGAGGGACATACCTCAGCTTTGGGCGTTGCCTGTGTGCGCAAGGCTTAGAGAGACAGCAAGCTCTCATATTTCCTAATGGGCCGCGATTACGTGCATGCATCATAGCCTGAAGGGCCAATCTGATAATCTATAACAAAAGCCTTTGGACAGCAGCAACTCTCATCTTTTGCCTTATGGGCCGAATAGGAAAGAGGTAAAGATAGAGTAGGCTATGAAAAAATTGCACTGCTGGTGAGCAAGATATACTGTGTGTGTTGTATTAAGTAATATAAAGGACAGGAACCTGATTATTTGGGTATAAAATTAGTAATAAATGTACATACTGGTTTTGACTAGAAAATGATAGGTATCATCCTCCTTTTTTTTAACGAAGGAAAGATCCATGTTACGGATACCCGACAGCTTGCAGGGGAAGCTGTCGGGTTATGTGGGACTCCACGCCAGAGTGACGTGCCTACCCACTAAAAAACCTTCGGAGTTCCATCTCGACCGCTTTTGCCGGGGACACGGGAAAGGAAATACAACCGCGAACCCCGGCGCGGCTGGCCGCCAACGCAGCCCCTCCTCGGGGACGTCTGAGCGTCCCCCCGACTCACCAAGTCGGCGCGTCCGGAACTCACGGACGCGCCGTACCTCCTTGGGCCAATTGAGAGGCGGCAGACTCCCATGCAGTCCACCGCCTGTGGCCCCATGGGAGCCAGATAAACTGGCTCCCAGCGGCGGAGAAGATGATAGGCTCCGCCGCTTGCCTCTCGCCGCAAACACGGTGCGGCACCGCTCGGCCGTGGAAGAAAGGGAGATCGGCAACGCAGCACCGAAACTCCCTCTCCTCCTCGACCGATCTCCAACCACAGCCACGGCGGTGTGCCCCGCCTGAAGCGCCGGGAGAGCAATAAAATATTCCCCTCCCGGCGGCTCCACCTCGGGTGGGGGGAGATCTTACCACTCCCCCGCCGCCCTAATGGGTGCATCCTTGCGGACGCGCCCCTCCCCGGGTGGGGGGAGATCTTCCCACTCCCCCGCCGCCCCATTGGGCGCATCCCAGCAGGCTCAAGGCCGAAGCCGAGCCCGCGGGAGCGCCCTTCCTCGGGTGGGGGGAGAACTTCCCACTCCCCCGCCGCCCCAATGTGGGCGCTCGCTGCTGGTGTGTCAGGCAGCAGGAGCGCCCCCGCGCGGGTTCCTCTTCGCTTCCCCGTGGCTTGTGGCTAATCACGGGTACTGAGCCCCCCCGGTACGACAAACCGGGAACCACCTCGGGGGGGAGGTATCTTCCTCCTAACCTAACCTAACCTAACCTAACCTTGACGGAGTCCGGATCACGAATAAGGGCGGTACCTCTCTACGCGAAGTCGGATAACGCCCTACTCACCCTTGCTTAAAACTTATTTCAATAAAGTTTTAGTTTTTGTTGTTGATACATTTTTTTATTCACACACATGAAATGTTTGTGACACATCATGTGCGTGAATAAAAAAATGTATTTACAATATAAATGTGTAAAATACGGGTTACACAAACAAAGTTGGCTATAGATATTCATAATACATATACAATAGGTAAATGCTAACTTGAAATCACGGGGTCAACTAGATAGCAAACGTTAACATGAGCGGAAGTGCCGCGCGAATAATGTCCCGGAACGCGGCAGGACACGCCGCGCGGCCATTCCGGTGAGAGCGCTACGGAAGTTGCACGAGTTGTATGTAATGATGATTTATTGCTTGGACTCGGACACGGTTGGCATGAGCTGTAATCAAAGAGATTTAAATATTTATTGACTTATATTAATCTCTTTAGTAATAATGCATTGGTTTTACTTTCGTGTGCTTTTTATTTATAGTAAATTATTTTACACGGTACAAGCAAACGAAATCGTGTGTGGAGGTGCCGCGCGCATAACGTCTTAGAACGTGGCCGGACAAGCCGTGTGGCCATTAAAGTAAGCTCTACAGAAGTTACACGAGTTGTAAGCTGTTGACGTGAGCTATAATCAAAAAGATTTCAATTTTTTTGATGATGATGATGAGATGCCTCCTCCAACGCATCTGCATCTGCATCTACCCAAAATACTGACAGCATTGCCTCTCTGCTCTGAGCCTAATAGCTGCTAGCTCTTGGGACCCCGTTGCTTCCATCAGACGCAAAATTGTTGAAGTAATATTTTATACTATCTTGTGCCTTTTATTTATAGTAAAGTATTTCAAACGATTTAAGCAAACGATATCGCGTACGGAAATCCGCATAACGTCTCAGAACGTGGCCAGCCGGACAAGACGTGTGGCCATTCCGGTGAGCTCTACGGAAGTTGCACTATTTGTATATAAGAATGTTTATTGCTTAAAAAGTAAAAAGGGGATGGTCAAGTATGACCAAAGCAGAGTATCAGCTATTTTTACTCCTCCTTTTTTTGTCAGCATAAGTGACAAAAGCTTTTCTTACTTCTGCCGACAAGCTCAATTCCCTCCCCCGAGCTTACGTTAACATGGGTATAATTAATTTTCATAAAAAAGTGTTTGTTTATTGAGCGAAATATTGTTGACGCCACCAAGTAAACAACAAGCTTAGATTCCCCTATCCCCCATTCGCTGCTTTATTTGAATAAAAAATAATTGACTATTTTGAATTCCTTTGGTTGAATCAATGTACACCTAGTTTTCAATAATAATGTCTTATAAAATAAACTATTTTGAACGAAACAATCAGACGGTATAATGGAAGGAATAACAGAAAGGGCAATAACAGGTTTCTTATTAAAAAAAAATGGTTGTCTGTAAAGTCAGTTTACGGACGATAACTTTAAGGGATAACGGTGGAAGAGATAGATGCGTCACAAGTCGAATGCTTAGGCTGATCGTGCCTCTCTATGGTTTGTCCGCGCTCTCGCTTGCACACAGAACCTGACACCTTTTCATACATGCAGCCGGCGTTTATCGATTTATAAGACGTTATCAAGTCACAAAACGATTTAAAAATAAAAAGAATAATCGAAGGATATTTCATTAAACTGTATTTATATAAAATCGTAGTCGTCTATTAGTAAAAAGGGTGAATTGTCTTCATAGGAAAAAAAAGTTCAATAGAATTTAACGTTATGCTGAAATACTTTACAGAATGTCACTGCGAAAGAGTTGCATCCGCAGTGTGACCATTCATGACCCTGCAGTTGAGACTACAAAGACCTGATGATGATAATGATGATGTGACTATTCTGGTGCTTTTGTGCCGTGCAGACAACTTAATTTTAATTTAATCCTTTGTACAGCGCACGAAGGGTTCCGTACAGTTATCTATGCTAGCTCCGTGGCGCAGCGGTCAACACGCCAGCCTGCGACACGGAGTGCCCGGGTTCGATCCCCGGCCAGGTCAAGATGGAAAATGATCTTTTTCAGATTGGCCTGGGTCTTGGATGTTTATCTATATATGTATTTGTTATAATATATAGTATTTTTGAGTTAGTATTCCATAACACAAGTTTCGAACTTACTTTGGGGCTAGCTCAATCTGTGTGATTTGTCCGTATATATTTATTTATCTATAAAAACGGCAAAAAACATGTCTGTTGTTAGGTGTCCAAATGGGATAGGCATATTCTAGTAGGCTAGGAACGTAAGCATAATATACTATATTCAGACTAATGTTAAAGGTTCGGAATGTCAGATGTCGTTAAGCAGCTTGAAAAATCTGACACCAGTGTTACATACACAAAAAACAAACCAACAATAATAGCACATGCGCAGCGTTGCCGTTTTGTGTTGGGCAGTGCTAGATGAGGGCCGAACATAGATTTAAAAAAAAAATTTTTGTGTCTCTGAATAGATGTCACATTTAGCCATTTTTGTATGGGAACCTAGTGTGTCATTAGCGGGGGTGTGAGGCAGACGAAAGGGAGTCGTGGTGTCAGGGGTGCTATTTGTAAATGAGTGACTCAATGAAGAAGTACAAATTTTCCATACATCATCGGTCGTTTAGTAAACACGTCGATTCGAAAATAGCACTCATGACGTTTGACGCCGCTGTCATAAGAGATGTAACAACACCGTGTAATATCGATATCGAGAAAAACCCACAACAAGATTTTGTTTCAGTTTGACTTATTTTAAGTAAACAACATATGAAGTAGTAATAATTATATAGTCATAATCATCTAAGAGATTCCCTGGTTCCTTATACTCCTGGAATCTTCAGTTGTGCTGCGTCCAAGCCCGGGGTCCGCTATTATGACAGCATTCATGCTGTAATAACTGGTCTAGATGAAAAGGAAAAATTGAGAATGTACCAGTTGCTTCTCTGATAGGGAATGCGACTAGCAACCTATTAAACCTTGGATTCAGATTTCCACCTACATACGCCCACAAACACGCTAAACGTGGCTTTTGGTTTCAGGCAGAGGCCTACACCGTAAGGGTGAAGATCGTGATAATATGAATGTATGTATGTTTTACGGCCCAACGCCAATTCTCCTTTTGTAACTCCAGTAACGCGGACATACATAAATATGAAACTGAAGTACAAGTTTTTGCCTGCGCCGGAAATTTAACCCGGTACCTGGCGCGTTAACCACTGTACCATGGCGATTGTCATTATCGTTTATGATATTGTTATTAAATGTTCTTTGCATTACTTACATGTGAAAAGTCACAGGTTGTGGTTTCCCTTTAGCATTTTTTACAGTATTTTTGCAGGATTTCACTACACAACTAGGCATGTTTATAATTATAAAAATAAATTTTCATTCGGCTCATAAGATTCCGCATCCAATAATACGACAGACGTCAGAGGACTGAGGCCGCGAAAAAGCATACGCTGTTTTAAGAGTATGAGTAACAAGACATGCGCTGCTTCTAGAGACGTACGAGTCTTTGTATAAAAAGTAAGACGGGTTGGGCTCTCTTAAGTCCTGTACGTATTGAGGTACAACTCTTATGGTGTTGCGCAGACCGCAAGAGAGGGCACCATCTAAGTAAAACACTTTTGTCATAACCAAAACCAAGATGATTGGCGAAAGCCTACTCCTATTGTGTTCCAAGTGCAACGTAAGATCTGCCTGCTGAATATGGTGGTTCGCCATCTGCTGAAGTGACCCCGTGGGTCACTGTTGGGTCATCATGCTGCCCAAGCGCTGAGCGGGGTGCCACGAAAGCTCTCACAGGTGTTCATGAAGCAGATCAACTACGAATGATGGCAACTAATAAAGGGGCAGTTGCGCTGTTAGTATATGGAAGTAAACATGGACAGCAACAATAAGTACAGTTTTCGGTACTTGTTGTGTTGCCTCGTGACGCACCAAGCCCTCGCCTGGGAACGTCAAAGCTGACGTCACTATGCTATCAACTGCACCAATACTTCAAGAGTGAAGCGAAACAGTGAAGACGACGGCCAAGCAAAAAACAAAAAGACCTACCTAATGTATCAAGTATCTATCAAAGCTACTTCAGACTGCCCCAATAAACAGTTACTATATACTCTTAACCTCAAGGAGGTAGCGGAGAAGAGCCTGCTACTGTATCGTTGATGAAAAAGGCTTCAAAAAAGTATAGTAGTGATTAAAATGTCCAAAATAATTTTATTTATTATTTAATTGCAACTTTTAATGAACTTAGTGAAAAATAGTGCAAAAACCTATGAATATAATATCTAATCCTTATAACTCGGTTCGGACTGAGTTTAGAGGTATATATACCCTTATAACTTTATTTTGTTATTGACTATCGGGAAAACAAGGTATGGTTAGTGGCCGCGCGAAAACAAACAGACGCCAATAACCGGCATTGTCCTTTTGAAATATTATCTATTTCGGTTCAATAGATACAGTCATGTGGCAGATGGATGGACGGATGGACGTCGAAGGCTTAGTATTACCTTTCCGTGTTTACTCTTAGGGAACGGAACACTAAAAATAATAAATTTCCGGGAAAGTCGTGGAGAGTGAATTTATTATTATTTATTTCTTGGCATTAACTTTATTACTTATATTATTACACTCATCTGTATTCATGTAAATTATCGATGTTTGGCAAAAAATAACAAAGTGCATCCTTATGCGTCTTTCCGCCTTTCACTGACAATGGAATTTGACGTTTTTAATGGAGGATAAATACGTTTATAATATTGTAAATAACATGAACTTGCATTACTTAAATGAGAAAAGTCCAGCGCGATAGTTTACTATAATATTCATTTTAGTATTTTAGAAGGACAGAACTTCAGAAAGTGGCCAGTTTATAATTTTAAAAATTAAATTCTACTCTGTTACATACCCCTCGACAGGCGTCAGAGGACTGAGGCCTAGTGTATAGTATACGCTACTTTTAAGGGTATCAGTAACATGACGTATCAAGTAATACGCCTCTTCTAGAGACTTCATACTTCTATGGGGCCGAAAATGTTGTTTATAAGTCGATTTTTGTGCGGGACGGCAACAAGGCGTAGGTAGCGGTAAAATTAACGTTAATTTTTAACAATATTATATCGTTATGTTACCAGACTACCGATACCCCTAATTACCGTTAAAATTGTAACATAATGAAAATACCAGTACTTATAATATGAATTTGGTACCGGTAACAAACACTGGTTTTCCATATGGTCGGAAAAACGCACTGAGATAAAGATTTTGTAAAAAAGATTTTCCTCGTTAGACGCTGTTAAAGGACGGCTTTCACGAAGCTCATCATTCAAACAAACCCGTACACGCTGGAATTCAGCACACGACCGCCTCACAGTACTCACATGTGGTGCTTTCCTCCCAAAAGAAAAAACTCAACATACATACTCAACATAAATATTTATTGTCATATAGATTGAAAAAAGTTCATCCTTTATAAATAAATATATATTATAAAATACAAATAAATATTGTAAAGTGTTATTTTAGTTAAGTTCAATCACGAGACAAATGTGGAAAATGTTGTGCCTTCGGTTCTTTACATATGAAAATGAATATCATTTCATCGGAAACTAAAATATAGGGCATGAAGAAAAACTAGATTTCTAAATTTTGTTAAAAATAACTATAAATTTAATAGTAATAATAAAGCGTAAATTTACTATGTTTTTTTCACGAACTGTTTGTAATGACACAAGGAAAAATAACATTGCAAATGTAAGCGTAGGACAGAGTCTCATTAGTGAGCAACATTTTTGCGTATACAAAACACATAGCGCGTCGTGACCTTCTTTTGTAAAAATAAGAATGCCTCGAGTTGGTGAATAGTAGAATTTAAAGAGAGCGTTGAACACATAATTTCTGCGAGGTGCCGTCGTTCAGATTGTCGAGTTGACAGGCGAGTCGAGTAAAGAGGTGGCATGGTGGCAGCATGCAGAATGGTTTACTGTACATTGGTAAAGTAGAATTGGGTACTGTGCTGCCACTTTTAAAAGTTACACCGATGTACCTGATTTTGCATGCTATTTGCATGTCGTGAAAACATCCGTCTGCTATTGGCTGGTGCGTTCGCGCCATGTCTGGAGTTCAGTGCAGCGCCGCGCCATACCAGTATTATGAGCGAGACAGCGCGAGTCCTGTTGTTTTTGGATTTTAAATCTTATGTAGTACGAATAAGTTCGTTTTTTTAATGACATTTTCATTCGGTGTGATTCAGCGGTTTGGTTGTGTTATTCTGCGCCGCTGATGCAATACAATAGTATGTTTACACGATGACCTATGATTTCTGGTGCGAGCTATTGAATATCACGAAGTATAGAAATTAATCTACCTATTTCATGAACAAACGTTTTGTCACTTCAATAGAAAAACACGTTTAGATTTTTAGATTTTTATACTCACTTCACGCAAGGCACCATCTTACTTTTCAAAATTGTTATGAGAAACCTATTGTCTTATGTTCTATACAATTTCTTCTGTTTTACGCCGGCTCAGAAACAATTGACCAATGCATCATTCCAAGTGTGGCCCACACCCAAGTAACCGTTTATAGTCCACGTTTTATTAGTACAGTGTGTACATATCAAGTGTAAAACTACTAGACCAATATGAACTTCTCTGTACTGAGGCGTCGACTCTGAACGGAGTGTTCTCACAAAGAGTGTGGGGTCAGAGGCACGGCAATCAGCTAAAACGGGGGACTATTATTGAAACAGCTCCTTAGCACCTTTGTTTTTCTTTTGAGAGGCGCGCTTTTGTTGTTTTACATCCCAATATTGGAGGGTTGAAATTATTCTAGTTAATTAAAGCGTTCGGTATTTATAGCGATAACTACCTTTTCATTATTTGCTGTTTACGTTACGTTTTCTTATTGTAAGTGGGTAGATAGGTAATTTTCTGTGTAGGTATAGATATTCCGAATGAAAAGTTGTACCACATTTTATAATCGTAGGTACTTTTCTGATCAACAAGGTTTGTGACGTGATAACGTCTTATAAATCGATTAACGCCGACTGCACGCACGACAAAGTGTCACGTTTCGTGTGCAAGCGAGAGCGTAAGTCAAACGATTGAGAGGCATAGAGAGCGTTAGGATTGTGACGCATCTCTGTTCCACCGTTATCACGTAAATTATCGTCTGTAATCCGACTTTACAGAAAACCAATTTTTTATTTTGTTTTATTTCGTTCTACAGTAAACAGTAATGTAGATTTCTGTTAATGTTTTGTCTTGTCTTTCAATATTTATAACTAGGGAAGGACACTAGTATTTCAATGGATAGTTTATATTGAGATTGGCGACCTCCGTGGCGCAGTGGTTAACACGCCAGCCAGATCCCCGGTCAGGTCAAGATGGAAAATAATCTTTTTCAGATTGGCCTGGGTCTTGGATGTTTATCTTTTTATGTATTTGTTATAAAATAAAGTATCATTAAGTTAGTATCCCATAACACAAGTCTCGAAGTTCTCGAACTTACTTTGGGGCTAGCTCAATTTGTGTGATTTGTCCGTATATATTTATTTATTTTATTATTTATTTATTGAGATGTCAAAGCATGGCGTGTAACAAATTAACGACACACGAGGCGAGTGGCAACAAAACGCAGCAAACAGTTCGTGATTCTCGCATACGGAGCGTTCTTCACAATGCAATATTCACACTTCGATGTTCCATTTCACGGAACCATCGGGTATTTTTTTCGTCGGATGAAGCGCTTCCGACGGGTTTAAACGTGCTAAATTATTCTGTACGTCGCCACACTTTTTTGCTGCCGCAAGCTTTTCAGTGTTTCATGAGGAAGATACCTTTCTGTTTATTATACTACTGGCTGAGCCCGCGACTCCGTTATGGTACATTACGATTTCTATACTAAAAAAAAAATGTCCTCATGTGTTTTATTCGTCTAAATGCTTATGTACCGAGTTTCATAAAATTTAGTTAATACGTTTAAGAGTTATGAAATTAAAAGTAAAACACTTTTTAAAAACAAACTTTTATGTACTTACATTACTTTATTTTACGAGTTATTTTTAGCGAGCCCCTTAATTTGTTACCGACCTTGTCGGAGTGCATCAAAAATAGCTAGTTTAGTTTCTTGTGGGTTCCACCATGTTGGATTGACGTCACACAGTAAACCATGCATTGTCATCCAAATTAAACGAGTATCCAAAACTTCAGCTCAATCGGTGGAAAATATCTGCTTCAAAATTGCGTTGGAAGATTCCACTGGAACAAAGATAGTTACATCCATACAATGCAAGTTAAATAAAAGCTTGTAAAATATTGCTCGTTTCTTACCAATTTGGTACTACATTAGGATCAATATCAGTATTTTTGATCCGGAAATCCGCAGACAGTGAGTGGTTATTAGATTACCCGTTGGTTGTAGGAGGGCCTCGATCTTAGAGTAAAGCAAGAAGTAATCTCCTTGGTTAAGAGTCCGTGGTTATTAACCGCGACTACCGCAAAACAGTGTAGACTGTTATGAGATGCCAGTCTGAGCACTAAGCTAAGCGCTAAGATAAGCAGTGAGCCTGTTTATCTTAGTGCGATATAACAGGGCGTGACGTCGCGCGTAGCTTATGTTAATTTTACTACGTACTAAACTAACCGTATCATGGTCAACTGCTAAATAACAGCTCTCTGCGGAATGTGTTTGTTTTACGTAAAAATGGTTAAATTATGGGAACGGACTGCGAAAATAAAATTATTTATTTGCCAGCAAACACGGTACAAGTATAAAACTGGTATAAGGCAGATCTAAATCTAACCTAATTCAATTGGTCTTACGTAACGTATGCAAACTTGAAAATGTTCTAAATTAATAAATATAGGTTAAACACCGTTATAAAATGTATACCCCGCGTATTATTAATATGGAAGTGTTTTTAATTATTATAGAAATCAAATATAATAACCAAAACTAAACTGGGCCTTACCAAGATAGTTAACTATTACAACTAAACATATTTTCTACTGTTTAAAAGTGTATTTTTTAAAAATGTATTTTCTAAGTACTTATCGAATTATATCTTTCACATTCAATGCAGGAAATACATTAATTCAGTTTTCGTCAGAAATCTTAATGCACGTAAGAATTAAGTTTAAACAAGTATTTGAATATATTATCATTAAAACTAACGTAAGTTAAATACATTATATTTTAAAAACGCTCACGTGCTTTAATCAGCAATCCCGACAATAGCACGTGAGTGACCCGTTTTTAAAATATAATGAATCTAAGTTGTCAATTGTTTGGACATTTAGTGATGGTATAAAATATTAAAAGTAATTTATTACTACTAAGTCGACTTTATTCAGCATTATTTTTAAAACCTTTTCTAAACCTGAAATTTGCAATTTTATTCCTTGTGTTATAGAAAAAAAATAAAAGTATAAATTTTTCGTATAGGCGTAAACGTGCCGAGAACACCACAGAGTAGTGACGTCACTTATTTAGCATTATTTACGTGTGATATGAGAATTTTCAAAGTTTAGTGGGAATGGCCTCATAACATAACGAAAGTTGCTACATATTTTGAAGTCTTAGTATGTTTATAAATAGAATAGTATTACAGGTAATTTAATTTTTTCAAATTAGATATATAGATTAGGGATGGGATATTTGTCTTTTACTTGACTTTTGTTTTTTTTTAAATTGTATTGGGATGTGACTAACAACTAGAACTATGTATAACTGTATTTTTTCAAATACTTTTGAAATATAATAAAATTCTTTATTGGCAGTTAAAATTACAAATAAAATGATCATAAAAATTAATTAAACAATAAAAATAAAATACAGTTTTTTTTTTCAAAAAAAAAAAAAAAATATAAATAAAAAAAATGGCGTCAAATTTAAAAACCCGCTCTTTCTGTTTCCCGTGCAAAGGTGCCCAATACGCTGGCAGCGTTCCCTCGCTGAATCGCGATGGCCATCCTCTGCACGAGAAACGAACTAGAGCGGGGGTCACCAGTTCTCTCTGATATTCTAGTCCCTATCTCACCAATGAGCTTTTTGGCATCGGCGCCCCAGCTGCCCATCGTTTCTACCGCCACAGGGATAAAGTAATAATGCGGCTCCAGGGCCGCATACTTCTTTCGTTTTCTATCTGCTGCGTCCTCTGCAGCGGCCGCCGCTAAGCCCATAGTGCGTCCGAGGTGGCTAGCCGCCACGGTGCTAACACATGTGGCGTCCCACACCACACATCTGCCGCACTTCCACGGGACCAGGGTCAAACCGTCCGGTCTCTTGCCGTCTGATCGGCTCAGCCCAGGTGGTTCCAGCATACATGGAATATTGGCGGACACGAAGGCCCGGCGGACAATGTCATTTAGTGCGTGGTGTCGCGGAAACCTACCCGTGCAACGACGACAACTCAATGCATGATAGCCATCAGCCTCCACCATGGAGCCGCAGATACATCTATGGGGTTCACATACTCTGCAGCCCAGGCGAAGCGCGACGGCTACCCGCAACGAGTCATCATCGAGCAGGGTACCCAAGTGAGGTGACGGGAGAGCGTGCAGCCACGCACCAGACTCCACCTGCGCCACCGCCCTAAGTCTTGCCAAGTCCGCCCCCGACGCGCCCTCCAAAAGTAGGTGTTGTGTCCTTTTTGCACCGACGTCATCCCATGCTCGCTGGGCACAGGGCATAACCGGACTCAACTCGCCAGGATTGCGGGCCGACCAAGCCAACATGGCCTCCGACACATGAGGGATGCCTAACCCGTCACCATCATTAGAGAGAATTACAGCAACAAGGTCGGCAACCCCATGGGCCGAGGCCAGAAAAGCCGGCAGGCCAACATCCTCAGCCCGTCTAATCCCTAGACCCCCAAGACGAATAGGCAGAGCCGCCTGATTCCACTGAAACTCGCTGAGTGACACATTCAAAATCAGTTCTACAATACCTCTTAGCGAGTCATCAAAAGCGGAGGTTTCTCCGGGGCACATCCACGTAGGCGTGGTTCTCAAAAAATAATTGATTTTTGGCATTGCAAAACACTTTTGAAATGGATCTTTTAACCAATTTCAACCAAACGTAATGTGTCCTGTAGTATGGTCAGGGGTGCCATCATCAACTGCCTGTCTGGTGGTTGAAGGCATCGGGTACGCGCGCCCGGCCTCCCGAGGTACTACTTGCTTCCCCCCATCTGAGTGAGTAGTATCCCAACACCTTCCTTCCTTTCTCCAATCCAACAAATTCCTATTCTTCATACATACATACATACATACATATTATCACATCTTTATCGCTTATGGGGTAGACCGAGCCTAAAGTCATAAGACCGCAAGGCCACGTTTAGCGTGTTGGTGGGCGTAAAGGGGAAAAACGGAATCAAAATAGTGGTGGGTTGCAAGCCGCATCGCCTGTTGTCATGATTCTTTAGAATTTTGCCCATTTCCTTGACCAGCTTCTACGGTCTGCGCGGGAAGACAAGCAGCTGGCACATTCTACGTTTTTTCTTTTTTTCCAAACCAGCATGAAAGATTTAACTTTCTCTTCATGTCATGACATTTACTCTTCATGTAAGTTTGCCAGTAGAAGCGCATTATTTGCCCGTCGGTGCACATTTTCTTTCATTGAATACTAACATGAATGCTAACATACTATAATAGTATTTCGCAAGCAAGTATATAAACGAACTTTTTAGCTTTTTAGTTTCAGAATAACACATTCGTAGTAGGCACCGCCAACCTAGCCCTTTTGTGTCGAGAACTGAGCCGCAAACTTTTCTTTTAATAAAAAATCTAGCGAACGCAGCTTTGCTGATACTTAGCGGGATAAAAACTCCCGCTTCCATATTTGCTCTGCGTTGCAATGGCTACAAAAGAGGTTTAACATTTTTGTAGGATATAATTTTGTAAGTTCGCTTTGTTACATGACTAATATTTCAATGCAATTAAACAATGCATTAGTGAAAACTGTAATGGCTATGTAAATGGATTAAATAAATAAATAAGGCTTCCCACATTTATACCTGACCATACTAGTACGTAATATAAATGCGAACTAACTCTAAGTCTGTCTGTTTTTCACTTTGCACGCTTCAACCATTGAACCAATTTGGATGAAATTTTGTATGAAGGTACTTTGAGGCCCACGGAAGGACCTTTTTATTTATTATTATTTATTTCGAGCCATCATGTGTCCCACGGCTGGGCAAAGGCCTCCCTCCACTTCTTCCATTCAGTCCGGTCCTGCGTTATTTCATTGTATTATTGGAAGGAAATAACGCAGGACCGGAAGGACTTTTTACTCCGGGAAATTCTTCTGTTCCCGAGGGATCTACATTACCGCGGGTGGAGCCGCGGGCAAAAGCTAGTGTTGAGTATATAATAAACTCGTTGAAAGAATCTTTCTCCCTCTCGCTCTCACTTGAAACGATGTCTCGGTTGCATTCAAAGTCCGGGATCTGCTTTCTGGCTTTTGTACCTTCACATTGCAAGGTCTTCGGCGGTCTTCATTGAGAGACAAGTGGCACTTATATCCTCCTTGACGTTATCAAGTTAGCATTCGTTGGGTTTGCCCCTTATTTCTCACTGAAGGAATATTGAACAAACTATCGCGGTAACTACCAATATCGGAATCCTAGGTAGGTGCCGACAGTTCCATCATAGATTACAGAGTGATCATCTGATGGCCGCGCCGGGGCTTCCTTGATACTCGCCCTGTGACCTACTGACTAGGCTGAAATTGTCAACATTTTTCCGACTTAAATACGTGAGTTAAACCGTTTTCTCCGTGGTCCAGTGGTTAAGGCGTTTGCCTGTTGACCCGGGGGTCATGGGTTCGATTCCCACTGGAAGCATACTTTGTTTAGTTGTTTCCAGTTTGGTTAGGACATTGCAGGCTTGAATCACCTGATTGTCTGATAATAAAGATGCACGTTAAGCCGGTGGTCCCGGCTGCCATTTAGTAGTCGTTAAAGGAACCACGTCAGAGGCCGAGAGGCGGTTCCGAAGAACTCTGACTCCAGGGTGTGCATGGTCGATTGACCGTGACACCTACTCGAAATGATGATGATGATGTCTAATATTAAAATGATATCTCGCGTAAGTTTTAATAACATTATTACAGATAGGTGATTTACATTTACGTACTTAGACAAATATACAAGGATACAAGGTAATCAAAGTTTCATGTATAAACTGTTTGCTACAAAATGTTTGTTAGAAAACACTTACCCTGTACTTAGACAAGCAAAAAATATTTCACGTTGTTCATTTTGTGAAGATCGATAGGACATGCGACAAATGAGGGCTGCGATGTAGATAGGGCACGCGGCGCTCTCGAGGGCTTGATCAATCAGTGGTGGTGAAAGTACAGGGAGCAACAGGTAAGTAATATTTTTCTTTTTTTTAATCTTTTTGGTAATTTATATATGAATTTATTATGAAAATTGATGTTCTTCGGCCCTCTAAATCAGTATTCCACAACTTTTTAGGGTTCCGTAGCCAAATTTTTGAGGTACACCATGAAAAATACTGGTGAAGTTAAAGTCGGATTTGCACATGAAACAAACACTTATTTAATAAAAAAAAATCATTTTTATTATTTGTTTATTTGTTGTTATCGTCGTTATAGTATCAATAAAATTCATTTTGTAAAAAATTATAATCTCATTCTGTGTTTTTGTTGTTTTTCGTTTCTTTTCAATGTTTCCGCGGCACACCTATGCTCTAGTCTATGAAATTGATCTGGAAGAAGAATACTAACTAATAAGCTAATTTGGTAGGTATATTCGATAGCAAAATCTAAATTATTGCGGGTACAATTTTCTACATTTTGCTCCAGTTAGTTAGGACATTGCAGGTGATAGATTATAATATTTACTGATCATTTCGATCAGTTACCTTTTAAATCTGGTATCACTTCCGGTTTACTTAATCTATTTTATTTATGAATATCTAATATTTCTTGTAAACATAATTAATACTTAACTACTTTAGAACATTTGTGGCAATACTTTTAACTTATTGTAATTGATTAATTAAATGTTGGTTACTGAATCGATTTACGATGACGACAACACCCAAGATGGCGGGTGAAACAGCTTATATAAGCAGTGATTCGCAATTGTAAGTCAGTCCCGCCCCGACCCCTCTCCGGCTCCGAATAGCCGGAGGAATCCCACTATCCGACCCCGTCGCACTCGACACCGGAACAGAGTGCGTAGAGTAGGATTAGCTCCGATTACTGGTGACCGCCCGGCGGTCCCGGGTGACTTGCACCCAGGATAGGCCCTTCTGGCAACGTAGCTTTCGGCCCATAAGGCAAAAGATGAGAGTTGCTGCTCTCCAAAGGCTTTTGCCATTGATTCTCAGATTGGCCCTTCAGGCTTGCATGCACGCATACGCGGCCCATCAGGCACTATGAGAGTTTGCTGTCTCTCCAAGCCTTGCGCACACAGGCAACGCCCAAAGCCGAGGTCCGTCCCTCCTGGGGGCCCTTTGGTGATGTTGCCTATAAAGGTTGAGGGCACTCTGCCCTCACCTCAAACGCCCGGTGAAGTAGCGAAAGCTCACTTGGAGCTAGCTATATAGTCATTACAAAAAAAAAAAAAAAAAAAATTGTAAGTCAGTCTTGATGGTGCAGCGACTGAGAACAGTTGAGTTAAGTATTTTATTTGTCTTTGTTTTAATTCATTTCGATAATAGAATATTTTGATATTTCTGTTACTATGTTGTAGTAATAACTGTGGTCTTAGATGGTATTATTGGATGTGTAATAGTGACTAATTTGTGTGTACATAATAACTTTTGTAATAATTTCTTGTGTATTCAAAGGTAATAATTAAAATGTGATTGTACAAATAAAAGCCCTTACGGCGAGTAGGCAACCGACACTGTTTAGGTTTCTTGGAGTTTCTTCCTGAACAGTGGTTGTTTTGAAACTCCGGTAAATTTAGCTTTGATTTAAAAGAAATAATAAGAGAAGTTTTGAATAGAGAAATATAAAATAAATGATATTCCTATTCTTTCATTGGTTTCATTTCTAACATCAGAAGTGGGATAACACGATTCCGTGTACAATTATTAATATTTTTTTTTTGTTTTTCATGTGAATCGTGATGAACACCGTCCAGCCCTGCTCTGCTCACGAGAAGATCGTAGCCGCTGACTAGTATAAAAGAACAAGACTACGAACAGCAGCTCTTCAAGGATTCGAAAGTGATGCAGCTTCTTCGTAGATTGGAAAAGGCAGATTTAAACTAGTACGTACTTGTACTACTAGAAAAGCACTATTCCGTTACTTTAAGAAGTGAAGGAACCTAGAAGTAACAAATTTCGTTTTGCCACATCAAATGATAACGCTAAGTCTTCCGTAATACTTGAGTTACACTTACTTTGAGTACTAGATATTTTCGAATAAGGCAAACAGTTTTTGCTGTTATAAACATCGAACATCATAAGAATCAATTAATAAGTTCTTCATATTGGAGCAAAAAAAAAGAAAACTGAAGGTAGTATTAGTAGTTGCAATATTTGCTGATATAGAACGATTGCTTGTACCGTTTTAATTATACTTGTCTGATGTATATATATGTATATATATAATACATCTAGTTATAAATCGGCAGACAATTGAAGTTTCTTAATTTCAAGAAATTGAAGAATTTTCTTATAAGCACTACGTTGCTTATTTGATGAGTTTTAAAATATTATTCTGACATATAAGATTAGAATTGGAAAATTATTTTTTATACAATGGTATTGTGATAACTACCACTTAGGTGGGTTATTGTTTTGGCAGTGGTTTTGGCAAAAAGTATAGAAATTACGTAGTGATGTTTTCAATATGAATCTGAAGCCTTATCTCGGAAGCCATATGAACTGCAGCCCAAATTTATAACTTTGATGTATTGGTATTTTTTGGGACTTACAAGAAATTCTTTGTTCTATCGTTTGGTATTTTGATATATTATTATTAATTACATACATTTTAAAAAAATCAACGGTTTTGAGACGTTACAATATTAAATTAGTTTTTACCGTTTTATATTATGTGTGAGTTATATACTTTGAATATACTGGTCAAAAACTAGTACTTGTAAATTTATCGCAGGTCAGATTGGTTTTAAATTATATTTGCAAGATACAGCTGTGTTCCGATTTAAAACAAAAATGCAGTGCGTCGTATTTCATCTTTAGAATCGAAGATAGGGAATATATTTTTCATTTTACAATGATTATTATCTCAGCATATATCATGCTAAATGTGGCTATAAAGTCTTATGGACTTACTCTGTCTATCCCGCAAGGGAAACAGATTTATTTAGTTAAACAAACTTTACAGAAATCTTTACAGAATTTTATCTGCTATAGTGTAATAAACCTTTTATTAAATTTGAATGTCCAACGTAATAGTTTTACGAGTATGTAAGTAATATTAATTGAATTAAATGTAGGTAGTATTTGAGGCAGCTACTTGCCGGGTAATAAACTAAAAAAGGTCAGGTATTTAGTGAAGTTAGGTGATAACAATTGTGAGCAAATATTCCGGTATCACACGGAGTGGTTTTGCTAAAATGGCCCGTAGCTTATCACATATGAAATGAATGTGTTTAGTCCATTTTAGTCTTCCGTCAATTATTAAGCTAAGATATTTGTTGTTGTACTAATTCTACCGTGGTACAGATACTTATTTTGTTATCTTCATCAGATTTTAATATAATTTTGGAGATACATTGGAGTACAGTGTACAGCTGCTTACATTAAAACTAGTTTATCAACTCTTATAAATTATTTTAAATCTGAATTAAGTAATATTTGGTATAAAATATAAAAAAAAAAGCCTTTTGCGGATCAAATTATGGTTATACTGCGTTTTGATGAAGTTGTTTTGTATATCATATTGAAATCTTGTATTTTATAACTAAATATAAATTGACCAGGCCGGCCCGGGATATTGTGGAACATTCAAGAGTAACTATTACTTAATAAAGCTAATGTGGAGGACGTGTGGAGATTTTTTATGGTATTCTTAAAGGGTTTATTAATAAGAACTGTGGAGATAATGTGAAGTCTGATATTTATATAAGGAACAAATAAATTTGCAATATTTGATTACCAATGTAAAAGTTCTGTTGATATTGTATTGATGACACATTGTTATATGATGTGAAGGTCTTTTCTAGAGGGTTAAGCAACTTGTAATAATAATAAGAGTAACCATTGTTTGAGCTGACGGTTACAATATGGTGTGAATATTAAGAATATTGAGACTTATGACAAGTATGATATAAATTGGTACATGTTGAAGTATGGTCCTTTAATGACTGTTAGTGGCGTACATTGGTGGTTACTTGACAAAAAAAAAATCGTAAAGATGGTACCGATTTATTGCATCTCTTGTGTTTACATAGTTTGTACATATGGTATAAGAAGTACATTAAGTTCAGACATATAATGTTAAATAATGCGATACCTAAGTTTAAAGAAGTTGCTTTCTGGTTCCTTGGTGTAAAAGGTGAGACAGTAGCAAAGTGTATAACATGGTTAAGCTTTCTAGTCTGCTACTGTGAAAAGCAAGACAGAAGTATAGCTTAAAAATGATTGTGCTTACTGATCCCCTACTGTTAAAGGTGAGACGGTAGCAAAGAGTATAAGATGGTTTGGCTTACTAGTCTGCTACTGTGAAAAGCGAGACAGTAGCATAGATTAAAATATAATATGATTGTGCTTACTGATCCCCTACTGTTAAAGGTGAGGCAGTAATAAAGTTTATAGATGATTGTGTTTACTGATTGTGATTACTATGAAAGATGAGACTGTAATACTGTAAAAGATGATTGTGTTAATGGTCTCCTACAGTCAAAGATGAGACAAAGCATAATGTTTACTGATGATGATGTATGTTTAGACGATTATGCTTACTGATTCCCTACTTGTAGCAGAGTGTATAATTTGTATATACTGATTCTTAAATGTGGAAGAATAGATATTAATATTGTCATAGTATATGAGTACGAGATAATTGCGATCACCATATATTGAAAGCGAGAAAATAGTAAATTGATGTCACGTTTTTACTAAGTAAAAGAAATTAAACCAACGTGAAACAATAAACTTATTTATTATGACGTAACCACTATGTACGTTTGCACGAATATATAGGCGTGGTCGCACGCCCGGCTGATAAATTGTTCCGTAGCCCTACTTCCCTCGTAGCTGGGTCTTGGAGTGATGCTTGGCCGACGATGAAGGGGGGGTGGTAGCAGAAGCGATGATGGTGGCTTCGGAAGAGACGGCTCGCAGGGCACGCGCATAAGGCTGCATGAAATGAGGCAGGGCGGCTCAGCACGTCTTCCAGAATTTTCTATTTTCTTTCCCCAAACTCGATCCCTGGAATTTACGGGCTTAGCATAAGCATAGCATCCCGACATTCCGCTGATCACGGTCACTCAGGCCAAGCAAGCGATGACAAGGGATTTATGAAGTAAGTAGATGGTGAGGTGGCAGTGACGGTGATCAGACGGAGTTACAAATGTGTAGGTATGGAACATACATGAGGGTGAAGAATAGATGTAAAATGGAAATTTATTACGCTAAATGCATTTACAATTCAATTTAAGATAATCATAACGCTAATTGCGGGTGCATAAAGAAAAAAAACAACAAGGGCACTTTGTGGGAAGAAAACTAGCTTTTGCACTAAAAAGGAAGTTTTAAAAACAGCTGTTCATCACTTACCCTATGCGGGGAAACGTTACACTTATGTTTTAATTAGTTCAATTTGGTTTATTCTTATTTAACCATAATGTATCGTAAGGCGGCGTCGCAGTTTGCGGTATCAAGGCGCACGCGCACGTTCGCTGACTGATCTAATGCCACTGAGGCAGCGTCTCCTCCGGCCGTTAACAGATCGCGCGACCCTGACGTCACCGTAGATCTTACTAGAACATTAGGGATCCGCGTACGGGCGCAATGAGTATGAAGAAACCATTTCAATAATGTATGTTTTTACACATCTATATTTATTTTCTTATTGCTTTATAACAAGTATGTACGTACAACGTTACATTGACTTATAAATTTTATATATGATTGAATATCAATTTAACTGATGTGTAATAATATGACAAAATATAAACTGCTGGAATTATAATTGAACTGAACAACTGAGATATGTTCGCCTAAAATAAGAAGCATTTTGTACTTCGGTAGCGAAGTACAGTTGGAATGCCTTTGTTACATTATAATGATATAATGGTATCAGGTGATCATTATATTCCAAAGCATGTGATATTTTGTCAAATTAATGGATAAATTGATAACTGCATAATACGAAAATATTATCGAGCCTTTAAAAGTGTAATAGAAAGATGTTGATGTAAGCGTAACTTAACCATATCGATTACCTACTTTAAAAAAATGCATAATTGATTTGGTTAGATTGTTTAATTGTTCGAAAATTTGCTTTTATTAATGTACCTTTCTAATCATAACTTTAAGCAACATCTAAAATAAGGCATTGATGTCATAGTGAAAACTAAATACCGGTTATATTTTTGTTTCGAAAATTATTACTGATGATTTGTTACGTCAGTTGGCCAAATGGAATTGAAATATTTTTATAAGATTGTCAGTCTGGCCGAGCGATGTCAAAATAATTGGTTTTTTGAAATTAAATGTACACAAAGTTGCATTAAATGAATTGGTACAAGATTAACATAATGTATAGAAAGCAATTTGAATGTTTCTTTTTTTTTTTGTTAATGCTTCGGGGAACGAAGCATTGTCAGTATGGCCGTGATAGATTATAATATTTACTGATCATTTCGATCAGTTACCTTTTAAATCTGGTATCACTTCCGGTTTACTTAATCTATTTTATTTATGAATATCTAATATTTCTTGTAAACATAATTAATATTTAACTACTTTAGAACATTTGTGGCAATACTTTTAACTTATTGTAATTTATTAATTAAATGTTGGTTACTGAATCGATTTACGATGACGACAACACCCAAGATGGCGGGTGAAACAGCTTATATAAGCAGTGATTCGCAATTGTAAGTCAGTCTTGATGGTGCAGCGACTGAGAACAGTTGAGTTAAGTATTTTATTTGTCTTTGTTTTAATTCATTTCGATAATAGAATATTTTGATATTTCTGTTACTATGTTGTAGTAATAACTGTGGTCTTAGATGGTATTATTGGATGTGTAATAGTGACTAATTTGTGTGTACATAATAACTTTTGTAATAATTTCTTGTGTATTCAAAGGTAATAATTAAAATGTGATTGTACAAATAAAAGCCCTTACGGCGAGTAGGCAACCGACACTGTTTAGGTTTCTTGGAGTTTCTTCCTGAACAGTGGTTGTTTTGAAACTCCGGTAAATTTAGCTTTGATTTAAAAGAAATAATAAGAGAAGTTTTGAATAGAGAAATATAAAATAAATGATATTCCTATTCTTTCATTGGTTTCATTTCTAACACAGGCTTGAATCACCTGATTGTCTGATAAAGATGATTCCGTGCTTCGGAAGGTACGTTAAGCCGTTGGTCTCAGCTGCCTTCTGGTAGTCGTTAAAGCAGCCACGTCAGAGGCCGAGAGCCAGTTCCAAAGAACTCTTACATCAGGGTGTGCATGGACGATAGACAGTGTCACATACACGAAATGATGATGATGACCTAAATAATACTTAATTACCTACGTTAGTACTATTACTTAATCTATGACTTAATCGAAAATTGTACTACATTCAGATAACTGATATTGTAACGCGAAACGCAGTACTCGATATTTCAATTGTTGAATCGTACTTTTGTATTTCGAATCGTGATGTCTGATTTCGAGATCCAATCAGAGTGGATATTGTTTTCAAACAATTGTCAGATGGTTTGTTAAAGGAACGAGTGCGAACGGGATCCAATTAATTCTGCGCAAAAAATGGATTCCCATTGGCCTTACTTCTACTCGGAGCAATCGAAATATACGAATATTATCTGTCTCTATATTAATTAAATTGTTTTTGTGAGTACTTTAGCCGGATATGTGAAGTCATTAATATCATCATCTTAGCCGCAAGAAGTCCACTGATAGACATAGGCTTCTCCCAAAGATTTCCATCATGGGGGGTTTTGCCATATTCACCACGCTTGGCAGATGGATTGGTGAGTGCAGTTTGTTTGGCTTATCTCGGTTCCGACACAGCTGTCCCCATCTTTTAACACTTTGAACGCCGGAATTGCAGACACAATAGTTTTTCAATTTGTCGAACACCAGTTGGCCGACGCGGCGTCTAAGGTGTTAAGCAAGAGAATGGTAGGCGTTTGTTGAACTGGAGGAATGGAATAAAGGTATTTGGGATACTACTTGCTTGGATGGATTAGGGATGTGAAAGTAGCAGCTTTTTTTTACCTGATTGTAAGCGATCACCGCTGCCCACGGACTATTGCAACACCTAGGGTGTGACAAGAGCGTTGCCGGCCTTTGAATGCCCGGGCTCGTTGTTCTGATGCCATACCTGCTTCCACCGGACAGGTAGTTGAGAATGACACCCCTGATCATCCATGACAGAAAGCACAGTAAGAGTATTACCCTCTGAAGATCACACACCCCTCGACAAATTGATAAATTTTGTTTATTCTAGACATGAGTTTCCTAATAAGATAATCTATACATATAATAATACAGTAAAAATATTTTGTCTGTACATTAGAATTTTTGACTGAAATGGATAGAGGGACACTTATCTATACATATAATAAAACAGTAAAAATATTTTGTCTGTACATTAGAATTTTTGACTGAAATGGATAGAGGGACACTTAAAAAGAATAATAGAAAGCAAAAAAAAATTTTTGAATTTCTTGTCTGTCTGTCTGTCTGTCTGTCTGTATGTATGATCACGATTATCTCCGAAAATACTGAACCGATTTACTTCAAACTTTTACCAATTGCTTTGTTTTAACCAAGCAGAACAATTAAAGTTTGTTTCATCAAAATCGGTTCATTAAAAAAAAGTTATCGTCATTTGAATGAACTCAAGGCATGAGTTTGCCTGCAAACATATAGCAAAAATATAATAAAATAATAAGTGACACAAGAAAATTAAAATCCAAAGTCAATTCATCATCATTATCCATCCATCAGGTCTCTTTAGTCTCCACTGCAGGAGCACGTCCCTCTCTGTACAACTAGAGCCAAACTTGGCCAGAGCAGACAGAGGATTTGGCCTACACTCTCCTCGCTGGCCAGACGGGTTGGAGAGGTCTCATTGATGTTTATTAGCTTTGTTTAGCTTGTATTTTCTAAGTCGCCTCTTACGACATCCATAGGAAGACTTGGAGTGGTCCTATCTACTCTGCCGGAAACCACACGGCCAATCAACTTAAACGGAAAATCATCATTATACGACAGCATTATACCTATCCATACTATCCATAGTAATCTATACTAAAAAAGGAGAAGCTGACTGACTGACTGACATATCAACATAGGGCCTAAACTATAAGGGTTAGGAACTTGAAATTTTGCACAGGGGTTCTTTTTATAACGTTGGGGAGCACTAAGAAAGGATTTTTGGAAATTCATTTCCTAAGGGGGTAAAACGGGTTGCAAAGTTAGTATGAAACTTTGTTGTTTTTGAAGTTATTCGAATGAAATTCAGCATGAAGATCCTTTGCTAAAAGGTATGAAACACGAGTAAAATATTTTAGTCAAAAATCATCCCTTAAGGGGGTAAAAGTAAGCATGAAACTTTGCCATTTTTGTAGTTAGTCGAATGAAATTCAGCAGTTTCTTTACTGAAAGGCATGAATCACTAGTAACATATTTTTCTCAAAAATCATCCCTGGGGTATAACGGGGATGCAAAGTTAGTATGAAATTTTCCGTTTTTGAAGTTATTCAATTGAAATTCAATATTAAGGTGTTTCATTGGAAGTCATGAACTAATGTATTCCGGGTAATTCTACTGTTCCTAAGAAATCGACACTTACGCGGGTGGAGCCGCGGGCCAAAGGCAAACCTGACTTATATATCAACGCACAGCCGAAACTACTGTGCTCAGAAACTTGAAATTTGGCACAGGGATTCTTTTTATGATGTAAATGAGCACTAAGAAAGGATTTTTAGAAAATCAAAAGGGGTAAAGTTTTATGGAATTTTCTCATTTCTGGACGTAGAAGTTTGAAAGTAGGTTCACAAGTTTAAGTTTGTATGGATATTTTCTCATTTCTGGACGTTCTGGATTACAATTAAAAAGATGTATGTAGGTAAAACTGACGAAATTTTTGCCTAAAGGGATAAAATAGGGGAGTAAAGTTAGTATGGATTTTTTTCATTTCTAGACTTAGATGTATGAAAATAAGTATATACGTTCTAGATTACAATTAAAAAAGATCTGTGTAGGTAAAATGTACAAAATTCCCCCCTTAAGGTATAAAGGGGGGGGGGGGGGATTGTATGGAAATTTTCTCATTTCTGGACATAGAAGTATAAAAATAAGTATATATGTTTACATTACAATTAAAAAGATCTGTGTAGTTAAAATGGACGAAATTTTCCCTTGAAGGGGTAAAATAGGTGGGGTAAAGTTTGTATGGATTTTTTTATTTTTAGACTTAAAAATATGACAATAAGTATATCAGTTCTCCATTACAATAAAAAAATATCTGTGTAGGTGAAATGGGCAAAATCCCCTCCTTAAAGGTCTAAAGATCTATGCAGGTGAAATGTATTAAATTCCAAAAAAGCAGAGGGGGAGGGGTTTGTATGGATTTTTTATCATTTCTACTATTCCCAAGGGTACGACATTAACGCGGGCGGAGCCGCGGGCAACAGCTAGTCAATTAATAACTTTAGTGATACAGATTAGTATAAATAAAAACAATCCATGCTTTTACATATAATACGACTATTTGCTTTATAATAAACTAGCTTTCGCCCGCGGCTCCGCCCGCGTCAATGTTGATCCCTCGGGAACAGTACTTTTTCCCGGGATAAAAGGTAGCCTATGTCCTGCTCCGTACTCCAGAAAACTTGTATGCAAAATTTCATGATGATCGGGTCAGTAGTTACGGCGTGAAAGAGTAAAATCTTGGTTTCTATTTTCTCTCTTTAGATTATATTTATTCATTATAAAAACATGGTTTCACTCACGTTTATTCAGTTGGAATCGCCAACTAGTTTCGGTCTGATACGAAGACCATCATCAGGGCGAGTGTTAGGGGTGGCGACACGGCAGTTTCGCTTCCCTCAGAGCACTCCTCTTCCAACTGAATAAACGTGAGTGAAATCGTGTAATATCGTTTTATAATGAATTTATCTCGTGTAAGTTTTAATACTATTAGTATATGTATTGTAGTAAACAGGCACTTTTAAGTTTATCCCGTGAAATGGTTACTTCAGTTGATGTAGGGATAAAGTCTAGTTGTAATTAATAGTCGTTCATTATCCCGACACTGCTCCATTAATGTCGGGTTTAGCACTAATGAGTACCTACAAATTCCGCTTCAAATTATTTATCATAGCGTGTTTTAACGATATCAATTTTATTAATTTTATGAAAGGCGTTATTATTTTGTCAAAAAATATTTTTTTATTTTATGTTATATTATGCTCTTAGTAGAAAAGTTATAATACATGGCTTGATTTGCTGTACTAGTAATTAATTTTGTAGCTTTACACGTAGTTGTGGATTGTGCACTGTGTGTGATTGGAGTGCTTTTGAATGTGCGAGTGCCAAGGGAAAACATTCCATTATTCTCATAAAAATGTAATTGTGTGCATTTCTTTCTGCACTATAATACTGAGAAGTACCTGATAAGGACATAACTATATATACTCGTAGTACGTGAGTACACTGTATCACAAGAACGAAAACTCTCTCTTCCTTTGACTTTTTTTCCTTTGGCAAGCTCCGTGGCGCAGTGGTTAACACGCCAGCCTGCGACACGAGAGCCCCGGTTTCGATCCCCGCTCAGGTCAACATGGAAAATGATCTTTTTCAGATTGGCCTGGATCTTTGATATTTATCTATTATGTATTTGATACAAAATATAGTATCGTTGAGTTAGTATCCCATAACACAAGTCTCGAACTTACTTTGGGGTTAGCTCAATCTGTGTGATTTGTACGTATATATTTATTTATTTCTATTTTATTTGACTTCTGTAACTTCCCGATCCACGGAGTTATAAAAATAGTGCGACTACTGATACTTATAAGTCGTATGAACATCTCTCGCTCAAGTCCGCTCAACTGATCGTGTTCCTGGTTGAATCCTCACATATAATTCTTTGGTGCCTGGGTCCGCTATCATATAAACATCATCTGTTGCTTATTTAAATATTTCTTAGGTTTCTGAATGACTCCACTAGTAAGCATATTTATATATAAGGCATTTCCTATTCAACCTTCAAAAAACATGCAATCTAGCAACAGCTTAATTTTTGTGCTTCACGACATAGCTTATGTTACAAGTGCAACGTGATTACCTACTTAAAGTTTGTTAAATGTTCAAAATTTTGCCTTTGAACGTACTTAGACGGCAATTTTCGGAACTTGAACACCGTACAGTTGCGCTCCTGCAACTACTTGTAAATCGTGTTTAGGATGTCAAGTGTAAAATTAGTCCATTGAGAATGTCGTCGCTCGCTTTAGAATGCTAGGGTTCGCACAAAGCCCACAAGAGGCCCTAAGGGCACGACCGCTTAACTCCATCTACACCGCATGACAAAGTATAGATGTATGACGATATTTATCTTTGTCGAGCTGTGACCAACCTGTGTAAGCTTTTACCTGAAAAGAGATTTTATTTCCGGGGTATAACAAAATATATAGGTATTTAGAGAAAAAGCTTCAGAAAACAGTCTAAAGCACTTATGAATACTCAAAATTCTTACGCTTATATTACTAGACCGCGTTGCTATGATCGACTTAGAGAGACCTTAAAGGGTAGATACTGACAGTAAAATAAGCGCTGTTTCCGGGCGATTTACAGTATCGCCTAAGGAGCTGTCATTCCAATCACAAGAAGTTAACTGTTGGACCTAGAATTTCCCTAAGGCCGCGAAATGCCGCTCCTTTTCAATTGCCACCCTGTGCTACCTTATCCCTCTGCCCTCCTGCTCCCCTTTGCTACACTACTGTTATACCGGGTCCACAACCTTTTTTGAGAGCTAGATCCGCGCTTGGTTGCTTAAGGAATTACTTATTTGGCTCTGAGTAGTAGAGCACGGCTTGTGCTGATAGTTGATACCCGTATTATACCTGTTCGACTGGTCGTTGTTGAATAACATATAATTGAAAATCGGATTACGCGCCGTGCCGCCGTGTTTAATTCTATAGCGATGCTCGGAATCCGAATACTATCTATCAATCACATCATTTTCCGTAGTAGACAGAGCTTAGGTCTTTAAGACTTAAAAAACAAAAAAATGGATTTGCTAGCGACAACGGTTACTAAAATGATTCCTCAGATTTGCGCCCATTCCTTCGATCTGCTTGAGAAGAGCATCAACTGGCACATTCTATGTTTTTTTCTTTTCTCCCAGACCAGCATGAAAGAATCCGAATATCTGGGCATTATCTAGTTTTAATATAATCAATCAACTAACTTACTTAAGGTTACTTTAACTACGCAGAGGTACCAAGGCCTTGTCTTCTTCCATTACCTTGTAATTATCATGCTGGTCTGGATAAAAGAGAGAATAGAATGTAGTACTTTGACGCAGATGGTACTCGTAAAAGCTATCCAGGGAATTAATTAAAATGGCTTTTCTGGCGTGTACTAGCAGGTAAAAGTAACACAAGGGAGTTTATGTACACCTTTCTGGTGTTACTTATCTTTGTCTAATTAATCAGTTTTCATCAGGACGTTTACCGCCTTACAGAACGTAGTCCAAGTGCCTTATTACTTTGAATTTACCTGCTCCGTTTGGGAAAGAGACATGTACAAGAGCTAGCCGTCATATCTCACAATGTCAGTACCGGTAGTTTGTTTGTTTGAAAATAATTGGAAATCGGATTGCGCGCTCGTCGTCATGTAGACGTTCATCGATTGCTACAGACAAATCTGTTACCGTAAAAATTTTGTCGATAAATAACAACTATAATAATAAAAAATAATAAATGTAAAATAAATGTGGTTTCCGGAAGAGTAGAATAGGACCACTCCAAGTCTTCCCATGGATGTCGTAAGAGGCGACTTAGGGAATACAAGCTAAACAAAGCTCATAAACATCAATGAGACCTCTCCAACGCGTCTGGCCAGCGAGGTGAGTGTATGCCAAATCCTCTGTCTGCCCTGACCAAGTATCATATGGTTCCGGTAGTACAGAGAGGGTCATGCATGCTACTGCAGTGGAGACTAAAAAGACCTGATGATGATGTAAATAATAATAAAAATGTAATTAGGATTATTATACTACTTATAGTCTAGTATAGTGTAGTACTTATACGTAGGTCACTCGATAAGTTTTGAGATTCTCGTAATTTAAAAATGGAACGCATCTGCATTATATATTTTTAAAAAGCGAATTTATATAGAAATAGAATGCAAGTAGCCAAATGGCTGGTAAAAAAAAAGAAAAATGTGCTCGTCATTTTACTACGACGCTTCCCACGTTTTTCTTTGCAACGATGGAGCTTTACCGCGAACATCTGCGCGCTTTGATCTTTTATGATTATAAATTTGGTTTAACTGAACAACTTAGCCTTCAACGATTACAAGCAGCGTTAGGGGAGTCTGCTCCATCGCGAGCAACAGTTATTAGATGGTTCAGTGAATTTAAAAGGGGTAAAACAAACCTCGAAGATGACCCTAGAAGTGGTCGCCCACAAACGGCAGTAACTGCAGAAAATGTGTGGACCACCGATGTGATGGTGCGAGAAGACCCACGAATTACATACTCGGACATCGAGAAGATTCTTGGCGTTAGTTCGGGGAGTGTTAGTGTTATTTTACATCAGCATCTAGGAGTGGGGAAGCTTTGTTGTCGTTGGATTCCGCGTTTGCTCTCAGACACTGAAAAACAGGCCCGTGTGCCGCGAAATGCGTCTACGTTTTGAAAATGGATCATCAAGACGTGTTTCGGAAATCGTCACAGGCGACGAAACGTGGATTTACCAATATGATCCAGAAAATAAGAGACAGTCGTCAGTATGGGTCTTTTCAGAAGGAATGTTGCCGACAAAACTGCAAAGACCTCGTAACGTTGGTAAAAAAATGGTGGCCAGTTTTTTTTTCTCGCAGCGGGCATGTGTCGAAAATAATGTTGGAAAATCATAGATCTGTTAACTCGGAATGGTATACAACAGTAGCATTGCCAAAAGTTTTTCAAGCTCTGCGAGAGAGGAGACCAAGGATCGGGCTTCGGGGAATCATGCTGCATAACGACAACGCTTCGTCACATACGTCACTCAGAACAAGCGTTTCTTGCAGAATCCAGTGTTGAAACCTTGCCCTATCCACCATACAGTCCTGATTTGGCACCCTGTGATTTCTTTTTGTTCCCCATAATCAAAAAAAAATTAAAAGGGAAATTTTTTTCGTGCGCCAAAGCGGCCGATGGCCGCCTACAAAGTCGCATCGCAATTTCGGACCTATCGGATCAAGACTGGCAAAAGTGTTTTAATAGTTGGTTTAGGCGAATGGAACTTTGCATAGATAATGAAGGAGAGTATTTCGAAAAGATGTAAAATAAATATTGTGAATATCTTCTATATTTTTTTCTTATCTCAAAACTTATCGAGTTCCCCACGTATGGCTTGGGAAGTCTTTTTATTAGCGATATGCAAGTAATATTTCAGTATTTCATGTTTTCACTTATATCTCTACCTCCTTACCAATCATGGTCTAGGAGCCTTTGGACTCTATTCGATCCGGTTTATATAGAGACGTAGGCTAGACCCAGCTATTATACCTTACATTTTCAGTGTGAGAGATTGTGTATTTGACGATAATTGGAGCGCTCTCATCGTCATGTTGACGCTCATCAGTTGCTGCAGACAATTTTGTTACGAGTACCGTAACAATGTTGTCGTTAAACAACAGCTATAATATCAAAAATGTTATGATAAATATCATGTTTAAGATGATCTTGGTTACGGATGAACAACTGGGGTTATTTAATCTAATAGAAGTGTTATATTAAGGTCCGATATCGATAGCAGTTCTAGAATTTAACCTCTAACTGATATTAGGTTATTTTAAATGTTATCAAGTAACAGTTAGGTAATAACAGTTCCCAAGATCACTTATTTTTGCTGAATGCTAACTAATTTTACAAATGCGAAAGTGAGTTTGTTTGTTTATTTTTATGTTACGCTTTCTCGTTGTTATTACTGAACCGAACATCATTAAATTTTGCATACTCGTTATCTGGGGTACGGAGAAGGACATAGGGTACATTTTATCCCAGGAAAAATTATTGTTCCTGAGGGATCGACAATGACGCGGGCGGAGCTGCGGGCGAAAGCTAGTTATCTAAATAAATAAGTAAAATCTTTATGAATACTGATACTTGTACAGCTGTGCACTGCATGCTCTTTAATTTGTGATAACACTGATACTTAAATTACTGATGGAACCAGGAATGATATCGATGTTATTTGAACGTTACTCGGTACAAGAATAAATTAGGTTATTCAGTATCCAGCATATTACTTGGATACCGAATAACCTAATATATTCTTATTATGTTCTTCAGTTCTAATATTAGGTTACCGATATCGATTCTGATATATTTGTAACACCTCTATTAGCCATATGCCATAATATTTCATGTTTCAACTTATACATTCATCTCCTTACCAATCATAGCCTCAGAGCCTTACTTTTGACTCTGTCTGCCGTCATATCTCACACCATCAGTGCCGGTAGCTTGTATGTTGACAATAATTGGAAACCGGATTACGCGCTCGTCGCCTTGTTTGCGCTCATCAATTGCTGCAGACAATCCTGTTACCGTAACAATCTTGTCAATAACAGCTATAACAGCAAAAAGTTTATGATTGAATTTTAAAATAATATATGGTTATATGGTCCTAGCAAAAGAATCTACGCGGCGCGGCGTGTTTGTTCATCAATGAGATTTTTTTGAAATGCTTACCACCTACCACCAGATGGCAGCACTGTGTGTGTTATAGAGTGCGAAGCAGTTGTCATTGGATACTTAATATTTGACAGGCAGTAACTACTGCGACTGATTTGTTGGCCAATAGCAGCTTACTGAACCTGACCTTATTTCTGTAAACAATTAGGGTTCAATAGAAAATAGCAGAATAACGCAAAAGCACCGATGAATATTCATGAACCTGGAGGCGTTACTTTAAATAGGCAATAAAGGACAGCATTTTTAATGACCTTTTAACTTTTCATAGCAGGTCAATCAACGATTATGACAATTATTGGTCTATGAATTTTGGCATATCATTTTTGTAGTATTATAATATAACTCTTCTTCAAAATTTATTTCTTGTATGATTTTTTTATAAACTATATAATAACATGTTTTATATGTAAAAATAGCTCTTTTTGAATGCAACGTATTCACGCAATCAACAATTCGTTTTAGCCAATCTACACCAATATAAAACACATTGTTCTGCCGCGGTGTAACAGTTCTAACTTATACTCTCTACAGCAATTAAGTTATACATCAACATATCATTCATTAACATTAGGCCAAAGTCCACTGCTAGACAAAAGCCTCTCCCATGGATTCTTCGTTCCGTGGGAGGATATTACCATACTACGCTTTGGCAGGCGGGTTGACGAGCGCAGTTTCTTTTTCTTCTTATGCTTTCAACATTGCTACCCGTCGTAAGCGTTTTTAAGATGGGGGATGATAGGAATTTGTTGAATTTGGAAAGGGAATGAATCGAAAAGCAAGAAGCAGCTCGGGAGGCCGGGAGCGCGTACCCGATCTCCGCAACAGCCGATCAAGCAGTTAAGGATGACACCCCGGGCTTATCATAATATACTGGGTGTTACAAAACTACGAAATAATATATAAGGGGCATGATCAGAGCATGATATTAAACAACTATCCCAGGGAACATACATCGAAAGACAAAAATAAGATTTGACCTTCCATAGAAAATCGATCAGCTGATTGCTGATTTTGTATCGGAGATGGAATTTTTCTTTAAATGTTTCGAAGTTTGTCCCATGGGGAAAGTTGTATAATATTATGGACTGACTATGCCCCTGAAATATTATTTCGTAGTTTTGTAACACCCGGTATATAAAAAGTTTATTTCATTGACGTCGTCAAATATTTGGATATATCGAAAACGATGTTTTTCTGATTGACCTGGCCCTCGTCAGAGTAAAATTTTTGTATGGACCTGTCTCTTGGATGTTTATCTATAATCTATTATAAAATATAGTATCGTTGAGTAGTATCTACGACACAAGTTCACATCTTACTGTGAAGCTAGCTCAATTTGTGAGATATACCTCTATATATTTATATTTAAATACAAAGAAATATTTAGTTTTGTTGCAATCTAGTAATGGTTGATACCGACGATTGTTAGCAATCCAATAAAATGAGTGCCTCGTTGCCTCTGCCCGTAGTTGTCACTTATTATTACTCTCTAGGGTAACATGAATCAATCTAGTAATAGGTATTGTTAGATCCATGTCACAACACAACAGGACTAAACGATGATAATGAAATAATTCTTTTTGTATAAGACTATCTTTCTATATGTATTAGTATCCTGTATAAATAATTTAGTCCTGATGCAATTTGGTAATGGCGAACAGAATTGACACGGTTAATTCCGTGATTAATTTCAATTGAAATTAGTGGCGTATTCAGTATTTCTAACTATTTCAACTACGCTTCTACAGCAATCTAAAACCATTAACTAAAAGTTTGCATAATCGAATTTGCACGAATCGCATTGTAGACAGAAAGCGTTATTTCATCACAATTCCACGAAAATTACGTGTGATGCAATCCGGTAATACCGAGCACAGTTAACACAGACTAGTCAGCAACTCATTAACATGAGTGCTTGTTGCCATGTCCAATAATAATAGTTCACACTATTTAGCTACCTTCAACGATACTCTATTATCGTATTTGTGTCGCAATATGTACAGAAATCGTTATTTCATCACAATAGCGAAACATTCAATTCTGCAATAATAACGTTAGATCCAATCCGGTAATGGCGAGCACAGTTATCACCGATGACTTTCAGCAATTCATTTATATGAGTGCGTGTTGCCGAATTTTATAACTTACACGACATTACTATTTTTACGGAAATATAAATAAAGTTGTATGGTAATTGTGTCTTATCGGATTCAGAAATCATGATTGTGAAATATTCAGTTCTGATGTAATCCAGTAATGGGTGAGCACAGTTATATTAACAATTCATTAAAAGAGTGCTTGTTGAGGATTTTCTTATCTCTATGGCTTGTTGCCCCGTCCAATAATTTATCTGAACATTATTATCGTGATATTTTCATTGCAATATAATGTGTTTAATTAATATTTCCTTTCTAGTCTCGTGACTTCTTTAAAAGGTTTGCGTGGGGGGGTATATGGATTTATCACGTAGAAGACCTTTTGAAGTTGATGTAGTATGGGTTTCCAGCTGAAATTTGTTCCCGAAAATATCAAATTATGATACCTATGCCCTCGAACAGATGTTGGGTGGACAGATGCTATTGTATTTTAAACGGCAGAGAGTACCCAGTAATAACTCGCCATTTCGAATTCGCGTTTCTGTGTAATCGTCTGTAACATGTAAGAGCAGGGAACTATCGATATATTATAAATTATATCACACAGACACAAAGAAAATTCCTTTTATACTCACCTACTACTCACTCAACATAAACTTTTTGTTGTGTCTAACCACAAGATAAACGATTAAAAAAAATATGGGACATGTTGTACTCCCGCTCCTTAACATAGGAAAGATCATTTCATTGGTAAGTGATATGATATCGCATGAAGAGAAACTACATTTTGGAATTAAGTTAAAAATGTGCGTTAATAGGTATTGTCAAACATATTGGGTTATATTTTACTCGTTTGGTATAGGTTCAAATAAAAAAATACCTCTAAACGTAGATATGTAAATGAAATTTGACACGCCATAAATCTCATAATATGTTGTATCTGCTTACTTATCATATATCTATGATGATTGCGGGCCTATCTAGTGACTTACGATTTAGTTTCCAAACAAGAAAAATAACCGTCTTTTAATGCTTAGTGATTCTGATGACCTGATCAAACAAGTGGATTGTTTAACTGAAAATCACACTAAATCGTACCGACGTACAATCTTATTACATTATATGAGATTAAAACGAATCGCATTTATGATACTCGTAAAGTTAATTGGAGTTCCGAGCAGCCAACTCAAATATTACTATAAGTTGGGTAGTTCGCGGAATCACCTCAGTTTACGGGTAGTGATTTGCGCAACTGCCAAGGGTTTCAAATATTGCCTGAGTTTGTAATACTGAACTCAAATTTCTATGGTATTTAACATATGAACTATTGTAATGTCTGTTTGGTATGACGAAATGGAAAAAGAAATAAATTATTGCGGTTTTCGGTATTAATGCTTTCATATGTCGAAATGCAAACTGTGCCTTTAACATCACAATTTTCAGGAGTTTAACGAAGCAAAGACGAATTGATGTACTTATTCTGAAATATAATTAATCTGTGGCTGTCCACAGATTAATTAAATTAATTAATTAAAAAAAGAAATAATTCGGTAACACGGATTACATACACTGTATATTTTGTTTATTATTCGTGTGTGTTAGTGGCCAACATTGGTGTAAGATTTTTTCAGTTCCTAAAGGCATCTGACGTAGTTTGACGACTGCCGTCAATGATGACAGCCCGATATAGCGGCTAAAGTGACTCCCGAAGTACGGAGGAGCTTCACATATTTTTATATCACTTGCGGTTCATCCATCTTTTATGATATAGGACGGCAAACGAGCATCCGAGTCACCTGATGGTAAGCAATCAGTGCTGCCCATGGACAACTGCCACACCAGGGTGTAACAGGAGCGTTGCGGCCTTTCAAGGCTTGGGGGAAAGATATAGAGCGAGAAAATGGGGGAAGGATGGGTCTCCGGCTTTCTCACTCACCGAACAAAGCATAGAAGCGGTAAAGGTTCGATTTTCTGTGAGAGTGTGGTATTTCCCCGAACGAGCCGGCCCATTCATGCTACTAGCAAAAATGAATTTTGCTCTACACTGGATTGTTTAACATGCTTAAACGCTACATGCTTAAATGCTCACACCCACTAGACAATTGATAATGTGATATTCATAATCAAGGTTCTGAGTTTATATTCTGTCTTTGTAAAAGTTTTTTGCAGTGATTACATCTGGATTGCTATATCTTCATAATGTTGATTATTTCATCTGTTTTTAATTTTATGAATAAAGAGAAAAATCACGAATACAATAATGTGTCTTACATGGCACATTGAAAGTTACATATACCAACCTCTGCGCTAGAAGTATACAGCCATTATTGAAAATCGCTTCATTTCACATTACATGTAGAGCGCGTATTTACGGTCGCCTGTTCACTGGGCACTTAAACCTCAAACCGATGCACTTTTACATATCCTTTATATGAGAGCGTATTGAATCGGGCTCAATGGAAGGGAAATCGGTTCAGTGTCCACATCGATTTGATACGGCCAATGGCTCGGAACACCCTGTATTGTTCCATTTACACATGCAAATGCTTTTGTGCAGTTTCGCGTTGTGTGCTTCCGCATCGCATTTGCTATAACGCTTGCAATTTATGAGGTCATTATTTGGTGCCAACTTTATATTTGACTGGGTGTTATGCGTTGCTTTATATTGAATCTTCTGAATTACTGTGCTGGTTGGAATTATTATTTGGATATGGTTTCGTTTAGGTTTTACGAGGGCCGCTGAGTATAGCAAGCGCTATTAGAAATGTTCAGAATTAGGATGGATCAGGCCGCTATTAGGTAATCAGGTGTACATATTTGGGTTGGAGACATTATTAATGCGATATTAAATCGACTTGTTTGTAATGCTTTCAAACCGTGTATGCAAAACGTAGACATCGATTTGCTAAGGCCGATGGCTCGGAACACCCTGTATTGTTCCATTTACACATGCAAATGCTTGTGTGCAGTTTCGCGTTGTGTACTTCCGCATTCGTGTTGTGCGTTGCTTTATATTGAATCGACGCCTGAATTATTGTGCGATGGAATTATAATTTTGTACATTGTTTCATTTAGGTTTTATGAGGCTGAGCATGGCAAGCGTTATTGGAAATGTTCAGAATTAGGATGGTTCTGGCCACTATGAGGTATTTTTCTGCGCTTAAACGTGTGATTGGGTTGGAGGCATTATTAATGTGATATTAAATCTACTTATTTGTAACGCTTTCAAGCCGTGTATGCAAAACTTAGACATCGATTTAATACGGCCGATGGTTCGGAACACCCTGTATTGTTCTATTTACACATGCAAATGCTTGTGTGCAGTTTCGCGGTGTGTACTTCCGCATCCCGTTCGCTATAACGCTTGCAATTTATGAGGTCATTATTTGCACGGAGAAAAATAATTTTAACAATACTACCAGAACGTATCGTAAATATCATTCTAGTATAAAGAAACAGAATAAAGTTATTTTCACCGGATTAACTTTTAACATCAAATAATCATATTGTAGGGTATGCCAGAATATTATAGTAATCGTATTTTTCGTAAAAAATACTTAAACTTATTTACAAGTACATTTTATTATTGTAAAGAGAAAATTGTAATAATTATAAAGCCTACCTGTATAATTTGTTTGTTGTTACTATCTGTCAATTGAAAACTACAATATTTTTGTAATCTCAAAAAAAATAAAAGTAAGGCTAAGCTAGAATATGTTAGATTCATATATATACTATTTTATTTTTCACTGTGCCTATCAATGTATTTTGTATTAACCAGCAGTATGGTTCTAACTATTAAATGAGGCGTATTATGTTAACCATTGTACTAAAAGTTGGAACTACTATTTACATTAATAAAGGTTATCATATAATGGTTTTGTGTAACATAAATACCGTGCATCAAACGAAACGTTGTTTACGTTTGTCAAAAAGATTGTAGCGTGCTTTTCGAGCCATTTTTTATTTATCGTGTGTCGTGTGCGCGGGCGGGTCATTTTTGAGCACATATTCTTTCTAATTTGTGGTTTTTGTGCCGATGGTGTAAAATTGACACAGCAACTTAGTAAAATTGAACTCGTTTCGTAATTATATATAACTTTATGTGGTTCTTATCTACGTCCAGCAAATCAACACAAAAAGGAAGCGTAACTCCAGACTATAATACTATAGTCTGGAGTTGGGTCACCTGAAGTACTTCAACCTCAATATTTGCATTAATTGACTCGCCTACCAGTACCAACAGTGCTTCAAACGCAGCAGTTAATGGGTCTTTTTTATACACTGTAAGTTTTTAAATAGGCACTTTATAACAATAATATAAATTAGTAAGTTTTTTTTAATAACATGTTGTACAATACAATTATTTTTATTTCTAGGGACTAAAAAAGTTATATTCTGAAAGTGGACTGTTATCAAGTAGGTAATAGTCGTAGAAAGATATGCAACATTATTGTAAAGGACATCCAGTTCAGCACTGCTGCAGTACGCACAAGATATTACAACCATTTTCAGCAAGGAGAATGTTTGAATAAATAATATATAAATAATATAATAATAATTGAATTTATTTCAGGCATCCCACCCATAAGTACACCTTACAGAATAACATTGTAAACATTAAAAAAAAACAGCTTGTTTTTTGTGCACTACATACACCGGAGCCAGGCTTTAAAACCAGCATTGTGACATGAATCCAGTTCACTCTCTGGAAACCCAAAGGGACGTTGGTCTTGTTTTTAATATGTGTGTTGACGTGATAGATTTGTTCGGCTCGTATGATGGCTTAGGTGCCAATTCACCTCCTATAAAAGCCGCCCGCGGGTAAGCTTCCTCCTTCATTAATTTTAAGTCGTACACTTACTTCATTTTAGAAGTACCTTATCCTAGTCCAATGCTGGGCGATTGTACCACTTAAAATTGTTGAAGTTGGAGACCTAGCCGTGGGCGGGTTGTTTTATAGTGGGCGAATAGGCATCTAAGTCGTCATAAGAGCCCGAGTCGTACAAATTTGTCACGTCTTTACTACTTCCACAAGCCTGTTACAATTACCTACTTAACATAGGTAAAGTAAAAAATAAAGTATTGCTACTTATAATAAAAAAAAATAGTAAACTGCACAATATTGAGTATATTGTGCAGTTTACTATTTTTTTTTATTTTTCTGTTATATTTAAAATAAAAATAATGTAATTAATACAAATGAATGCAATGTGCACGATACCAAAATGTTATTGATGTGTACCAGCATTATGTTTAACTGTGCTAGATATTTTGGTAAGCTATTACCAGATTTTTCTAGTAAAGTGAACAAAACAGTTAGCTGTCATATATATTACAATAAAATCTAGTAAAATTAACTATATTCTAGTTAACTAAACGAGAATTTTCTCTCAGTGTGGTGCCAACTTTATATTTGACTGGGTGCGTTGCTTTATATTGTCCGAATTATTGTGCTGGTTGGAGTTTTAATTTGGATATTGTTTCATTTAGGTTTTACGAGGGCATCAGCATGGCAATCGCTATTGAAATGAATGAATGAAAAATGTTCAGAATTCCGATAATTCTGGCCGCTATCAAGTTATTCCCCTGCGGTTAATGGCATATTTGTGTTGGTAAAATTAATAATGCGATATTTATGTTATTTGTTTGTTATGCTTTTATATCTTAACTCCTAAACCAATATATTAATTTGAGTACACGTTGTTAGGAGTAGGTCGGTATAGAGAGGGAAATAGGGTAATAACAAATGGTGCATTTTATTAAAAAAATAAAAAAAGCCAGACTGCCGGCCCTTTAAAGAAAAACCTATATCTACTGGCTCTGGGGTTCGTACATATATTTTAATATTTCTTCAAGATACAAAGTAATAAAGAAATTAACAAACATACAAGATACGCGCTAAACACATAAATGTTCTTGGCAGTCGGGTAAAAAGGAGCCGGCAAAAGCTAATCATAAAATAAATACAGCCAGATATCTGTAACTTTTAAACAGATATTGCACACTTACAAGTAAAAAGCATTCATTGACCGTTCCATATTCATGAAAGCTTGGCAACTATAATAAAGCTTTATTCTATTTACATACCACGATTCAGCTTAGAGTTTTCGTTGTGGAATTGGGATCGGTATAAATATTACTAGCGCATTTCTAAAAGATTCCCGAATAGCAGAAATGAAGGCTTGCAATGAAAATCTCCTGGATGCTGAATAATCCAACAGATGCTCGAAACAGAGTGTCGTGTATGTATTGTAGAAATATGGGTCTTTAACAACACATAGTTAGCAAACCATTATAAGTAAAGAAACTCTAATATTCAAATTAAAACACTTAGTACGGTTTTATCGCTTTTATTACATTGTTTTAACATCTAACGTTTCGAAACTTTATTTATGTCAAAACCTGTAAAATTTTATACAAGTATCACAAGTTCCTAAGTAGCCATAAACTTGGTCCTTGTGAACATTTATTTGACTTTAAATATCATAAACTGCTGACTGATTTTCGTGCCTAACGAACTTGAAAAATTTTACAGATACTTACGTAGGTAATGTTGCAGAGTTATCGTAAAAAAATGTAGTTACATACATATATATGAGGATTTGTGATGACATGTATGTAAATATTGTGACTTTAGAAATACGAACGTGACGTGCCTGTAGTAAGTAAATAATATTGTTAATTATTGCACGTACACCAGAACACGTATTTCTAAATTAGCAAACTACCCCACTACTGTATTATATTTACCTTAGTATATAATAGTCTCTGTAATTTAATTTATTTCGCCATAGTAAACAAGAAATTCAACATATATATATTTAATTTAAAACATATGATTCTAATTGTAATAAAATGTAAATTAAACTTCTTTAATATATACATACTACAAAATAAATTCACAATGCCTCGATAAGGTAAAATTTACCTTAACGAGGCATTGTTTGTTACAATGTATCAGCTGCTTCCCGAGCATATGGTAGAACCCGGTCGAGGAAATAGTTGGAAATCTAAGGAATCATGTCAATCGGCGATGCGGCTAGCAACCCATCACTATTTTAATTCTGTTTTCAACTTTTACACTCAACGCTAAATATTTTAATTATTAAATAATACTAATTACTTTTCCCCCGTTCATCCGAGTGAGTAGTATCCCAATACCTTCTCTTCCCAAATACAACAAAATTCCTAGCTTAAAAAGCTTGTGATGGGTAGCAGCGTCGGAAGCATAATAAGCCAAAGAAACTGCGCTCGCCAACCCGTCTGCCAAGCGTGGTGAGTATGGCAATATCCTCCTATGAGAGGAAGAATCCTTGGGAGAGGGCCTTGTCCAGCAGTGGACTTTTTGCGGCTGTAATGATGATGAATGAACGTTGATTCCGGCTGAATCTAATCGAAACCGAATCTAATGTCTAATTCTAGAATCATGTGTGTCAAGTTTGAAAGTTAAGCAAAAAGAAGCAAAAAACAATATGTGCGTTATGAAATGACTTAATGAATTCTTTATTATACCACAGAATAAAATGAAATTTGGAGAAAACCATTGGCAAGTTGGTAAAAAATCGGACTTATCGCTAAGCGATCTCTTCCAGACAACTTTTAAAAGAGAAACGTATTTGTCATGGAGCAGTAATCAAAATTACGGTATAGCCAAAACATACTATCAAACTTAACAAATATACGTACAAAACTAAGTTACATGTAGGTATGTAACTGAAATAATAAATATATATCTATCGATAAACCATCAATAACTACAATATTGATAAAGGTAATAGTTGGTAAGAGTGGAAAGATAATTTCTTACCGCTTTTTTAAATGTTTGAAAACCACTCTATTTCGAAATATAATAAAATAAGAAAGATAATTTTTACAATATTATTAAATATTGTAAAAATTATCTTATCTGATACATACAAAATGCCCGCGCATTTTCACTATTTTTTTTTATTTATTTCATAATTTGTCCTAATATTGACATGCAATAAAATATTATACTAAGTTCTCTATTTCAAAATATAATTGTAATTCACATACAAAATATAGTTGTGGTTCCAGATGTCTTGATAGCAAAATATCGCGGTATGAATCTCGCAGACGCATTCCTGAAGTTAGCGAACAGCAGTAATGAAGCTTTATTGTGCTGGCTGCCTGCATTATCTGAGACTGCGCTGGGAATACCACGCTGTATTACATTCGTGGGCGATATTAATTCAATCACCGAGTCTAGTTTATGAAGGACCTGTCCACGGGCGTAGCCATGTATCAGGGTAGGGGGGTTCAAGAAAATAAAACGACTAAAAGTACGTAAAATAACCCTTATTAATAAAGACTTGAAAAATACAAAGGGCAAAATATAAGTATAGGTCCATAATAAAATATTAATATTTACTCGTGAATATTAGGTATATTTTTTGGACTTACGACTATGGGTTATTAAACCCCAAAACCCTAACCCTTGCTACGCCCGTGGACGTGTCTGATCAAAATTTATTGCCTGTTATTATCAAACATTCAGCAAACTACTCGTTGTTAGTACGCAAGTCTGTAAGTCTGGAATCCGGAGCGGTATGAATCTCGCCGACTCATTTCGAAAGTTCTCGAACAAGAGTAATGAAGATTGAATCTGCTGGATGCCTGCATAATCTGAGATTGCGTGCATAAATACCGCTTGGAAAATATCATTCTAATTACTGACAAGTATAGGAAATCAATCTTTTTTTGTCTTTGATCACGCATATATGAACTTCCAAAAATACATACATAATAGAAATAGTAGTTTAAAACTGGCCAAGTGCGAGTCGGACTCCCACACTAAGGGTTCCGTACCGTTATCTATAAAAGCAAAAAAAAAACATGTCTTTTGTATGGGAGCCCCTTTAATATTAATTTTAGTTTTATATAATTATTTATTTTTGAAGTAAATATATAACTAAATATTCTGTGAATATTTCAAGCGTCTACCTGTTCACGTGTCAATATCGAGCAAAAACAAGCAAAAAAATATCACGTTTGTTGTATGGTCATCATCATCATCATCTCAGCCGCAAGAAGTCCACTGCTGGACATAGGCCTCCCCCAAGGATTTCCAATATGACCGGTTGGAAGCGGCCTGCATCCAGCGTCTTCCTGCGACCTTGGTTAGGTCGTCCGACCACCTTGTCGGTGGGTGTCCAACGCTGCGCTTGCCGGTACGTGGTCGCCATTCGAGCACCTTTCTGCCCCATCGGCCATCGGTTCTTCGAGCTATGTGCCCCGCCCACTGCCACTTCAAAGAGCTAATCCGCTGAGCTATGTCGGTGACCTTTGTTCTTCTACGGATTGTATGGGAGCCCCCTTAAATATACCCCACTAAAAACAACAAAATATGTGTCCGTCCTTATTTAAAAACATCTCAAAACTCACTTCATGTCGAAATTTGCCAAATATAAAAATTACGTTTATACTTTATTTTCAATAAGAATAAATAACTGTGATTCCAAGTTATCGCAAAATCTGGAGCGATATAAATTTGGCCGAAGCATTCCTGAACTTCCAAAAAAGCATTAATGATGTCTTTATCTGCTGCGTCTGCATAATCTGGGACTCTGCTGGGAATACAGCGCTGTTTTACATAAGCGGACGGGAAACTTTCAATCACAAAGTTTAACGTATCATATATACATTTTTTTTATTGTCATACATTCAGCAAACTTCACGTTGTTAGTTTTTAAATCTGGAATCGGTAAGTATTTACTGCTCCAGCGCATTCCTTGAATGCTGGTTTCTTTCTCTCTTCTTGAATTCCTTGAAAGGTTGAATCTGCTGTATACCTGTATAATTTGAAATTGCGCTGAGAGGGAATAAATACCGCTCTGTTGATATTACACTGGCGGGCAGAAGTTATTTATTCATTAAGTCAGATGTATAAAAGTCAAGAGTTATCGAAGTATAGATCTGTTATTGTATTCTTACGGTTAGAATGAATATATATATTTTTAAGTGGACATGAAGAAGAATAACCAAAAATGAAAAGAGAGTGCAGAACTTTACTTTGGAATATTCATGGAAATATGGGCTGTTTCACGAAACAACTTTCCTACTACTATATTTTAGTTGGACATATTATCTATTTATCTTCTGCAATTCAAAGTAAACTATTAGGTACTACTATAATATTCAAAAGAGCTCATAAGAGCACTAGCTCTTTCACTCACTAGCAACCTTACTCTATATTCAGTTTATCCGTTTACAGTTTAGCGAACAATCAAAAACCTCAACCGTGTTCGAAGATTTCCAATTCGCAGAGGCGTTATAAATTTAGATAATCCCCGTCGCACCCATTACAATTTGCCGAAACGACGTCGCATTACCGGAGCTAAGAGTAGCTAAAAGCACGTTTTAAAAGGGCGCCTGAATAATTTCTGCCAGGGGCCGGCAGCTAAGAGAAAGCTGGATTAACAGCGTCACTGCACTGAGTACACCTACATTTTGCTGTAAATTATTTGATACGTCGTAAAAAATTGCTGAAAAAAACAGATAAGCTGTGCACGCGAGTGCTCTTAAAATGGAATGCTGTTGTAGCGTAATTCGGCTGTGTCGAATGGTTTTGTTTACACCATAATATGTAATGGTATTTGTCAAACGTTTGTATAAACACAAAAGAGGAAGATTTGTTATTATAATATGAGGGTTTAAAATTGTTTTACATGGTAGCGTCCACATTTCTTGCTAAAACAAGTGTTACACTACACATGTTACCGGTTTACTACACATGTTACTCTATAAGGAATTACATAATAGTAGAAAAAAATTACCATGTCAAAAAGGAGTGACAAAAACAAAAAAAAAATACAACGGGTTGCACTCCGGGAGTGCCGGCAGAAGTGAAAACTTGAACATTAACGATAGAGCAGGCATACATTTTCGCCGCGCAGTAGAAAGAGATTGGGATATTACTTTCTCTTCTAGCTGCGCCGGCGGGCACAGGTCACGTGTCTGTCTTACGAATTTTCGATCAGGTCACGTGTCCTAACTCGAGTTTAACATGTTTTACTCGTCCTAAAAAGTGCACAACGCCGCTATAGAAGTTATCACTTCAAAAAATATCCTTAAAGCCTTCGAACATATAACCTAAATTTCATTTTTATCTTACATGTAATTCATGTAGTTATCAATAGTTAAATAAGCTTTTCAAAGGTCAAACCTTTTTATAACAATATATTATCTACAAGAAGATTTTGGCAAACGCATAACTAATTCGATCTAATTCCAAATTTCAAAATCTTTATTTACCCAGACCGATTTGCGGATATCTCCGCTAATGGAAGAGCAAACGGGATGCCGAGAAATGGAGCCATTGCTCTCACAAAGAGACCGGGAGCGCGCTGCAAGAATTCTTATAACAATTTTTCAATTTAGTGTAAAGAGACAGATGCCATCGATTCTTCGATACACCTTCAATTTTTGCTTTAGTTACAAAATACTGAGTTAAGAAATAATAAAATAAGGACACTATTCTTTATTTAAAGGAACACTGAAATATTCGTTTCTGTTTTCTGTTTATATATTAGATTTTTATCTAATATACTATAGAGGTAAATCTGATATTTCACTATTGCTATTATAGTAATTAAAAGCATTTTTTGTGGTCTTTATAATGAGTAAACGTTATTGTTATTTAATTTACTATTGTATCAAAACGCAGCTACGGATGGCGTTCGTAGCACAGATCTACGTAGGTCGTAGTATTTGTCTACGCATTTCGTAGCCGCTAAAGGGAGTCATAACTATCAATATTTTTGTGCAAATGGTAGGAGTGATTTAATGTAAATAACTAATGGCTGGAAACGATAAAATTTGACTATGATATATTGAGAAATTAAAATATTGAGTATTTGAAATATTGAGTCAATGATGTTATTACTTTTTTGAAATAAATAGTAATATTAATTTACTACCGTTTCAACGCATTTCAATGAAATGAAATACGTTTTATTGAAATCAAGATTTAGCAGTGTAAAAAAATTTAGTTTTATAAATACTTGATATCATTAAAAGCGGTTTTCATTGTTGTTAAAATATAGACACACTTGCGAAATAGAAATGTATACTCGTATTATCACAGCATCAAAGGAACAAATAATATAAAAATACGTCCCATACAGTCAACACCTCGTAATTTAGATAATTGCGGACAGACAGACACAGGCCGCATTTGCAATCGCCGCAGTTCGCGCTCTTTGAAGTGCGTAATGAGTGACAACGGTGCGATGGCGCGGGATGAGATGGCGGCATTATCGCGATTACGCCCTTTGACGAACACGGTAAAGTTTCTGGTTGCAAATATGTGAAAGCCCGACTGTACTGTTGATTGTATTGATACTTGTATTTAGTTTCGCCCCACGACTTTAAAAAAACTGCCGAAAGTAATGAAAACTCCGCCCGGTAAGAGAGATATTACTTTCTCTTCTACACCGCGCCTCAGGTTGGTTAGGCGGTCTCTGCTCTACATGTCAGTGTCTTTACATAACCCCATCAAAATCGCCCTAGTAGCTTTTAAGATTAGCCCGTACAGAAAGTTTACATCCATACAAACTTAGAATATTTAACAACATCAATTTATAACAAGGTATAAACTAATGATCGGATTTTCTTACAGAAACGATAAGTGGAATAAATTCTTTATTGTTAGAACAACGACCCATGATTAGCCCTATAAAGGTGCAAATAAAGGGCTTTGGGACCCACGTCTTCACTATCGCCACTTTGGCAAGTATTTATACGTCAGCAGCGAATTTATTTACGGCGCGCTCAATGGCGAAATCTGCTAAGCCCAGCGGACGGCGGCTTACGGGAATTAGCTGACGGGAAGCGCCGAATACTATTTTATTATACATTTTAGTCTTGGACACCATAGTTATAATCAAAAAATACTTTGTCTTCACATGGTATTAAAATTCTTCGTACTGGTGCTGTCGGCCCATCTGTATCGGTTGCGCCTCTGACACCGATTTGCCTAACATAATTGTAATCTATGTTACTGTATGTAGTGTATACGTACCTAAAACTAATAAAGATTTTTTTTATTTTAATTGCTTACGGATTATCTCGGATTGCCTGTTTTTGGCAGAGTATTTAATACGTTAGCAGTGCATTTTTTAACGATGCGCTCAATGGCGAAATTCGCTAAGCCTAGCGGATGGTGGCTTACTTACGGGAATTAGCTAACGGGAAGCACCGAATACTATTTGACACCAGAGTTGTAAAAAAAAATTGTCATCACATGGTATTAAAATTTTCTTATTATACATATAAACATACATATTATCACGTCTTAATCCCTGACGGGGTAGACAAAGCCTAAGGGTGTAAGGCCAACAGACCACGTTTAGCGTGTTGGTGGCCCTAAAAGAAGAAAACGGAATAAAAATAGTGATGGGTTGCTAGCCGCATCGCCATTGTCATAATTATGATTATTATCGCATTATGTACCTAAAATAATATTTAAGTACTTGTGGATTAGCTCGGATTCCCTGTTTTTGGCAGAGTATTTAATACGTTAGCAGTGCACTTATTTACGATGCGCTCAATAGCAAAATTCGCTAAGCCCAGCAGACGGCGGCTTACGGGAATTAGCTAACGGGAAGCGCCTAATACCATATTATTTTACACTATTAATCAAACGATTATGAAGGGTCAAACAACGATGGGGTACCGGGCTTAAAACATTATTTGTCTTTACTAATTACGATTGATCAAGTACCAGAAACGGGAATGAGGAAGGCTGTTTTTAACTCTTTTTTGAGTTCTTTGCACCTGGCAAAGGTAATAGAGGGACTTTCTATGGCTGTCCGCATTTATTATGTTAAGTAGAGATTTATGGAAAAGTATCAATATGTTAGCAGCGTACTTCTCTACGTTGATTTAAATGGGAAATCCTGTAAGCCCAGCAGTCGCCGGCTTACTGGAATTAGCTGATAGGAAGTCCTTTTTTAATGTAACTAAATAATACCCTAGATGTTTAAAAGTAATTTTGTCGACATGGAGGTCTTTTTTTACTAAATATTAGATTAGGCATTTGTCTCCCATCTCACCTGATGGTAAGTGACGATGAAGACGAGGATGTTATATGCCTATCCAAGAGATACCCATTTATTTTACTTTTGAATGTCCCGGGACTGTACTTGTGTGGGAATATAGACGCAGGCAGTTCATTCCACACCTAAGCTACTCGAACCAAAAAGGAACTGTCAAAGCGTTTAGTTCGACTCTTTGGTATTCCAACGAATACCAATACGAAAAGATTCGATAAAAGGGTGAAATTTCAAGACAATATTAACGATATACAGAACATGATATACAGAAAACAAAAACAAGTATACTTTTACTACATACCTGCATATATTCTAATAATTCGTATATATGTAATGGCGAGGAACGCATAGTTAGATAAGATAAAAAGATAAATTTTTGATTGATTTGAGTATTGCATGTAGGTACCTATGTATCTGAGAAATATAAATGAATTATCTACGCATTTCCGAATTAAAGCCCTTTGATTATTCATATCACCTAATCCCGTGTCCGCAAAGATTTGGCTAAAGCCCACTATTATAAATCTTAGTTGCCATTGCGGAAACCTGCATATGGTATTCGTCGATTTAGAAAAGGCGTATGACAGGATTCCGCGAGAAGTTTTGTGGTGGTGTTTAAAAGAGAAGGGAGTGCCAGAGAAATATCTTAAGCTCATACAAGCTATGTACAGGAGAGCTAGTACATGTGTCCGGTCCGAGGCTGGCACTACCGATGAGTTCAGTGTGGCAGTAGGCTTGCACCAGGGATCAGCTTTAAGCCCCTATCTGTTCCTCCTTGTAATGGACGCTTTGACGTCAGACATTCAGGAGGAGGCACCCTGGTGCATGCTGTTTGCCGATGATATTGTCCTCATCGGCCAGGATGTAAACCAGGTTCAAAGAAGACTGGCGAAATGGCAGAAGAAGCTAGAGGACTTCGGCTTCAGAATAAGCAGAACCAAAACCCAACAACTTTTTATGGATTTTAGTGGTACCTCTGGCTTCACACCAGTTGCCTTAGACGGTGTGTCCCTGCCAGTCTGCTTCGATTTTCGATACCTCGGTTCCCTCCTGCAAAGTGACGGTAATATAGACCGGGATGTTAATAGTCGTATAAACGCCGGTTGGGCAAAATGGCGACAAGTGACTGGGGTTATTTGTGACTCGCGTATGCCCCTTAAGATCAAAGGTAAAATGTATAAAAGCGTGATAAGACCGGTACTTTTGTATGGCTCAGAGTGTTGGGCCACCAAGGTGACGGATGAAAGACGATTGAATGCAGCGGAGATGAGAATGTTGAGATGGATGAGTGGAGTGACTCGAAAAGATAGGATAAGGAATGAGTATGTAAGAGGAAGTACGAAAGTAGCCCCCATAACGGAAAAATTGAGAAGCTGTAGATTAGGATGGTATGGACATGTTTTGCGAAGAGAAGAGAGCCATGTAACTAGGAAGGTGTTGGATATGAAAGTAATTGGGAATTAGAGTAGAGGTAGGCCAAAGAAAAGATGGATTGAGTGTGTGAAGGAGGATATGGGTAAAAAGATGGTAACGAAAGAAATTGCTCAAGATAGAGCGAAATGGAAAATACTCACATGCTGTCCCGACCCCACTTAAAGTGGGATAAGGTGAGGAAGAAGAAGAAGATTTGTTTTGCCATTGTGGAATGTATTTTCCGCATAACCCCACAGACTGTTCGCCTTGACCTTTGTCATGGAGAAATATTTGCCTCCAGACAAAAAAGATTAAGAATAACAAACGCGTTATTTTACTACGAACAGTTTATTTTTTCTGTAGATGAATAATTTAACGGAACTTTTGTAACATTCGATTTTCCTTAGACGTATATTTGACTAGGTTTTAATATAAAATATTGTCTAGAGAGCGTTATCTATCTAGTAGCTGTTGCCCGCGACTTCGTCCGCGGCAATTTCTGTTATTATGATTAACTAGTTTTTTTTAATAACAGTATAGATGAATAATTTTCCCGCGTTTTCTAAACATTTTTTATTGATGCTTCTCTCCTATTGGTCGCAGCGTGATGTTTTATAGTCTAAAGCCTTCCGCAATAAATGGACTATCCAACACAAAAAGATCATCCAATTGGAACCAGCAGTTCCTGAGATTAGCGCGTTCAAACAAACAAACAAACTCTTCAGCTTTATAATATTAGTATAGAAGTATAGATATGTTACACGTTGAGAATTTTCTTAAGGAAAATAAATGTCCACACTGGTTGGGTAGATTTTTGGTTTATTCATTCGTGTCGATAGCTCAATTTTGTCTCTCCAGCATGCAGCAATGCTGACATCACTCTCAGATATTGGTAATGGTGATGATCCTTGGCGCAGCTGGTGGGGCACGAAAAGAGGTGAAACACGATCTAGTCGTTGTGATCACATTGACACTGTAATTTCGCCTGTTGGATACAGCCCTATTTAGCAAGATAGTACCGGTATCAACTACCTCAGCGAGGCACTTCCATTTGGCCCAAAGCAGCTTGTAGTCTGGAGGCAGCTCCTCGGATGAAGTGACGAAATCTGTTGGAGGTGGGAACTGTTTACGCATGAGTTCAATGTTGGAGGATTTTTGGTGGTTCAATGACAAATAAATACTTAATCAATTTTTTCCTATTTATCATTTAAAAGTCTATATCTATACATGTATATGTAAATCATACAAAAGTAAATGCAAACAATATGTTTAATTAGGCGCTAATTGCTATTCGATCACAAGTGTAGGTATTTTTAAATTTGACTGACATCGTGTATCAAAAGGTTATATTCACTGATTATGTATGTAATTTGAACAAATATTAGAAACATTGCAAAAATTAAACTAACAATACTAATTAGCAATTCTAATACAGCTTTTAGCATTATACTAGAAAATATCCGAGCAATTCATGGAAATAAATAATTCATATTCATACTGAAAGCTGAACTAAACCACGTTTATTGATTCCAACCGGGCTTTAAAGCAAGCGAACTATTATATGTATATATATAATTATATATGTAGGTATCACATAATTATAGTTTACTAGCTTTCGCCCGCGGCTCCACCCGCGTCAATGTCGATACCTCGGGAATAGTACTTTTTCCCGGGATAAAAGGTATGTCCTTCTCCGTACTCCAGAGAACTTGTATGCAAAATTTCATGATAATCGCGTGAAAGCGTAACAAACAAACAAACTCACTTTCGCATTTATAATATTAGTAAGGATAAGGATTTACGTTTATTCATAAATGTAGTCTTGCTACTATTCCAAGCATTTCTGATCTCCTATCAAACATACTCTTATTAAATTAAGAAATAAAATATGGTGAAAAATTCTCAAGCGGGTGGGATTTGAACCTGCGACCTTAAGTACGATTTACCATATAAATCAAAAATAGCATTGTGAATGCAAATATAAACACTTAAAAATATCCTATCAAACACTTCGTTGACTGGAGGGATCCCTGCAAGGGATAAGTCCGCCGTTGTTAAAAGTTTATTTTTTATTAAAACACTGTTTATTTTTGTATTTTTAGTGTTAAGTATTTTGTACAATAAAGAAATTAAGAACCACAACGACAAAAGCGGATTGACAATGATGAGGAAAATACAAAAGTGATAATACTGGACTTTTTTTGGTCCAAGAAGAATTTGGTTTGGTCTGATACTGATTAATACTAGGTATTTTTAAGTTGTATGATGGACAGTTTACATATATTCGAATTGACCGACGAGTCGAGTTATACGTATGGTTTCGGGGCCTTGCGGTTTCCGACCTTAGTAGAAAAGGATTATACCAACTCTTCCAAGATCCTATAGTCGTATGAGGCTACTAAAAGAACATAAATACTTTATTACTTATTCGTAGAATACATAAAAAGTTGTATAACCTACAGACATACGTTTAATTACCAACTTAATTACCAAAATGAGAATTCATGTAGAAACTTTGAAACTGAATAATTATAAAGTTTAATGTATCTAGGAATGATTTAACAATACAGAGATCCTTGTGGCGGCTCTATATCCGCGGAGCCGACTATATGAATTTCAAATGAGCCTCTTGAGCCAACTGCAGCTCTCATAGCGAGAATCACATGCTCAGCTATTCATACATTCCTTATAAATTAAATGGACTTATACATGTACTGATATAATTATTGTACGCACATTTAGTACGCACTTTCATACGGCTCTCAATGAGATATATTGAATAGTTGTGATATTTAATATTTTATCTTGTATTTATCCTAATCGTAATCCTAAGTAGCCCATAATTTTATAAATTGTGAAAGTGAGTTTGTTTGTGTGTTACGCTTTAACGCCATTACTACTGAACCGATCATTATGAACACGTTAGCTGGAGTACGGAGAAGGACATAGGGATCCCCGAGGGATAGACATTGACGCGTGTGGAGTCGCGGGCGAGAGCTAGTTAAAAATAAATAAATAGTATTGACCAACTGATCTTCTTTGTTTCTTAAATTTAACTCTTTGCCCTATCAATTATCAGATATAATAATTATCGTCTTCATCGTCACTTACCATCAGCCGGCCTATTTGCTAACTCAGTGTACAACAGTACAATAGTCAATCATAGGAAACCCGCAATGTATTTTGAAGTGACTATAAAAACGTTTGACACTGAGTTTGCAAATAGGCCGGCAGGTGAGATGGGAGACAAATGGCTAATCCAACATTAAGTAAATAAAAAAAAAGATATGCGGCAAAGATGACCTAGACGTCCTTATGCTCCCTCGCAAAAAGATGATCAATGCCTAAGAAAGACACCATTTAGAAAATTTCTAAAAACTGTCTCAGTCTGATTGAAAGTAATTTTAGTGGTCCAGACAGATTATTTTGAATTTACGAAACTGTGGCGCCTATTAGTAATCATATCACATTTAATAAAAGGTACGTATCTAATAAATTTAGTGGACTAAAATAATATTTACCATTCACATTAAATATATTTTTATTTCAGAAACACGTTGAAAACGCTTCATAATTATTACAACCAATATCGGAAAATTAATGCAGATCGTTTTAATAACGAAATTCCATTAAAATGAAAAGCGGGGCTTATAATAACCTTAATTATATCGATGCCTGGGAATTGTGGTTCGAGCGACAAAACCGAGGTGTGAACAAACGTGCTTTCGCAATTTTGAATTTAGATCGGTGTGGGGCAAAAACATCGCAATTATTTTTTAAATCTATGGGCAAAAATGATACTCGTAAAACTTACTGATAGTCATCAACCGAACGGTCTTTGGAGATTTTTATTTATTTATTTTAACTTTATTGCATAAAAGACATACAAATAGGTAATAGGATCCTGCTAGCATCCATTGAGTAGAAGAACGTTCGATCAGCTTAAAGTAAAAAATATCAATTTAATTATGAATGTAATATAAATATGAAAATCAGCCATGTTCGAGTCGGGACTCACGCACGGGGGTTCCGTACCATTACTTAACCATTATTAAAACGGCAAAAAAATTATGTCTGTTGTATGCGAGCCCCCCTTAAATATTTGTTTTATTTTAATTTAATTATTCATTTTTAAAGAATGAATACATAAATACTCTGTGAATATTTAAAGCGTCTACCTGCTGCCGTTATCAATATCGAGCAAAACCGAGAAAATAATCACGTTTGTCGTAAGGATACAGGGTCCCTATTTTATTCTAGTTTTCGTACTTGTTGTTATTGTGGCAACAAAAATACAACATCTCTTAAAATCTCAACTGCCTAATTATTACGTCTCATGAGAGACAGCCTGGTGATAGACGGACAGCGGAGCCATATCAATAGGTTCTCGTTTTTACCCTTTGCATACGGAACTCTAAAAAGCTGCCCATTGTACACAGAATATATTTGCTCGTTTCCGCACGTTCAGCACACACGACGACGCATGGAATTATTCAGCCGATTGAATCGATTACTCAGTAGTACATTTGCAAACAATCCAACCGCTACTCTCGAGCCAATCAAAGAACACGAACATCGCTTATTAATTACTGAATCTTACTTAATATTAATAATATAAAAGCTGTGTCCAGATATAATAAAGTTGATAATTGTAAAATATAATTTTTATAAATACAGGAACCGTGTTAATCTTTAGTAAAACTGTTTTTACAATTTCTGACGTGACTTCATATACAAATTTAGGTTTAGCAAAAAAAAACCTAAAATTTAGATCACACGGGTAGTTGGACAGAAAATATTATTTATTAATTTTTTTTTTGGAAGGTCTATGTAGTTAGCTCCAAGTGAGCTTTCGTTACTTCACCGGGCGTTTAAGGCGAGGGCAGAGTGTCTGTAACTATTAAGTTTTACGTCAAGGCTTTGTTTTATAAATTGACTCGTAAAACAGAGTAAGAATATAAAGAATTTATTAAATCAAAATTGGAAAATTTTGCAAAACTCTATTTGCACTCGTAAGAGGATTGAGTGATCTAAATATACCTTTGTAAAACCCGAATAAAACGTTAAAATGAATTGAGAAATTTTGTATAGAATTTCCAAATTTATCACAATTTTTCCACAAAAATGTTATACATAAATCTAGTATATTTTGAGATATCGATTTTTCAGGTTGGCAGGTGGAGTGTTCTAGTTAATTGACCACTACTATCTCAATATACATTTCACACATTTTTTTCTGCGCCATGAAGTTTTCACAATTATTTCCTTGATTTTGTAAACATATTATGATGAACTCATAAAAAGGATCAATCACATCACTCACACATGTCACGGGCTAGTGAGTAATAAATTTAAAAAAATCTATGACTATCAGCTATATATCCTTCAAAAGGCATGTTTACAGGTATCTTAAGAGTTGGCATCGGCAACGCATCAGCTCCTCCTCTAGTGTTGCAGATTTCCATAGGCGACGGTGACCACTTTTCATCAGGCGTCTCGTCTGCTCGTTTGCCGTTAAATATAGGTACATAAAAAAGCCTTTTAAGGTATGGAACCCTAAAAAAATACAATCCTATAATTTTATGACTTAAAGACACACACCATTTTTAGGGTTCCTTACCGTACCGTTTCGTACCTCAAAAGGTAAAAAGGAACCCTTATAGGATCACTCGGTTATCAGTCTGTCTGTCTGTCGGTTTTTCAGGAACGCGTAGAGGTATCAAGCTAAATTCATATCAAATACTCAGGTCTACTGTCCCTTGGAGCTGTGAAAAAATCAAACTTCTAAGCTAACACAAATAAAAGATACAGCCGTTTATGCCGCAAAATGTCGTGTTTAATCGACATTTGCAAAGGGATTAAAACCTACAGTGTACTTCCCGTGAACTCACTCTTGAAATTTGGTGCGAAGTAACATCTTATAGCACAGATAAAGCAAAAATTGCGAAATGCATACATTTCTAGTTACAATATACTCGTATAATAAAAATATTTTTAATAATTTTTAACTTATTATAGAATAATGGTACGGAACCCTTCGTGCGCGAGTCCGACTCGCACATAACCGGTTTTTTGTAACATCCTTGTATTTGCACACGTTGGGTACACACGACGACACGTGGAATTATGCATGCCGATTGAATTGATTAATCGGCCACGTTTGCAAACAGTGCTGTACATACACATCGACACCTTCCAGCTACACAAGCTACACATAGTGTTGCCTGGCGTACGGATAAAGCCGGACATTGTCCGGCTTTTTTGTTGCGTGTCCGACCATTCAACTGCGTCCGGCCTGTCTTGCTCTTAAAAGTTAGCCATTATTTTATAAGATTATAGGTGACAATCCCCTGATTAAATTAACAAAATATCGTTGTATAATAGGACTAAATAAAAACCGGGCACGTGCGAGTCGGACTCGCGCATAAGGGTTCCGTACCGTTACCTATAAAAACAAGAAAAATCATATCTGTTGTATGGGAGCCCCCTTATTTTATTTTTATTTATTTTTAATATGATTATATAACTAAATATTCTGTGAATATATCAAGCGTTTATCTGTTGCCGTTATCAACATCAAGCAAAAGCAAAAGCAAGCGAAAACGAGCAAAAAATCACGGGTAGTGGGGATACTTCCTCCAACAAAAAATTGCATTTGGACACCGACAATATTTTCAAAGATATTCAACTATATCTATCCAATGATATCCCACAGCAAGGGATTGCAAGGATTAAAATATCCCCGCGGTATAGGAAGTATGCATGGTAGGAATCCCTTAATTTATTTTCAATTTTTATTTCACTTTTTTGGCGTGATTAGTAAACATATAGGTACATAATATACCCATGCCAAATAACAGCTTTCTAGTACAAATATTGTCTGAGCTAAACCGCGGACAGACAGACATACGGACATGGCAAAGCTATAAGGGTTCCTTGTTAAATACGGAACCCTAAAAACACCGTCGACGAAAGAAATAAATGAAAAAGACAAACTTAACTATAACCAATAAACATACATTTAAAATGCGTGTATTGTTCATGTTAAAAATACGCATACGACGATGCATGCAACTATCATTAGATAATTAATAAGTTTCTCACGCATGGATACTTCCCAGCGAGCTACAGTGATATTAATATCGGTTAGCAAATATGCATAAACTAATGTACAGAAATTCCAACGTTATCCTTATCCTTACTAATATTATAAATGCGAAAGTGAGTTTGTTTGTTTGTTTATTTGTTTGTTACGCTTTCACGCCGTAACTACTGAACCGATTATCATGAAATTTTGCATACAAGTTCTCTGGAGTACGGAGAAGGACATAGACCTTTTATCCCGGGAAAAAGTACTATTCCCGAGGGATCGACATTGACGCGGGCGGAGCCGCGGGCGAAAGCTAGTAGAATATAAACCAGTTTTTTAGAAAAAATACATTGTTGTGACAAATCTACATTGTTTTCCAAGACAAATCAAATGCGCCCAAACACGATTGCTGTACCTTGTTTAGTTTTAGAGTTCCTATGGCCACCTTCCGACTCCATCATCACACCAGCGCAACAATTCCATAATATTGTATTGTCATCCAATTTACACATGCATGCAAATTTTTTGCTCAACTGATAACCGGGAAGTGGATTAAATTTAGCTTGCAAGATTTGATTACAGACAAACTTAGGGTGTAATAATAATAATAAAAATTCTTTATTGCACCTTTAACAAAGGAATACAATATAAAGTTGTACAAGAGGCGGCCTTATCGCTTACGCAATCTCTTACGGGCAATCTTAATGTTAAATAAATAATCCAATACTAAAAGAACAGGTGGCACCGCTATAGAAATAAAAGTATCTTTAAATTATACAACCCAAATGAATAAACTACATACATAAATCATATCTATATACTACATAAATACACAATTATATGTATTAAATGATAATGATCGGAAGCATTGATTTCTAAATTCATTTATATACCTAATTAATGATTGATGTGAAGAGATAGACGAAATGTTTTACAGATAATAGATAATTTAGCTTAAAGCGAGAAAAAATGGGACTTAGTTTGAAACTTGAAGGTGTAACTAAATAAAAGCTTTTAAAATGAAAGTAACTTTAAATGTTAACGCATTTTTATTGGACTATGAAAATTTATGTCGTACATACACAGTTAATCAATTGACACGTGTCAGAAGGTGTATAAATTTGCCCGCTTTTGCACACGTTCAGCACACACGATGACACATCGAATCATTCAGGCGATTGAATCAATTAATCTGCGCGTTCGCAAACAATGTTATATACAAGCACGGATACCAGCAGGCATACAAATATACATATGTTAAGGTCCAATTATCACGTTTCAGGAAAAGTTTAAAAAAATGAAACTAATAATGAATGTAAGTAATTTTATTTTTTTCATTTATTCACAAAGAAAGTACATTGTATTCGAATATGGATTCACCTTAATGTCTAACGGCAATTAGAATAAAATTTAAAAAATAACAATATTCGGTCACATTATTCAAAAACAAGCAAACATTTACAAACAAAATCTATACTAATATTATAAAGCTGAAGAGTTTGTTTGTTTGTTCGAACAGAAACTACTGGTTCAAATTGGAAAATTCTTTTTGTGTTGAATAGTCCATTTATTGAGGTAGCCTTTAGGCTATAAAACATCACGCTGCGACCAATAGGAGCGAAGCAGCAATAAAATATGTTTTGAAAACAGGGGAAAACTTATTCATCTATACAAATTTATCATAATAACAGAAATTGCCGCGGACGAAGTCGCAGGCAACAGCTAGTAGTCAATCAAATTAAAAAAGGAAATTTTCGACACATAATATATAATTCGTTTATACATTAAAAGTCATCCACCCTATAGCAACACTTCTCCAGCAATAATATGCGTAAACGTCTTTTAGATGTTTAATATGTCATTAGGCAGTTTATTAAATAATACAACAGTCTGGTTACGCGGGCAATGAGTTACGATATGTAATTTAAATTTGATTTTAAAAATGGACAGCTACATAGACCGTTAATCAATTAACAAACGAAAGGTCGTAAAAATGTGCTGGCTGCTGCACTGGTAACTATAGGTACGAGTATACACGTCGACACATCGAATAATTCAGGCGATTGAATCGATTAATCGGCGCGTTCACGAACAATGCTATACACACGAGTGGACGCCTCCCAGTCAGGCATAGAGTTACGAACATCGCTTTCGAATGGATACTCAAATATACAAGTGAAATTTTTATCGTTTTGGACCCTTTAAAGGGGTGACTCAGACCATCAAAATAAACAACTTTTCCTATGGGAACAAAGCTGGGACGTCAAAAAAAAAATCGACATTCCCATACAAACTGGCCGGGCGGCGGGATTTTTTGCCACGTAAAACGTGGCAAGTCTAAGTTGTAGTGGCCCTCACAGTAAAACCGGCCAAGTACGAGTCGGTCTCGCGCACTAATATTTCCGTTATATTATGTAACTAAAAATTGATGCTTTTCGCAATTTTTCCAATTCTGCAATTTCCGCATTTTTCAATATCTGTGCTTTATGACGTTGCTTTGTACCAAAGTTCAAAATTCTGAGTTCACGGGACGTACCCTGTAGGTTTTGATTCCCTTGCGAATGTCAAAAAACGGCTATATCTTTTGATTGCGTTGAATTAGAAAATTGATTTTTTATAGCTCTAAGGGATAGTAGATCTGAGTATTTGGTATGAATTTCAGCTTGATACCTCCAGGCGTTCCTGAGAAAAAGCGCTGGACAGACAGACAGACAGACAACAAAGTTGATTCTATAAGGGTTCCGTTTTTTCCTTTTGAGGCACGGATCTATAAAAATATAAAAATGCATTTTTATAAAATGAATGAGGGTTTTGATTTGACTATAATAATATAGTATACAAATACCCCGACATCTAAAGTCAGGTTTATTTTTAAACATTGACGGTTAAATCGTTTAGCCCTGCAGCTATGTAGGTGATTTAACCATTCGTGTACGATTAGCTGCTCATCATGACTAGCTCCGTGGCGCAGCGGTCAACACGCCAGCCTGCGACACGGAGTGACTGGGTTCGATCTCCGGCCAGGTCTAGATGGAAAATGATCTTTTTCAGATTGGCCTGGGTCTTGGATGTGTATCTTTATATGTATTTGTTATAAAATATAGTATCGTTGAGTTAGTATCTCATAACACAAGTCTCGAACTTACTTTGGGGCTAGCTCAATCTGTGTGGTTTGTCCGTATATATTTATTTTATTTTATTTATCATAAATTATGAAGAGTCATATTATTATCAGGACGAAAGTGATTTAAAGACGACTTTTGTACAGTCATCCGTCAGTCTTTGATCTTCATTTCAAAATACTGGGAACACAGGTGTAATCAAAGTTACATGCAATAAACTTGAATTACATGAATTTTAATGCATTTACTTAAAACACAGCACACCTGATGATGCATCGAATTATTCAAGTGATTAAGAGCGCGTTCGCAAAAGAACACACCATAAATTAGCGTACACTAAAGCTGCTAATAACTTAATTTGTGGGCTATTTTGTACTTTAATAAAAGATAGCAAACATATTTTTTATATGACTACCTCAAAACGAGGGTTTTGAGATTTACTTTTATTGCTGTTTTTTATAAATTTACCTTGTTACGGAATTCCGCTGTTCATATATAGAATTCAGACCCTTGTTTCTAGTTCACCAATGCTTGCAGATCGTTTTAAAGTAAATAATGTACTTTGAACATAGGTTAACTTTAATATATAGATATTAATAACTTTTTACACTTTGATTGACACTACGAGATACAATAGAAGGTTTTATTGTTATAACGGCTATAGCATTCCAGTGTCCATATAAGAGTTAAATCAATTTATTAGTAGGTTTAGCTGTTCAAGTGAACTATATTACTAAATTCAAGTACGTTTGTACGGTAAAAAAGGTCGCACATCATTAAGTTGAAGCCATCAGAGAATTCCTTGTAAAACTAAGTCTAAAACCTTTTATCTTCGTCGGGTGTGGTGCCCAAAACAAAGTTTGGAAGCCCAAGTGATTTGACTTGCGGATTCTAAGAAACTTAATACCCTTAAGCTTTCAAACCGATTAAAGGTGCTCGAATTACTTTATTTTAAGACTGTACTTACAGTACAGTTACTGTACCTGGTTTGAACAGAAAAACCACGAGAGGTTTGTGTTTATATATTTTTATAACATGTTTATAAGTAATTTCTAAACTGTTCACTTATAATAAAAAACAACGTATTTTAAAATTGTGATTAACAAAAGTAATTTCTTCTTATATTTATTAACAACCTCCGTGGTCCAGTGGTTAAGGCGTTTGCTTTCAGACCCGGGGGTTCGATTCCCACGGGAAGCATAGTTTGTTTAGTTGTTTCCAGTTTGGTTAGGACATTGCAGGCTTGAATCACCTGATTGTCTGATAATAAAGATGATTCCGTGCTTCGGAAGGCACGTTAAGCCGGTGGTCCCGGCTGCCATCTGGTAGTCGTTAAAGGAACTACGTCAGAGGCCGAGAGGCGGTTCGGAAGAACTCTGACACCAGGGTGTGCATGGTCGATTGACTGTGACACCTACTCGAAATGATGATGATCTTATATTATTTCAGGGGCGTCATATTATATGGTCAGTGGTGTCCTATGGTCTCTTCAACTGCTTGGCCGGTGGTTGCAGGTATGGCGTCAGGTTTGCGCGCCCGTCTTCCCGAGCTGCTGCCTGCTTTTCCCCCAATAATCTAAGTGAGCAATCCAACCTTTCCTCCATTTCCTCTATTACCTCCATTTCCTTCCCAAATCCAATAACTTCCTCTCCATCCAACCTTAAATTAGAGATTACTACATTTAAAACGAAATTAAAATTATTATTGACACCAAAGTAGTGTTAAAAAATATTTAAATGACAATTTGGTGTAGTATTATTTAATATTGTCATTTTATTATATAGCAATTGATATTTATTTATTATTTTTATTTCAATGCTTTATGAAATTTATATTATTTGACATTTTGTATGAAAGTAACAATTTTATAGCATCATTTATATTTTAAATCAACTAAATATTGTAATATCTAATAATGATTTTTAATAGATGACTGAATTATTTATTAATATTATTGTATGTCCATGCAGGGCAGTACACAGTGATAATCACATTGTTAAATAATATTATCATTTTACACCTGTGTTCACAATAAAGATATTTTGTATTTGTGTTTTGTATTAAAAATGCACGCAAATCCAACGAAACCGCGCTCGCCAACCCGCCTGACAAGCATGGGAGTATGGCAATATCCTCCAATGGAACGAAAAACCCTCGGGAGAGGCCTTTGTCTAGCAGTGGACTTCTAACGGCTGGAACGATGATGATGCAAAGTCGCCAGCCTATGTGTCTTTTACAGAATATTCTTCGGAGAGTGTGCTCAAGAACTGCACGAACTCATACCACCTTCTCCTTTCTTCTATCGGACATTCAGGCGCATCGCTGGTACCATCCTTACCTGGTTAAAATTCCTAACATTCGTACCAAGCGCTTTTCCTCTTCTTTTATTATGCGCACAGCTAATGATTGGAATTAATTGCCTGCGTCTGTATTTCCAAACGCATATAACCTGAATCTTTCTAAAGTTAGAGTGAATAGGCTTCTTCTGGGTGAGCTCGCTCGATCCTAGACCATATCTTTGCCTTTGGCCTAGATTATGGTCAAGAGTAAACCCATTTAATATAAAAAAAAAGATTTCTTTCAAAACCGATGCGTATAAACTGCTACAATTTCGGAGGATTATAATTGTTTATATCATACTCGCAAAGTCAGAAAAGTTTGATAGTTTCTAAATAAAATACATAAATAGAATAGGGCGTTTATGAGTTTTTACCAAAATCCCAAAACAGACGATATTGTGTAGTATCTAATGATATTCATTGCATTAAAATGACGTTAACGACCCACTTAGCTTTGCAAGTTAACAGCCTGTTTAGTGCAATCCGAAGGCTCTATCCTCAAAATGGGGCAGGCGTCCGTCACAATCTGATCAGGGGTCATGCACCGCTCTCGGTAATGGAAAACGGATTATAGGCAAACTGAGCAGCGATATAGGCTGGCTAGTGAAGTGATTGATTCTCAATTGTGAATGGATCAAATAAGGCAGTGACTATAGCGTGTCTATTCATTGTTAGCTCAAAGCATAAAGGATTTAGAAACAGTCTCTAAGCTTAATTTTTTTATAAAATAAAATAATCTAGATTGAGCTAGCCCCAAAGTAAGTTCGAGACTTGTGTATGAGATTACAACTCGACGATACAAGATTTTATAACAAATACATTTGATAAAGATCCAAGATCCAGGCCAATTTGTAAAAGATAATTTTCCATCTTGACCTGACCGGGGATTGAATCCGGGAACTCCGGTTGCGCAGCCTGGCACGATAACCACTAGGCCACGGAGCTCGTCTAAAATATCGTAGATATCGCGTATGAAATAGGTATGAAAGTAAATTTGATATGTTACCTTTCAACAACAATCGAAACATTTATGAAGAAGTAACGATATTCTTCGTACTATAGCGACGCTGATTGTTTGCTTTAACGGTCTGCTTTGAGAGTTAACATATTTACTACAACCTCTAAACTGTCCTCACAAAATGGGGCAAGCTTCCGTCAAAGTGTGTTCAGGGCTTATACACCGCACGCGGTAATAGGAAACGGATTACAGGGGGACTGAGTAACGATATAGGCTGGCTATTCAAGTCGATTTATACTGATTCGCTAACGCGAAATACTAACTTTATTAATATGTCAATTAAATTGCGCACTGTCACAAAGAGCAAAGCAAGCTGCAGATCGCACCGCCCACGCATCCCGCGTCGCTTATACTGGCGTCAGTGCGAATCGGGATGACTTCGTTCGCGCGCGTCGCGGTTCACATTCGCCCTCAGGAAGACGTCCGGATGAAATCGGATCGGACACATGTCAGCCTGTAGCTTACTTTTTACAAGCTTTTATTTCATTTGCAAAGTATGTACACTCAAGTCTGCACTCCGCTTTGGAAGCGGCTCTAAACTTAGCTTTAAGTAAATTAACGTCAACAATCCTTTGTTGTAAAATAAATGTTAACGTTCACCAAATGGTATGTAAAGTATCTTATGATGAATAAATTATATTTGAATTTGAATTTGAATTTGTAACTATGTTTGTTCGGGTGGAATTTTGCAACTGAATTTTGAAGCAGATATCTTCCACCGATTGAGCTGAAATATTGTATACCCGTTTAGTATGGATGATAACCTGTGTGGCATCATTCTAAATCAAACAAGGTGGAACACCCAAGATGGCGGACTACTACTCCTATAATATGGACATCAAATTAAAGGGCTTGCTAAAAATTACTCGAGACATTAGAGTAATATTACATAAAAGCTTGTTTTCAAAAAGTTTTTTTTACTTTAAATTTTCATGACTAATACGTAAGCATATTATTAATGATGTTTATAACCTCGTTATAGCAATGATCTAAACCCTCGACACCTCGACACTCACAAAATGTGACAGGTGTCTGTCACAATTGGATCAGAGGTCAGAGGTCATGCACTACTCGTCAGTAATGGAAAATGGATTATAGGGTAAGAAGCCACAGGTGTGGTTCTCAATCCTGAATGGATCATTGGTATATAGCAGTGACGATTGTCTGTTTACTGTTATCTTATCTTGTCGTATCTATACACATAGTAAAACTCACATGCGCATATTTTCGAGAAATAGAGGGCAATAATAGAACCGAAATTCTTATCTGCATTACAGTGAATAGTAGCTACAATAATAATACAAGAACTAAAAAAATATATAATTTTTGCATCGTATGTCATCTTGTTATGGCCATGCATTCATGAACTCTGTCCTATAAAAATCACAATTGGTACATATGTTAATGATGAATGGAGGTTAATGGGGACAAAATCGATAGCGTATCAACTATGCAAAAACACATTTTGTATTCGAGAGTCTTGTTCATTCAATGGGCCTTGTTGGGAAAACTGTAAAATTGCATGGTCGTTTGCCTATCTGCGGAGGTTTTTGCGCAATCTCAATTTGTCTCTCTCGTTTCAATATTAGGGGTAGGCCGTATTGATAACGCTCAGCAGTCTATCCACAGATTTTTTATGTTTACATAATGTATCCAATAAGATTAATTACCGTGGATTGTTGTTTTAAATTTCGGTGACGGCAGTTCTTATATACACGGTGAAATTTTGATCGTTCTGAACCCTTAAAGGGGTGATTTAGCCTATCGATATAAACAAATTTTCCTATGGGACTAATGCTGGGAAATCAAAAAAAAAAATAATGGGCAGTTCCATACAAAAAATTACGGCCGCCCGGTCAATTCGTATAGACACGTCAAAGAAATTTTTGAGTTCCCAGCATTGCTCCCATAGAAACAGTTGCTTATATCAACGAGCTGAATCGTCCCTTTAAGGGTCCAAAACGATCAAAATTCACCGTGTATAAAATGGAATACTATTTTCTAGTTTTTTTTTATTCCTTTCAGTACATTTGCATTCAAATAAACTGTTGATCGAGGGATATTTTCGATTCGAATCTTTAAGATAGTTTACACTTAAGTATGTGAAATCGAGCATTTAAATTAATCATTCAAGTCAACATCTTATAAATATTTTACTAGTAGCATTAATCGCGTATAAGCTCGCCACTCGCATTTAAGAAATTTGGCTAAATACTGCCACCTTAGTGTCACGGAGTATTCAAAAGATATATTGGGATACTGCCTGACTCCAATAGAATGAAAAGCAAAGAAGAACAAGTTTCTTTGACTCGCGAACCGGTATATATTACATTACTTTTAAACGTATTTTTAAAGAATCAATGAAAAAAGCTTCCGATTTAGATAGGTGGCAACAGAATAGATATAACTAAAAGTACTCCCAATTATTAAAATGTTTCATAAATGGAGATCGACTGCCTCAAACGCCTTGTTATAGTGTTTTTGTAAAGGCCCATTCGCTTAGCAATTTGTAATTGAGAGTTCCTATTTTCTTACTCCGACGCGGAATTCTTTCGCCTTTGACTCGGAACGAAAGTATTGAAATTGTTACTTTGTTGTTAGGCGCTGTGCTCAGTCGCTTATATTTTATAATACTACTTCGTTTTAGCTCTTTGTAAAATGCCTTTATCGTGATTCCTTTTTATATGACATTTTTATTGGTTCATTTTATATTATTCTACTTTGGCGCTGTTTACTTTAAACATTTGTAATTTTTGTAAATGTTATTAACCCTTGTATAAATAGACAATTTGTTTATTTTGCATAAAATTTTATTATTTGTAAAAAATCATAAAGATACATCCATTTATTATAATGAATCCCGGGCCTCAACACATGACAGCTGATGATGCAGCTGGTCATTATATCAATTACTTTCTGTTTTTGAGATAAGTAGAGTTATTGTTTAGACACAGAATTAATTTTGGTTCTGGCAGATATAGGTCTTTAAAAATATCAAACTAATGATTACAGTAAAAGGATTATTTTATGATAGTGATATTCGTTACAGGTTATATTAAATTACAAATAGGTACATTTTAAACGGAATATTATAGCAGACTATAATTGATTTTATATGCATTAACCGCATCATGATGAGAGTCGGTAACACTGAACACTGGGTAAGGACTTAAATAGATAAAACATGGATATTGAAATTGCATTATGTGGGCACTGGTGCCTTCCTTTCCGAAGATTACGGAGAATGTGCCAGTTGCTTCTCTTACCGCGCAGATCGTAAAAACCGATCGACGAAATGGACGAAAATCTGAGGGATCATATTAGTAGGCTATGTGGCTAGCAACCCATCACTCTTTTGACTCCGTTTTCCACTTACAAGCCCTCCAACATGCTAAATACAGCCATAACGTCTTATAGATCTGGGCTCTGTCTACCCCGAAGGGAAAAAGATGTAATACTTTTTAGGTATGTATGTACATATTTTATATATTCGGGACCAAATGGAAAGTAGGTGTTTTACTAATTTTGCATATGTAAATACTGATTTGTTAAATTTAAGTGTGTAGAATTGATATATTTATTATATGTGTATTATAGTAATTCCTGAAGCATACTAAGGTATATAAAGGTACAACTACTATACACGCGAGTATGTGGGTCAACACGTAAGTTAGATTTTTCAGCTAAGTACAAAGATATTCATGAATTTTAGCCAAAAACAAACAATGCATAATCTCCTCTACTGGTTTTCGAAACAGATAGGCATAGTAATTATCCCGGGACAACCATCCAGATTAGCATGGGCCCGACATTCTTTACCATGCAATTTTGCTCACCAAATGTGCATTTATTGAGATTCTCTACATCTAACAACAGAAAACTTAACATATAATTTTTAATATACATTCTAATAATAACAATAATCATACAGAAATAAAATTATATATATATATATACAATGAAACTAAAACTAAAAACCTTAAAATATATAATATAATAACTAAAATAAATTATTAAGAGGAGTCCCTTTAGGCAAGGTTCCGAAGATACTGGCAGCGTTCCCCCTTTGAATAGCTAGACTAATTCTTTGTCCGAGGTAGCTGCCAGCTCTTCGGTGTCCTGTGATGTCGACTAACCTTTTTGCTATTTCCTTAAAAAGCCTTATAGCGCTAGGACCCCACGGACCAAGGGTTTCGACACCAAATGGGACAAAAACATATTCGGAGCCTAGACCCCTGTATTTGCAAGCTTTAGCTTTTTCAGCCGCTTCACAAGCCGCACCAGCTCTGTTGTTGGTTCCATGGAGATGGGAGGGGGCCAGCGTGTCTGAACAGGTCGCATCCCATACCAGATTCTCTTACTTGTAAAAATGATATCATAGTCTATTTTTATTAACGTCTATGGCTCGATTCGTACGCAGAGTGTGAACACGAGTATAGTACACGTACTTCTATTGCGGTGAGCGCGCTGAACACAGTGAGGCGAATAATGCTTTGAATCGGCCTGATGTGTGAATGAGTAGCAAATCCGGGAATGGAGAATGCACATCTTTCAAATGAATTTGCACCCATTTGAGAACATGTGATTGTATATCTTACATGTTTACAAATTCACTATTTTTGTTTTAGTTAATTAAAGCCGCATAACGTTACTTTTCATACCACTGGCATCGATATTATGCGGCCGACGCGACGTCGACGTTTAAGACGGTACAGCACGAAATTGTGGGAATCGACGTTTTTCAAATCACTGGTACTATGCACTGAATTAATTAAATACATCAAAAGTATTTGTAGAATTTAGTTCGATCTTTTCACGAAGTCGCCACCTTGTTGGAATTTAAAACAGATAGGTACAAATAAAAACGATATATATACAGGGTTATAGTTAACTAACGCAAAACCTGCTAAAGACTGCTAAAGACAACTTAGGTACATCATGACTCACAACGTTTATTCTATGACTTTTACCTAAACGCAATACATAGGAGGTTATGCGTTAGATACCACTTACCCTGTATATGTTACGATAGCGAAAAACATTTTTCTTTTTTTGTCTGTAATTTGGTGTGGACCCCCAGGAAAAGCAGAAAGTAGGCCATCCCAAGCAGACCTAGCGGCGCACTGTAACAGCGGAGATGAAGACAATCGGACTAACCTGGCCCGAAATAAAGCGCGTAGGTAACGACAGAAGCTCTGTCTGCCCCTCCTGGGGGCCTTAAGACTTTAAATCAAGTAAGTCAAACAAGTGTCTAAGATGTGTACTGTATATTGTATAATAACACGAATACGAATTAATATAATTAGGCGAAAAAATATTAATGCACTTTAGAATTGTCTGTACATATAGAACTTACAGTTATGTTCCAAAATTACTAATGTAGAAAAAAGACAATATATGGGAACATGCGCATTATTGTTATGCGCACTAACTTTGCGTTTTGAAATGAGAGGCATTGAAATCCCTTTTACCTAAGTTAAATAGGCACTATTTACGAATAATCCTATGAGAGATATCTCCTTGAAAATCTAATACGGGTCTTAACATCAGAATACATGAAAACAATATTTTAAAAATGTAAATACAATACAGACAATCCTTTAATGCATGCGCTGCATTGTGTTACGAGATATGCTTTTAGTTCCCCAGCTCTACATAAGGATTACATATCGGTTTATCGATACTTTACGGCACGTTTCATATCGGAAAAAAACGGTGGTGGTCGATATGTGCATTTATTTAAAATAACAGGCTTGTGTGACGCGTGAGATAAGAGTTTTTAGTTATTTCGATAACAAAGCTTCGCAGTTTTATTTATGACATATTTTCTCTGTGCTCATAAAGTTTTTGATGAAGTTGCATTTTGAGCACAGATATTATGTTATGTAAGCAGATAAAACATAAATTTTAAGGTTTTGTTGTATATTGGTATTATTGGTACGTGTTGAAAATACAATCCAATGAATGTAATTGACAATAACTATTATTCTTACGCTTATTTTTAACACAATTACAAACTTTACTTTTTCTTCATACCCTATATTTTTTTTAACGATGAAATGATATTTTCGTTCGTAGGTTTAGAACCGAAGGCATAACATTTGGACACAACTAAAATAACACTATACTAAAATATTAATCTGTATGGAAGGTGTTGCGCTATTCAACATAACAAAAAAAAATATGTTGTGAAGGTATAAACGTTTTTCAGTTTATATGAAAATAATCTTGATTTTAAGGATAGATTGCTACTTTATTGTTATATTAGTTATGGTGGAGCCACGCTACCGACAAAAGTAAATTTTGCAAGTAGCATGAATGGGCCGGCTCGTCCGGGGAAGTACCACACTCTCACAGAAAATCGACGTTTAAGAAGAAGCTTTACCGCTTCATGTTTCGTTTGGTGAGTGAGAGAGCCGGAGGTTCTTCCTTCCCCCATTTCCTCCCCCCCCAGGTTCTGTTGCACCGCTTCTGTTACACCTTGGTGTTACAGTTGTCCATGGGCAGCGCTGATCGCTTACCATCAGGTGACTCGCTTGCTCGTTTGCCGTCCTATATCATAAATAAAAGTAAAAATAAAAACTTATTTTTAATACCTACTAGCTTTTGCCCACGGCTTCGCTCGCGTGAATGTCGCATCCATACCATAAAGGTTCACTTTGAAGATTGTCACCAACGGCAAGTGTCGCGCATTTTGTATGAAATGACTTGCCGCTACCAATTAATTTCAAAGTTTACCTATACCGTCTCTTTCTTATCGATATAAAATAATAAAAAAATCTGTTTTGTTAAATAGTGTCCTGTTTTCTTCATTTATCATCTTGCTAGATGTGGCCGATTGTCACTACAAACCTGCAAACGATAAGGTCGTGTGTAAATATGGGTAGAAAACAAATATATAATAAGCATGTCAATAATCTAATTGCTTTTATTACACGATGATTTGATTTTCAAGTTATCTGTCGTTTCGTAACCGAATCCGTTGCCTGCAATAACTGCATAGTTTCACCGCGACCGTTTTAACCGTTTTTTTTTTTTTTTTTTTTTTATTCAAAATTGGATACATGTATCTCTTTTTGAACGTCATATTTTTATTTCTTATATATTTTTTTATATATGCAAAATTGAAATACTACTAGCGTTTCGGAACGACCACTGGTGAGAATAATACGCCGAAAGAAACTCAATCCAGCCTTGGTCCCTACGTGCCTGAAGGGCTCTGAATACATTGTTAACATTAAATACAATTTTTCATACTATAGATTAATTTTAACATTTGATAATTGTTAACATTAAATAAATTTATATAAATTTCCACGCATTTTTATCAGTAATATAATCATCAATGCAGTAATAAGCCTTTTTTATTAACTGGTTTTTTACAATCGTTTTGAACTTAAGTAAAGGCAGACCTAATATTTCTGCAGGAATTTTATTATAGAAGCGTACTCCTAAACCCAAAAATGAATTCATAGTTTTCTGCAATCGCAATACTGGTGTAGCTAATTTATTTTTATTTCTCGTGTTTCGGTCATGGATATCACTATTTTTCTTATATAAATCAAGATTATAGCGCACAAACATAATATTCGCAAATATGTACTGAGAAGGTAAAGTTAAAATATTTATATCTTTAAACAATTCTCTAAGAGATTCTCTAGCACCAAGTTTATATATAGATCTAATAGCGCGTTTCTGCAGGACAAATATGGTGTTTACTTCTGCAGCGTTACCCCATAGTAAAATCGCATAAGACATAACACTATGAAAGTAACTGAAATATACCAAACGCGCAGTATCAACATCAGTCAGTTGTCTAATTCTCCTGACAGCATAAGCTGCAGAACTAAGTTTACCCGCTAACGTAGTAATATGGGCACCCCATTGAAGCCCGGCATCAAGAGTTATTCCAAGAAATGTTGTTTTATCAGTTAAATCTAGTGGTTCATTATCCATTACTATTTGTGTTGGAATTTTTGTAACATTTGGTAAGCAAAATTTAATACATTTCGTTTTCTTAGCGTTCAACAATAGATTGTTCGCTGTGAACCAATCCAACACTTGAGCTAAAGTACTATTAACCACGTCAAAAGAATTAGTTTGTCTATCAATTTTGAAGACAAGAGAAGTGTCATCGGCAAATAGTACAGCCTTACATGTATTGACACAGTAAGGTAGGTCATTGATGTAAATGAGGAATAACAGAGGCCCTAGGATAGAGCCCTGGGGTACGCCCATCTTAACCGATGATCCGGAGGATTGTACCCTATCTAAACTAACTTTTTGAGTTCGGCCACTTAAATAAGATTCAAGTAAATCGCGAGTTATACATACGAGACAAACAAAGGCACAAAGACATCCTTATTAATATTATTAATGCGAAACTGAGTTTGTTATTTCGTTTGTTTGTTACGCTTTCACGACGTAACTAGATCATCATAAAATTTTGCATACAAATTCTCTGAAGTACGCAGAAGGACATAGGCTACCTTTCATCCCGGAAAAAATACTGTGCCCGAGGAAACGACGTTGATGCGAGTGAAGCAAAAACGAAGAAGAAAAGTAGTTTTTATATAAAAGCTGTTTGTCCCAGCTGGTACCTGGATCCAATTAGATAAATAAATCCAGAGCTCGCTTTTCACTGTAGAATAGAAAAAACGCAGATTTTTTCCTTTTTTATTTTACATAGAGCAGAAATAGGGCGGCGGTATGAAGTCAGAGATAAAACACTAAGTAAGCAGGTCACGGGCCGCCGCGGTCGGCTCACATGTGCGGGTAATGAGCGGCCGTATATACAAACCGGCTAAAGGAGCAGCTAAGTGGATTTTTTACTTTTGTCATATATTTTTTATCATTAATCATTTTCTTATAAACAAAAGTAATTCATATTATTTATAATGTAACATAAAATACTACAGGGCGTCTATTATAATGTAAGCTGACTTTATAACACGCTAATAATTTGTATAGCAATAATCAGACGATTTGACTATGATATCAGGAGGTGGGAGAGTAACAAAAGTTGAAAAAAATAACCGGTGTATCCTAATGCGTGGTCGGCTCTTCTTTACTCGGAAGCTAAGTTCAAGAATAACTGGAACACATAATCTGATAATACTCATATATTGTAGTAAAAATCCCTATACAATATGGACTTGCTGACTATTTGGACACAGTATATTCGGACACACTGTCCGAATTTTCACTTTTAAATTTTCATATTTTTTCTACTGACAATTCGGACACCAATAAAGAAAAATTGTTTTGTACAGTCAAAAAGCAAATTCCGATTCATGATTCCGACGATAATTTAAAAGACAAAACCTGTAAAAAACAGTTTTTAACCGGATATTTATTTCATCATCATGTGTTTACAACATTTTTAACGCATGATGACCGAATCAACATTTGGTGTATTTTTAGGGTGATAAATATAATAAATATATGATTATCAACTAACGTGCATTTATGAACTAACTTTACTTAATTTTATCATGAAAATTGGCGCAAGCTTGTTGAGTCGTCCATTTTATTTGTTCACTAGCTAGTTTTTGCCCCGCGATACATGTAAACAGCCTTCACACGGTATATATGCGGGTAGTACATAAATCCTCTAATGGGTAGCAAGCATGTTGCCAAATAATTCACACCCAAAGTGCTGTAATGGCCCCGAGAGAGAATAAACAATAAAAAGCGATAAAACTTCAACGGAGAGGTGATTTTGTGGCACGCGTGAAGGCTAAACGTGTTTGTTGGCGGAGTACTCATAAGTTTAATACCAACTATTTTCCGCAACTTTGGCCGCCTACTTCGATCAAATATAATGGTAGATACATGATTCGCGCTCGAAAAGTGGCACCGGCAACACAGCGCACTAATCGGGTTTCGGAGGAGGGAGGCTTTTGCCCAACAGTGGTAGTGGTGTTAGATGACACAAGCCTTAATGTTTATAAGAGGAATGGGATATGGTGGAGATTTACGATACCGAGGTACGAACATGCGGTAGCTCAATTGGCAGAGCGTATGTCGTACATATACCTAAGCTCGCTGGTTCAAACCTCGCCTTATTTCTTAATTTAATAAGAGTTTATCAAAATAGCATTGTGAATGTAATATTGTCGTTGATTCTTATTTCGCTTTGTGGGATCTAAATTAATCAGGTAATTAAAAAGCAATTATGGACCTGTTTCATGTACACGAGCTTTTTGTCCTCCTACTCTAGAAGTAAAAGTACCTAAAATGTTTTGTTATAATCTCGGTATTAATAGCTAAATTGATTCTTTGCCAAATTTTTAATGGACCAATGCTGATTATTTAAAAAAAAACCGGCCAAGGGCGAGTGGGACTCGTACATGCAAGGTTTCGTTCCAATTTCTATAATAAGTTTAAATCTATTAAAATAATTTTATTATATGATGTAACTAAAATTATGCTTTTCGGAATTATTCCTTTATCTGTGCTATAAGACGTTGCTTTGTACAAGATTCTGAGTTCACGGGAAGTACTCTGTAGGTTGCCCCTTCCCTTGCGTATGACGAAACTTTGCGGCATAAACGGCTGTACCTTTTGGTTGCATTGGCTTTGAAGTTTGATTTTTAGAAGTTTTGATTAGGGATCTTGACAGACAGACATACAGACAGACGGACAGACAGACAGACGGACAGACAAACAAACAAACTAAAAACGTACATTCCCATACAAATTTTCCTTGCCCGGTGCACATTAATGGTGCGCACGCCTTTTCTGGGAAAGTAATTGTTATTTTTTTTTAATTTTCGTAATTGGTCCCGTACGAAAAATTATTCATAATGACGGCCCTTTCAGTATTTATATTAGACAGATTTTATTTGATTTATGATTTTGTTTATTACTTATATTTTATAGTCCAGTAACAATCACGATACTACCTCTACAATCCTTGTCTATGGAAGTCATAAGAATATTTAAAGTCGTTCATAGAGCTATAGAGAGGGCTATGCTCGTTGTTTATCTGCGAGATTGAATCAGAAATGAAGAGATTCGTAGAAGGTGAAGTGGCAATGAGCAGGGTACATAGCGTGTAAAACCTATGGCCGATTTGGCAGTAGGGTTTTCGAATGGCTACCACGTGTCGGCAAGCGCAGCGTCAAAGACCCGATCATCAGCTAGATGCAGGCCACTCTCAACCAGACGTACTGGTAATCCTTGGCAGAGGTCTATGCTATGACTATCAGTGGACTTCTTGCGGCTGATGTGATCAACACTCGTGATTACTAAAATACAGTCAAGACTTTGAATTAAATTATTTCTTTATTCAATTTTCCTTATAAAAGTCTTACGTATTTCGTAGAAAACTCTTACGTCAGAACGTCGAGAGGTAAACAAGACAAAGAAAGCCGTAGACATTAATAACAATTAATTGCTCAAACAAAATAAATTTAAATATAGACGAGAATTTTTGAGGAAAATTATAAATCCCTACTGAACTTCGACGTCGAGTTTAGGAGAAAAATTCCACTACAAACATTGGATGGCTTTGTGTTTGCAATGCGAGTTGACGGCTCGGGATTACGGGATTTACTGCTTCTGACAAATGCTTCTATTTCATAAATAATATAAAATCCTCAACGTAATTATGTACCTTTCCAATTAGGCTTCTGTTGAAATATTAAAGTAAATGAACGTTACTTCTGATGTTTAATTAAGATTAGTTGCTATAGATAGCTGGCGTATTAACTTGTCACGTAGTCTAGTCTAGAGACTAGACTACGTGACAAGTTAATACGCCAGCTCTGACTATGTTTTCATTGAAATTTGAGATATATTTACAAATAGAAAATATTCAGATGGTTGATATTATATTCGGTTAGCAGAATATTCGTTATTTTGTTTGCAAAAAAATATAATCGGTCAGCTAAAATAGCTAGTGGGGCAGCAACTTATGGTGAGCCTAACTTTTTTACTGCCCTCAGACGTTCCAGGTGAAAAGCCAAAGTTTATGCAAATGTTTTCTCTTCTGCTCCAAATGGTCCGCTTTTATGACAGCATTCATGCTGCATAGACTCTTCTCGACTATGATATTTATTAAAGGCTTTAAAAACACGATGCCCGTGCGTAACTCATTAAAAATATACATAAACCTTAATAAAAGCTGGATTTTATGTAGAAAATTTAATATGCTAGTGGCATAGACTAAAATTATTCTCATTAGCCTATCTCGGTGAGCAAATTCGGAATTTTCGCTTATCTCAAATGGGTGGGCTAAACAGCGGCGCTACGAGGCGCTACGACCCGCGTAGATACTGCTACGAGCGTAGCTATTCGCTACGGAGGAAGGTTAAAGAGGTACGTGCTTTGTTAAGCACGCTCGCGTTTGAAATTTTCGAGGTGCCCCTAGTTGTAAATTCAGCAAAATTATACATAGGATTTAGAATATACGTGTAAATAATACTGATTTGGATTTAGTATTTTTGTTCGTTTAGAGTAGCGTTCGGGTTAAGTAGACTTTATGCAGGAAACGACTGAATTTGGCACATTCGGCAATGCATGCACAGAATTAAGCAAACCAAATTTGTTGTTCACTTGTATTACTACTTGAAAAACTATTAAATACTTCATTAAGAAGTTTATTTCACAAGATAATTTTATGCAAAGAAAGAAAGAAAAAATGTTTATTTGGTACAATATACTCGTAAACGAACATTCAGTACACACAATAAAAATATACAGGTGTTTTATAAATGTACCTATATATGATATATATTACATATATATTAAGTCTCTGTGATTGTAGGCAATCGGCACAAGTGCATATACATGACATCAACAAAATAAAGAGTAAAGAATGAAGACACGTAATAGTCTTCTTTCTCGCTTTGCAGTCGGGTACAAAAAGACTAAATGAAAAATCTATATTTTAACAATCTCAAGGCTCACAAAGTATTTTACGCAAAGTACGGCCGGGAACCCACTTACACTTCGGCGCGAGATAAAAATAAGGTACTAAATAAGTAAATGACGTACTCAGACTGAGGCGGTAGTACGTTTCGCATGATCGAGGTTATCGAGGCGGTTTACGACCACGTTACGTCCTCTAATGGTTTGGATCATTATACCCGTATTTGTTATGTGGAGAGCTCATTGTTTAGAAATGGCAATGTTGAGCTTCACAGTACTGCGTTAATTTCACTTTTAAATTATCATCGTCATTTGGTGTCAGAGTTATTCGGAACCGCCTCTTGGCATCTGATATGGTTCCTTTAACGACTACCAGATGGCAGCAGAGAATTTACAATACTGTGTGAATTTATCTGCATTTCGCTACTTGTTCATGAAGTAAACCGTTAAATATTTTATCATTATCCATCTTTTTAGCCGAATAACACCCTTAACACAAGTATATATTTTTCTGTTTCAATCAGCGCTTTCAATTCTTGAATTATTTTTAAAACTAAGCAACAGGGCGAATTTTAAAACTGCAAAATGCCAAACCCTTGCAACGGGTTTATTCTGAAACTACGGTACATTTTATCGTCAGCCACTTGCCCGCCTGAACCAACCGACCCTTCCACCCTCCAATGAATATAATACTACTTTCACTTATTTTTAAAAATAATACACCACTTGCTCGCCCGAGATGATGCCCTGCCCGCTCTATTAAATATGTTCACTTTCATTCGGCAGCTTTTAAAGCGTATTATTTTTATACAAAATATTGCTGAAAGTCAGTTTTGAAACTGAATAATTTATTAGCCTTTTGCAACGTTATTAATATGCTATGTGTTTTTTTTTTTTTTTTTAATCCAAATAATTCACTCAAAACAATTTTCCTTATCTATAACGCCTAAAAACCGTTACGTTACGTTGGGCAACGCGCTTGACAAAGAACGTAATGCTTTGTCTACCGTCCACTTTTATTTAGCATATTCAAATTTGAGGACCTTTTCTTAAAAACGAAGAGAGCTCTATTTGGAACTGTGAATTGTTAGAATATTGGTGACCTCCGTGGCGCAGTGGTTAACACGCCAGCATGCGACACGAGGGCCCCGGGTTCGATCCCCAGTCAGGTCAAGATGGAAAATGATTTTTTCAGCTTGGCCTGGGTCTTGGATGTTTATGTATATATGTATTTGTTATAAAATATAGTATCGTTGAGTTAGTATCCCATAACACAAGTCTCGAACTTAATTTGGGGCTAGCTCAACCTGTGTGATTTGTCCGTATGTACTTATATATATATATTACTATTTTTTAGATTTTTGCAACGCGGTTATTCAGTAACACTGTTAGATTTATCGCAAACCAGTTGCCCGGTCGAGGAAAGGTCTTACCCGCTTTCTATTAAATATATTCACTTTCATTCGGCAGCTTTATTCGTATTGGTTCATTTATAAACTATAGACGAAGAGTAAATTTTGAAATTGTAAAATGTATAAGCTTTTCGCAACGTGTTTATTCAGTAACTGCGATAGATTTTATCGCGAGCCACTTGCCCGCCCGATGCAACCACGAAGGACATAACGTAATAAGTAGTACAGTCAGCCAATGAGATATCTGACCCCCTACAACAGCGCCATTTTTCGCAAACTAAAGAAACATCCGTGGTTTAAACCCAAAGATAAAAATATACAAGTGTAATATCCTTTGCGACTAGTGCCATCTATTGAATTGTGAATGAACAAATAAGGTTAATAAGCAGAAATCTGATACCCTTGACGACTAATGCCATCTATTCGATTTTTGATAAATAAAACAAGCCCTAGCATACGATACGCTTATTTCAAAGATACTTCAATAGTTAGATGTGGCGCAGTGGTAGGCACTACGGTTTAATAGTTAGTGTGAATATGAATGAACAGGTTCAAATCCTCCAAAGCTTTTTATTTTTTACAAATATCTCCAACTACGTATTGTGATGTTGGTGTAATTTTGGTAGTTTTAACATAATGTTACCGAGCTAATTACTGTGAATAAAAAGCATTTTAAATTTTTAATTACTTTATTACATCAAAAAAATTTAACAGTGAAATAAATACCTGCCTACTTAATTCAAACTATGATTAATCTTCTGTAGAGAGAACCAACATGTTACTTAATAAGTAACAATTTACATCTCTCAACTTCTTTTTAATCATAGTATTATATTTTTTTAAATGTGTAGGGTCAAATAGTGCTATGTGAATAACTTTGCTTCGATAATAGTATAAGAATGAATATAAACCTATGGCATTAAATGAATTTTAATATGGGAGAGGGTGACCCCCATTTTGAAGCTTTTGTTTAAGTCTATTTGTCATTTCACTTACCATGTTAGATCAGATCACATATCACTTATGCGCATATTTATTAATTTAGTATAACCTTTTTGTCTAAATTGATTTAAATCAAACTTTACTTGTGTCTCGTGTCCCAGTTAAGCACTATTTGACCCTACAATCTGGGATTTTAATTGGTCACTCAATAACAGTTAGATCACAGAACAATTGTCTTAAATAAAATATATTCTACATTGCAAACTGTTGGAATCACCACATCTCATAAATTTTCCAAGTATTTTTCTTTATTCATCCGGCCGCCGAATTCTACCAGCTCCCCTGGGCCCATTGAAGACATCTGTCCCCAATAACCTGCAAAACAATAATACGATCAGTTACCTAATATTATCTACACTGCGTAATACACTAGGTATTAAATATTATTATTATTTTACTTCACTATTTAATGAATATTTTTACCTAATGTTATCCTGCCACTGTTCTCAAAGGCAAATTATTTTGATGGCTATACGCTGGCCATGTCTTCTCCGCAATATTTTTCTGCCATCATCATCAGACTTAAAACTTTTTTCATCAGATTAAAATACGATCTCGTTCTTGTTGAATGTTTCCTCACTGTTTCAATTGAAATATTGTAGTGTATATGTTACGCCAGTTGACTCCGAATCCACAAACGGACGGTGTTTCTCTGTAAGAAATATATTTATCTTAGACATTTATCACAAACCCTTTGTTTTACGGAACAAAAAATAGTGTGACAATTAAGTAAGTATATTAAATACTTATAATTTCTACTTACCGCGATACCTAACTCTCTAGATATAGATACTTTAAATACTGTGGTTGTATTCACAATACACTATTAGCTTTCACAAAATCTGCTATATAAGATGAAACGGGATGCCTAATAACTGGTGGGGTTTTAGATCACTACACAGTAATCGCAGTATCTTAATTGTGACGCGAGTGAACAATATTTTTGATTAGTTGGTATCAGGTATAAATAAATCTGATAGATTACCCTCAATTTATTTGTTAAAGCAATGCGTTGCAGTTGGTGACAATGATGTCATAGCAGTAGAAATAGATAGCCAATTTCGCCCGAGACGTCATATCGTCGGTTGGCGTATTGAGATGAGCGCTAGCTTCTCAAGCCGTAGGTCCATGGTTCGAATCGAACTTCACGTAGGATTGTTTTTGATTCTTTCTTGTTCATACCATTGATGACATTGATGATTACTTGAATTATTAGCTGAGATTATTAGAAATACAAAATTTGCAACTGAGCAGGTTATCAAAAACAAGTTTATACCAGCAGTTGTCTGTCTACTTGCCAAAAATCACGGTAGGTGGCGCTTCACAGCAAAGTGTGAATTTACGTTTTAAAAGTCAGGGGGTCAGGTATCTGCTTGGCCGACTGTACAAGTAACTTTCTACTTCTTACTATTATTACTTATGTTTAAATATTATACTTTCACTTAACTGCTTCGGATATTAATTTATTTTTCAAATACCACCAAAGCACGAGTTTTAAAAAGTTATATCATTGAAATTATAGGGTCCTAGCGCTATAAGGCTTTTTAAGGAAATTGCAAAAAGGTTAGTCGACATCACAGGAGCCCGAAGAGCTGGCAGCTACCTCGGACAAAGAATTAGTCTAGCTATTCAAAGAGGGAATGCTCCAGTATCTTCGGAACCTTGCCTAAACGGACTCCTTTTAATAATATATTTTAATTTTTAGTTTTAGGTTAATTGTTGTAGTATATATATTTTGTTTTATTTCTGTATAGATTTCACATTATTTAGAGATAAATTAAATACATAGATATTGATAGTATTTAAGCGAAACGCACTAAACATCAAATAAAGGATTTTCACTTTGAAACTCATATTGAAAAAACGGGTCGTTTACGTGTTATTTCGTCAGGATTGCCGGCTATAGTTCCGGATTCGTCAGAAGTCCATTTTCAAAATCCAATTTTTGACAGTAAAATATATCGGTCTCTCGCAATTACGAGTATATCGTAAGCTATTTTTCGCCTATCGTAGCGTCCCGCTTATAAATATTTTCCACTTTCAATCAGTGCTTTAAAACATATCTTATTATTTCAGAAAAAATCGAGTTTTAAACTGTAAAATATATTAGCTTTTCGTAACCTGTTTATTCTAAAATCCTTGGAGATTTTATCGACAGCCACTTGTCTGCCCGAAGCGACTGATCTTTCCGTCCGCCAAATGAATATTTTTCTACCTTTAATCGCTAGTTTCAAAATTGACAATTTATTTTTAAAATGTATGTGAAAATCAAAGCTGCGATTTATAACCTTATTGCAATGTTTTCATTCTGAAACTCCTAGCCAAGTAGCGTATCGTGTCGCCTTGCACACCCTCTATTACTTGTTTTTTACGTTAATTTAGCAGCTTATAATAAACTTGTAAAATATTAGGAAAATTTTAAAAACATTTTCCCAACATTTTACAATTTTATTTTATGGGATTTGTTGATTTACAAGAAATATTCAATTTATAACTAACTACTAAATAACTAACCCCGTAAGGGAAAAAGATGTGATAATATGTATGTAGTAAACAATTTCTTTTATCAACACAACTTCATAAAGATATTGTAAATACTTAAATATAAATGAGATTAAACTGAAAAAAATAATTTTAAAACTGTAAAAGTTATTCCTTATGCATCGTGTTCATTTTGTAACTTACGTGGATTGTATTGAAAACCACTTGCCTGTGCTGTAACGCCCCGCTTGCCCTAATAAATATTCTTCAACTGTATTTGGCTTTAAACTCTCTCTTTTATTTATGAATTGGGTATTTTATTTGTTATTAATTTTAGTGCACACTGAATACTTTGTTTTATATTCTGGTTGATAGTAACAGTTTCCATGCATGTACCAGCTGCTTCACTACCCGCGTAGATCGTAAAAGCCGATCGAGGAAAATAACAAAAATCTGACGAATAATGTTAGTAGGCGATGCGGCTAGCAACCTTTCAATATTCTTGATTTCGTTTCCACCTTCATGTCCGCAAACATGCTAAACGTGGCTTTTAAATCTCATAAACCTGCTCTGTCTAACCCCGTAAGGGAAAAAGACGTGATAATATGTATGTAGTAAACAATTTCTTCAATCAACACAACTTCATAAAGATATTGTAAATACTTAAATTACTTCATTATTTTGATGTTTGTATGATTATGTAAAGTATAATTTTTTTACACGTTTTTTATTTATCTATGGGAGATTTAAATACTAATCGTATACGGGCGCTTTATATTTTACTAGCTTTCGCCCGCGGCTCCGCCCGCGTCAATGTCGATCCTTCGGGAATAGTACTTTTTCCCGGGATAAAAGTTAAAACCTATGTCCTTCTCCGTACTCCAGAGAACTTGTATGCAAAATTTCATGATGATCGGTTCAGTAGTTACGGCGTGAAAGCGTAACAAACAAACAAACAAATAAACAAACAAACTCACTTTCGCATTTATAATTAATATTATAAATGCGAAAGTGAGTTTGTTTGTTTATTTGTTTGTTTTAACTGTTAATCCTTACTAATGTAAGGATTAACAGTTAAAACAAAGCTGAAGATTAATATATTTTAGTACTTTTACAGTCAAATGCATAAACATGAAGGTAATACGTGCGCCTAATTTAGCCGGCCATCAGCATTAAAATGTAAAAACTTCTCGCAGCTTCCGCTGTCGTGGGTTTGGATTAGCATATAACAACCGAACTGAGCAGCTAATATATGTGCATGTGAACTTATTTAAACAGAAACTTTGTGTGCAGTGAGCTTATACGAGAAGAATCACCTCAGTTTGGCATTCACCAAATTCGGGCATTTTCATTGGGATAGCTTCATTTAGGCACCAGGCAAATAAGGAACGCTGCGGGTAATGATAAGATAATTAGATTAAAAATATTTCTAGGTATTTTTACCTATATGGAAACTAGTCACGGAGAAGATACAAGAAGCAGAGAATAACATATATTACTTATATTAACTTTATATAACGTTATATATCTAGATTGCCTTGGTAAATCATAATGATAATTCTAAATGAAAACTATGTGAAACAATTTTTGCAAATCGTAATGATGATCCGCATTATTATTAACATACCGTGTCATAAAGTGACTCCAGATTTCGTAGCTCCTGATACACCAATTTTAAACCACAAGGGCTTTATAGTCAGAATAATGAGGTAATGTCAAGTAAAAAGCACTAAGTAGTGTGGTAACGTAGGTAATCTTTTAATTTTCCTCTAGCAAAGAGTTCGTAGTTTCAAAAAATGTCATCTAAAATGTTTCATTTACTTGTAAATCATACTAAGTAAAAAAAAATAAAGTTAGTAAATTACTTGTAGTATTTTTGCTCGATGATTAATAAAGCACACTGATATCATAATGTGATATTGTGTAAAGGTGTTATATTGGAGGAATCACGTTGCGATACTAGCTTCCGTCCACGGCTTTGCTCAGTAAGCGAATATCCCTCAGGAACAGAATGGTAAATATTGTAAATAAAAGGTCGACTACAGTTCTTAGTGACGGGTATAATATTATAGAACTCTGACAGGGTGTGCATGGTCAATTGACTATGATACCTACTCGAAATGAATAAATGAATATTATAGAAATAAATAAATAATAAATAATAATAAATATATACGGACAAATCACAAAGATTGAGCTAGCCCCAAAGTAAGTTCGAGACTTGTGTTATGGGATACTAACTCAACGATACTATATTTCATAACAAATACATATATAGATAAACATCCAAGACCCAGGTCAATCTGAAAAAGATTATTTTCTATCTTGACCTGACTGGGGATCGAACCCGGGGCCCTCGTGTCGCAGGCTGGCGTGTTAACCACTGCGCCACGGAGCTCGCCGGAGAAATATTTCTTATAAGTACGCATTCCCATGCATAATTTCATGATTGGTTCTGTAAAAACAAAAATACAAACTCACTTTCGCATTATTATTAGAATTTAGTAAATGTATCCTTCTAGACAGAGGCAAATGAAGAAACGTTCTTGGATTAAGATTTCACAACGCGCTCACAGTAGGATTTGTTTGCAGCGGCGCGCGCCATTTTCGCGCAGCCGTTTGGGATAAAAGCGTCTTTGTGTCGTTGTATGGCGGAGGCCTTTCAATGCTAGATTGCACACTCGAGGGCTAGAGGATAGCGGCAAATTAGGCTTAGAGATAAGCCACGGCGCGGCGTGAATTGAAACTTAGATACAGCGGACGGCACTATTCAGTTTTGAGGCTTCTATGGCCAAATTATACAGATGGGAAGTTTGAAAGTTGCTTAGTGAGGTAGTGACCTGTTTAAAGGTACTTATTAGAAAGGTGGTTGGCTAGTTAGTGTCATTTATGATAGTAGATTTTGTTTTGGAAAATACGGAGAGCGAATAAGGAATTTATTTTTAAAGTAATTCATCATCATCATTTCGTGTAGGTGGCACGGTCAATCGACTGTGCACATACTGGAGTCAGAGTTGTGCGGAACCGCCTCTCGGCCTCTGACGTGGATTCTTTAACGACTACCAGATGGCAGTTGGGACCAGCCGGGCTTAACGTGCCTTCCGAAGCACAGAATCATCTTTATTACCAGACAATCAGATGATTCAAGCCTGTAATGTCCTAACCAAACTGGAAACAACTAAACAAAGTATGCTTCCCATGGTAATCGAACCCACGACCCCCGGGTCTACAGGCAAGCGCCTTAACTACTGGACCACGGAGGCAGTCATTCAAACTAATTAAAGATCAATAAATATATGTATCCAAATGCATTGAATTCTAACTATCCCAACGAATATTGCTATTTCTTAACTATCTAAACTACCAATCGAAATTAACAAACAATTATGAATTTTTGTAAGTTGTAAGGGTTACGAAGGATATACAAATAGGGCCCTTAATCTCGGAAAAAGTGCCATTCCCAAGTAAGCTAGGAAATTAACGACAACAAACGATTGTTAGTGAACATATAATGCCAAATACATGGATTTTGCTTCAATACCTTCTGATAGATTCACATCACAATACACACCTCCATACTGCGTTAATGAGAACATCGCATTCAACTCGCATAGAGGGGCACTGCACCACAATATATTGAAGTACGTATTTCACTCGAAAAGGCACTTGAAAGCCCTGTTCACAAGTAGCTAGCGTGTCATAAACACAGTGTATATCATTGAACCATAGATATTATAGTATTATCTCCGTTATTATATCGACACTGATATTATTGATAAGCATAATCTTATGAACCGAACTTGTACTCGTATGTAGGACAGTTTATGGATTTTTAAGGAACTTAAATGAATTCAAAAAAAATTAGGAATGTCAAATTTTATTGTTATTTCAATAGTCTGAACAATTATATACAGGGTACAAAAATTTGCGTAGCTAAAAATTGGTATGAATGTTTTGAACACCAATAAAAATGAGTATTGAAAAGTCTCCATCAATCCCGGACGTGGATTTTACTTGTTCAAGGACTCAAAAATGGGTTCTTCGCGTTTTTCAGCAAAACGGTAAGTTGTATTATAAAATTAGATTAGACAAAATTGTAGATCATTTAGTCTACCTAGTTAATAAAAATAAGAAAAATTCTGTCACATACATATTTATTTTTATAAACGGCGATGGCCTACGTAACGACATTTCACATACTCGACTTATTGTTAGACTGGGTTCTTGTATGTTAATTTATACATTGAATAGGTCATACATATTTGACTAAGTAATAATTGAATCTGACATTCGCCCTCTCGTACAATAGGGCTTGAATGTTTGGGTCGGGTTTAATTTGAAGTAATCTTATACCTCCAAACGCACGCATGTTTTTGTTAGATATTAACTAAATTCCAAATATTTTAACACGAATAACTTTTTTCTTAAACGGGATTTTTAGGATAAAAAAGGTGGAAAAGGGAATTAGAATAATGACGGTTTGCTAGCCACTTCGCCTTTTGACATGAATAAAAAACACTGATCATGTCGATTTGCAACCTAAAATTATACCTTCATGTTGGGAGTTGGGACACTTGTTTTGCCTTCCATAAGTGTCTTCATAAATTCGCCGTCACGTACCAAAAGTCTAAAGGGGGAGAGGGACAGCCAGGCATAATAACATAAAACAAAAGGAAACGTGGGAGTGATTTTGCACCAACAAGACAAACAGGTGACGGATACCCGTCACCTTGAAACCATTCTAGAAAGAGATGGAGGGAGTGCCGACAAGAGCGATTCTCTTTAATTTGATGATGGTCAGTCACATATTTAATCGCTACTTTACGATTACAAATATTGGTCATTGGAAGAAGAAACTAACACAAATCATCTAAGCATAATTGTCTGTCGAACGAGAAAAATCCTTACTCCTATTCAGTTATTTGGTACACATTACGTAAAAACTACCACATCTCTTAGCGTTGATTCACAATAAAAATATAAAATTTATGTTATTCAAAGAATTAAAATAATAGAATTAGTATAACTATTCAGAGAGGACACGCAGTCACCATGCCGCACGGTCATCTTTTAGATTAGATTTTATTTAGGTTTAGCTTGTAGTTAATCGTGATTGTATTTATTTCTTTTCTTCTTACAAATAAAGGGAATACAATATGTTAAAAAAATCAAATATAAATAATAAATAAATATATACGGACAAATCACACAGATTGAAAATTTTACGGCGTACTGAAAACAAAAAGCCTGGACTATTTGACACGGATTGTCTGCGTTGTTCAGATAGCTCGTTCTCGAGTTGTTCATTAGAACAACGCATGACAAGAACAGTGCAATGTCGTTGTTGTTCAGTTGGCAGCTTTATTGTTCTCACTTGCGACGCTACTAAAAAGGATTTCAACTTTAGGAGCGTGAATACCGTAAGAGCCTTTTTACACGGTCTCATTTTGCATTGATGAGTATTTCAAATTCATCAATACAAAATGCAAAATGCTTGGCAGGCGGGTTCGCGTAGCAGGCAGCGTAGCTTCTTAGTTTTGTGCTTCCAACGTCATCGTTATGCTCATTGGAAGATTTTAGGGAAAGGATTGGAAATTGTTGGATTTGGAAACAGAATGAAGGTATAGGGATACAACTAGTTATGTGCCGTAGAGAAATTATCTTTTTTCATTAATTCCTTCTTATAGAAATTAGAGGGAAATTTACAATAATTCTCGATTTCTCAATAATTCCTGCACTTGAGAGAAAGAAGAAGAAATTCTTGGGAAAAAGTTGCGAACCGTACTTACCGATCTCGAATATAAAAAATTTTAGAAAATGCAACCACTGGATAGACAGTTGGAGATAATACCCCTGACGCCCACTGATGAAATCAAGTATTTGGTAGTATCAGGTGTTAGTTCAAGTACTTACCTTTTTATAAACAATGTTAGTTTCTCAGTCTCTTGAACCTATAAAATGCTAAACATGGCTTTTACGTCTTATAGACCCGGGCACTGTTTCCCCGCAAGGGGAAAAGACGTAATAGTATGAATTAACCAACTTACTACACGTACAATTTTTCTATACTCCTATAACCCATGCCAACAAAAGTATGGATGCTGTTTATTTTTTGCAAGTAAAGTACAAATTAGTCTCGTGTGTTATCGCCCGAAGGCTCGTCGACAATGAGATATCCCTTTTCCGATTGCAAGCATTGTGTGCGATAGTGTATTGATCGTGTACTTTGCTATTGTCACGTATTTATGTCTTGTCATACTTTTCGAACTAGTTGGGTTCGAGTTCGTTGCGAAAATAAAAGAGTAAGAGTTATTATTGCAATCACTATTGTTTCTTGTTTCATTGTGGGTATTTTTAAGATAGGTGAACGATTATTTTAATTGTACTTTTCTTCGTTATTGTCAGATTTATTGGTGACTAGATTATCGATTCTCGTTGATCATAATATTATAAACGTATCATAAATTCGAAAGTAACTCTGTATGTTACGTTACGTCTTCACACTTCAACCATTGAAAGGATTTATATGTTTGTCATGAAAATAGTGTTAAGTCCTAAGAAGGGAAATATGGTATTTTCTTCCCGGAATAAATTGAACTATATTATCGCAAGGGCGGCGGCAGGCGAAATCGAATGGTTTATAAATCAAATATCAAAAAACGTTAGGTCTAATTTCTGGGAGACTTTCTTCGACCGAAGTGTGGCCACATGAGTACTAGTGGGTACAGGAAGAGGATAATTGAAGTAAGGTCGTTTGAATTGAATTTAGGTAATTCTAATTGTGGTACTGTGTCTAAGTTTGGTAATTGTGTAGCCGTGTGGTTTCCAGCAGAGTAGAATAGGACCTCTCCAAGTCTTCCCATGGATGTCGTAAGAGGCGACTTAGGAAATACAAGCTAAACCAAACTCATAAACATCAATGAGACCTCTTCAACCCGTCTGGCCAGCGAGGAGAGTGTTGGCCAAATCCTCTGTCTGCTCTGGCTAAGTATGGCTCCGGTAGTACAAAGAGGGTCATGCTCCTGCAGTGGAGACTAAAAAGATCTGATGATGATGATGATGATTAATTGTGGTACGGTTTTTATTTTTGTAGTATAGAGTAGATGTCGTTCATATACTACCATCGACAGAGAGCATTAGTTTTAAGCACAAATTGCTCGGCAGTTTCAGTGGCTTTAGTGCACTTTAGAGTGCAAAATACAGTTACGGAAGTATTAGCATGACTAGTAGTGGAGTTGCATTTACGTAGGTATTTTAGATCTCTAATTTATAGGTAGTGGGCTTATTCACAAAAGTGAACCAAGCCGAAAAAAAACTGGATTATCAACAAAAATAAACATGAATATCTACTTATTTTTGCAAGACTGCCAAAAAGGATGTATTGTTCTTTGAGTTCATGTATGTATGTATGTTAGTTTGTAAATATGTCTACATGTAAGTTTTTTTTATTCCAAAATAACTTCTAAATTCCCTAACGGATTTGGACATATGAGTTATCTTTACAACTCTGACAGCCTCCCAAATGACAATATTTTTACCAAGGCTTGTTTTTAGGGTTCCGTACCCGGCTAGCTACCCGGCTAGCGGCTCCCATACAACAGACAATATTTTTTGCCGTTTATATAGATGACGGTATGGAACATTTCGTGTGGGAGTCCGACTCGCACTTGGCTGGTTTTTTATTTTTGTTGTCAGTTTAAGTTATCGTTATATAGGTAATTTATATTGGGCGTTATATTGGTCTATGGTAAAGCCTATACACACGGTCACATGTGCAATACTTTAATTTTATGACACATCGATAATTTTGCGCTAATTTTGTCTGATTGGCATCATTGGTTCAATGCCCATCGCCATTCATCAGTCAACGTGATCACAAATAATTAAAACATGACATTCACCCAAACAAACCATAATATGAAGGGTGTTCTAAACAGCTGCATATCAGTGCGATCGTGTCAGAGCAGGAAACGCATGTTTGCTCCATACAAGCGACAAACACACCCTCCGAGACAAAGGCGTCTCACAATGGACACGAGACGCGAGAGCAGCGCTGTACGATGACAAACTACCAGTCTGTCTGTGCGGGATATTTAGATAATAACTTAAAATAATATTCTTGCTCAAAATGATATTTCCATGCCAATCTGGGAAAAAAGAAGAAACATAAAATATACCAGAGGTTTTCCCAATACTAAGTACCTAATCGCAAAAAAGATTTCACGAAAATTTAGAGAATTCTTACATGTTTAAATGTGTAGTTAATAAAATATGACGGAGGGGTGTGTGGGCGTTCGTCGTCATCCATCAAAAATAATCAAAATAAATGAAAACTATGGTTTACAATGCACTCCTAGATTTAATATTATAGTAGGGGAGCCCTTGATGCTAAATGTGGTAATCCACAATAGGTCCCCACGATGCTCGAGTTAATACTCGAGCATCGTGGGGACCTATTAGACTTTAAAGATTAGGTGGTAGAAAGGAAAAAAGATGATATGATAATTTTCATTTCATGGGTGGGGAGAGCAGATAGGGGGTTTCAAACATTCAAAACAAAAATAATCGTCACATGAAAATATTCAAGCGCGTCTAATTAATACAAGCTGGCTTTATCACATTCCAAAAATTGTGTATTAATAATCTGATGATTTGACCATGACGTTAGGGGGTGGGAGGGTAACAAAAGTGCAGACAAAAAGTCTAAAAAAATCACAAATGTATCCTCGGTCGTGATCGGCTGTTTTTTATTAGGAACTAAATAATTTAAGAATAACTAGGAACGTATAATCTGACGATATGCATATGTTGTAGCAAAAAAAATATAAAAAACATAACCCCCCATTATTAAAGTCGGATATGTGGTGGAGGTACTTATACTGCGTTAGAGGTATCCCTCATATCTTAATCTGACGCGCTCGAGTAAATCCCAAAATCCCCTCTTGGGCTTTAGCTTTTAATTAGTAGGGGAACTAGGTATTAACACAATCACATTACAGTTTATGAAAAATAATCAGGTACGATCAGGATGGAAACCGATTACTTTTCGGAACGCGGTCAAGTCGGTCCTCGGCTGGCCAGGCTCGACGTTTATTAAAAAATTTCATATTTCATCCAAAGTTTGCCTGAGCTGTCACTTGTCAAAACCGTAGTGCCAACCTCAGTTTCCAACGCACATCCTAACGTTCCGATTTGCTATCTCCGACAAATATATTTTAATAATTTTTAGGTTAAATACAATGAACACTTTTAATAGAATTAAGATCTTCAATGTACTGTATTTTAATTGAATATTTAGATTTTAATAATTTTATATTGTTTATAAAATATGTATATAGTTAAGCCATATCCTTGGCTCCAGTTAAAAATAAGCGCTGTGGCTCACCGCTATCATCGTAAAGCTAGCTGGCCGCCTTTTCAGCAATTACTTTTTGTATTATTTTTTTATGTAATACTCATTTTTTATTGGAATATATTTTGAATTATGTGAAATCTTAAATCTTGAAATCCTATGTCTTTGAGGCTGAGGAATCATATAAATGGCAACTCAGCTGCCATCAACAGTTGGAGATAAAGACTTTTAAAAAAATATTTTATAAAAGAAGTTGGACTATATCCGTTTTAATAAAGGAGGCTTTTGATCTTGCGATTGACTTCGACTGTTCCAAAAATATTATACACTCTTTTTTGTGTAATAAATAACAAAACCAGTTATTTTGAAATTACATAGGGAAGGAACTTATTGTGGCTGAAACGGTAAGTGAGTAAATCAAATCCCACCAGTGAATTAATTGGCCATAACTAAATAAGTTAAAATGCGTAAATACGTGGTTATTGGTTGTAACGACATATTAGCCTTTTGAGGTAGAAAACGTCCAGCCATGAAGAAGAACGGTTACGTTGTACCTTTTGATTGCTACACTATCTGTCCTGTAAAATACAAAAGTGTTGTTAGCGTTCGGATGACAACATCCGCGATAATAGAGCTGTTCAACGCGCTCGGGTCCGGGCTCGCGGTAATGGCCGCCTACAGACACCCTTCATTTGTGGTGATTACGGGAAAAGGATAAGAGGAATAAGACGGAATGGGAAAATCAGTGTTATGTTTTAGTGGAGGATAGTGAAACGTTGGATTGCAATTTGGTGACGAGGGTGGCCTAGATCCAAATGAAGAGCGAAGGCTATGGTCATACGTAACAGGCGTTTTGCAGATTTATTTAGTTTTTCGTTGCCTACTGCTCGTCGTACACTTTATACAGGTGTATAAAACATACATAGAAAACCATAGACATACATAGAATACCGGCAAAAGAACCATTATGAACATGGAGCATGGAGATATTAAAAAGAACGTTTACGTTATACCTTTTGATCGCTAAAGGACTAATTTTAGTACCTGGTTTGAACCATTACGGGAGCAAAATAAGTCGACATTTATTACTTTGACATTTTGTCAGGTGTCATTGTTAATTTATATTGGTCGGATAATGGCTTAAACTAGTTTATTAGTCCTCGTTTTATGATACGACGGTATCTGTCCTGTAAAATACAAAAGCGTTGACAGCGTTCGGATGACAACATCCGCGATAATAGAGCTGTTCAACGCGCTCGGGTCCGGGCTCGCGGAAATGGCCGCCTACAGACACCCTTCATTTCCTGGCTCCGACCCTTCAAGTACTCTAGTTTGATGTTTTCTTCTTTTTGTGATCATCGATTAAAAGTCTAACACTGAACATATCTGAGGGTTGTCTAGTTTCCCGGAACGCCTTCCACCGAATTAATTTGGCATATGTTACGAAATGAAATGAAATAGAATTTTATTCAAATTGGGATATCATGTATCTCTTTTTGAACGTCATATTATTATTTTTAATATTTGCAAAATCGATAAGCTACTAGTCAAGTTTTTAAGCTTTTAAGTTTTAAGCGTTTAAGCTTACTTACCCGCTGATGGTCAAGCTTTCTTTATGTGAATGAATCTTAAACATTTGACTAGCTCCGTGGCGCAGCGGTCAACACGCCAGCCTGCGACACGGAGTGACCGGGTTCGATCCCCGGCCAGGTCAAGATGGAAAATGATCTTTTTCAGATTGGCCTGGGTCTTGGATGTGTATCTATATATGTATTTGTTATAAAATATAGTATCGTTGAGTTAGTATCCCATAACACAAGTCTCGAACTTACTTTGGGGCTAGCTCAATCTGTGTGATTTGTCCGTATATATTTATTTATTTGTTTCGTAGTTTTTGAGTGTAATAATTACAAATAAACAAAAAAAAATGTATTTCTCTTTATAATATATATTATTTGTGTAGATTAGTATAGCTTATCTATTGCCAGCGGCTTTTGTACACGTGTTCATGAATTATTCATGCTTCAGCTGGCCATAAAACCCATGCTAAAATGGCCTGCCTACTAACATCCTTTATTTTCTGACTTCAACTGACACTCTTGAGAGAGACCCTGAAGACGGTGGGCCTTGTCCTATGCCTTGTTCCTTGGTCGAATCATTCGGATCAGCATACCCTAAATTAGAGGATTACAGGCACTATGCGCCAGGCGATATTTTGAAGCTCCTGTAGTCCTTCTTCAGAAATCGCTCTGTGGGTATGGTATGGGCTAAGTACAAAATAACTCGAAGGTTAGAAATGCTTCCGATTCTTATAATTGGCCCATTGATGATAAGTAAATATATATTTGGCGAGCTCCGTGGCGCAGTGGTTAACACGCCAGCCTGCGACACGAGGGCCTCCGGTTCGATCCCCTGTCCGGTCAAGATGGAAAATGATCTTTTTGAGATTGGCCTGGGCCTTGGATGTTTATCTATATACTAGCTGTTGCCCGCGACTTAGTCCGCGGCAACTTCTGTTATTATGATTGGTATAGATTAATAATTTTCCCCCGTTTTAAAGACATTTTTTATTGATACTTCGCTCCTATTGGTCGCAGCGTAATGTTTTATAGCCTGCTTTTCTCAATAAATGGACTATCCAACACAAAAACAATTTTCCAATTTGAACCAGTAGTTCCTGAGATTAGCGCGTTCAAACAAACAAACTCTTCAGCTTTATAATATTAGTATAGATGTATTTGTTATAAAATATAATATCGTTGAGTTAGTATCCCATAACATAAGTCTCGAACTTACTTTGGGGCTATTTTAATCTGTGATTTGTCGGTATTTATTTATTATTATATTTGTTGACCTATATCTGAACAGCGCTAGTAATAAACAAACCGTCCTTTTCCAATTGGGAAGTACAAGTAATTTATACGTAGTTACTTGCAGTTTCCAATAGGACATTTTCTGTCCAATAATCTCGTATTGCCAGTTCAGTATTTCGGCGAACGCCGGCACTTCCCAGGCGTCGGGGGAAGTGTCACAGAGCACTCTAGAGCAACTGTCGGCAACTTCGGCGAGTGTCTACAGCTGCACGAGTTTCCGAGAGCAAAAGGCCAGGCAACTGAGAATTCAAGTGTAAGTTAACGTTTGCCGTTTATTTGCTATTAGTGTCGCATTTAAATATAATTAACTTAGCTGGGTAAAGATATATACTCGTAACAATAACGATTGACAGTTACTATAAATATCTTTAATATGTAACAAAATAGTAATATTACCCTTTTTATAATACACTTCGGCATTTTTTGTTTTAATGGATATGCTTTCTAGCGGTTCCATTTAAATTTCATCAGAAATCGGTTCAGTAGATTGAATTCGTTTTTTTTATATGACAGTTTATTTGTATGAGTGTTGCATATATATTTATTCCAGCCCAAGGGGGCTGGGGGTGTCTATTAGGCAACTGGTTGTAATATCTTTACCGAATCATATCACAGCATCATCAGTAAATACTTAATACTGTTGTTATAGCTCACTTGCTCTTTCCCGCGGCTCCGCTCGCGTTAATGTTATTCTTTCGAAAATAGTACTTCCGAGATCAATGGTACGCAAAATTTTATGATGATCGGTTTAGTGTTATTAGGTAGCAAAAGAAATTTCCATTTCTTTTGGTACCTAATTAAGAGCAGCGGGGATTGGGAAAGAGTAAATGAAGGAAATCATCCTTTAGTCAATTAGCTTAACAGTAAAAGATATATTTTAGAGCACTGGAGGGCAAATGTGGATGTTGGTTGTAAAGGCTCGCGAGGTCTACTGTTCTTACAGAACCACTAGTAATATAAATTCTGATAGAAATTCTGGCTCCGGTTTATAAGACGTTAAAAATAAATGGAGTTCCAATGATACATGAGTAAACAGACGTCCCGGACATCTTAAAATACATAAATTACTTTTACAAACACGTTAATGCTCACATTTTCGGAAAACTTGAACTAATTTCCATAATTTGTCAGAAAACATTATTCTCAAATGAAAATCTTTCAGCACTCTAACAAATTTGAATACTTAATTCACCGAAAACATTTTTACAGGCGATTTATAACGTAAACCGTATTGAGCCGTCTCTATTAAATGTCGGAGCGTTTATTCATGCCAATATTAATTCCGTTAATGCGTAGGCCTGCGCTGGTCAAATCTGTCAGCTTACGAGGACTTAAGAAGGGCCATGTTTAAACAAACCCACGCCTTTTACTAACGATTGTGCTATGAAATTATCTAGAGAATTATCGTACTTATTTTTGAGTGTCTGTTAAGGCTGATTGAAGTGTTTGCGCAGTAATTCGATGGACGGAGCGTGATGTTCAAGTTTTTTGAAGAAATTACTCAATTTATTAATAAATATATAGGAACAAATTACACAGATTGAGCTAGCCCCACAGTAAGTCAACTTGTTTTGTGGGACGCTAACTCAACGATAGTATATTTTATAATAGATACTTGTATAATTAAATATCTAAGATCTGAAAAAGGTCGTTTTCCATCATGACCTCAACGCGGATCGAACACTGGCACTCTCGTGGCGCAGGCTGACGTGTTAACTACTGCGCCAGAACTTAACTGGAGACAGAGACAGCACAAGAATTTGAGCCGTGATTAGTTAAGATTTTTTTGAGGATTCGGGGGTTAAAAATATTTAAGTTACGGCTAAAAAGCAAAGAAGCAAGTATCCAAGTGTTTTCTGAAGTTGGAAGCGGCCAGGTATGGCTCCTAAAAGCAGAATATTGTACACGCTCGCCGCGTGCCTCGCAAATGTTATCTGCTGCATGAGAAGATTAATAGTAGATTGTGACACAAGGGCCTTAAATAATACATTTTTGTGAGGGCATTATTTTAAATCCCGAGTGGAGCAAGGGATGCTAAAGTAGACTCCTGAGTGAAGCGAGGGATTCAGAGATGTTGCCCATATAAGTATTATGTTGGATGATACATTCTGCTTTCTTCTCCCTCTATGAAAAAATATTTGTGTTTTCACTTCCACGGGATCGAAAAAGTTTGAGTTTAAGAATTAAAAAACTTTTTGTTCCCTCGGAAATAAAAACCTATTTTAGACCATCGCGTTTTGTTTTTTGAATTGATGTGATGAAATAAATAAAGGTTTTAGGGATAAACAACTAGCACTCGTATAGTGATTCCATAATTATATAGCTGACTGTGCATATCATACATCAGAAGGATCTAACATATACTACAATAACTTATAATGTATGGATTGAGTAATAACAAGGCAGTAAGGCAGCTGGGTGTTTTCTGGAGTTGGAAGCGGTCAGCCGGCCTATTTGCTAACTCAGTGACCAACGTTTTGATAGTCACTTTAAAATACATTACGGGTTTCCGATGAGTGACTATATTTATTAAAGATATATAAAACGTAATGTACTTTGAAATTACTATCAAAACGTTGTACACTGAGTAAGCAAATAGGCCGGCTGGTGTGGCTGGTAAAAGCCGAACCTTGTGAGCGCTCGCCGCATGTCACGCATCTATCATTTGCTGCCTAAAAACTTAAAGAGGTTTTTAACAACGAACTTATATCATGTTTGGGCTAAGTGAACCGAAGAAATAAATATACGACGATACGATTTTTTTAGTATCATGATGAATCTTTTATGTATTTGTATTGACGGCGTTTCTATGGAGTTTCATTTATCATAGACGCAGTGAGATTGGAGTACAATGAATAAAATTTTCGTCCTAAGTCTTGTATGTTGTAAGGCTACATAAATAATTATGAGGAAAAAATAATTATTACTATAAAAATATGAAATACATAAAATTTACTTAGTGTTGTCACTGGAGAAACGCATTTTCCGTAGTTTCATGAAATGATGTGTGAGTTTTTGCAATCGAAGCTTGACCTTTTCAATCGCAATACGGGTCACTTTTTGTTTGTTTATAATTCCGTGTAACCCACAGTTATAATAACTCACCGTTATATACACCATATAATAACCCACAGTTTCAAATTCCGCCGCCTGACCCTAAAAGTCAAAACATGTTCGCTCGCCAAGCCCGCGCATCTCATAATCATAACACACACTGAGCGCAAGCTGAATCGCATTTATTTTATTCGTTAAGTCTGATTCTTATATTCCATAGTTTAAAACTCAGTGGCAGGTTTTGCTTTTCCGCCTGTCCACTAAAAGCCAAGTCTGCGCTCGCCACAACCCCGCATCTATCATCCATCTTATCACACTGAGCGAGAATAAAATAAAGCTAAAATAAAAGCATAACAGGTATCCTGGTATTCTGGAAGAGACTGCTTGGTAATAAGGCCGTTATTATCAAGGTAATCTCTTCCAGGCTACCTTTGGGTAATAGGAATAAATCGACATAATTAATGCGTGGGATAAACTTTAACCTAGCATCCTGTATCATAGCTGGGAACTAAATTTTTTGATATTTTCATACAAAAGCGTTCGATTTCAAAGCGGCCCGGCAATCTGGAAGTAAATGCAGATTTTTTTGTTCCCAGAATTGGTCCCACAGGAAATGTTGTTCATTTTGACGGGCTGATGATTTAAGGGGCAAGTAACTAACATCCTGCATATGTGAATGTAATATATATAAATACATTATATCATCACATCGTACAGTAATCGCAAAACTAGTACATTTAGACTTGTAGTTTAGTTCAGAATGCATAAACTCAGCGGGTAGATTTTGCTCATATGCTGCCCGTACACTAAAAGCCAAATCATGTCCACGTTCGCCGAGACCGCGCATCTATCTTCACATCACACGCCGACCGGACAACTGGGTCACTTTTGGTTTGGATATATCTATTTACTAAGTAAACAAAAGGATTTAAAAGGTCAAAATGATAAGGAAATATATCGGCTGTCTTGAACCCAGCAATATTTGTATCTCAGAATCAGAATTGCGAAACACACAGAATCGTATAAAAACACGAACAAAAAATAAGTTAGTTCTCCCATACGAATTCACAGTGGGTCGAATTTGTATGAGAAGTCTATTAATTAATTACCTTTTTTTACCAATTCCGGGATTAAAATTTTGCCAGACGATTTAAAATCAGCCTGTATATTAATTTAAGTAAGAAAAACAATCCACGAAGATTTTATTACCATTTGTATTTATCCACGAGTATTATAATTCTACAAACTACTCGAATTAATATATAATAAGTTATTAAAGTATTAAGTTAATACACAAGTTGATACTTTTTTAACGGATAAGATAGAAATTAAAAGACTATAGGTATACAGCAAATTATTTTTTGCTCCACTCCGCCACTTAATGACATAACCAATAAGAGGCGGCACCACCGTAGGGGATATATTAATTCTGTGTGATTTGTCCCTCACAAATCCCTAATTAACATGACAATTATATCTACCATCATATATGCTATCACGTCTTTGTCACTTAGAGATAGACATAGCCTAGGTTCATATAACCGATTGTGACAAAGGTCACGATTAGCATGTATGTAATTGGGAAAAATGAATCAAAATAGTGATGGGTTGCTAGACGAATCGCCTTATGACGTAACTCGTTCCCTCTGCACGTAACGTGAAAAAGTGCCTGAAAAGGCCTATTTTCTGAATAAATATTTGAATCTTTGAATCTGCCAGCTTCAACGGACTGCGCGGAAAGACAAGCAGTATATTTACGTTTTTTCTTTTCTCTCAGACCAGCATAGAAAAGAATATGGAATATCTGCCATATCTAAATAAAAATCTGTAAAAGTGAAAATAATTTGATTAGATATTTAAATATTAATACACAATACAAATAAAATTAAATAATAAACATAGTTTTTTTCTAAAAAATAAATTAAAAAAAAAAGCGTCAAATATTTAAAAACCCGCTCTTTCTGTTTGCCGTGCAAAGGTGCCCAATACGCTGGCAGCGTTCCCTCGCTGAATCACGATGGCCATCCTCTGCACGAGAAACGAACTAGAGCGGGGGTCACCAGGTCTCTCTGATATTCTAGTCCCTATCTCACCAATGAGCTTTTTGGCTTATCGCGTTTGTTAGGTATATCATTTTTTTACCTAACATTTCGAATCTTAGTTTATATGCGAACATGGAAAAAGTTTTCGAAACGTTAGGAGTAAAGATAATGTAACAAACGTGAATTAAACAAAACCGCATTAAGTGATTTAATTTCAACGTGTAATAATTGTGGTAACATTAGAAAACATTACTTTGATTAAATTTGAAATTGATCACACAGGGGCTTAAAGCTCGTCGCAGATTCCTATTCTGACTTATAGTTACAATAACAAAATTCTTTAAATAACTCCATTCAAGATCTGGGTAAAGACTTTTCTCTTGAACCACCCACTCTATATATTGCTGGAAACTGCATTAAAATCCGTTGAGTACTTCTAAACTACAACGGATAATCGAAATACTCATCTAAGCCAACAGACAGCGAAAGCGACTTCATTTTATACTATGTAAATAAAGAAGTCATCATTTCGAGTAGGTGGACCCACTGTCAATCGACCATGCACACCCTGGTGTCAGAGTTCTTTGGAACCCCCTCTCCGCCTCTGACGTGGTTCCTTTAACGACTACCAGATCTACCAGGCTTAAAGTGCCTTCCGAAGCACGGAAACATCTTCATTATCAGACAATCAGGTGTTTCGAGCCTGCAATGTCCTAGCCAAAATGGAAACAACTAAACAAAGTATGCTTCCTGGGAATCGAACCCATGACACCCAGGTCAGCGCAAACGCCTTAACCACTGGATCACTGAGGCAGTTAAATAAAGTAGTAGAAGCGCGTCACTGGCCGCCGAACTTCAAAGTTCATTTACAGTTGTCGGATACATAAATATAAATATAAACAAGAACTTTTGTTTAAAACATTTATTACATTTACTCAACCTACTTGTTAAGTGACGGTAATTACCGTCTTTGACTTTAATTTCATAACGCGGGAGCTCTCACTTCAACATCAAACTGCACGAAGTTGCTAAGAGTTGAAGTTTAAAATTCAGCAACATGACTGGTGGAGTTGGCAAACTGTTTTACACGAAAGCACTTAAGTTTAACTCACTTGCGGATAATTGGCGCATTTTGCGGCGCGCTGCCAGTGATAATGGTGTGTAGAGAAAATGTAACTTTCTTGTTTTATTGTAGAGGCGTAAGAAGATGTAAGAATGAAAAAGAACTTACATACTTACATCAAGTATCGCCAAAGTCAGTTCACAAAAATGTCTGTACAATTTACTTACGCATATTTACCATTTCATTACTAGAATCTCTTTTCTTAGCACGCTCTCGATTGCATCTTAACTGTAATGCTTTGGAGTTCGGGCACTGCTTTCTGACTTACTGAACCTACATTGAAGTAACTTAATTATTGTGTTCGAAACTGTAATTTCATAAAAGCGGCTACTTTGAACGTGCGACTGCACCATAAAGTTACTAAAAGTGGAAGTTCTAAGTTCAACAACATTACTGCGCGCGGAGTTGGCAACCTGCTTTACACGAAAGAACTTAAGTTTGACTCGCTTGCAGGAAATTTGCGCACTTTGCGATGTGATGATGGCGTGTGAAAGCAGGTAAGCATAAGTATGAAAATGTATCTGACTATTTCAGTTAGAGAGGTTACACAATGAATTAGTGGAGAGTAATTAATTAGAATTGCAATATATTTAAGGCTTGTCGCTTGTGAACTTCCAAGAGTTGGCAAACGCTACGTGGCTAATACGCTACAGTGGCTAACGGTAGCGTATTAGCCACGAAGCGCATATGCCGCTCAAAGTCAGTCATCGGACAGTCAGCCGCTTACTGTGAGCCTATTGGGGACGTGTCCATAAAGAAATAATTTGATTTTGTATGCCGATACATTGTGGAATCCATATTTAGTTTAAAAGTTTTTTTCGACCTATGTTTACAAAAGAAATTGTGAATTTACATACATTCCACAGGTAAAGTGCCGCTAAAGTCAGTTTAACCCTTCAAGCACGAGAAACGCAGACACAATGGATTTTCTATTGTTATGCATCCTCATTGGACCGCTTGGTGGTTGAGAGGTCAAAAAATGTGACTCTACAATATACTTACACATTTACCTTTTGAAAAGTGTATTTCTTTTCTGAGCACGATTAACTGTAATGTTTTGGAATTCGGAGACTGATTTCCGACTTGCCGAACCTACATTTTAAGTAATTAAATTACTGTCTTCAAAACTGCAATTTCATGAAAGCAGCAACTCGACATGCACCTGATCTACAAAGTTGCTAAAAGTAGAAGTTCTAAATTCAGCAACATGATTGGAAGAGTTCGCAAACTGCTTTACAGGAATGAACTTCAGTTTAACTCACTTGCGGGAAATTTGCGCATTTTGCGGCGCGCTGCTTGTGATAACGACATGTGGCGGCAGTCAAGCACGGATAGTCTCATTATGTAACTAATCATATAATTTAAGGACAGGCACCCACAAGCTAGATGAATGCTTAAGAATTAAAAAAAAATTATACACTAGTTTCCGAGATTATTTGGACTTGAACATTTGGAAAACAGACGAAAAAGCCCTGTGTACAAAAAAACACTTTCTTGGCGAATATCTTTTTACTATTATCTACTATGGATATAAGGTCACTGACGTCGATAATCAAAACAGCTGATTTATCGATTTTAATAAAAAAAATAATATTTTGTATAAAAACAAAAGAACAAAACTTAGCGTGCCGATTTCATGAAATTTTCTACTAAAGCATTTCTTTGAGCATTTTTTGAGATACCTTAATATATTTGCGCTTAATTTAAATGGACCTTGTATATTATCCGCGACTATGTTATACTTATTGTACAGTGTCTTGGCACTGTTTTAACGGCAAGACATTTGCCTGACGCCAACTTTTCATGGGTATGCTTTTGCACAAGAAGGCACTTATACCTCTGTTATTTGATAACCACGTACAAAAGTCATAGTAATGTATATGTGCTTTATGCTTTTTGGACTAGCGTTACCACGCAAGTCTGAATAGCATAAAGCACAAAGAAAAATAACAGTTTACACTTAGCCTAAACTTATAAAATTCTTAAACTTAAGTCATCAATCTTGATTGTACTTCTTAAGAGAAATAACTCCACGCTTTTCCTACACAAAGGATCAAATTTATAAAGCAAAACTCCAGAATCAAATCGCTATTTCCACTTTAGCTCAGAATATTTTACATTTACTCAGCTTTTAAGGAAGTTTTCCATGCAGATAAGTGATATTATTTTAAAGTTAGTTTTTGTTACCAACTTAAAAATAACGTCCAAGTGGGTTAAAGAACGGGTGCTAAAGTATGCAAAATTGTTTTTCTGGAGAATTATGTCACTCAGGCGAGCGTGGGCAGATGCTGGCAAACTCCGGAGTAACGATACTACAGTTTTGGATGGAAACTTTTGCATAAACCTGCACTTAGCCGTCGAGCGCGGTAAATAATGTATTTTGATGTAGATTTCCTCGTGTATATGGGGTATGGGATAAGCCACTTTTCCATTTCAGCAATGGGTGCGTAAAGTTTCGAGAAGTTGGATTTTTATGGGGCTGAAATGGAAGCCGGAAGAGCTGTTAAACGGTTTCTGTTACTGAGTTACTGACGATCTCTGAGGCTCAGTGGTACCGCAGGTACCTTTAATCGTAGGATCCCGGTTTGATTTCCGGTCAGGTCAAAATGGAAAACGATCTTTTTCAGATTGGCCTGAGGTCTTGGATGTTTATCAATATATGCGTCTATTATAAAATTTTGTATCGTTGAGTTAGTATCGACACACGTTCACAACTTAGTAGAAGAAGTTAAAAACTAACTCAATCTGTGTGATCTGTCCCAATATTTTTTTAACAAGCTTTTATTTTTATTCGATTCCGTTATCTATAAAAACGTCAAATAAATCATGTCTGTTGTATGGGTATCCCTTTAATATTAATTTCATTTATATTCAAGTAATAAAAATGAAATTTTTATTTAAGTAATTATTTAGTTTTAAAGTGAATATATAACTAAATATTCTGTGATTATTTCAAGCGTCGTTATAACACAAGGCAATAATTAGGTCTGTTTTATGGGAGCCTCCCCCTTTAATATTAATTTAATTTTGTTATTTATTTTGACTGACTCGCCCCTACAAGACAGCATTCTCTTCATTTAAACGCTGTATAGAGCAAAAAGCATAGAAGCCGCATATTCCTAGAGCCAATTACGTACATTTCACTCAAAATACACACTTTTAAGTTTCGCTTTCATTAATTACATAATTATAACAACTAGTGGTCGCCCAGTGGCCGAAATTCAACCATAATTAATTTAAATTAGGTACCAGTTATGTGTGAAATACATGGTAGTGAGTGTTATGTGTTCTTTATTGATTTAATGTAGCATAATTAAAAATATGCATTATGTACTCCTTCTCTAGCTTGTCTAGCTCCGTGGCGCAGCGGTCAACACGCCAGCCTGCGACAAGGAGTGACCGGGTTCTATCCCCGGCCAGGTCAAGATGGAAAATGATCTTCTCCAGATTGGCCTGGATCTTTGATATTTATCTATACATGTATTTGTTATAAAATATAGTATCGTTGAGTTAGTATCCCATAACACAAGTCTCGAACTTACTTTGGGGCTAGCTCAATCTGTGTGATTTGTCCGTATATATTTATTTATATTCTCTATATAAACTATAAGTTTGCAAAACTTAACTCCTCTGTCCGTACAATTTTCGTAAAACGGAGGAGTTTTTACTTCACATATCTTAATATATATAAATCTCGTGTCACAATGTTTGTCCTCAATGGACTCCTAAACCACTTAACCGATTATAATAAAATTCGCACACCATGTGCAGTTCGATCCAACTTGAGAGATAGGATAGTTTTTAACTTATGGCGAAACGAAGTTCGCCGGGGCAGCTAGTAAATTTATAGATATCTCCTTCTATCTGCAGCAAAGCAGTAAACAATGTCTTCAAATATTAGTATGAAGAAATAGAAAAGCGGGTGTCGACGCTTGAAGTACGGGTCTCATGATAAACTGGAAAAGGAAGAACTTTTTATGAAAATAAATTTAATAACAAATTATTGGGTCTTTACCTATAATCGTAATTTCACATACTCACGTTTTTAGTATCACTTCGGGTTTGATGAATTCCAGTTAAGTAAAATTTTGCATGTATTTACGGATTATAAAATTCAAATTAATACATAGTCCACATTTAAGTTTTTATATAAATAGAAATGTTTTTAATCCAATGTCAAATGTTTAATTTCATAGGTTACCCATCACTTAATTTATATTCCTGTACCCAACTTCAACTAAATAAATAAGTATGTACCTACTCAAGTTTTCTTTATTCTTGTAATTAGAATATTTTTTTATGACATAGGGCGGCAAACGAGCAAGCGGGTCACCTGATGGTAAGCGATCACCGCTGCCCATAGACTACTGCAACACCTGGGGTGTGACAAGAGCGTTGTCGCCCTTTTAATAAAACATTATTTTGAAAACATTGTTGGGAAACATTATTATTATTGAAAAAGAGCATCATAACACGTGTTAATTAGAATAGATATTAACTGGACATCCACTTTAATACACTAGTGACGACAAAGTCTGGAGTTACGGTACTCACAACGAACTGAAATAGCAAGAATGCTTTCAAGAAATATAAATAAGTAAAAATTTTATTCTAGTTCAGATACATGTGAATTTTCCCGGAAAGATGTTCTTTATTGGGAACTACATTTATTTTTCTACAAATCATCGATAAATATCAGGGAATACAAGCCTTGTTACTTTTTCTCGTAAACTTATAAATTGATGTTTTCCATTATCTAATCATGCATACACCAATTAAATAATTGTTCATTCATTCCAGCCGTTGTAGTCCACTGCTGGACTATGGCCTCTCCCAAGATTTTTTCGTTCCATGGGCGGATATTGCCATACTCGCCACGCTTGGCAGGCGGGTTGGCGAGCGCAGTTTCTTTGGCTTTTTGTGTTTCCGACGCTGATGCAAATTTGAGGCATTTTTAAGCAGGAGAAGAATAGGAATTTGTTGGATTTTGGAAGGAAATGAAGGTATTGGGATACTGCTCGCTCGGATGAATTGGAATGAGTAGCAGCTTAGGAGGCTGGGCGCACGTACTCGATGTCAGACCTGCAACCACCGGACCGGCAGTTGAGGATTACCATCATGTTATATAGATATATACATCAATTAAATAATTTGAAGACATGAAATATTCATTTTTAATTCAAACGACTCACATAATTCGATACAGCCCGACACTCATTAACTGGAGATCCACTTAAGAGGCTTACGTGAGCCAACTACCGCCACCCATAATTTTATTTATTTTACTCCTAGATCAGATAATTATAAAAATCTTTAATTTTAAACTCTAGTTGAAGCATTTTTAGTATGACTTTTCGCTATTCTTATTATATATTCATTCGTTAGGAAAAATGGGAGGCTTTTGCCCAGCAGTGGGACATGGACAGCTAAAAAATATTTAATTTAGATATGAATTAAATTACTATGTAAGGTGTAATAGTTTCTCAGTAAAGTGTACCACAGAATGCATAGATCGTGTGAAATAGTCCCTTCACTGTAATAACAGTAACATCCTTAAATCTGCAAAAGAACTGACGTACTCCTCAAATAAAATATTAATGTAGAGAGATTATAAAACGGGTGTCATAACACGACTCATTACGACAGACATTAACTGGAGATCAACTTAAGTACACACGATCACACGAGTGACGGTGCTTGAGAATACTCACGACAAACTGCAACCGCTAGAATATGAGAATTGCGAAAATAAAAATGATTCAAACAAATATAAATAAGAAGCAAATGTGATTCTAGTCTAGTTTTCCGTAGTAGATGTTCTAAGTATGTAAATCTATATAGAAATGTCCAAAGTACTAGTTATAGCTCTATCAAAATTTTCATATCAAAAAAATAATTTCCTTATCGAACCAAAAACCATAAATTTTGTGAAATTAAGTTTAAGCTATAAACATGGGTGGGCCTTATTTTTTTTGAAGCCTCACTCAATTCAGAAGCCTTGTCATATGTATAAGTATTCAGATTTTCTAAAACAGTTTACCCACCAATAATAATAAGATTTTTTTAAAAGTCATTACGTATTAATTTTCATTTTAAATAGGCATTGTTTCATTACAACAGACATTAATTGGAGATCCACTCAAATACACATGAGGATCGACAACGCGTGGCGCGTATTCGCAACAAACATTTTCATGGTCCACTTCTGGGTCATCGTCATCATTATCAGCCACAAGAAGTCCATTGCTGCACATAGGCCTCCCCCAAGGATTTCCAATACGACTGGTCAGAAGCGGCCTGCATCCAGCGTCTTTCCGCAACCTTAGTCAGTCACTTCTGGGTGTAAGCCTCCTTTTACCTGCACCATTCCTCTTTATCTCCAGCCATCGCAATCCAGTTAGGACAATATAATTATGTTGTCCCCACTTAGCTACTGGACCTAATCTAATTATAGGACTTGCGAGGTCAATAAACCTACGTCCACACTTTATTCAAACATTTTTTTCCATATAGAATTCACAACGAACATCTATCAAACATTATCTCGCATCTCTTTATCAATCACGGCCGAGCAGATAATCTCCATCACAATTCGGATTTCGTTGAATCATCAATCACTTACGTTCTGTAATAATATAGGGACGTCCCTTAAGATTTCAACGAATGAATATCGGTTCTTATTGAATATAAGACTGCAATTTGCCTGCGAGTTCCAAAGCGAAAACATTAATTTCGCTAATGCGTTATATTTGCTTTCAGCCATATTTTATCTGTGGTACGCGAGCTAAATAAAAGTATACCTTTTTATACGCTTTCACCTACCTCGAAAAAGCTTTTATGAAGACAGATTATAGTTTTGTATTACTTGTAATATTTACTTTTAGCTGTGGGCGTGATTTGGCTTCCAAATATAAAAATTAATTTAATATATTTTTCGAAACTCTCTGTGCTTTCGCACAGAGGATAAAATACAAAAGCAATATTTTCAGGCAGTAACTTTTACTCGATAATGATTTTGGATTCATCTATCAATAGAGTCTTTTTATTAGCAGCAGTTCTTATTTTCTTAGCTTGTAGGCCGTCAGATGAGCAGCTGACGTATAATATTGACAGGTGTGTCTTAGAAACATGTATTAGCAAGTAGTTATTATAAATAAATATATACGGACAAATCACACAGATTGAGCTAGCCCCAAAGTAAGTTCGAGACTTGGGTTATGGGATACTAACTCAACGATAATATATTTTATAACAAATACATATATAGATACATATCCAAGACCCAGATCAATCTGAAAAAGATCATTTTCCATCTTGACCTGGCCGAGGATTGAACCCGAACCCGGGCACTCTCGTGTCGCAGGCTGGCGTGTTGACCGCTGCGCCACGGTACTAGCCGTATTGTTACCCTATTATGACTTGAAGAACTTTCCTTAATTACCTTTGTTATAAAAACTGACTGCCATTATTTATGTTATGTTATTTTGTCTATGTCGTAATTATAACGCGACTAATTAGGGCACAGAAACAAAGTTGTAACTTATCTCAGCTATTGTTTAGACAGGCGCGCATTAGCACGTACGTACAAAATACTCAGCATACAGAAGATTATCTTCTATCCAAGCATTTCATTTTACTATTCACACTGCAAATTATTCGACGAAGTTGTTACATTCGGCTACTTGTCGGACATCTTTAACAAACTATGTATTATTAGTAAATGTTATGTTATGAAGTACTCGTAAATGTGCCTAGTACTGCATCTATAACCTAGATTGGAATGCATACAGCGGAGGCGGCGACGCAGCGAAGGAGAGCTCGTGGGGATCATGCAACTTAGATTTGGTAATTGTCACTTTTAATTAATATAGGTCACGTCCTTCGCGTAACTAATTTTACTTAAAACAATTTACTTTTCGGCTATATATTTTTTTTATTTATTGTAATTTTCTAATTTCCATGTTCGATTACGCGTTCCACATTTGATTGTCACACCATTTAAATGAATATAGTGGTTAGAAAATTAATAATATAATCTTATTATAGCTACAACTCCAACTCATTCTTTTTAGCTTCATGAAACTGCGGTTTGCGTGAGATGTCATGCTGAGAGAGTAAATATGTGAATCTTCACGTCTGTAGGTTTCCATATTTTGTACACGTAGTGAGAGTAGCAGCCAGGGTCTAAAGGCGAGAGCATATGATATACGCTCGATGACAATTTTCATCTGTCTTATTGTCATCGAGTTAAAGCAAATTTTCATCGTGTGTTGATGAAGGTCTGTCTAACAATAATATTTATCATAATATATAAAACAAAGTCGGGTTTATTCGAATACTTACGACTTAAGAACGTGTGAACTAATTCTTATAATCTATGATTTGTTGATTTCGTTATCAGCAAGAATTGCAGAATAACTAATAAAATATAAAAAATATTAACGACAAAAATATTTTAGCGAAACAAAGTTCATGGGTATAGCTAGTATATAAATACATTATCTTTTAATGGTATGTAGGTATGATAATTGAAATTAATTTTACACGCATTTCAGGGAGCCGCCAATTTCTTAAATCTATACATCGGAATCATTACTTATCTAAATTATAATGTAAAAGTGAGTTTTGATGTTCGTTTATTATGTCTTCACGACTGAACTAGAATATTCTAAAATTGGCACCCAAACAACGTGTATATAAAATACCATCATGAAATTTTGCATACACGTGGCCTGGGGTACGCAGACATCCGGAGAAAAGCACAGTGCTTAAGGACCGACATTCAGGTGGGCGTAGCTACGGGCGAATGCTAGTAAATTCATTATGTTCCTTTAATAAAGCTTGTTTGATATCAATAGTAGGATTTAAATCTAGCTCCGTGGCGCAGTGGTCAACACGCCAAATTTTCAGATTGGCCTGGGTCTTGGATGTTTATCTATATATGTATTAGCTATAAAATATAGTATCGTTGAGTTAGTATCCCATAACACAAGTTTCGAACTTACTTTGGGGCTAGCTCAATCTGTGTGATTTGTCAGTATATATTTATATTTATATTTAAATGATCTATCGGTTACAAAAATGATAATATGAATAGCCTAAAACACTCTGCTAAAATACTAGCTCGTAGAGATTTCATATTCATTCGTACGCTCGTGATGGCGGTCTTTTACTATCATAAGGGCTATAAAAATAAAATCATCTTTTTATTTCTCTTTTGATAATAAGATCATGTAGGATCTTTAGTAATCAATCAGTTACAAAAATGATACCGTCAAAAACCTAAAACACTCCAGCTCATGCACTCTGCCTAAATACTAGCTAGTTGACCGAGCGAGCGAAGCGAGCGAGGTCTTCAATTCAAGTAGGGGCGAAAAGACATTTTTTGTATGTATGTACGTATGTATTTATGTTTGTTCCACGATAACTTTAGAACCAATGCTCCAATTAAGATGAAATTTAGAATGTATATCGGTTTTATGAATACAATTTTCAAGTTCGTTGGGCATCAAAATCGGTTCAGCAGTTTACGAGATATTTAAATAAATGTTAAAGAATTTCGGGAAATGAAAATTGAAAATGACGTTTAGACTGAATGTCTAACAAGATGGCGCTGAAATAAATTTTAATTTTGAAGCTTACCACAGCCGCCACTAGGTGGCGGTATTTCGTTGAAGCCTGCTTTGTCCATGCTTTGTGTATTTACAAAAATGATAATATGAATAGCCTAAAACACTCTGCTAAAATACTAGCTCGTAGAGATTTCATATTCATTCGTACGCTCGTGATGGCGGTCTTTTACTATCATAAGGGCAATAAAAATAAAATCATCTTTTTATTTCTCTTTTGATAATAAGATCATGTAGGATCTTTAGTAATCTATCAGTTACAAAAATGATACCGTCAAAAACCTAAAACACTCCAGCTCATGCACTCTGCCTAAATACTAGCTAGTTGACCGAGCGAGCGAAGCGAGCGAGGTCTTCAATTCAAGTAGGGGCGAAAAGACATTTTTTGTATGTATGTATGTATGTTTGTTCCACGATAACTTTAGAACCAATGCTCCAATTAAGATGAAATTTAGAATGTATGTCGGTTTTATGAATACAATTTTCAAGTTCGTTGGGCATCAAAATCGGTTCAGCAGTTTACGAGATATTTAAATAAATGTTAAAGAATTTCGGGAAATGAAAATTGAAAATGACGTTTAGACTGAATGTCTAACAAGATGGCGCTGAAATAAATTTTAATTTTGAAGCTTACCACAGCCGCCACTAGGTGGCGGTATTTCGTTGAAGCCTGCTTTGTCCATGCTTTGTGTATTAAATGTAAAATTTACTAACACAAAACATAAACAATTATAAACTAGAACGGTACCTATTTACTTCTCTATACTTATCGAATGGTTGCCTTAGTCGCAGTACGGTAACTACCGTACTGCGACTAAAGCAACCATTTGATAAGTCCTGATCGAAAAGATTAGACTAGACTAGACAAGATTAGACTTCGGACGGCAAGAAAATTTGATTTTTCAATGATTGCAAATATTACTGTCGCTGTCGCAAGTTAAATTCCAAGTGACTTTCCTATTTTTAATTTACAACATTTCGTTCCTTTAGAACAGATAAATACCAGTCCATGAAAATTTTCATAATAAATTCTTGTTAGTTCTAAATTTCTCCAACAGATGGAGTTAGAAGTCCAAAAATGCGTAGGGGTATTTTAATAAGTTTTTATTTATCTTTAATTTTAAGTATGTATATGTTTGTTCGGGTTTAAGCCTGCAACCAAAAATTAAAGCAGTTATTTAACCGCAATTTCGCATTGTACTTAACTTTATGGTGAAGGAAGATAATTATAAAAAATCACTGATCTGATTTGAAGTTTACAACATTTTACAGTTTCAATCCTTTCACAATAAAAGCTGGTTAAAAAACCGGCCAAGTGCAAGTTGGACTCGCGCACGAAGGTTTCCGTACCATTATCTATAAAAACGGCAAAAAAATCATGTCTGATGCATGGGAGCCCCACTTTAATATTATTTATTTTTAAAGGATATATATATAACTACATATTCTCTGAATATTTCAATCGTCTACCTGTTGCCGTTATCAATATAGTGCAAAAACAAGCAAAAACATCACGTTTGTTGTATGGGAGCCCCTTTAAATATTTATTTTATTCTATTTTTTTGTATTTCCTGTTAAAGCGGAAACAGAAATACATCATCTGTGAAAATTTCAGCTGTCTGACTATCACGGTTCATGAGATAGAGCCTGGTGAGAGACGGACGGACAGATAGACAGACGGACAGCGGAGCGATGTTAATAGGGTGCCGTTTTTACCCTTTATGTAGGAAACAATAAAAATGAATGAAAAAAGTAGTGTAAGAAGAAACAAATAATTCCGCAGAACAGACACAATAAAGACAAAGAAATGGGGTTCGGTGGGCGAAAGATAAGTACAGATGTAGAATCTAAACGTACGAAAACCATATTTAGAAGCATAGAAAGAGGAGTATGGGAGTACAGCACTCTGCGAGAGAAAAAAACAAAAGCCAAATGAAAAATGAGCTGGGGGGTTGTCCGGGCAAAACAAGCCAGAAAATTGATACATATGAAAACCAAAAGTTTTATAAGTATAAAGCTCAAGCGAAGAAACGGGGGTAATATGTCTATCGGAGCTAAAAAAATTAAATATTGACGGGTACACATCAAAATCATATAGATTTAGAAAGCAAAACGCATATGTCTCGTTTTTAGAACCTTAATCATCATTATCATGCCGACCGAAGCTCAGTCACCCGGATACTAACCTATTAAATGATCTGGCATTTTATATTTCTATTCCCTGAATTGTAAGTCGCAGGCCTATTGACATTTTCAAACACTCAAAAACGCCTGTGGAATTATTTGGTACAAAAATTATTTTTATAAAATGTCCAATTTTTTCCGTTAATAACCATAGTCTTTCAGATATGACGAAACTATTACATTTATTTGTTCCTTTGTAAAATTATATTTATTTTTCTGTGAGGACCTACTCAAATTTTGCTAGATAGTGCAACGCAGCTCTTCAGCTTCAGGTTGCACTATCGAGAGCTAAACGCCTCACAGATGTTGTATTGAAACCCGGTTTTGAATTTGTCATATTATTTAGATGAAATTCTACTCGTACATTTAGGGATTGGAAAGGAAAAACTATTTCAACCATTCGTGCAACAGTAATAAAAAAGGGGTATAACATTGTATGGTAGTTTTTTGTTTGGATAGAAATGAATGTTAACAATTAGTACAAGAAAGTAAGGACATCGCGTTAATTTGAAATAAGTCGTGGTGAGTAAAATAAAAAGAGTGCTTTTGAAGTCATCTAAACAATAGTGCTATGACAACATGCTTATCAAAATCAGTATAATAGTGGCTAGCTCACGAAATCATCAGGAAAATTAAATAATCGCGAGGTCCACGTTCGCAGCGAACTACTAGTTATTATATATTCATTCGTACGCCAGTGATGGCGTTATTTTACTGTCAAAAGATCTTTTGATACTAAAACTATGTAGGATTTAAGTGATCAAGTACACCTATGATGAGCTGCGAATGGCTGAAATGCATTTCAGCTCGTGCGCTCTGCCTAAATACTGGCTCTTAGTAATTTCATATTCATTCGTACGCCCGTGATGGCGGTTTTAATGCTAGTTTCGGACATAACCGCCATGCGGCGATTTGAATGCGCCGCGTCCACCGGCTATTTGCAATTAAATGTTTGTATTGAAATGGAGCTGAAATAAGACGATTCATTCGGGTTCCCAAGTATGGACTTAAGTAATCTATTTTTATCTATTATCATCCATAAAATATCCAAATGGCTGAAACGCATTTCAGCTTGTGCACTCTGCCTAAATACTGGCTCTTAGTAATTTCATATTCATTCGTAATTATATTTATAAGTAAATACAACAGTGTCTGTAAATTACGCGGGTAAACATAATCATCTTTTTATTTCTATTATGATACTAAAAATATGTTGGATCTATGTGATCCACCAATTACACCAATGGCGAGCTGAGAATGACTAAACGCGTTTCAGCTCGTGCACTCTGCCTAAATACTAGCTCTTAGTAATTTCATATTCATTCGTATGCCCGTGATGGTGGTCTAAATGCTAGTTCGGATGGAATATAATCGGCATGCGGTTATTTAAATACGTCGCGTTCAGCGGCCATTTGCAATTAAATGTTTCCATTTGAATGGAGCTGAAATAAGACGAACCGTTCATTCAGCGGTCCCGAAGTACGGATTGAAGTAATACATTGTCTAGCTAGTTTTGTTTTATTTTCTATGGGATTTGCAGCAGTCTTGATTGCAGTATCATTGCAGCATAATAGTAAGTTCCGATAGGTAGCTGAATGTACTCGTGTAACTATATCTTTAACCAAATCGCAATGTTTGTTTTTTGCAATCGGAATATGATAGGATATGCATTATAGTTATTTTGAATAATTTATGAGAGAGTGACAGGAACCCACTGAACATCGGTAAAATTAATGCTACGAGCTACGTTCATACGCCTGTTTGATTGGCTTGTTGCTACAATGGCTACGACGAAGCTACGAGGCTCCATGCTACGGCTTTAGTACTATGAAGTACGCTGCTACAAACCTCGTTTATACACTTTGGATGCTATAAATCTTAGCTAATAGTATAAAGTTAATTTGAATAATTTATGAGAGAGCGACAGGAACCCACTGAACATCGGTAAAATAAAGTGCTACAAGATGAGCTATATTCATACGCCAGTCAATGCCTGATTGGCTTGGTGCTACAACGGCTACGATGAAGCTACGACGCTCCATGCAACGGCTACGACTTTAGTACTACGAAGTACGTTGCTACAAACCTCTTTTCTACACTTTGGATGCTACAAATCTTAGCTATCAGATTTTTGTTCTATATAGAACTTAGAAATAGTATTTAGGGTTCCGTACCCAAAGGGTAAAAACGGGACCCTATTAATATGGCTCCGCTGTCCGTCTGTCTGTCTGTCTGTCTGTCTGTCTATCCGTCCGTCCGTCTGTTACCAGGCTGTATCTCATGAACTTTTATAGTTAGACAGTTGCTGTATGTTGCTATATTATATAGTTTAGACAGTGTTATTTCTTGATGTATTTCTGTTGTCGCTATAACAACAAATACTAAAAACAGAATAATAAATATTTGATAATGGTACGAAACCCTGCGTGCGTGAGTCCGACTTGCATTTGGCCGGTTTTTTTTAAACGTTTAGTCCTAATCTTATCTTGCAGAAATAGATAACTTTACCAAATTAAAAAACTGGCCTTTTTTGCTCTCAAGTTTTACCGCAACGCACTTTTATTTAATAGATTTTATTATGATGATGATTAAGTCCTTTTTAAAATGAGACAGAAAAAAAAGCAAATTAATAAAAAGAAGAACGAAATAAGTTGATAAATTAACTATTTCCTGTTCAACGCTTTGTTAGCGGCGATGTTAAATAAATGCGAAGTAGCTCTATTAAAGTTGGGAACTGCCCATCACGAGAAGTAGAGGGCGGGCGCGCCGCCCAGTCAGTCCGCGTCGGGCCTCCGAGAGCGAACCACGTGTTGATCGCCCTTGCTTCGGAGCGAAAACTTTACGCCGCTCGAACAATGACCCCGTAATGAAGTTCTGATAAACTTACAACGATGTGTGAACTTAGTGCGTTGGTTACAAAACATTTTTGCAGTACTTTGGATACTTGGTGTGCAGTGTGACCGAAAAATGAGAGGTTTGTATATTTTTATTGTAACAGTTTGATTTTGTTTCAGTCGTAACATTCAATGTTCGTAAAATAATAATTTAATATTATTCTTTCCTTTAAGATGAAAATATGTATTTGATTTTTAAAATTGCTTAAATCTTTAATGATTTCAAAATTGGCACTGTCCATAAGTAATTTACGACATCTCCATTTTTAAAATCAAACAAATCGCAATAGATATGAATTATAAAAAGAATAATCATCAAAATGATGTACTAATTAAAAATAATTGTATACGTATAAAACATTAAATAATTTGATATATAATCACATAACATAAGTATAGTTATATTTTTCAATTTTTATATGACCTTTATGTATTGTCCTAGTCGTAACTTTTATATATTTATCCACATTTTTTTTTGTCTTTTATTTGCCTTTTTTGTCTTTTAACATAATCTTTATTGATTTTGTGCCATAAGATTAAGAAAGAAGTTTTATTTAAAAAACAAGGTTTCAATCAAACAAATATTTTTTGATCTCTACAGTGTATGTAATTACATTCTACAGTGTAATATTATGGGCCTAGAGTAGGCACCGCAATATGAGAGGTGTATAAACCTCATTTTTAAATTAAATTGTATCTTGTGTGTATTATTTATTAATTTATAAATTGTATTATAATTATTATTATTCAACCAATATACTCTAAATATAGTGAAAAATCCCGCCCGCGTGGAAGTTTTTCATCATATTTTATTTCCTAATATAATAAGAGTATTATCAGAATAGTAAAAAAATACTTTCTTCTGAATGCAAAAAAAAAATTTTTTAAATATTAAATCAATTAATATTTATTCATATAATTTTTCATAGTTAGCTAAGGCAAATATTTAATATTTTTTTGTTATTTTCTAATTACTTATTCATTAAAAAAAAGAAATAAAAATTAATATTAAATAGTATTTTGATTTTTAGCAATCAATTCGTTAGAAATCAATATAATCCTGCTGATAGTTTGCAGTGTAACATAATATACGATTTATAATATTATATAATGCGATATACTACGTAATTAATTTGTAAAGCAGGTCTTATTTTCCTAGAAACATTTACACAATTAACGATGCCCGTGAATGCAGCACGTTGCACATTATTCTATGCCAAATATTTAATACAAAAGAATGTTACTAAAAGCATTCTCGAATATATAATTTTTAAAGCTTTATAAAAGTTTTACCCGCCATGTATACAATATATAAAAAAAACTCTGTCTGACCCGCGAAAGGGTGATTGACCCCGTTGATATGAATAACTTTTCCTATGGTATCAAAGTTGGGGACACTAAAAAAATGGACTTTCCAAAAAAAAAAAGAAACAGACAACTGCAACGTTAAAAAATACTCGTATTTTCGAGTTCCCAGCATTGATCGCATAGGAAAAGCTGTTCATATCGACGGGGTGAATCACCCCTTCAAAGATTGGACAGGGTTTTCTTTACATATTGTATTTAATATTAAACCAGCTGTTGACCGCAACTTCCGGTTTTGCTTAGACGATCACTTTTTTCTAATAACCTATTTAAGTAAATTAAAGTTAAGATACTGTTCTAAGTTTATGAAAACTGCTTTGAATTGTGTAGTTTTAGAGATACTTACGTATCAAGTTTTTTTTGGGTTCTATTCTTTTTCTATAATCGATTTGTCTATATATTTCTACAGATCACAATCTACGCTACCTCAAAGATTTAAGAATATTGAATTGGAACGAAAATGGAAATTGTTTATCATACTAACGACCTAGACCTTATCTGGGTTTGCTTTTTTTCTGTGTGGCTTTGATCAATAATCGTGTGTATAAAAATTACTTTATTCCGCCAAACAGATAAACAAAAAGGGTATTTAAGTGTTCCATTTTCAAGTTACTTTCGATAATTAACTTTGATTGAGCATTAATTTTAAACCTTTTTTGTATTATTTAGGAAGGCAAGCGAGCCACCTGATGTTAAGCGATCAGCGCTGCCCATGGACAACTGCAACACCAAGGTGTAACAGGTGCGTTGCAGGCTTTTGCAGGAGTTGGTGGAAAGACATAGGATGAGGAAATGGGGGAAGGACGGGCCTCCGGCTCTCTCACTTACTAAACGAAATATAGAAGAAGAACTTCGATTTTCTGTGAGAGTGTGGTACTTCCCCAGACCAGCCGGCTCATTCATGCTACTGGCAAAAATTACTTTTGTCGGTAGCGTGGCTCTACCACAAGTTTGATTTTAGGTTTCCTTATACGTTTGAAGGCATATTGAACCAGTTCCCAAAGAAACCCTTGGTAACCCAAGATACGAAAAAAATAATGAAGGAATTTTAAAAAGCCGCTCTCAGCAAGTGGGTCGCATGGCGGCGCGGCAGTAAATATACCGCAAAACATGTAATGTATAGAAGTGACACTTTTTTATGAACTCTTCAAAAGACAGGTTGATTTAATTTATCAACATCAAAATTGTTAACCTCTTCGTAAAACCATTACCTATATAGTTATATATATTATATCATCGAAACATAACGAAGGTTGTCGTTAAAGAGTCTTGATGGACTTAATTTTTAACTGAACATTTCATCTCTGTCTTGTTTTTTGCACATCTTGCCTAATGTTATTACAACAGATCTTAGATTAAAAAAATTTCATCTTTAGGACTTGAACGTCTGCGATTTTTTTTTTTCAACAGACCCAACACAGTAAGCTTACAATATTAGAATACATTCATTTATGTAGGATAAACTATACATTGACGAAAATTCAAGAAAGTTAGGCATATTTACAAAACTTAATGTGATAAGACATACTTTTCGGTTTTTTAAATTAAACTTATATAAAACTACACTCAAGAAAATAAACTAACGAAAAAATAACAATGAATCAAAAAACAACATGAATATATTGAAGATGCAATGTGAATATATTTTTAGGGTTCCGTACCTCAAAAGGAAAAAAACGGAACCCTTATGGGATCACTTTGCTTGTCCGTCTGTCTGTCTAGACCCTTTTTCTCAGAAACGCGGAGGTATCATATCAAATACTCAGGTCTACTATCCCTCGGAGGTGTGAAAACATCAAAGTTTTAAGCCAACGCATTTAAAAGATACAGCCGTTTATGCCGCAAATTTTCGACATTTGCGACTTTCGTAAGGGAATCAAAACCTACACCTACTTCCCGTGATCTCAGAATCTTGAAATTTGGTACGTACAATGCCTTATAACACAAATAATGGAAAAAATGCGAAAAACATAATTTTTCTATTAACATCATATCATAAAAATATTTTTAATAATTTTAACTTATTATAGAGTACGGAAACCTTCGTGCGCGAGTCCGACTCACACCATCTCATTCCATTCGAAGAGTTATTGATTCATATCTGCTTATGATATCTCTCTGCGTGTTCTGTATTTTGTTAATATACTGCCGGCCCGATAGACGCGAACACCACTCTCCCTGATTTATGTTATAGCCCCTATGAACGACACGACACTAAATCTTTAAAATAACGATTAACTGCACTTGTATGCACTCGAACTTTTCATAGCGTTGTCATATTTTACGCTTTTGAATTTATTTAATAGTTGTTACGCTGCATTAGCGTTTGACCGTGATTTTGTTGATGCTATTCTTTTGTTACTAAGATATAGAAGTATCAAGATCATCATTTCGAGTAGGTGTCACGGTTAATCAACCATGCACACCCTGGTGTCAGAGTTCTTCGGAACTGCCTCTCGGCCTCTGACGTGGTTCCTTTAACGACTACCAGATGGCAGCCGGGAACAACGGCTTAACGTGCCTTCCGAAGCGCGGAATCATCTTTATTATCAGACAAATAAGGTGATTCAAGCCTGCAATATCCTAACCAAACTGGAAACAATTATACAAAGTATGCTTCCCGTGGGAATCGAACTCACGACCCCCGGGTCAATAGGCAAAAGTTGAAAATTACTGATGTCACTATATACATTGATTAATTGAAGTGAAAACTTAGGCCGTAGGCGCGTTGGGCATTTTTTGAGATAGGAAAAAACTATTGAACTCGCGACACTATCACATACATACATATTATCACGTCTGTATCCCTTTCGGGGTAGACAGAGCCTAAGGCCATAAGAACCAAAGACCAAGGTTAGCATGCTTTTACGGTTTGCGCGGTAAGAGAAGCAGCTGGTATATTCTCTGTTATTTTCCGCAACTGACACCACTTATCGCATCGAGCATTTTTTGATATGAAATACAACCATAGAATTCGCGACGCTGTTACCGTTACCGTAAACGACACCTCTGTATATAAGTATAATATAAGGTATCTTAAGAGTCGGCAACGCAGCAGCACCTCCTCCGGTGTTGCAGATGTCCATGGACGACGGTGACCACTTTCTATCAGGTGGCTCGTCTGCTCGTTTGCCGTCAAATATATATAAAAAAAAGTTAAGTTTTCAATTCTGTCGGCACTCCCGGGGTGTTTTTGTTGTGATTCACCACAATTATTTTCGTTATAATGACTAGTAAGGTAAGTTAATAAAATATGTGGATAAAATATAGAGTTGTCATTAATTACTAGCGTATAAGCCATTGATATATATCATTTACATATTTTTTGTGATTTGGCTCCTAAAATGTCTGAATAATATCTATTGCAATCAGACAATCATCATCATCAGGTCTTTTTAGTCTCCACTACAAGAGCACGATCCTCTCTGTATTACTAGAGCCATAATTGTCCAGAGCAGTCAGAGGACTTGGCTTACACTCCACGCTAGCCAGACGGGTTGGAGAGGTCTCACAGATGTTTAAAAGCAGAAGTTTAGCTTGTATTACCTAAGTCGCCTTCTACGACATCCACGAAAAGACTTGGAGTGGTCCTATTCTACTCTGCCGGATACCACATGGTTTTCAGACCATTTGTTGTTTAAAGGAAAATGAAAATATATCTTAATGTTCTATAAAAAATACTTGTTATTTTATTTGCAAATCACAATGGCCACCGCAAACGCAAGGTCGGGCTAGGTGAACAGATAATCTGATAAGGTCAAAGGGAGAGGCTGAATGCAGGTTGCTTGGATCCGGTAATTTTGGAAATCCTTGGAGGAGGCCTATGTCCAGCAGTGGTCTCCTTGCGGCTGATATATTGATGTATTTTGTATGGAATTTGTCTGGGTTTAGAATTTGTGCATTTTGGTGTGAATGCGCAATCTTCAGCTAATCAGATGAACTCGTGTATTATTTTTTTATTCTTTTCCTGTATCTTCCATGCCACGCTGGCCTGGTTAAAAAACCTTATGGTTAGGTGCGGTACTTTATTGACTTTTTAGGGGCTGTAAAATATACATGCATCATGGTACATAGTAGGTACTGTATTTTATTATATAAGTAGCTTTTATGTTATCTCAAAGACATTTTTTTGCTAGGTCGTGTGATACTACGGGCATTAGTCGCGCTAGCAGTGGCCCAAGCATCGAGCTCCAGCGACAAACGACCGCACTTCGTAGTGGAGCCACAATCGCGAGTTCTCTGGCCCGCGACCCGAGGCGCCTACGCAATCTGCCGGGCAACAGGCCATCCCGCGCCAGATGTGCACTGGGTGACTGCTGAAGGACAACTAGTTTCCACTATACCCGGCCTAAGGTAAGTTATACGAAGGAGAATATATAGTTATACTTAGTAACTAGATTTTTTAAATAACAATTATTACAACCATTTCCTTTATGTAGGTATCTCTCATTTACGTCAAATATGGGCTTGGCCGAAATGATAATCATCGACAAAATTGTTTTATTAGTTTCTGATATGAAACAATACCTTGTGTATCTTATGCACTACTCGTACTAGTACTTAGAACCGGAGCGGCAAAACAAATATGGACTGCATAACCATGCACCAGCTGTAGCCACAGCTGGTGCTATATGTAGCAATAGTCATTGAAACAAAAAGGTAGGAAACGCTTTTAAAAGCTGCCAAAAACCAAGAGTTATTATTTCAACGGCGAAAATGCACATGCGTAAAATTGCAGTCCAAGGTAGTCTACTCATAGCCTCTTGAATTGTGCAAATGATGTTACGAGTCCTAATAATGCTAGATGTTGCAGTTATAATATTCATAGTTAAAGGCCTAAAACATGTATCTAGTTACCTAACCAACGACGAATAAATATATAGAGACTTATTACACAAAAAATGAGCTAGTCCCACAGTAAGTTGTGAACTTGTATCGTAGGATACTACATCCAAGACCCAGGTAAATCTGAAATTTTATATCGTTTTTCCATCATGACCTGACCGGAGATCGAACCCGGGCACCCTCGTGTCGCAGGCTGGCTACGCCACGGATCACTACGCCACGGAGCTCGCCAAAAATAACTTCTTCCTCCACTCCTAATCCTACTTTGTGAGTTCAGGACAGCATGGAAGTCTTTTACATATATACCTTCCATGCTGTGAAAAGTACGGCTTATTTTTACGACCGGCCGCCTGCCTAACGTCAACCTTCCTTGGGAATGCTTTCGTGGCATGGGATGTATGCCCTTTTGGTCGCCTTTTACGACATCCATAGGATAGAATGGAGTGGTTCTGTATTCTAGGCCGGAAACCACACGGCAAATAACTTTCCTCCCTATTTTCCTCATTCGGATGCCCCTTCACGTAATCGTTCAATCCGATCAGTCTATTAGTAGCTGACATTCTGACACTCGGAGATTAGATTCATATCTTATACGTTTAAACGAGCAAATCTTGTATATTTATTTATATGTATGTATATAAATTTATTTCTATGATCTCGGAAACGGCTCTAACGATTTCGCTGAAATTTGGTATATGGGGGTTTTCAGGGATTAACAATCGATCTAGATTTTTGTTTTTACTGATATTTTTCTTTGTTAATTATGTTAGTTAATTTAAATTATTGTACCTATATTTACTATATGCCCTAATTTATAACTTTGTATTAAACAAACTTTTGACATGTATATAACGCAATAGCGTCCTGAAAGGAGAGTTCTGGAATAGTTTAATTCAGGCCCTGCCTACATCAGAGTTCAGTCTCCTCCAATCTGAGTTCATTACACCATTTAAATGTTTGCATACAGGGTAAGTAATATAACATATAAACACAAAATATATATAATTTAAGATAAATATCAACGAAACATATAATTTTGGTTAGTATAATCATCAAGTAAGATAAAAATCGAAAGAAATAAGTTTAAAAAAACTAAAATCTTTAATTATAACAATCATTCAACATATCAAACCTATATTATACCGTTTTATTATTATAAACTTTAAAACATCGATTAGTTGTTATGTATAATAAACTTTATATATACATATTAGTACAGATAATAATCATTGGTTATACGAATTAATTGGTAGAAGATTCTCAATATATACCTAATAATTAAAGTTTCTTGCATATCTCCAAAGTTCTTCATTATATCTTCACCAAATTAAAATGGGACCAACTTGGTAGTAAAGGCTTTTAAATAAAAAAGAAATATCAAAATCGGTTCACAATTGGCGAAGATATCGTGTAACAAACATACATAAAAAAAATATAGTCGAATTGATAACCTCCTCCCTATTTTGAAGTCGGTTAATAAATTATCTTATTTCTTTTTCTATTACGAAAATCTGAATATTACGAGTGAGTGTGAAGTGCTCTTACAGCTATAGTCTCTAATATAAGTTTAAAAAAATAGGTATACAAAAAAATACTTAGAAAAATTGTGATACATACAAAATGCGCGCGCATTTTGTATGTATCACCTTTTTTTTCATTTATTTCTAACTTTGTTCTATTATTTACATACAATAAAATATTGTAAAATTTATATTTCTATTTAAAAAAATGTGATACATACAAAATGCGCGCACATTAGGACAAAGTTAAAATTATACTTCTATTTAAAAAAAATGTGATACATACAAAATGCGCGCGCATTTTGTATGTATCACATTTTATTTATTTATTTTTGACTTTGTTCAATTATTTACATACAATAAAATACTGAAAAAGTTATTTTTCTACTTTAAAAAAAATTGTGATACATACAAAATGCGCGCGCATTTTGTATGTATCACAATTTTTTTATTTATTTTATACTTTGACCTAATATTTACATACAATAAAATATTGTAAAAGCTATTTTTTTATTTACTTCATTCTTTGTCCTAATATTTACCTGCAATAAAATATTGTAATAAGTTCTTTTGTTTGATAAAGTTTTTTTGTAATCCTATGAAGTTAATGATTTCTTGTATTACTTTCCCTTTGCTTTGCTTTTACCTATTATTAGTTATTCGATAATCTGTTTAAATGATGCACCTTTTGCTGGCTACTCCGAACTTTTTACAAGAAAATGAGGTTTATGAGCATGCGTGAATTTGACTTATTTCGTAGGTATTACTAAAATAATTCAAATTCGCAAAATAGACATGGGTCTATACTAATTAGCTGGTATATTTTCTCTGTTATATATTTTTAATACGTATACATTTTATAGATTTTGATTCATATTTATTTTAAATACTATACTTTTTGAATGGTATACATTTTGGCAGGTATACCGCACAAGTTGTATAACAGATGATATTTAGTATTCATAAACGTTATAAAAAATGGGTTTATGCTTTTTGAATTGAAATTTTTATGAATGTTATAGCTTTTAAGAATATAATCAGTAATGATTATGTCAAGTTAACATTATATCTGTTGAACTTTATTGAAATGAAAATATATAATTTGTTATTATATCAATCAATGCGCACCCCTTTTTCTCTTGCGGGGTAGACATAACCCAGGTCTTTAAGACCTGTCCCCGTAGCATGGCACGCGTGACAACGTTTATCGAATATCGCCATCTTGTTTTCCGTAATATCAAAGAGCGAGATGTGGATAGTTTATGGCGCGATATAAAGCTACGTTTAACATTTAAGTGGGCGTGTAGATGGAAAACGAAACAAAAATAGTGATGGGTTGCTAGCCGCATCGCTTTTTAACATGATTCCTGATTTTCGCCGATTTTCTCGATCAGTTTTTACAATTTGCGCGGAAAAAGAAGCAGCTTCTACGTTTTTTCTTACCTTCTCCCAGACAAGCATGGAAGATACAGTATATTTTTAAGGTAATAATCGTAAATCTGAGTATTTTAATAATATTTTGCAATGGTTAATTATCTAGTTATTATTATTTGTTCTTCTTTTCTTTGGTTTAACGATAGCCTCAATCTCGTCAAGTAAAACATGTCACTATACGAGAGTATATGCGTAATTGCCATAACATTTTAGCGCAACATTTTTGCCTCCATTTTGTCGGCAAGTGATATTACAGCGTCACCTAACCGTCGTCAATCAGCAGGCAATTTCGAGAAAAGTCCCCAATTTATTCAATGGCAGGCTTTATCTTTACCTACTTCGGGTATGACAAGCCTAATTACGGAAATAAACATTACACCCATATTATGATGTCCAGCTTCAATGATGTTTTAGATATAAAGTAAATTTATCTATTTGCAATTAGCTTATCTTTTGCTTGAAAATCTTTTTGTTTACATAATGATGAAATTATACTAATTATACTGATATTTTGTAATTAAACTAGAAACTAACATTGAACGCTAAAGTTTGTAAGTTAGTTGTTTGCTACATTACCACAAAAATACTATTAAAATGATTTGGAAGAAATTGTGCATACTTTCACCACAGCCTACATTAATACATAACATTCTTTCCGGTTCTTGAAACATAAAATGTCAAATTTGGATATAAGTTTCCCAACGCAAATTTGATAGCCAAAAAGCAGCAGTATTAAAATTACAAAGTAAAACAAAAAGCATTCGAAACTAGGTTTATGAAGTTAATTTAATTACTTGAAATTCCTTTGCTTTCCTCAAAACTTTGCTAATTAATGCCACACATTCTAGGAATAGAGTCGCACTGAATGCGGGAATTCAAGCCGAGTCTACGCCGTATATTAACATGCTCCATATCGCTCGTCCTGAAATATACATGAAGTTCAGAACAAATAACATAACAATCCTTTATATGTACTACAAACTAGATCTTAAAAAATTTAATTGAATTCTTTTTTATTTAGTTTACAAAACTTTTTCCTTATAACTGTGTTATTAATGCCATTAATACTAGGAATAAAGCAAGAATTCGAGTCGCGTATACGCCGTAAATAAACTTGCCCGTATCGTTCGCCGTGAAATATACACCAACTTCAGTAGTTTGTTTAGCGCTGTCGCCGCCTTATAAAGCAATACATTAAAGACGGCTAAAAAATATATTGAATTCCTCATATCTTTATAGTTTAAAATTTTAACTCGTCCCGTTTCGTTCGAAGTGAAAAAAACACGAAGTTCAGTAGTTTGTTTAGCGCTGTCGCCACCTTATAAAAAAATACCTACATTAAAGACGGCGAAAAATATATTGAATTCCTCATATATTTATAGTTTAAAATATTGACTCGTCCCTTTTCTCACTATGAAATATACGTGACATCAGTTGTTTCGCCGCCTGTTAGCAAAATAGTAATTTTCAGCAGGAGAAGCAAAACAACACGGATAAAAGACAAAGCCAGAAAATGTATTGATCTTCTTTTAAAATACTTTAAAATCGCGTCGTATCGTTAAATGTGAAATATTCGCGAACTTCAGTTGTTTGTTCAGCTTCGTCGTCGCTGTTTAGTAAAAACGATAACGAACGAAAAATATGTTTAAGACTTTGCTAGAAAATTTATTGAATTTTTGTTTAATTTGTGTATAGTTTTAAATATTAACTCACTTCGTTTACTTTAAAAAATGAAGCCTAGCTTTAAAAAATATAAACTATAAGGTAAAGAAATCGTACTAAAGACGAATAATAATATATTCATAAAGTAACTGTATTAAACTTCTATGCTTTGGTATTGAAAAAGTTTACGTGTGTGTACTGTAAATGTCGGCCCGTATCGCTCTCTGAGAAATATGTGATTTAGTTGGTTAAACTTTTTTCTTAATAAACGTAAATAATAAATGCCAACATAGGTATAATAATCCAAGTAAGGTATGTGCAGTAAATATTAATTTGCCCCGTATCGCCCGTGAAATATACGCGAACTTCAGTAGTTTGTTATATGAATTCCTTTAATTTAGTTCGTTAAACTTTATTCTTAATAAACGTTATAATGAATTCCAACATCGAATCCAAGTAAGGTATGTGCAGGAAATATTAATTCGCTCGTTATCGCCCGTGAAATAAAACGCGAACTTCAGAAGTTTGATATATGAATTCCTTTAATTTAGTTGGTTAATTTTTTTTCTTAGAAACGTTATAATGAATGCCAACATCGAATCTAAGTAAGGTACTCGTATGTGCAGTAAATATTAATTCGCCCCGTATCGCCCGTGAAATATACGCGAACTTCAGTAGTTTATTATATAAATTCCTTTAATTTAGTTGGTTATACTTTTTCTTAGAAACGTTATAATGAATGCCAACATCGAATCCCAGTAAGGTATGTGCAGTAAATATTAATTCGCCCCGTATCGCCCGTGAAATATACGCGAACTTACAGTAGTTTGTTTAGCGCCGTCGCCGCCTTTCGGCCAACTCCACTAACTCACGATTCCGAACTAATCTAAAGATCGATTAGCCGATGAGTGCTGTTTAGTGAACTTTACGGTGTAATGTATTGTAGTTCTTATTTTTCTGACAGTAAGGAACGCTTTTTTGGTAACGTTAGTTATTTCCATATATATATACTTTGTTTTTATAACTTAACATGAAAGTTACATAAATTGCAATAAATAAAGAATATCTTTTGAAAGAATTTGGATCTTTAAATTAAAAGATAGACTTTTCAAGTCTTAAACAAGTCGTACAATACAATTCTAAAATATGAAAAGTAAAGCAATTTAATACAACAATACAGGTTTAGTTTTAGTTTGTATGGTTCAGATACTTATAATTAAATAAAGTGTCACTAGTTTAAAAAAATACAGCAATTTCTTATAAATCAAATGCAAAATAATGGTAAATACTAACTGAAATCCAACAAGCAAATTGAATTCCTTAAGATTTAGTTCTTAAACATTTTCTATTTAACTGGTCTAATCACGGAGTACATACGAAGAGGAGTTGCCCTAAGGAATATTTTCTATGAAACAATGCGTGGCACTTACAGGGGGTGAGGGGAGTATTATCTGTCTCACTGTACTGGCTCTGTCTCACTCCCTCCTTTATATCCATCTAGCGGCGAATAGCCCAACTACTTAATAAGTTCGATGTTGATTTTTCTTTTTAGTTTATCTATCCGTCACTAGATGTCCCTAACACCTACTGAAATCTAGTGTCGGACAGCTGAGTAATTAGGGTTGCCAACCAGACTGTTAAAAACAGTATAATACTGTTTTTGCTAGTTAATGCTTTTTACTGTTCTATTATAAGAGAGTTTGCAAAACACCGATTTCACGACTGCTGGTAAAACTATGGTTAGAAACATTTAAATTTAAAATTTTCCACAAATTAATATTTCTTTTAAAATAATTTTAGTAACATAATATTGTTGTATATAGTATAGTTCTGTACCTGTTCAAAGCAATCGTTTATTTGGAGACTACATCTTCACAGCCACAAAAACAAAGAATCAATATGTTTTATGTAAATTATTTCCTTTCTGTTTTTCGTCATAGATAATTAATCAAATTCCATAATAAAACCATAATGTCAGTGACCACATCATGTAAAAGAGTAGTCAAAATCCAGGCAGCATACGAGTTGACGCACGGGCCACCCAAAACTTAGCCATACTAGAGGTGACTTGAGCTAGTAGTAGTACCAGCCTGCCTTCGACGTTTGTATATTTTTTTGACCCACATGTCAAAAAAATATACAAACTGGTGGATTGATCTTTTGTTGATCGTTGATCTTATCAAGAAATTACATCGATCGCATGACATTTTTCCATCATTAATAATAAAGGACATAGTAAAAATCAAATACTATTATGCTTCGATCATATATTTCTTGATGTATTATGATTTAATAATCATAGCATGGAGTGTAAATAACCTTAAGAATAGCCATTAATTTTTTTCTTACCATGAAAAATCTACATTAACAGACATAATCTCAATCAATTGAAAAAGTATCACGTAACGCCAAAGTGCAATATTCGATTTGTATGAATGTCAAAAAATGATACAACATGTACAAAAGTTTTATTTACAACTAACTTAACTAACAAGCGGGATCAGAAAAGGAATGGGATGTACAGATCAGCCGGCCTATTTGCTAACTCGGTGTACAACGTTTTGATAGACACTTCAAATTGCATTGCGGCTTTCGTATGATATTGTTAATTTTTATATAAGATGTATTTGATGTGACCATCAAAATGTATTTTGAAGTGACCATCAAAACGTTGTACACTAAGTTAGCAAATAGACTGGCAGGTCTTTTCCATGTCTTTTTCATTTTGGAGAAATTTTTGGCCAAAGGTCAAAAAATGTACTGCGTATTCGTAGATTTGGAAAAAACCTATGAAAGAATTGTGGTCGATGCTGTCTGCATATGGGGTGAGCACTCACTGAAAGTAGGTTTCTGTGATGAAAAATGCTCTCGGGGTGCTCAGAAACATCATAATTCCCTCATCTTTCATGTAACTTTTTATAAAATTTCAAAATCCAATCGTAGTTTTATCAGCGGTTGAGAAAACAGTATTTTGTATACTGTCTTTTGATAAAACAGTAAAAAGTATTAACTAGCGAAAACTAGGTGGTTGGCAACCCTAGACATTTTGCCATGTATGGCTATTATTCGTGAACGTCAAGATGACGGGACCCCGCCCGGGTTTGTGAATATGATGTAACTATGATGTAGTACTTACCATTACGTACGTAGTAATATTAGTGCTATTTTATACTTACATACGTGCTATAATAAAATTGTACACTCAAATGATTTCAAGATATTCAACAAAGAAAGTGGTCCCGCTATTATAATATCAAAATGGCGGGACCACATTTCAGTTCTTAAAAAACACTTCAATTGTAAAAATAAAAAATATTTTCAACGATTTTTCTGGGGAAATTCTACAGATAAAAAATTGGTTTTTTAAATGCAAAAACGGTGTATCCGCTCAATGTTGGTCTACAAAGCACTGATAGCTGTCAATCTTATTTTAAACAATATAAAATACTAACACTGCCATCACTGTATATATTTGAGATAGCTGTATTTGTTCAAAATAATCCCCATTTATTCAAACGTATATCGGATGTGTGTGCAAGAAACAGAAGAAATGGCGATAGACTTTGTCTACATCAATCAAAAACAGCTCTGTTCTGAAAATTTATAATAAAATCCCTAAGGAATATAAAACATTAAATATAAATCTATTTAAGAAAAAACTGAAATCATTCCTAAACCAGAAGTGTTACTATGATATAATTGCGTTTTTAATGATAAAATTTAGTGTTTTTTTTTTATCTCTCTATTTATATATTTTTTGTGCTTATTGTACATATATTGACTTATTTTGTAATTTAATATTATTTATTGTTTATTTTATGTGGTACTAACAGTAGCTCATCTGATTCAATATTTGTACACCCTAACGGTAAGCATGTTGATTCCTACTTTTATATTATTTAACACATTGTAACACATGTTTGACAAATAAATAAACGAATAAGCTCCTGAGGAAAAAGTGAATTTCAAAGCCAAGTAACATTATACTGCTCTTACAATTTGCTTAGGCGTTTGTTTGACAGTTTTATTATGGAGGTTATTCTTCACTGAATTTGTTTTAATTTACCTTTGCCTAAAAATTAAGTGCAAAACCAAAATGTTAAAACATACATACATATTATCACGTCTATTTCCCTTACGGGGTAGAGAGTGCCTAACCTCCATAATAAAACTGTCTCCATAATAAAATTTTATTATGTAAGTATAAAATAGCACTAATATGGTACTACATCCTAATCACATCTTCGCAAAACCGGGCGGAGTCCCGTCATCTTGACGTTCACTATTATTCAACGTTGACGACAGGTGGCGCATTGCTGAAAAGAGAATTATGAAACAACATAAACATAATCTTTTTGTCAAGGTAAAAGTCTTTAGGTATAAATTTAGAACAAATTTCAGTACTTATGGTTATTATTTATTACGATAATTAGCTTTAATATATTTTTATAGTTCATACGTCCCATTACGCAAAGTGGTGCCATCTAACGATGAGTAGCACGGAACGTCGCCAAAAGATTTTTCTAGAATATTTTAAGTAAATTACGAATAAATATACTTACAAATGAAATGTGATTCCTTCCATAGCATCTGAACGTTTATCTGAGTAGTTTTTACATGATATAATGCAACACTTCATGATTTTCTTCGTAAAAAACAAGATAAGTCCGAAAATCTCACTGTGTGCACAGAACGAACCACGTACGAACATTGACAGCTACAACAGCAGACTAATAGGCCACGCCTACTCTCGATGATAACGTGATGACGTCAGGACCTAGTTGGAATCACAGTGCACAGTAGCTAACGCCGTCTCCACTCTGTATGTACTCCGTGGGTCTAATAAATTCCAGTGTAGGAATTTGAGTCGCGGATACGCCACAAATATTGACACGTTTGTTATTGCTCGCCGTCATATATATGCGAACTTCAGTATAGTATGTTTGGTGCAACCTTTCGGCCAATTTGAATAATTAAAATTTTAATTAATAATTAATTTTAGGGCTAGCAATCCATCACTTTTTTGATTATTTTCCCACGTACATGCTAAATGTGGCTTAAGGTCTTTAGTCTTATAAATCTGGGCTCTGTCTTCCCCGCAAGTGATAAAGACGTGATAGTTATATACTATGCAAGATTTAATGAAAATTTGCAGGTTGACGGTAAAAATGTGGAAACTATAATTTGTAATTAACACCTATTTTTTTGTAAACACGTGTTTAATTGTTTATGCAAATAAATAATCTTCAGTCATTAAAGTATCGATCAGCTGATAAAATCTTTTTTGTGAACTTTGCAATGTAATCTTTTGTAGTTTCTTATCTAGTTTTTTGCACATGGTTTTTTTGGATAACTTTTTTAAAATGAAATTTCCCTACCAAGTGTGTTTTCTAAAAGTATGTTCTTCCAGTTAAAGATTATAAAATTGACAGGATTGAGTACTGGTACATTCGTTAAAATAGTTTAAAACTAAACGACTCCAAAAACATTAATAGTTTGAATTACTTTCACTGAGTTTATTTGATTGGTTAATTGTAATGTATGTATTATAGATACTACTCATCGGCCTGAAAATGAGTTTGCTTTTAAATTTTTGTTCAAATGCTTTGTTATAATAATAACTTTTGTAACGTGATTTTTCTGACATGATGTACATAAATAAAAAGTTTACATTCGAAATCCTACAATACGGTACGCTAGTCCAAAAAAATTGAATTGAAACTGTTCTAATCCACACATTTAAACTTGAAATGGGTGTACGCTTTGAATATTAACTTGTCCGTATCGCTGGCCGTGAAATATACGCGAACTTTAGGAGAACTATTTGAGAAATAGATAGCGCATTACCCAAACGCAAGTCGTATGCGTCTTCAATTCACACTTTCAAGTTCCAAGTCGAATTCGAAAACATAGCTAAGCTTTACAAACATAGTCAAACTTCAGTTAAAAATATTTTTGTTTCATTTTCGTTTCATACCGTATTTAAGACTTTTAAAATGATTTTTAAAGTGTAAGTGACCTTAAAATTACAGTAAGTAACTTTGGCGAACGAGGAACGAGCGGTCTAAGTAGCTACTTCTTATCATTCGTCAAATAGCAATTTGAAAAAAGGGCGTTTTTAAAACGCTCTCATTAATCCCTCGTATAGTCACGCGTTCAAAAATAGTACTCCAGATAGTGTGTAGCGCCATTCGCCAACTCTACTAACTCCCAATTCCAAACTAATCCAAAGATCGATTAGCCGTTGAGCGATGTTGTAGTGAACTTTGCGCTGTAATATATTGTAGTTTCTTATATACTTGACAGTACAGTACTGCGGTAGAAGTTGTATTTTTAGAAACTTTAAATAATACCGATTCAAGGCAATAACTAAAACTAACGAAACCCGTATTGTTAATGATTTGACTGACCTGCACTTCAAAGTTCAAAAGAATGAATGAAAATAACTTGCAAAATTTTATTTTGCAAGTTACAAATGTATTACTGTATATCGTTCTCTTTTCTAAAATGCACTTTTGTCATATAAATCATACAAAATAGGTAAGAAGATAATCTATTGTGTACAATATGTCTAGATCACAAATATTTAAGGTTAATCAATAGCTCAGTTTTAGTTTAGTCTCAATTTATTCAAATATGTCATTGTTTATTATGTTGTTCAAAACGAGAATAGCAGTCTAGCCAAAAGTGTTACGTGAGTAATAATACCACAATACTACCAACTTATAACATGAATTAATACCAACAAGTGTAAAATCGCCATACTCATATTACTATATATTTTAATGAACATTTCAATTATAATTTTAGGCTTTTGCAGTCGGAAAATGCTAAAAGTTGGCAAAAAAATATTAATGTGTAAATATTTATCCGCGTAAAATAACTTGCGGCAGAGTCCCGTGGGCTTCCGTCGGCATTCGCAGATACGATGTAATTATTTTGTTATATGAATGCGGTGATTCAGGCGGTGTATAATTTAATAATAATATAAGTATATTGTAAGTAATAAGTTATATATATAAAAAAATGTTTACATTTAGTAGTAGTAGGTATGTTTAATTTTAGTATTTGACGTTCGTACCAGATCTCCAATCAAGATGAAATTTGGAACGAGGTAAAAGTAATCATCCTTACTAATATTATAAATGCGAAAGTGAGTTTGTTTGTTTGTTTGTTTGTTTGTTTGTTACGCTTTCACGCCGTAACTACTGAACCGATCATCATGAAATTTTGCATACAAGTTCTCTGGAGTACGGAGAAGGACATAGGCTACCTTTTATCCCGGGAAAAAGTACTATTTCCGAGGGATCGACATTGACGCGGGCGGAGCCGCGGGCAAAAGCTAGTTACTTATATAATACAAAGTCGCTTCCCGCTGTCTGTTCGCTTTGTATGCTTAGATCTTTAAAACTACGCAACGGTTTTTTTAATAGACAGAGTGATTCAAGAGGAAGTTTTATGTGAGAGGCCGGGGTGGGTCGCTAGTCAGTCCAAGTTCGTCAGGCATTAAACCAATTTAGTCGTTTACTATATTTTCAACTGACTGTAAAAAAGGAGGAGGTTCTATGGACGACTGTATATTTTTTTTAAATAAAGTTTTGCCTGATCAATTTCGCGGCAAAGTACTTGTTATAGTAAATTTATCTCTATAAAATTTGTGAATCATCACATAATTAGCCTTATCTATGTATATATATTAATGTCTATATATTAATGTACTAGCTATCGCCCGCGGCTCCGTCCGCGTCACTGTCGATCCCTCGGGAACAGTGATTTTTTCCGAGATGAAAGGTAGCCTATGTCCTTCTCCGCACTCCAGAGAACTCGTATGTAAAATTTCATGATGATCGGTTCAGTAGTTACGGCGTGAAAACGTAAAAAAACTCACTTTCGCATTTATAATATTAGTTAAGAAGCATTAGGATAGTTAGGATGAAATATCCAGAAAAAAAAACGTAGACATAAGTGTCTACGTTTTTTTTAGTATAAGTACTAAACAATAAATTTATCCTGTATCAGCTTTTAATTGACAAATACTCACCTATAACATTTTGTAGCCAAAGATAGATCACAATGGCGAAATACTGTGGAAGCCCTCTGCCCCACCTGGGGGCCATAGGACCTTAAGTCAAGTAAGTCAAGTCACTCTTAAAAAAAAAAAAACAAAAAACAACGACGATGAAGTTTACACTTCAAAAATCCTGCTTTGTCTCCAATTAAGTCTGAGCCTGAACGTTAATAGTGCCGACTATAAGAGTGATATTTTGATTAAATGAGTTTGCAGACTATTTACATATTCAACTTTGTTTGAGAATATACTGCATCTAAAACAAATTGTTTGATACGTAATAATCTGAGTAAAACTGAACAAAAATCGGTACGCTAGTAAGTACCTAGTTAATTAATTCGTCGTTCAAGCAAGCGTATCTTACAAGTCTTAAACAAACCTTTTTGAAGAGCAGTTTTCCTAAACATTAAAATCTTTTTAGAAACCCATAATAGCTAAGTTTCGGTCTCAAATGACCAGACGTGTTGCTTTCTTGTCGACTTTTGTATTTTTAATAAGATCGTGTTCCAACTTCTGAAGTAACTTTCGAGGAACGATATTTTAAACTCCGTCTGTTCACTTCGTAGTCCAACTTTGTTCATATTTTTTGTGTCTTAATGAAATGCTAAGGAACTATTGCTGGATAAATTGTATTAAGTTTATGCCAACTAAATACTTGTAAAACAATTAATTCGTGTAGGTGACACGGTCAATCGACCATGCACACCCTGGTGTCAAAGTTCTTCGGAACCGCCTCTCGGCCTCTGACGTGGTTCCTTTAACGAATATTAGATGGCAGCCGGAACCAACGGCTTAACGTGCCTTCCGAAGTACGGAATCATCTTTATTATCAGACAAACACGACCCCGGGTCTACAGGCAAACGCCTTAACCACTGGACCACGCAGGTAGCAAAATAATTAATACGAGTTTATTTATTATAACCTTATATTATATACATATCATTATCATACACACGACAGCGATATATCTTTACACTCATTTTACACTTTCTCGTTGATGATTTATTTATTTATTTAAAATTTTAGTTGTACAATATTACAGTTTACACTAATGCGTTACACAACTTAAAATATAGACAACAGATTCATCCTTTCTCTTCACAAAACCACAGATATTCATTCTTCAATCGCGCAAACCTATCAGCAAACAAATCACATTTACAGCCACGCTCTGATGCCAGGAACGCGTTATAAGCTCTGCCAGGCCGCGCAAAAGAGGCGACTGTTTGTGAGATTCGGTTCGTGCATTGGGAACCACAAGCAACTTATGTCGCCGATTGCGCAAATAGTTGTTCGGTACAAAAAGCTTACACAGGCGTAACACTAACTCCATACAGTCAGAGTCTCCGCGAAGGCAACGACTGACAAATTGCATAAGCTGCCAATTACGTCGCGTACTTAAATAATTGTACCCTAGAGTACCCAAAAGAAATTTAGTTGGGTATAAATATGGATAATACCCATACCTTTTTTTATAAAGATATCTCAAAAAAGCTTTTTGAACTTTTTTAACTTCAAGAATATATTTAGCCTGATGGGGATTCCAAACTTTTGAACTAGTTTTAAGTTTACATCTGACAAATGTGGAGTACAATATCTTCACGGCATGTAGATTATCGAAATCCCTATAATTTCGAATAACAAAACCTAATTGCTTAAAGCTACTGGTGGTTAGTTTTTGGACATGCTCATGAAAAGTCAGCTTAGGATCAAAATTGACACCAAGGTCCTTTACTGTAAATATCAGTAAGGATAAGGATATAAGTGCTATTTGCTACTTATTTTAGTTAGCTGGGTGTGGCAGTTCAAAATATAACTATATTTTGTTTCTTGTTTGGTTATCAGTTTTATGCGACGCAATAAGGGTAAATGTGATCATGTAAAATTTAGCTTTTGAATAAGTTCGTCTAAAACTAATTGAAAATCCATTCCTGACTTTTATTTTTAATGATTATTCCAATGTTTTTATACGTGGCTATTCGCTTAAGAAATAGAGACGATAAAGGCAAATAGTTGCATTATTTTTGCACGACATTGTTTTTTTTTTAACAAAACAATACTAAATTAGTTTGTACAAATATAAAGGAGTCACCATATTCAATCAATTATAAGACATCCAGAGCCAGTTTAAATTTACTCTTTCCTAAATTGTCGTTTTGCTATCTAGTAGTTAATATTTATATAATTCTTTATATTCAGAAATTATGGCTAGTTCCAACTAAATAAAAGCCGGCCAAGTACGAGTTGGACTCGCGCACGAAGGGTTCCGTACCGTTATCTATAAATACGGCAAAAAATATATTATTTTTATTTTTATTTAATTATTTATTTTTCAAGTGCATCTACCTGTTAATCGAGCAAAACCAAGCAAAAAATCACGTTTGTTGTATGGGAGCCCCCTTAAATATTTATTTTATTCTATTTTTGAGTATTTTTTGTTATAGCGGCAACAGAAACCTACATCATCTGTGAAAATTTCAACTGTCTAACTATCACGAGATACAGCCTGGTGACAGACCGACAGACAGACAGACGGAGCGAAATTAATAAGGTCCCGTTTTCACCCTTTGGGTACGGAACGCTAAAAATGGTAGGTTCATAAATAAATTGTCAATAGTCAAGTCAACTTGTGGACAAAGTAAGAAATTTATTGAGTCCATCAATTCGCAAACAAAATAGAAGGAAGTTCAATTGGTACAAATGGGGTCCAACGTAATAAATGGTATCGAAATCCGGGAACTTGCGATTGGACGGTCATTCCCGTTTCGTGACAGCTCAGCAAAATAACTTTAGCATGAAGGTATTGAGTTTGGATATTTGGATTCTAAAGTAAATGGCAAGTGCATCGTGAAATTATATGAAAATAGCTTTTGCTTGCGATTTTGCCAAGTGCAGCTTTTTATCTTATGGTTCCCGAACCATAAGATAAAAATCGAATATCGTCTCATTTGAAATATTGTAAACTAGCTTTCGCCCGCGGCTTCGCTCGCGTCAATGTCCATCCCTCGGAAACAGTACTTTTTCTCGGGATAAAATGTAACCTATGTCCTTCTCCGTACCCCAGATTTGATGATGATCGGTTCAGAAGTTACAACGTGAAAGCGTAACAAACAACAAACTCACTTTCGCATTTATAATATTAGTTAGGATAAGCCTAAAGTTTTCTCATCAAACATTAAAATATCAATGAATTCCATTTCTTCGAAACGAAACCCAATATCCAATTGAGTTTATACACTAATATTACAAAGAAGAAAGATTTGATTGTTTATTTTCATTGAATAGGTTCCTACTGTACCGATTTGAAAAATTATTTTACCATTAGAATGTTACATTATTCCCGATTAACGTAGCTGTAGAATAAATACCTATATCTACCCGAGCGAAGCCGGGGCGGGCTAGCACATAATAAAGAGTTAGTAAATAAAAAATAGTTTTTTTGATTAAACTAACGCGAGATAATAACATTATTTATATGTGAATTATGAGTAAGAGTGCGAATCGGGACGACTCCGTGCGCGCGTCTTGGTTCACATTCGCCCTGAGGAAGACCTCCGGATGAGGTTGAAACATGTCGGCTTGTAGCTGACTTCGTGCGTAAGTAACCCGTAATTCACATATAAATAATAAATAGATTTATGAAGATCATCATCATCAAGATGAGATTCTTAAAATGGCTTTAAAAATTTAGATCAACTACAAAGTTATTTCTAATTCCTCCGGCTCATCGAAACGTTTTTCCTGATTTTCCGGAGCCGGGGATTCATAGCAATTAAGTAATTTATGTTGTTATAGCCGTGTGGTTTCCGGCAGAGTAGAATAGGACCACTTCAAGTCTTTTCATGGATGTCGTAAGAGGCGACTTAGGCTCATAAACATCAATGAGACCTCTCCAACCCGTCTGGCCAGCGAGGAGAGTGTAGGCCAAATCTTCTGTCTGCTCTGGCCAAGTATGGCTCCGGTAGTACAGAGAGGGTCATGCTCCTGCAGTGGAGACTAAAAAGACCTGATGATGATTTTGTTATATGATTTGGCTTGTTTTTTAACAGCTGGCTTTCTGATTCCTACCCTTCTTATAACTAACTACACCCGCCATTATCCCCCTCGAGTTGCAAAAGTGAACACGATATTGAAAAGTTGAATAAAACGGCAGAGACTGCGACGGGCTGTCGATTTCCGCCGCTACAGGAAAACTTTAACGACTTGATAAGTCTAACAGCTGAGAGAGCTTTGAAATAAAACGCATTTTCTGAATCAAGGCAGTTCGAAATACATATGACTACATTGATTTGACGTGTCTTTGTGTGTCTGTGCTGAACCGATAATAATACAGTTAATTTGTTTGTATTTTAGCTATTTACTAAATAGAAAGTTTTGTGTCGAGTCTAGCAATTTTTTTATCTTGTTTTGAATAATGAAAACCAGCCCGTCTTCCGAATAAGCCGGTTTCTGTAAAGGCTACATTACTTTGGAATACATTCATACTCTGCGGCAGGTTATATAGAAGATCAGAGAATATCACCAGTCACTATACTTGGCGTTTGTGGATTATTAGAAAGCCTTTGATTTGATCAAATGTACTCCGTGATCTAAACATTGGCCGTGCTTCGGTCTCTCTAGCAATGCCGACCTTATATTATTAAAGTACTGACGTGCTAACACGACAACGCCACCATTATAGTTCGAGTGCAGGAGTAGAGCACGAGGCCTACTCTAGTGCAGAGAGATGTGAGACAGGCAAACGTAATATCTGCGAAAATGTTCACCGCTGTTCTGAAGGACGCCTCTAAGCTCCTGGAATGGGAAGGACTTGGCATTGACATCACCGGCGAGTTTATCACTCACCATTGAGTTGCTGATGCAATCGTTTTTTTGGAGGAGGTGGAGTCATTGGAGGACCTAAGTACTGAGGACCTCCAACGATTCCTCAATTACCTCATTGAAGTTTCTCAACAGGTGGGCGTTGGCAAAACGAACATGGCTAAGACAAAAATAATCCATTCAGTTGGGCGCTCAATCCTTGAAGCTATTGACTAGGGTGTGCTTGGTCGATTGACCATGTCACCTACACGAAATGATGATGATGATTGACCAATATGTCTAACAGTGGCAATTGATCCAGCTTGGAAGTTCTAGCTTTAAGGACCAAGTCTTTTGAGAATTCGACTAGGCTGCGCAGTGTTTAGGAAGCTCCTCAACATCTTTACGTCCAAAATATATCGGTGCAAAAGTCGAATAGCATCTAGCATAGATTAAATTCTTTGATGACGAACCAACAGCTTAACGTGTTTTCCAAAGCACGGAGGAACTCAAGATATTTTTATGGCACTTATAGTAATCTTAACGGGGACCGCATCTGGGGTTGCTTTACATGCTAACAATGCTTACACCCGATGAGCCATCGAGCTCTTCGCTCCCTACTTAGTAACCAAATCAATCAGTAACCAAGCCCTATAGATTTCCTCTACCCGTTTATATTATAATATTCGGAATGACAGTAGGTTTCATCTAGTACTGTGTATTGAATTTATTGAAATCTGAAATTGGATTTGATGCGGTTTATATTAATATTCACCTAAATAACTTTCATATAAACAGTAAAATTTATTGAAGATACCCGTAACCCAGCCAGCTAATTGGTAAATTATGAAAGTGTTGAATGAATGTCATTAAATTTATCATAGGGTCTCTACAGTATTGCCATTTATAGCGGGTCATGTAAAAAAAATGTTACACTTTTCATATTTATTTTTTTTAGTTGGCGATTTCAACTGAGTAAACGTAAGTGAACCCGTGTTATTATAAATTATAATGATTTTATCATGCGTAAGTTTCAAAACTTAGAAAACGAAGAATAACAATAAGCTGGTTGGTTAAAGAATAACAGTTTCTGGATGAAATTGTTGTAAGTCAACACTGTGTTGAGCAGTCTTGTATTGGTTTAATGTACAATGTGCGTCAGAAGCGTAATAATCTAAAGAAACTGCGCTCGCTAACCCGTACCAGTGGACTTTTTACAGCTCAAATAATAATAGTGTCAAGTAAATTTTTATTGCAACTTAGTTTCCAACCATACGACAAGTCTTGTAGGACAAATATATATAGGGTTGTAAAGTCCATTTAAAGTTTGACTTTGTGGATTCAGTGGATATAAGGTAGAGATGGGAATCAGGATACTGCAAGCACTGACTTTAAAAATCTAAACGCACAATTTTTTATGCTTTCTGACCAACAGGTCAATCAAAAAATTACCGTCTTCTTTTTCGATCTGTCCTTATCCTTTATCCATATTTAATAAATTATAAGTGGGGTCGGAATAGTAGGTATGTAAATTTCTTCCATTTTGGTTTATATCGATGATCACCACAGAAATATATAGGTGATCTTGTTTGTCACACACTTTTTTATGTTATGTTATACAGGATGTATGTAATAAGTCGAAAAGTTGCTTTGTATTCCTCTATTTCTGCACTCATTTGTCTTCATATTGTATATATTAATATACAATGATACATAATAGATAGGTTTATATTGTTTTGGAATATTCGCGCCCCTTTAGGCGCCTCGTAATGTGAGGGAAAGTGCGAGCATGGAACAAATGATTGGGGTGACACTTGACTTACAACTTGGGATATAAATAGCCGGTACTGTGTAACGTACAGACTATCCAATTCTTTAGATATAAGACGTACCTTTTCCGGCAGCGAGAAATTACTTCTATTTGAAATATGTACTGTTGTCAAGTTAAGGGAATTCTATTTATCTGAGGTAATTTAGGACAAAGTGAACTTACAAGACATCGACTGTATTTGTTTGTAATGTTTGTTATCTCAGTACTCCGTCATTTATGAACCGATTTAAAAAAAAATATTTTCTTACTTGAAGAGATATGCTTTAAAGTTGGTTCCATTTAAATTTCATCACAATTGGTTCAGTAGTTTGATTAAAGTAGGTTTTTTTTATATGAAATATTATTTCTCTATTTGCTTTACGGCATTTGGCATCGTACGCCTTTAAGTAGATAGATATCAAAGATGACATTAAATTATTTTAAACATTCGCATTTATTTTATCCTTATCCTTACTAATATTATAAATGCGAAAGTGAGTTTGTTACGCTTTTACGCCGTAACTACTGAACCTATCATCATGAAATTTTGCATACAAGTTCTCTGGGGTGCGGAGAAGGACATAGGCTACCTTTTATCCCGGGAAAAAGTACTATTCCCGAGGGATCGACATAGACGCGGGCAGAGCCGCGGGCGAAAGCTAGTCAGAAATAAAAATAAACACGTCCATACGTGAGATCTGTTTTATATAACGGTAAGCGGGGTAATGCTACGACGTGCCTTCTCTATTGTGAGGATATTGGCTACTTATTTATTTATTTATTAACATAAGACATACACAACAGGTAACAACCAATAAAGCTTATTCTAAAATACATCCTACATCTGAGCTAGAGACACAGCATGACAATTGTAAACATCGTTTGATCGGTTACACATAGAAAATAAAAATAATTTTTATTTTTGAATTAATGTTCATTGGTTTTATACTTGGCTATTTTCGCGTATGGAAAAGAGACGATAATGGCAAATAATTACATTACATTTGCCAAAAATTCTAAGTATATATATTAATAATGGTTTTGGACAAAATCATATATTCAATATCAAGGAGTTGTCATATTCAATCAATTACAAGTTATCTAGAGCTTGTATTAATTATTCATTCCCAAATTGGCCATTTAGTTTCGAACAAGTTATATATTATTTATTTATTAAGTATCTATTAAGTAATATTAGATGATTATATATTCAGAAATTATTGTTAGTTTTGGTTTGTACAAGCATTACTTATAAACTGTACTAGTATGTCCATATCAAAATTTAATGTGGCTGTAACTTATAGGTAGCTGTTATATGGGTACCGGTAACTTTCTTTTGTAGTCGTAAAAACCAATTTCATATCAAATTGCTTAGAAAAAGCGTACCCGAAACTCATAAAGAAGTCTTTTGTAAAAGTTATTATAATAACAATAGGCAGATAGTAGTAGCGCAAGCAGAATTTGACAAAGGTCCCACTTCATATGGCGCCTTGTCACTATTACGAACTTTCCGCATGCCAAATAGCGAAGCGAGCAAAGTTAGCCATTACGACTGCCCATTTACCCGCGACTATCTACCATTCTCTTTCTTATTGTGTGCATGTAAGGTTCAATTTTGAATAATATAGAGTACGATCAGGTCCTATTCCTACACACGGCGGTATTGAATCGCCTCAAACTTAAATAAACTTCGGACACCTCACCTGTGGGCCTCTTATTCAGCGATATTAGAAAGTCCACAAAGATATTGTGTTACTAGGAGCATGGAATGGAGGACCATATTTTGTATGAAAAGGTTCTTAACACGTTCTGGGAGACTTTCACCTGTAGACGTAAATCTATTGTTATTTCTATTGGTCTTGTTGAGTGTCTGCAAATGAGTTAGCATACATTCCTGATTGGACGGATTTATCGTACTGGGTAGCATGTTGCGTTGTCATCAAGGAATTTGTGTTTTTTTTATACTTATCGCATTATTATTGTTATTAGTATTTTATTTTACACCCACATATGCCTCCCAAAGGTTCGATTGTTAGAGAATGCTGTTTAGCATTAAGTCCACCTTTTGAAATTATTACGTTTTGTATGTGTGTACAATATAGCGTAATAAAAAAATACTGAAAGAGTAAAAGTAAAACCACAAGCTTTTGAGCTTTTGATAAAAATATGAATGATTATTATGATTTTACGATCCAACTTTTTCCAGAATATTTCATCAAGCAAGGGTTGATAAATTGCAAAACATTGAAGCAGAAAATTAGATTTCCATCTCAATATGTGTGAAGGTGTGGCGTGTGTGTGTCAGTGGAAAATTGGCAGTGATCGAATATCACGAGAATCATGAGATAGCCTGTCATCATATCGGGAGGATAATATTCTTTTGTAGGTATTCGTAGGATGTAGCAAGTTAAAACTTGTTCAGATGTCTTTTGAACAGCAACTGAACCGGCCGACTCGGATTGCAGGTTTACAAATATTTAACCGTTCAAAATAGCCGTGTGGTATCCGGCAGAGTAGAATAGGACCACGCCAAGTCTTCCCATGGATGTCGTAAAAGGCGACTTAGGAAATACAAGCTAAACAAAGCTTATAAACATCTAAGAGACCTCTCCAACCCGTCTGGCCAGCGTGGAGAGTGTAGGCCAAGTCTTCTGGCTGCTCTGGCCAAGTATGGCTCTAGTAGTACAGAGAGGGTCGTGCTCCTGTAGTGGAGACTAAAAAGGACCTGATGATGAACCGTTTCAAAACCATAAATTCATAAATTTTCACACTCTAAACGTTTTTATAGCAGTAAATGTTTCATCGTAAAGGCATTTATTACAATTACGTCATCACCTGTGGGTTGGCTACTTGTTTGTAATGAAATTTTAAAATAAAAGAAAAACATATGTTTAATGTATGTATTGATTTGTAACAAATAACTAACGTTTGCACCTTGTTAATTTTTCAAATATATGATTTGGGAATCATATCTTGAAAATAGTTGAAATTTGTATTTTATAAAAAAAAAAAATTATTGAATTAACGTGAATACTTTTTTTTTGGAAGGGTTTATTTTTTTATTTCAAATTGTCATATTTTAATGAAAAGTTATTCAGATTGAGTTCAGAAATAAAAATCGGTGTTTTGGAAATTTGCCATTTGTATTTTCAGTAAAATGTAAATCTGGAAAACAAATTGAATCAGAAAATCAGCCTTATTTTGAGCAAAATATAAAGTCTCGTTTGATATTATTTTTTTAATGAAACTCGCCCGGTGACTCGTTTCATACTCTTGTGTTTTAATGACCCTTATTGCGTAACAGTGATGTTATATTACATGCGTAAATTACAAAATTTTGTAGTGGTATGCAAACACGCAGAGAGCCATGGAGCGAGCCATGCTTGGCATGAAATTGCAAGACCGAGTTCGCAACTCTGAGAACCGACGCCGAACGAAAGTTTACGTAGTGCAACTCTTAAATGGAATCTGGCTAGAAGGAACGATGGTAGGTAGAGTAAGGCTGTCACCGAGTGGTAGCCTAGAAATGGGAAACGTAGTGTTCGGCATCTGGCAGCTTGGTGGTTCGACGACATAAAGCTGATCGCTGGTAAAAACTGGTTTGCGAAGGCTAGGGATAGAGAAGAATGGCGCGGGAAAAAGGATGTTTGAACCCCGCAGTGGGTCGTGGAAGGCTGATAATGATGATGCGGTAAACACGCACAGGATAATAATGGGCTGACTCAGTAAAGTAAACTATTGGTAATCTATTTTCATCTATATCTATACATATAATAAAACAGTAAAATTATTTTGTCTGTACATTTCGAATTTTTGACTGAAATGGATAGAGGGACACTTAAAAAGAATAATAGAAAGCAAAAAATTTTTTTTGGAATTTCTTGTCTGTCTGTCTGTCTGTCTATCTGTCTGTCTGTCTGTCTGTCTGTCTGTATGTATGATCACGATTATCTCCGAAAATACTGAACCGATTTACTTCAAACTTTCAGCAATTGCTTTGTTTTAACTCAGTTTAACATTTAAAGTTTGTTTCATCAAAATCGGTTCATTAAAAAAAAAGTTATCGTCATTTGAATGAACTCAAGGCATGAGTTTGCCTGCAAACATATAGCAAAAATAAAATAAAATAATAAGTGACATAAGAAAATTAAAATCCAAAGTCAATTCATCATCATTATACGACAGCATTATACCTATCCATACTATCCATAGTAATCCATACTAAAAAAAAAAAAGAAGCTGACTGACATATCAACGCAGGGCCTAAACTATAAGGGTTAGGAACTTGAAATTTTGCACAGGGGTTCCTTTTATAACGTAGGGGAGCACTAAGAAAGGATTTTTGGAAATTCATCTCCTTAGGGGGAAAAACGGGTTGCAAAGTCAGTATGAAACTTTGTTGTTTTTGAAGTTATTCGAATGAAATTCAGCATGAAGGTTCTTTACTGAAAGGTATGAAACACGAGTGAAATATTGTACTCAAAAATCATCCCTTAAGGGGGTAAAATAGGGGTGCAAAGTAAGCATGAATGTTTGCCATTTTTGAAGTTAGTCGAATGAAATTCAGCATGAAGGTTGTTTACTAAAAGGCGTGAAATAAGAGTAAAATATTTTTCACAAAAATCATCCCTTAAGGGGATATAACGGGGATGCAACGTTAGTATGAAACTTTCCGTTTTTTAAGTTATTCAATTGAAATTAAATATTAAGGTGTTTCATTGAAAGTCATAAACTAATGTATTCCGGATAATTCTACTGTTCCTGAGAAATCGACACTTACGCGGGCGCTAGTAATATATATAAATATAATTAAGAAATGAAATATGGTGAAAAAAAATGTTTACCCCGCCCGCATTAAATTTTTTCACCATATTTTATTCCTAAATTTATTAGGAGATGCTTTTAGCTTTACTATAGCTTGCAAACAAAAAAATGTAAAGTCAGCCCTTTAAATTCCATGTGAAATCATAGTTTGCTATTCACTTTACTCATGAACTTTGACGCCTGCTCTTTAACTTTATATTTATTGTTTAATTGACAAAAAATATATGTCCAAATTTTTTGATTATTTGATAGATTAAATGCAGTATAAGTAAATAATGTTACATGTGTCGAAAAGTCAATCTGAATTTCATCCGAAAGCTTCAGAGCAATAATATTTATTATAATTAGTGCCGTATTGTTTTAAAGTCTATTTACAGACGAAGATATCCAGAAATGTTCATCATTCAACTTATATGCCTAAACTTCTCTATACCAAACAATAAAAAGCACAGCAAGTATTTAGCATCATTGCTTGCTTTTCGCGCTTGGCCAACACTGGTGTTAGATTTTTCAAGCTGCCTAAAGACATCTGTTTATCATATGCCTCTTAACTTGTTGCTGATGCTTAACGACTGCCATCTATTCATGGCAACGGGGACCAACGGCATAACGTATAGCATCATTAAGTAGAAAATGTAGTTTTCTGGACTAGGAAAATTCAAGTAGACGATGTTGATTAACTAATGCCGAATTATAAAAACTCGCGTTGTTTTTAATTAAACTGACATTTTCATGTAAGCAGAAGGGCTATCGTTAAAGGGTGACGGCAATCCGATTAAACGGCAAAATCAACAAAAACCTTTTTAATTTGCAAAACATTTACCCCTCTGCTTACTAAATCTCATTTATCCCAATCTCGGGGAGTGAAAAAGCAAACAAATTCTTCTATTTATGTACGTAATCGTTGCCTAAAAATATAAATTCCGTTAATCGATGCGTAACGTCAGCAATAAATGATTACTTACGTTTAATTAAAGCGTTATTTATTTATTGTGTCAAAAGAAATTCTATTATAAAACTTTTGGGGTCAACTTTTTGCCCGCGGTTTTGTCCGCGTGTGTGCTGTTCTAATGCATACTCAAGCTATGTTAATCAATTAACTCTGCCCTATAGTTTTCTTTCCTGGAGAAGTAATTACTTTCTTCCTTGCTGGTCTGGGAGAAAAGAAAAAACGTAGAATGTAGAAGCTGCTTCTCTTTCCGCGCAGATCGTAAAAACTGGTCGAGGGATTTGGGCTAAAATCTGCGGAATCATGTCAATAGGCGATGCGGTTAGCAACCCATCTCTATTTGATTCCATTTTCCATCTACACGCCCTCCAACATGCTAAATGTGGCCATAAGGTCTTATAGACCTAGGCTCTGTCTACCCCGCAAGGGAAAAAGACGTGATACTATGTATGTATGTAAGAGAAGTAATTAACATCCCGAATCTTACATCTATTCTTATGTTTACTTACTATACCTACTTTCTTATACTTACTTATTACATAATGTTACATGTTAATACATAAATGTTACTTATTTAATACACTTTTTTTTTTTTTTTTTTTTTTTTACAAAATTTGAATTAGGCATTTGTCTCCCATCTCACCTGATGGTAAGTGACGATGAAGACGAGGATGTTACATGCCTATCCAAGAGATACCCATTTATTCTACTTTTGAATGTCCCGGGACTGTACTTGTTTGGGAATATAGACGCAGGCAGTTCATTCCACACCTTAGCTACTCGAACCAAAAAGGAACTGTCAAAGCGTTTAGTTCGACTCTTTGGTATTCCAACGATAAAAGGGTGAAATTTCAGTCTGCGCCTCGTAGTCCGATGGAGGAATGGTGAGGGTTCAACTAGCTCAAAGAGCGCTTTCGCACACTCTCCAAAATGGATCCTATAAAATACCGATAGGCAAGCGACTTTACGGCGATGCTCCAGGGATTGCAATTTCCTATTTGAGACCACGTCGTTGTTTATGAGCCTGCGGGCTCTTCGGTCAACAGAGTCCAATGCTTCAAGTTGGTATTTCGCTGAGCCATCCCAAAGGTGACTGCAGTACTCCATGCAAGAGCGAACCTGGGCTGTATAGAGATTGAGCAGCCGTTCAGAGCTGAAGTACCGCCGAACCTTTGAGATGATGCCCAACTTCTTGGAAGCAGTTAGTGCCATCGACTCAATCTGTTGGCCGAAGCTTAGTTTGGACGTGACTGTCATGCCTAAAAGCCCAAGGTGGTCAACTAACGGCAAGGAAACACCCTGGAAAGTGGGTGCAAGTGGGAAAGCACTCTTTTTAGCAGAAAAGAGACACGCCTGTGTTTTGGACGGGTTAAACTTAACAAGATTGGCTTTATGTCTGTTTTATTTATTCTGCCTGTCTGTTACATCTTTTCACTTCATCCACTGAACCGATTTACATGAAGGACATAGGAAGGACATGGGTTCCTTTCTTGCCGGAAAAGGTATATTTCTTACGAGGGACTACATTCATTTGAGCGGAGCCGCGGGTGAAAGATAGTTATAATATTATAGTAAAATAAAACTGTGAATGTATGCAGGCGTTTCTTTGCGGAAGTCACAGTTACTTGCATTTTGTCTGCCTGAACAACCAATTCTTCTTCTTCTCAGCATATTTGCGTCCACTGCTGAACATATGCCTCTTGATGGGACTTTCACTCTGATCGTTAAGCGGCGATCCTGGTTCAGGTCGGCCCTGCCGTCTTTTTAATGTCGTCCGACCATCTGGCTGCTGGTTTACCCACACTTCGTTTCCCTGTACGGGGTCGCCAAAACAGAACCCTCTGGCTCCATCTATTGTCATCTCTGCGACAGATATGCCCCGCCCATTGCCACTTCAGACGTGCAACTCGTTCACTTATATCAGTGACTTTTAAAATTAAGTGAACTACCAATTAGCATACGACAATTATCATCACAGATATGGATCTGTGATGATAATTGTCGTATGCTTATTTGCTCCATGTTTTACTGAAAATTAACTGAGAGAAAAAGCGAGTAATGTAGGTACACGTATTACACATGTACTTAGCTCTTCGATTTCTTTTGCAGGATTTTATGCTTTTTAGAGTTAATTGGGGCTAGTATCCCACTAGCCACAATTAGGGAAAATCCTGGATAGTTTCCCCGCGGGTATAGTTACCCGGTTGTAATTTTAGTTAGTATACTCTATTTAGTCTATTTGGTATATAAAAATTTGATGGTACTAGATTAAATAATTGAAAATAAGTAAGAATCTGCACAAAAGTTTTTCAAAGTTCATCCTATAAAGAAGGGTTAGAAGTTGGTATATTAATTGAATTCTTTTTCAAGTCATCGCTAAAAAAGTCAGTATTAATCATTTTGAGTAAAAACTAAAATGGACTTGAAAGGAGGTTTTTATTAATTTAATCCCTTAGAGGGCTCTAATGAGGGTTGAATGTTGGTATCACTGTTTTGTAAATTTATCGCCTTAAAGTTAGCAACGTAGTCAAGTGTACTGAGAAGGACAAAAAAGGTAACGTATATTGTAACAAGAATAAGTGGCTCTGACTATGTTATATTCATAACGTAAGCGAAGCCGCGAGTAATGCTATAAACGACAACGCAATCTAAGACTTGATTAAAGAGACATTAGACGTTCAAGCGAGGCTTAGCGTCTGAGTATATCATTTCGCCGAAAATGACCAAACAACTCTCAAACTCCATTTACGTACTTTCATAAGAAATTCGCCTTCGACTTGGTCCTTTTTTTACGAGCATCAAATTACGCGGAGGAAGTTAGGGCCAAAGTTGACAACGCAGGGTTCTTTTATGGACTAACTTCTGTCTGTGAAAAATATTCCATAGTTACCTAATTTGGTTTATATATAACCGTTTATGGATTAATAAGATACGAAAAATGCTCTACTTTGTGTTCTTCTTCTTCTTCTTCTTCAGCAGCCTAATCAATCCACTGCAGGATATAGGCCTCCTCTGACGCACGCCATTCACTTCGGTTTTGCGCTTTTCTTTTCCATAATGGACCGGCTGTCTTGACGATGTCATCTCTCCATCGCGCTACTGGCTTTCCACGGCTTCTCTCAGTCTATTATTTTGTGGCTCCATCTTCCATCCTCTCTACGGCTTATGTGACCTGCCCATCTCCACTTTAGTGTCGCTACTGTTTGTGTCACAAAGACAGTTAATTGACCAATAAAAATATGTATTTGGGTAAAAAACAGAAAAAAAAAACGCGCAATGCGAGTCGGTTCCATAGCATTATCTATAAAAACGGCAAAAAAATCATATCTGTTGTATGTTGTAAGGGTTATATGTATCCTTAAATATTTGCCAATCTCAGTAGTAGAACGCATTTTGGTCGATAAAACTATAAGTGCTCTAATATAATTAATAACCTAATGATATTATCTTCTTCAACAGGCATGTGCTGGTTGATGGCAGACTCGTAGTAGGGGCGCGAAGGTCTCTTCTCGACGCAGGTAGTGGAGGCAGCGGAGCTATACTACGATGCAGGGCTTCCAACAGAGCTGGGACCGTGCTGTCCAGACCAGTTTTGCTGCAACCTGGTATGGAGTATCTTTTATCGAATTTATGCCTAATATTTGATGTTTCTCGCTTGTAAAGTGATAGACAAAACTCGAGCAATTTTTTTTCGCAGACAGGGTGCACTGTTATATAAAAACATATAAATTAATCGACGATTGCAAAGTTTAAACAAAATCACATTAATACGGTATTATCCAAATAATATGATCGCATTATAACGAACTAGCGGCCTCTTTTGATTTGCACGGGTAGATAGGTATTAATATAGCGTATGTTCATCAGCGATAATGTAGGATCCTAATGGCGAAAGAACTTTTAAATTCCTTCAGTAGTTTCAGAGCTTATTCAATACAAACAAATAATCAAATCTTTCCTCTCTATAATATTAGTGTAATTGTTGACTTACTTTTTTGACTTATTTTCCTATGTCCCCTAGGTGGGGCAGAGGGCCGCTACAGAACTTCTCCATCTCGTTCTGTCTTGAGCAACGCGTTTTACTTCGGGCCAAGACAGCCCGATTGTCCTCATCTCCGCCGCTACCGATCGCCGCCAGGTCTGCTTTGGTCGACCACGCTTCCTCTTTCCTTGAGGAGTCCATTCCATTGCCTGTCTCGGAATGTGAGAAGGCTCCCTCCTGAGCGTGTGGCCAATCCATATCCATTTACGACGCGCTACCTGGTGACCGATCGGTGTCTCGCCGCAAAGCTGCCACAGACGTTCATTGGATATCTTTTCAGGCCAAAAGATACCCAATATCTGCCGAAGGCAGCGGTTGATGCAGACTTGGATCTGCTGCGTGATGCCTTTGGTCACCTTCCACGTTTCGCACCCATATAGCAGAACGGTTTTTACATTGGAGCGAAAGATTTTGAGTTTTACTCTGCGAGTAAGCTTCCTAGACCGCCATATGGGGCGGAGTTGCGCAAAGGTGGCTCGAGCTTTAGCAATTCTAGAAGTGATGTCCTCTTCTGTTCCTCCACATTGCGACACTATGCTCCCCAGGTACATAAACCGCTGCACGCGCTGAATTTGTTCTGTGCCAAGCGTTAACGGCAGCAGGTTCTTTCCTTTTATACGCATCTCTTGGGTCTTCCGCGCGTTGACTTTAAGGCCCACTTTTCCCGCTTCACGCTGGAGGTCATCCAGTTTAGCTTGCATATCACCGTGCTTGTGGCTAAGGAGACAGAGGTCATCAGCGTAGTCTAGGTCGTCCAACTGGTCTGTCAACCCCCACTCTATGCCACGTCGCTTGCCGTCGTTCACTTGATGCAGCACACCATCCAGCACGATGAGGAAAAGTAGGGGCGATAACAGACAGCCTTGTCTAACACCTGCGTGAACTGGGATGTCTGCTGATAACAAACCGTCGTGAGTTACCCTGCAGGAGTATTTCTTGTAGACGGCTTTGAGCAGGTCCCTAATTTTCGGCGGGACTCCTATTTCATCCAGACGAGACCAAATACTAGGCCAATGTACAGTATCGAAAGCTTTTTCGAAATCGACAAACGTGAGGAAAACCTCACGTTGCCATTCTGATGCTTCTTCAATTATGATCCTCAATGTGTTGATTTGGTCTGTACAGGAACGATTGGGGCGGAATCCAGCTTGTTCACGGCGAAGAATGGGTTCAACTGCCTTTGATACTCTGCTCAGAAGAATCTTGCAGAAGACTTTAGATGGCACAGAAAGCAGTGTGATGCCCCTCCAGTTACTGCACTGGCTAAGATCACCCTTCTTTGGGACGGTTATCAGCACTCCCTTGTTCCAATCGTCAGGAAACTCTTCGGCTATCCAAATTTTCTCTAAGAGTGGTGTTATGACCTCGACAGCGGTCTGTGAGTCAGCTTTAAGCATTTCTGCTGTAACAAGGTCGAGTCCTGGCGCTTTACCACTCTTAAGAGAAATAATGGCAGCTTCAACTTCGGCTCGAGTAGGTGGGGATGTGTCAATGTCCAGCAACTGTGGCGGTGTAATGGTTGCTGGTGTGACTGGTAGGGCTGTGTTAGTCCTGCAAAAGACCTCTTCAAAGTGCTCACGCCAACGTTCTAACTGTCCTTCAGAGGTTGCAATGAGCTTACCTTCTCTGTCTCGTAAGGGCTTTTTACTGGTTGTTTTGTTTCCAGCCAGGGTTTTGGTAGCACTGTATAGCTCTCTCAGGTTGCCAGTTTCGGCAGCTGTTTGTGCACGATCAGCTAAGCCGTCAGCCCATCGCCTTCTATCTCTTCGGGCACTGCGGTATATGCGTCTTCGTGTCTGTCGGTACTGTTCCCTGAGGTTGGTCCGTTCAGTGTCACTTAAAGCTCCTAAAATTTTAACGTGCAGATCTTTCCGCATCTGGATAAGGTCCCATGTAGAATCGGAGATCCAATCGTCCCGCTTGGTGTTTTTATGTCCTAAGACGACTGAGCTTGTTTCTTGATAGACCATTTTTATCTGATTCCACTCCTTGTCTATAGTGGCGTCTTCGTCAACTTGGAGACTCGAGAAACGATTCCGGAGTTCTATTGCAAATCTATTACGCATGCCAGGGTAGTCCAATTTTCCCACGTCAAATCTCCGCCCCACCCTACTTACGCCAGCTGGTTTCCGCGCAGTTGCAACTTTGAGGCGCAGTTCGGCAACCATCATCATGTGGTCGCTATCAATATCTGCTCCCCGTTTATTGCGGACGTCTAGCAGCGATGTTCGCCATTTGCAGCTGATAGCAAGATGGTCAATCTGTGTTCTTAAGATGCCATCGGGTGCTGTCCAAGAGTATTTGTGGACATCCTTGTGTGAGAACAAAGTGTAATTGTAGTCTACGGTAATTCTAAAATACTTTTTATAAGATCTATTACATCTATACTAATATTATAAAGAAGAAAGATTTGTTTGTTTGTTTGACGCAAATAGGCTCCGAAACTACTAGACGGATTTGAAAAAATCTTTTACAGTTGGAAAGCTACACTATCTGCGGTGAATATAGACTATGTTTTACGCGGACGAAGTCGCGGGAAAACAGCTAGTATTTTATAAAAGGGGAGGCCTATGCCCAGCAGAGGGATACGCAAATAGGCTATTAAAAAAATATCTTAAACATAAACTAAGTTCGTAACATTTTTGATTTCAAACACATATATTATATTTTATTTAATTATGTATTAAATATAAATTTCGTGGTTCACGACATATCTATCTTTATAGATAGGATAAAACCTTTAGGTTTGTCATTATTTAAATACAGGGAAAGACTTTGAAGGGTGGTGAACGATCGTGGGCTGTGTTAAAAATAACACAGCCTACAAGGAAATATAAGGTAGAAAAAAACACGCAGATTTAGATACTGCTCGTGAAAATTCATTTGTCAGTTTCATCAAGCAGTTTCATACTATAACTGTTAACTTGAACGATACAAGTAGGTGTACACTATACATGGTGAAATTTTGATCGTTTTGGACCCTTAAAGGGGTGACTCAGACCATCAATATGTTTTTCTATGGGACACAATATACAACTTTTTCTATGGGAAAATGCTGGGAACTCAAAAAAATTTCGTCATTTCCATATAAAAGAAGCCCGCGGGATTTGTTTTCGTTTTTGCTCGATATTGATAGCGGCCACAGGTCGACTTTAAATATTTATAGAATATTCGGATAAATATTCAATTTAAACATAAACAATTAACTTAAAATAAAAGAAATATTTAAGGGGGGCTCCCAAACACCAGATTTTTTTTGATGTTTTTATTGATATTTGTATGGAACCCTTCGTGCGTGTGTCCAACTTGTACTTGGCTGGATCGAATAAAAAAAAATCTGTTCTTCGTTAGTAGATTACATGTAGTACTTTTTATATTATTTTCAGTATTTTGCATTTGATAAATTAATAGACCTACTGATAGTAAATAGTAGTTCTCTCACCCAATATCGCATACAAGTATCAAAAGTAATACCAAAATACTAAAAATAATTAACTACAGAAGTACAGAATTCTTTTTGTTTTTTATTTGATCGGGATTAGGAGTAAGAGAATAAAATATGTGGCGCTAGTTTCGCTGGTCGAAGCCCCTTAATAACATTTGTCAGAATAGCTCGGTAGTTTCATATTAGCCATTTCTTATGAATGTACTCTTAAGACATTCATTTGGCAGAGCTTTGGAAACACGAGTTATAAACTATGCGAGGCAATGTCGTTACACATAAAGGTAGCGAGTCAATGGTGTGGCACTATCGAATGGCTTTAACAACAGTGCGATACTACAGAAAGGCTGAGTTCATTTGACTGAGCTTTATATATTGCATAAATTGGCAAAATATTATTACGACCGAGGTTCGAACATCGTATAAGCATTACGAATATGTAAGCAAGATAAAAATAAATTCACATTTTATAGCTATTAAAAGTTTATGAAACATTTTTGCCAAACATTCTCTTAAATAGAAGACACGGAATTACAGAGTTAACAATAGCCAGAAAATATTCGAGCAATATTCAAAAATAATACAAGAGAAGGTTAAAGTGCATTTTTAACGCATCAATGAATCTAAAGTTGCACGCATGTTCCACTATTATCTACTCAATTAACTTGAAAGTAGGCTTAGCTTATTATGCTAAGGCGCCTTTACGAGCTTCGGCGACAGGCTCGCATGTAAATTAATATTGATTGCTTCTAACTACCTTAGTTTAGTTAAGTTGTAGGAACAACGTAATTAGTCCCCACGAAGGCTCAAATGCTACGTTTCAGATAACCTTTCTAACTATTGTTATGTTGTGCGGCGAGGTCGGGATATATGTTTGATATTAAGTGATGCGGGAGAGACAACAAAGTGACGCCACACAGAGGTCTCATTAAGAGCTAATGGAACAAACCACTCTGAAGTTTATTTACCAAAATACCAGAATTTAATTCACATTCATTACGAGTGGAAAAGTTACCCTAATGAACAAAAAAGTATCGAGTTTCTAATTTTGTTACGTCCGTTATTATTGACTTCGCATATTCGGGCTCATTTGCTCGAAATAATGGAAGTTATAAAAAAGGCGAACAACAGACTTGTAATAAACAAATGTACGAGAAGAGCAAAACAAATTACAACTTCGAACCGAGTTGGACCAATTAACTTTCCGTTACACGGCAAGGGAAATATGGAATAAAAATGAAAAACAGCACAGAGCCGCTCGAGTTTTTACACGAGAAACTTTTAATTAAGGGATTAAAAATGACATTAGAGTGAGTTCGCAACAAGGTAACTTTCCTTTTGTTGCGGAATGTCCGCAAGGAAAATTCTGACACGAGAAATACGCCGATTACCTAAACGCTGGGCCGGCAAGATTTTATTTGGACTTGTTAAAAGTTGCTTAGTTTGCCCGAGAACCGAAAGAAGTTATGAACTTCAATATAAGTTTGTGAAATATTTTGCCGTTAGGACATAGCTATGTCGTATTCTGCTAACTTGTAATATGGCAGACAAGTTTTGGCTATAAGAACATGGGTACTATTAAAAGTTTTTAAAGAGAATGGAAAGCCCAGGAACGGGATCTACGACATAATTTGTTTGGCTGATCTCGCAAGCGAAGTTGCTCTTGACAGTAACATTCATTCAGCACGGAGGAAGAAGTGGAAGAGAGGCCAAAGTACACCTAATCTTGCCCCGCAAGGCCAACATCCCCCTGGCCACGAATTGCTCTGCCCCATCAGGAAGTTGCTCAATAGATTGCAAACGCTGGTTGATGCGAAGGGGAACGGTAGACACTACACAAAACGTTGCGAGTGGTTACTCTGCCCAAATTACGGCGCACCTCCTCTCATATCCCGGGTCCCCGAACAACTGCACTTTGAAACACTTTATGCACAACTAACGAAGGCAAGGAAGTAGCCCATTATTGATCTGAAAAAATAATCGACACGAATAGAAGAAAATAATGAGTTAAGTCAACAAAGCACGTTTTGGCATCGAACTTTATTATAATGCCACCTCTAACTGCTTAATAAAAGCATATAAATATTCATATTCTTGTAATTATATTTGGTTTCCTTTCAAAACCAAACAGTAGGTATTTGAAAGACAAGAATATTTTCAGTCCAATTACTTTTTCCGCTGAAGGCTCGCAAACTTTTAATTAAAGATTGAGCGACATTATGTCTCATCTCGGAAAATAACCTCGGTATAACGAACCAACGTTTTCTTATTGAAAAAATATTTTGTTTTATTAAGGATCGTCTTTCATGCTTTATTAAATAATGCTCATTTATTTTTTGAGGTTCACAATGTATTTTAAGGTTCATAATGTTATCGAGTCAATAAATTTTAAAATTAATGGTGAAGCTCAGAAGAAACTTATCTTCACTATTACATAAAAGGCTTATAGAGCTAGGTCTTACTTAAAGAACAAAGTAATCAGGATAAACATCAAAGACTCAGATTAAACTAAAAAATATAATTTTCCATCATGACCTCGCTCGTTTTTAAATATTGTATTTATTGTTAAAAAATTATAAAGTAAATATATTATATACCTATGTATTATTATTATATATGGAATAGTATTTATAGCAAAAGTAAATAAATATAAAAGTAGTATTTCTTCGAGTTGTCGATATTCTCTTTTGAGTAGGTAGGAAGTAAGTAAAGTATTATTAAATAAAATAAAAAAAACATAATATTGAATGACATTTTATTTCAATGTTAAAGATTAAATCTTGTTGACACATATTCCTGTCTATTTCATATGGTTAATTATAGCTTAAGTATTCGTTTTCGTGATGAAAAGAAAATTGAAGCCATCTAACCATAAAAATATTACAATTATTATTGTTTCTTTCCCGCGGCGGCACTAGACTTTTTTCAGTGGGTAGATTTATTAAAAAATATCTACTTATATACACATTTTTTTTACTTAATTTTGTTGCTACTTATTTATTATACACATTTTCTGTTTATTTACTTCACATAAAATATATTTAAAATTTGATAATAGTCTTAAAACTTTTCAATAACCTCAAGCAAGCGCCGCCGCATTGATCCAACTATATTTCAACATAAATTATTCATTTTCATTATGGAAAAATATATGAAACTAAATCTCAACCTTTAATTTATATTTTTTACGAATTTAAATAAGCATCATATCTTCTTGTGATACAAATAGAATAATTTTAAAATAAAGGCAATCATTACACGGATTTGTTAATTATACAAGTGTTCAATATTTCGTATAACCACCGTTATTATCAATACATGCCAGTAGGCGTCTACGCATGGACCCTACAAGATTTGCGCATATATCTGTACCAATAAAACTGTTCCAAACTTCCATGCAATGGGACACTAATTGTTCTGTGTGTCTCTCATCTCTTGCTTTCCACCTTTGCACCATCAGGCCCCATAGATTTTCTATGGGGTTTAGGTCAGGGGATCGCGCTGGCCACGGTATAACTTTCACCTCGGCATGTGAATTAAACCACTCACGCACAATACTCGCTCGATGAATAGGGCAATTGTCTTGAACAAAATGTATTTCTCTCATCTCGTCGAATGGATATACGTTACGCACACTAGGCAGCATTGTGTCATTTAGCACTTCAACGTAGTCCAAACTTGTAGCACGAGAAGTAATGCACACTAATTCGCCAGGTCCTGCTGCACTCATCCAGCCCCACATATTTACTGATATTCGACCAGATGTAGTATTTGGGATAACATTTTGCTCACTCCAGCGTGTGTTATTTCTCCGCCATAAGTGAAGTCTACCCTTCTGATTAGACATAAATGATTTCTCATCCGTAAACACAGTACTCTCCCAATTAAAATCTAAATAATCTCTTGCGAAACGTAGCCGTTCCTCTTTGTGATGCGTTGTAAAATATGGCTTTTGCGCAGGTTTTCTGTGATGCACACCATCAGCATGGAGTGCACGACGAATAGTTGGCAACGACACGATAAATAACTCCGCGAAATGTCTGGTGGGCATGAAACCATTGCCTTGGTATTCATTTAACATCAGACGTCGCTGAGTTTCGCTGATAAGCGACGGCCTTCCACACCGCTGACGATTGGCTAGGCTACCCTCTTCACCAAATCTCTGCACCCAACGTTTCACTGTCCTCCACTATAAAAAAAAAAAACTATGTAAGTTTTGGTAGGAAAACATTGAGATTCGATATGTTTCCTATTGTAGGATGACTGGTAGGATGACAAAGTTAACACTATAATAAAATATATAACATATTGAATTTAATCGCAGTGATTAAAATTTTAAATATTAAATACCAATATATAGGTATAAAATCAGTGTTGTTTCATATGCTTAAAAAATATAAATATAATAGGTATTACTTACACTTAATCCCGTCTCATTAGAAATTTGAGATATATTTTGACCACTATTATGTAAAGCAATAATATTTGCCTTTGTTTACCGGATTTATGTTCGCTTGCATTTTAAAAGTGTAAGTAAGGTTATCACAAAAACAATTATCGTTAGAAAATACGTCAACTTGTCGCCACTAACATTCAACTACAACGAGTAAGAAACTCGGTTTGTGTCCCGTCTCCTGGCTTTTTTTAATTCACCGTCAACTTAGACCATTATATACAGATCTGTGACCGTCAAATATTACTTTTTATGTTTGCAATAAGTAAAGAAACCAAGGAAAAAATGCCTTTAAGTTTAAAAATATGACAAGGCTACCCAAGGTTCGAACCCAGCATAAAACATTCGATCGTTTTTAATGTGTTATTTGTTTTTCGCAATTTTACTACTTAATTACTTTTTATTTTGAATAATAATAAATTTAATTACATAAAGGTCAATTGTTTTGATTGGTAGAATACCAAGTTCTGTAGATGGCCTTTGATTAATAAGATCTCAATTGACCTTGATAATAATAAGATATCAATTATTTTGTCGGTCAGTCAACAAGCACACCAGGTGATAGACCTCAGCTCACATTTTTACATTTAGGCATGTTTTTGTTGGGATTAAATATAACTTTAATAAAATATTAATCATCATCTCCATACAAAATTTAATAGATACAATGTAGATTATACCAGGCACAAGCCTAACGATTCCTTTCTAATAGACCTAAAAAGTTGGAATATAAATTATCTCGATTTCAAATCGTCATAAATCAACAATAGTCAATTAAGGCTCTCCTTTGTAAACGGTCGTCCAATAAGCGTATTGACTTTGAAGATCTTCGTTAGTATTCCACACTTCAGAAGATAGCTGGGGAAAGTCGAACCTATCGATTTTAACGACAAAAAACGACCAATTTTGGCGCTCGTCGAGGGTTCGGTGCCATCATCATTTTTGGACATGACGTTCAGTAATACCTATTACAATATCTTTATTTCTTCGCAAAGAAAATATTCAGGAGATTTTTTACCAATTTCTGTTCGTTATTTTTAATAGTTAATTTAATGTTTTAACAGAGAAAACTGAATATTTTTCTTATGAAACATTTAGCCAAATAGGTGTTGTCCCATAGATGTTTTAACATCACATATCTTTCTTGGAAAATCTTATTCAGTTATATATACTGAAGATACAGCGTGTAAAGTTACCTAACATTCCCTCAAAGGGGTGACCCTCAGGCCGTGCAAATGAACAACTAGACTAGCTCCGTGACGCAGCGGTCAACACGCCTGCCTGCGACACGAGAGTGACCGGGCTCGATCCCCGGCCAGGTCAAGATGGAAAATGATCTATTTCAGATTGAGCTGGTTCTTGGATGTACATCTACATATGTATCTGTTATAAAATATAGTATCGTTGAGTTAGTATCCTATAACACAAGTCTGGAACTTACTTTGGGGCTAGCTCAGTCTGTGTGATTTGTCCGTATATATTTATTTATTTATTTTAACTTTACTTATTTGATTAATTTGATGGAAATAAAAAAAAACTACATTTTTATATAAATGGCCAATCCAGCCGAACTCTTTTGTATGAAAAAAAAAAATAAAATACGTTTATTTCAGGTTACAGAACACATATATAAGCACAAACAAATTAAAATAAGTTATATATACACAAAATACAATATAATAAAATACTTATAACTACAATGTCCTACCCCTACATCCAGCACTGCTGCTTAGGAATGAAAATGTCGATTTCTTTTTCGAGTTCCCAGCATTGGTTCCATAAGACAGTCAGCTCATTAAAGGAATGGAAATTGACACACTGTATACTTAAAAGTTTTAAGTACAGGTACAGTGTCAATTTATACACCTACATTAGGTGTAATTAATTAGGTAAAATTAACATAATGTTTTAAGTTAAAACACAGTGCTACTAGAATACCGTAACAACCACTCTGCACTTTACAAAGTAGTGCTCAACTTACAGATTTTACTTACCATATTTTAATATTTCCTCCTACAATGAAGCCAGTTACAAAGGGGAATTGAAAGGCAACAAATGGGGGCGCCGAAGAAGCTTATTCTCATTCAAATGAGTTTCAAAGAAAGTATTCGACACTTTGATGTTATAATATTTACGTACCTTGTTTCAATTCGGAAATATTTCTCATTACAATGCGGATTGTTTGAAGGCTATGTATACTTTAATGTTTAAATTACGCGAAATGTTTCAGTATTATCGTTCAACTTCTTTGTTATAAAACCTAGGTGTACCTGAAATGTTTACTTTTAGTTGGAAAGTTGCGTCAAATTCAACTTTCTTTATCAAATTTAGTATAGTTTACTATTCTCACTAGTGTATAGAGATTTTCTCAGTACTTCCATTCTATTATCTAAGTCAATGGAATACCTAAGAAAAAAATCTCACTAGATTCATGGAACTAGTGAGAATGATTCCTTTCAAATAATTCTAAAGTTTAATCTGTAGCCATCAAATAGTATATTATTTTTGAGTTTACTTTAATCTCTTGAAAAATTATAGTGTTAGAAAAATATCACTGCTGAAGAGTGATGCTTGTATACGTCTCTGTACTTACTTATGATTTCGTTTGAATATTATTTTCTTATAAATATACCATGCGGAAATTAAATGGAAATAAGTAACCATTAGATAAGAACCTTTTCAATATCTTGCAAAAAATGGAAATGTTTAACTCGTATTTATCGGAATCAGAAATCGGTTGGCAAGTCAAGAAGACATCCATTTTGAAGGCTTAGTGCTGGAACCTAAGCGTACAGCTAGTGCCAACTTTGGGATTGTTAAATTTAAGTTTGGCAGATTCATTTTACGACTAATGGTAGTAAACCATGGTTATTTTTGTCACATACCTAGATATTTACACAAAACCCAACATATTTGTATATTAGCTACATCACTTTTTAATTAGCCTTTGTACGTATAAAGTATAGCGATCTTACTCCTCAATTCGAGTTATTAAAGTTTTTTTGTCTGTATAAATAAGCTTTATACTGTGTTACAGGCATGTACCTCCTGTTATTTTTACAAAGTTTATGTGATCAAATAATGATGCTGCTTTCAAGAACTAACAAAGACGTTATTTTCAGTGGAAGACAGCGTGTTATCTCACACTGCACGCCAGCTCACACCAGCGAAAGTGGGAGGTTCTGTGGTGTTACGATGCGAGCTCTCACCTCAAGTAGGCCTCGTTGATATCACGTGGCTGCAGGATGGCCTGCCACTGGCTTCTGGCTATTTGGCATCAGGTATTATTCGTAATTTTTTAAAAGCTAGAAAAAGTGCAGCTGATTAACATTTAAATTTAAAGTATAAGAATTAAGAACGAATAATTAAATATGGAACGCAAAAAATTCCCGCCTCTTTTACAAACTTATACCTATGTTATTTTCCTAGTAAGAGACAAAAACTATTTTGTAATTTAAATAAAATATTAAATACACAAAGTGTTTGTGTTTGTGTCTATATTACTACATATTTTTTTTAACTTTGATATTTAAAGAAATAGAAAGAAAATATTGTCTATATTTGTTGTTTAGTATCAAAATTACCCTGATTAATATTACATCATGTTTTCCATCATCGTTGGAGTATTTTATAATTGGGAATACTTGAAGTTAATTGATCCGAAGATTAAGGATCCATAGAGCAATTAGCAAGTTCTGCTTTGTTTTAAGTGCGTATAATTATTTTGGAAATAAAATTAAAATGTTTTCAAATATTGATGTTGAATTATATGTTACTCTGAAATGGAACTACCCAATGGAAACGCTAAGAATGCTTATCTAAACATACGTCAGTATTTTTTCTACCTTCGTAATGTATATATTTTCGTGAAGGATTGTTTCTATCGATGTTTAGTTCAATTCGTAAAAGAAGGAAGTATAATATCCCTCTTTTTTTGAAACAGACGGATAAAATATTTTGAGGTACTAATTGTATGCTAAGTAAACTTTTTTATTTTTTTTCATTAGGAGTACAGTATGCTATTAAGTTTACGGATGATATTGCTAAGGACAACAAACGTTATCATTCTTCTCCATCCAGATTCTCGATGGGTGTCTGGGGCTGGAGGATTGTTGCTTGGGTCTGAGCTGACACAGGCAGACATACAAGCTGAATATACCTGTATAGCTTTAGATCTACCAAGCCCGCCATTAAAACTTACGACAGATGGTAAGTATCCAAATGTTTTTTATAGCTCTACTATTCGTCAGTGTTTTCGAAAAAATCTGAAGAATAAAAAACATTTGGTATTTTAGCGATGAGTAAATCATTTTTTTAATATTCATCAATTTTACTAAAATCTGACGGTGAGATTTCTATTGTGATGTTTTTGGTAGATAATAATCTTTATATAAAAATTTTATTTTTTTATATTAAACAGCGTGTAACCAATGACGTTCCCGTGAATGGGTGACTCAGCCCGTTAAAATAGAACAATGTTGAAAACTAAAACAAAAATTTACATTTTTATACAAAAGTGTTCTGCCGGCAATTAGTAGGGAAATGTCAAACAAGAAATGAGTTCCCAGAATTGGTCCTAAAGGAAAAGTTTTTCTTTTAGACGGGCTGAGTCACTCCATTAAGGGAACATCGCTGGTTATATTACACGCTGCATAACTGTTATTTTTGTAGATAGCAGTTGGCTCGAAAACATTGAATTAAACTCAGTTGAATCTCGGGCTGGCGATACCGTTGTTCTTCCTTGTATATTACGACATATGAGTGGACATACAGTGAGGTGAGTTTTAAAATAGTTGTGTACCTGTTTATTAGCTGTGTGATTAGTAGAAATAAATTTGGTCCATTTCGCTGTAACGTACCAGGTTAGAATAACAAAAAGAATATATATATTACCTTAGAAATAATTTGTATAAGTAACTTAGGAAATTGAAAACTTCTAAGGACACTAGGTACCTACACATTATTACAATAATTGTACGATAAAGTTCAATTTATACGTCAGTTGGCAGCGACAGGACGTCAGTGGGTCTTGGTCTGCGGCTACCGGCGAAGGGACAGTACGGGGTGGATCCCTAATCCTTCCAAACGCCCGCGACCATCATGCTTCTAGATATGCGTGTTCGTCTGGAGCAGAGTCTTCCCAAAAAATGATAATACGATTGGTTGTGTATGAACCACTTACTGTCACCGTCACTCCAAATCCTTTGGTAAGATTTCTTTTGATTGATTTGTATGCGCTTTAGTGAAATAAGTATAATAGCCAAACAAGTACATTTATATAGTTAGCAGCTTCTTCTTTACAACAAATTATAGAACAGAAATTATACAGCTTCCATTAACCGTATATGTCGTATTTCTAGATGTTAGGTACGGGTGGAACTGGACATTTGAACTGCACAGCGCATGGCGGTCGTGGTGGTGGGATTACAATGGGTTGGCAGCATGACGGACGGCCACTACATGCACCTCAGTCCCGCTTGTCTCTGGGTCCGGTTCGGTCACACCACGCTGGTCTATATCAATGCACTGTTCATGACCATTCGGAGTCCGCCGTAGCTGCTGCTGAATTAATTATTGCTGGTAATATTTTAATTATGTTTATGAAACATACATAGTATCACGTCTTTTTCCCTCGCGGGGTAGACAGACGGGTTTAGAAGACCTGAAGACCACGTTTAGAATGTTGGTGGGCATTAAGGTGATACCACTGTTAATAAGGTCGTTCTGAACCTTATTTATCTCGCAAAATACTTAAATTAGGAGTTTCAAATCTAAGTAATATGATTTTTGACTATTTCATCTCCAAAAATTGAAGATGAAAACACGTTTTGATAAAATTTTCTCGATAGAAATATTTTTTGAAAAATGGTCTTCGTTCGCAGAGTTTTTGTTATTGTAGCTCAAATGCGACGAATGAAATAATGATTTTTTAGACTAAAAGATAGGTTATTAGTAATTCATTAAAATGTAAATATGAACATACAATTAACCGGTCTGACTTTATATAAAATAGAAATAACGAATTTGGCGCTTACGTTTTTTTCTTTGAGCGACTCGAGACTATCTCCTATCTCATCATTCACGGGCTAAACCGCCAAGCGCTATCCCTTGCGCACACTTGATCAGTCCTTTGCCGAGCGAAGGTACCAAACATTTGAGGCCTCGCCTTAATCAAAATAGTGATGAGTTGTTAGCCGAATCGCCTATTAATATGATTCATCAGATTTTACCCATTCCTCAATCGGCTTTTACGATCTGCGCGGAAAGAGAAGCAGCTGGTACATTCTACGTTTTTTCTTTTTTTCCCAGACCCTTATGGAAGAATTATTATTAAAAAAAAAAAAAAACATATAACAGAAACAATTAAAAATGGTAATAAAGTCTAGAACCTACATATGCCTTTGCTCATGCCTTTTCTGATCGGTCATCTATGAAATATAGATATATCAATTATTTAACTGCGTTTCAGACAGACCTCCAAGGCTAGTGTCGACATTCAGCGAGGCTGTCACGAGGATAGGTCAGAGCATTGCACTTAGATGCGCTGCGACAGGAGTGCCTCCTCCTAGAATATTGTGGACCCTAGATGATAAACCATTGCCTGCTGCTCCTGACAAGTAAGCCATACGTTTTTATAACAATAAAATACAATGATTTATTTGCTGCATAATTGCCTTTAAAAATGATAAAAAATAAATTTTAAATTATTTTAAATCTAGGATAATAAAGATTTAAAATATATTGTAGGTATACTGTAAACACAAGAGCCGAGAATTTACCTGGGAGTGAAGAAGGGACCATTGTATCCACTCTCAGTGTGACTATCCGAACTGCCGACGAAGGTGGAAGGTATGGCTGCAACGCCACTAACTCTCGAGGGTCTCATGCTCATCATGCAAGGCTAAATGTTTTTGGTAAATTATTCTAACCCTTTATGTATATCTATCCAAATTTAAGCCCCCGACCCGCTTTATTAGTGTGCTAAAATTTTCCTGAAATTTGTCCATAATTCTAAGATTCTTATCTACCTTTATCAAGAAAAGAAATTCAAATTCTTCTATTTTAGAAGTGATTATATATGTACTTATGTACCTGTAACAGTAATCCATTTTTCCCTCTGTGGTTATACTACGCCACATTATAACACAATTTGAGTTAAGAATGAGTTATTAAATTGCCAAATTCTTATCAAATGAAATACTCACAATATTTTGTTATTATTACAGGACCACCCAATATTAGATATTTGACATCGATACACGTAAAGACTGATACCGATATTACCCTATATTGTCCTTATTCAGGATATCCAATAAAGTGAGTATTATGTATTTCATAATAAAGGTAAAAACAATAGTATAAGCAGCCTTTCGACATTAATCTGTGTAAAGGTATGTACATCTAATTCGTGGCAAATATCTTCTTAGTTCGTCTTAGTTCCTTTATTACTTTTTTGTTCGGGTTGCGAATGTCACATTGAAATGAACTGACCTCCTATTGTTGTGTTTTTAATTTGGAGTATAATTTATAGGGAAGTAGTATGGAGAAAAGAAGATGGCTCTTTAGTAGACGCAGCTGAGCCAGGAGATGAACGTGGCATACTTAGATTAAATTCTGTAAGAAGTTCTGTTGCTGGCAGTTACACCTGCGAAGTACGGGCTGAAAGTGGAGAACTAGCTAGAAGAACTGTTCGCATAGAAGTACATAGTAAGTCTCAGTATGCCAACTATACTAATCTGTCACAAACTCTATCAATATAATCTATCGGTGCTATATATAGGTATAAACAATTTTGGTTTATTTTCATCTATTTTAGAGCCACCGAGGATAGCGTCGTTTCATTTTCCCGAAGAATTGGAAGTAGGAGGGAGTACTCAAGCTACGTGTAGCTTAGTATCTGGAGATAAACCTATAACATTTACATGGCACAAAGATAATTTGCCTATTCCATCGGTATTGAAAGTAAGTGCACCATATTATTAAGTGTTTTAAATCGTATCCTACAGTGTGAAGAGTTTTGACTGTATTTAGAAATTAAAAACGTGGTTTTGGTGGCAAACTTGGATTTTATTGCGACCCGTACCAATACACAACCGTACATACACCCAACCCACCAGCAGAGGGAGAGTGTAATTACAAAACGTCAAGTTGATATTATTTTTTTTTAATTTTATGTTGCAGTGCCAGCAAAATTGACGGTTATGTTTAGTCAGATACCGAGATATATGACTAGGCTCTCTATCCATATTTATAGTTTTCTCTTAAACTAAAAATAATATTAACATGAAAATGTATATTCAGAAAGACGTCATTGAAATAAATATTTTAATATTATTTTTAGTAAAGGTACCTTATTATCTATCTGTAAATTAAAAACGTTTTAGGTGGAACAGAAAAACATGGATTTTTTTACAATTCTCATAATTCAAGAGCTTACTTCAGCACACAGCGGAGAATATACTTGCAAAGCGACTAACGACTTCGGGACTGTCAGTCACACAGCATCTTTAGTCGTCAAAGGTATTCATGAGCTATATTAAGCTGGAAGACAGGAAACTATCGAATAACGTAACATTTAAAGCAGTTTTGTCTTATAGAGCCACCGACGTGGGTGTGGCGCGCGCAGAATACCTCAGTGTCAGCCGGTGCTGCTATTCTCTTGCCATGTTCTGCGAAAGGCCAGCCTTCGCCGAGAATTTCTTGGGAATACTGTACAGGTTTGCTTTTTTGTATCTTGTTAAGACAATTGTTAATCATTCGGTTGATAAAAACCAACTTCAAACGAACTGCAGATCGATTTTGATGACATTTTAATGGGAACAATTTTTAAAGTCCCTTTCAAATCAGATTTTTTCAAGTTGGTTCAAAAAGTCGAAGTTATCAGGATGAAAGTAAACATACAAAATAAAAATTAAGATTTGGATGAATAAAGAACCTCTTATATTTAAATAAAGCAAAAGATTGGTAGTTTCTTATCTTAATACAAAATAATAAAGATTTATGTAAAAAATATAATCACTATTCGGTTAAAAATGTTTTTATGTAAATGGGTATTACGCCATTTGCTAGAGATAATGTATAAAACGAAAAATATCAAGTAATTGTAAAATACAATTAAATTATCTATAACATAAAAAGCAAATACCAAGCAGAAGATATCTATGAGTTCGGGAACATGATGAACTTTTTGATTGTTAAAATTATAGGCGAAAAACTTAGATTATTATTTCATTGTTGATCTTTGATCTTTTAGACGGAGAAAATTGGCGTCACATTTTATGGGGGCAATCTGAGACTACTGACACAAGTGGAGGTTCGATTCTCTCTGATGGCACAGTTTGGTTAAGAGCGACATCTCCAGAACACGAAGGCTGGTACAGATGTACAGCACGAGCTCAGCACGCTTTTTTACACCACAGTTTCTATCTTGATGTCAGAGGTAAGATTTTACTTCATCAGTGCTCATTGAAACTAATATATACGAATAACACCGGTTGATATATTCAGGGACAAAGTCTTTTCTTATTTTATATGGAGATTTTATCCATTCATACAAAATACCTGTCCCTTTGATATCAAGATTCCTAGACAGAAAACGCTTAGGTATACTCGTACCAACTTTGTTTTAGTCTTACGGGTACTTACTGCATGACAATAATCATCACAATTTTTACATAAATAAAATTTTATAAATCTATCAAATTTCTTTGTTGTTTTGATACATTTTATTAGACAATAGAACAGTAGAAAATGTACGGATAATGTTTTCTACCGTTTTGCATATTTTTTTACCTTTCTAATGGTATCAAAACAAGCTAGATACATACAGCATAACCGAGGATTAATGATTACAACTTTATACAAGCAAAATATGAAAAAAAAAAAAGAAAACCCCAACCAAATACGATCTCCAAACGTGAGTTTTTTTCCAAGAAAAAATAAAAACCCGACTGCGACAGATAAAAAAGAAACAGCAAAATACTTATCTAAACTTTAGATTTGTGAGCTTTATCAATTAGCACAGTGAAAAGTAGCACAAACATGTCAATTTAAAAATATTCTTTTTAAGGTACCGTACCCAAAGGGTAAAAACGGGACCCTATTACTTTCACTCCACTGTACGTCTGTCTGTCAACAGGCTGTATCTCATGAACCGTATAACTAGACAGTTGTAATTTTCACAGATGATGTATTTCTGTTGCCGCTATAAAAAATAATACTAAAAACAGATGTAAATTAATATTTAAGTGGGATCTCATATAACATACAATTTTTTGCTGTTTTTTGCTCAATATTAATAACAGCAACAGGTAGACGCTTGAAATATTCCCATAATATTTAGTTGTACATTCACTCAACAAGTAAATAATTATGATACAGCAAACGTGAAACTAAAAAAAGAGCTTGTCCGACTCGCACTGGGTATTTTCTTTCGATTTTCGCCCACAATTGCTACCAATCAGATAAAAATATGTTTCTTCTACGTAAAAAGAAACTGTAAAAGAACATTTCTTATTGAAGTTGAAGTAGCTCTATAATTACTTTTATCGAAAATCATTATTTCGCGAACAAATAACATGAATAATGATAAAATGCTGCGGGGTCGTTTGTCAAAAGAAATAACGATTGAAATTACATTCCGAGCATGATTCATTACTTTTTGATCTACCAAATCAGGCGAATCTAATTATGGGCCATTTATTCGAGCTCATTCTACTGAAAGATTATTTTTTGTACGTAAATACATTTTTGTAGGGTTCATTACATACATTGCTAGACTCTAAAATTTATACTTGTATGGCAACATTCACATAGAAAAAAATAGAATCAGACGAAGTAAGAACCTCCTCCTTTTTTGTAATCGGTTAAAATATGTTAGCAAGTTGCAAATCACGTCTGTGAGTTTTACCACGTACTTGCATGATAGGTATGCATTGACTTGAGTAATGAGATTATCTGATTATTTACCTGACAAGCTAACGTGAAGAATTTTTACCGAAAAACGAATTCTATAGTTGTATCACGTTAGTGTAATCACACTATCACGTTTTCCTTGCGGGGACTTGCTAGACAGAGCTTAGGTCTTGACCCAAAAGCCACGTTAGGCATGTTAGTGGGCGTGTAGGTGGAAAACGGGATTAGAATAGTCTCTCACTATACAATTAAATTATAATATAATAAAAAAAAATAATAATAATAAAGGTCTCTTACCAGTAAGTCTCGGTCAAATAGGACTTAAAGTATACGTGGGCATGTGATTAGATCATTTGTTTAACTTTGTTATTTTTTTAATAGAACCTCCAAGATTGAGCAGAGGAGGTGGTGGTGGGGAAACTCGTTGGGTTGTAAGAGGCTCTACGGCGCGACTATCTTGCACTGTGAGGGGAGAGCCGGAGCTACATATACATTGGACTCATGACTCGAGACCTTTGGCGCTGCAGTAAGTTGGAGCCGATCAAGTCTTTAATGCCATTATCCGTGAATATTTTGATGACGATGCAAAGATACAAGCTTAAGCGGATTTAAACAAATCTGTTTTAACTGTTTACTCTTTTTTTAACAGCCTCCGTGGTCCAGTGGTTAAGGCGTTTGCCTGTTGACCCGGGGGTCGTGGGTTCGATTCCCACTGGAAGCATACTTTGTTTAGTTGTTTCCAGTTTGGTTAGGACATTGCAGGCTTGAATCACCTGATTGTCTGATAATAAAGATGATTCCGTGCTTCGGAAGGCACGTTAAGCCGGTGGTCCCGGCTGCCATCTGGTAGTCGTTAAAGGAACCACGTCAGAGGCCGAGAGGCGGTTCCGAAGAACTCTGACACCAGGGGGTGCGTGGTCGATTGACCGTGATACCTACTCGAAATGATGATGACTCTGTTTTTGATGTACCAGTCATAATGGAATTGCATTAACTTACATTATGATTAGAATAAAAATACACATTGTCCTAAAAATGAGTATTAGTATCTGAAAATACCTTAACTTCATTTAAAATTAAGATGACTAAGATAGTAAAAGAACACAGAATAATATATTTTCTGTATGTACTCGTGTTTTTTATACCTATCACATTTTAAACTTGTTGTAACAAATTATACCTTCTTACACGAGAAAGATATTTACAAATAATTATAATTAATAAGATAATCTATTAATAACTTTACAAAATATACTTTTATGACAGTGGGAGCGGAGGAGTAGAAACAAGAGATGCTGGGAGTGGTACGATGACGTCAGAAGTCACCATAACACACGCTAGTCCGGAACATGCTGGCGAATACCGGTGTCTTGCAAGAAATCTCTATGGCAGTGACGAACTTGTGTTCCGACTCTTCGTAAAAGGTATTTTAATTATATTCTTTTTAAGATTCTCATTAAAATAAATAAGTTTCTTAGAACTTTGGCGATTTTCTGTCCCTGTGTAATATTGCTCCTACATCATAGCTTCTAAATGATTGCAAATTTAATACTAAACGTGTTGCTGCAATCTTAAAATAAAGAATTAAACAAATCAATACAAATAATTTTAGCTTATATTATGTGCCAGAGAACAAGAATTAGACATGTATAAAACATCTCTACATTTATTATTTTTCTTTTTTGTTTACATAGAACGGCCTGCCATGCCTGAAGAAGTGCGAGTGTCTGAAGTATGGTCACGTCGAGCTCGGGTAACCTGGCGGATAGCCCGTGGAGCTATGGTCTCACACTACTCTTTACAATACCGATCTCTTACTCGCGACCTAACAAACGCTCCGCTCGACGCCCCACTACCCGCTATGCTCGACACTTGGGACACGCCCGAAGTCCTCAATATCACATTGACTAACTCGGATTTGCTACACGTCGCGTAAGTTTCTACAGCTTATGAATATGATAATGCCTTTGGGAGTTGAGTTCTGTTAGAAATATATGAAATGTAACACAAACATTAGTTTACGAATAGATCAAAGATATCTAGATGATTACGTTTTGCACAAACACGTTATCTCATATCTTACTTTGGTTCTCATTGTGTTCTCTTATTTTTTTTTTCCCACAAATTCCCACCATTAATAAGAACAACGGGAGTTCCCAGCTTTAGTCCCATAGGAAAAGTTGTTCATATCGACGGGCTGAAACACCTCTTTAAGGGTCCAGAACGATAAAAATTCACCGTGTATAAAATATATTCTAACATGCAATAATCTAGGTCGGAATATTTCCTTTCAAAAATTCCTCGTCCGAAGTCGATCCGTTATTCAGTTTTACAAGCTGTGCATGTATGGTACGTTTTTGATTCAAAAGCCTTTATGCCGGGCTCCGTTACAGGTCAAAAAGGTCGGACTGAATACAGCTAAAAACAGAACTAACATGTGAAGCATTTGATCTTTGACTATTAATTTTAGCATTTAATATACGAATTAAAGTGTATTGTGTGTATGGTAGGTATGTACTTTATTATGTATTGTTACCAATTCATACAAACAACTCATAGTAATTTGTCCTATTTTGCTTAAAGTTATTTTAAAATTATGGGTAAAGAAAATGCTGTTTTTAAATATTGGTTACAAATAAATTACATGTTGCATTAGCTATGCCTCAGGAACAGTATTTTTTTTCTAAGATAAAATATATCTTATGGATAAGGCATAAAAGTGCAACAAACAGGAAAACAAATCATAAAACATTATAAAGTTTATTAGTGATTCACATTCGTATTTATGAGTATAATATTATTAAGACATGTGCTAAACAAGGAGTTTCTTATTCTCGCTTCAGTAGGATGGATACTAAAACTCTTCATTCTATCATTAAAATAGAAATCATTCAACTCGCTATCAAAAATCCATAGCTTTACATAAGTGCCTTCTTTCCTTTAAACTTCAAATCGATATCTGTTACAAATTATGTTAGCACGCGTCCCTAAAAAGGTTTCCATATCGCAGGTCAGAAGGGCCCGGCCGGGCCGGCGCCTCCGTTGCCGGATTATCTCCGGACACCCGATACGCTCTCCGGCTAGCCGCCTATAATGACGTCGGCGGTTCACCCTTCACCGCCCCACTACATTTCACGACCCGGGAAGAGGGTAAATATTACACTTAAAACACTCCGCTAGTTTGAAGAGGCCGCTTCCTATGCTGTGTGTAGAGGGCTTAAATTCTCACGCACTGAAAGGTTTATTTCTGTTAGTTCTATTGTTGGATCGAAGCGATTATTCACTCCTCACCATCACTGGCTTTTTCCTGCTCTTATCTATAGAAGGCGAAAGAAAAATTTAATGGGACAGGCAAAGAACAATTTTATTGAATACCTATCATCATTCTCTTGAATCATATATTTTTGTAGTTGGGTACCTGTACTTATATATTTTTTCTGCGCGAGTTCTAAAGAACCCGGTACAGTTATTTGCTTTCAATGTTTGCTTTATAATAACACTTGACACTAACCTATAAGTAAATAAATCATTCAACCAAACTGTACGAAAAAATTGGAAAAAATATCAATGAACATAATTCGTTCATTTTGAATTTAAGAGTGTTTATTTATTTGACAGAAAATCATACAAGAATATTATTTCGTTTCAATAGAGAAATAATCTTCAGCAATTTACGCGGGGCGACATTTATTTTTTGAAATTTAAATTATTAATCTCTATTCAGTTTTATAGTGTACATAATGTTATGATTCTTACTTACATTTTTTCGTAACATTTGGTCCCAGTACGGTTTACCACTGTTAGTGACATACGGTTTCGTTTACTAGCACCCGGGGGAGCACCGCGCGATATCACCCTCCGTGCACTTAGAGCCCGCGAGCTTCATGTCACTTGGCAGGTAGGATGTACTCTAGTAAGTATAAACCCCTTTTCACACGCACTTTATACTGGCGGCAATAAAACAATCTCATATAATTATGTACTTATCTATGTTACTGTTGAATAACTGACACTTGCACATTTAAATACATATCAAAAGGTTCAACCTCTCTTCATAAAAATATGTAGATTAGATTGATAATTTTTACATTCTTACGTTTCAAGTTTATTAGAAAAGCATATACCTATTATAAACGAGACTAAGCACAAACCTTTTTTTAGTTTCTGTTGACGTTTCAATGTATTTATTCGTTGAGACCACGACGGCTGTAAATTGATTGAAACGTCAACGGAAACAAATAATAAAAAGGTTCGTGCTTAATCCGGTTTATTAAAAATGAATATTTTCCTAGAAAATGTAAAATTTCGATTTTACTAAACTGACCTATTTACACCGGTAGAAAAGGCGAAAACGATTATGTTTTTATACATCGAAACATACATTATAATAATAATAAAATAAATAAATATATACGGACAAATCACACAGATTGAGCTAGCCACAAAGTAAGTTCGAGACTTGTGTTATGGGATACTAACTCAACGATACTATATTTTATAACAAATACATATATAGATACACATCCAAGACCCAGGTCAATCTGAAAAAGATCATTTTCCATCTTGACCTGGCCGGGGATCGAACCCGGTCAGTCCACAAAGCCCTGTCAGTACTAGCGTTACAGCTCACTTATCGTGGAGAAGAAACAATAAATTTTTATCTATTCAGTTCTGGTATATATCAAACTTATTGCAGCTGGCACGTGTGAAAAGGGGCTATGTGCCTTTGTGTAGATCTGGCGTAGATTGAAAGTTTGAAAAGTGAGGACGACTTACGAAACGTGGTGCTGGATTTGTGCATTTCCATGCACTTTTCTGTGAACGTTGGCTTTATGTCTTATTCTGAATTTCAATTTAATACGTTGAGGCGTCCTTGCTTATTTCTGTTGAGCTTCACAAGAAGTTTAATTTGTTAGAAGTTAATATGGTTGTAAAAGAGCACTTTCCACACTGTTTTTTTTTCGTGTGTGTAAGTGGCGAATACTGTTGACAGACTTTTCAAGAAGCCTAAAGGCATCTGACATAGCTTAACGACTGCTATTAATGATGACAGCCGGGGCCAATGGCTTAGTGTGCCTTCCGAAGCACGGAGGAGTTCAAGAAATTTTTTGCCGCTTGCGGGACTGCGCCCGTAGTTGTTTAATGTGCGTAAGACCACTACGCTATCACACTACAAAAGTATTAACGTTTTCTTAAAAATGACAACTATATATTCGCACTGTAGTTCGTTACATAATGTAGTTACCTAAAAAAATACCTGAAGAAAGAAAGCATGTAAGAATTTTTTTCCAAGCACTCTTATCCTTCATACTCTTATCCTTCTTTAAGCTCAAATATTTTTATAGCCACCGCCGAGAGAGACTTGGCATGGGACTCTCCTCGGTTACACGATCCGATGGTGGGAGGTCTCCGAAGAAGGGAAGGGTACCTTGGCTGACAATCCAGGTTCGGAAAGTGGCGCGAGCGCAGATGCCACTAGTACGACATTGAGAGGACTGAAAGCGGCTACCAGATACGGAGTTACTATCAGAGCCTACAACGCAGCGGGAACTGGGCCTTTATCACCGCCTCACTATCGACATACTTTGGAATCACGTAAGTTTGATTTAGAATACTGTCTAACGTCAAGCTCACCTTTTGTATATGATCGAATGAATGGTTTTCCTGGCTGATAGTTCATTAGTCGAAGAGTGGTCGGCGTCAACATGGTGGTGGAGTTTGCGTGGAACTACAAGTCGCAAGATGACTATGAAATAAAATATATGTACAGTCGGGTGCAGATAAATGTGACCCTACACTTTATAATGTGTTATTAGAGGAGTCAGTTTTATCTGCCCGCGACTGTACATAGACGGACCATCAGCGCCCTTAGTGTAGCGCTCGCGACGCTTTATATCGCACGATAAACTATCTACATCTCGCTCTTTGATATGACGGAAAATAAGATGGCGATAGTCGATAAACATTGTCGCGCGTGGCGTACATGTTCAGAAGTATAAAGCCATACTAAAATACCTGAGCACTGCTGTAAGACTTTTGACTACTGATAAATACATACATATAATATAAGACCACGTTTAGCATTTGTGTGAAATGGAACGAAAATGGTGATGGGTTTTTTATTGTAATTGAAGTTGGTGGTAGTTAAAGGGATGGAAGTGTGAATGGACTCCAAATCCATATCCCAAGTCAAGATAAAATGTGCTTTTGTGCCTTTTAATAGATAATCCTGTGATACCAGAATTCGGAGCAAAATACTCGTATATTGTACTAATATATATGTCTTTTTGGGTTTGCAATTATAACAAACTAACATAAATAAAAAAAAATTACTCTTACGGGGTAGACAAAACGTGAGGACACGATTAGCGCGATGAAAGAATTGTTACTATTCTACATTTATACTACCTATATTCTACATTGTTAGGGTTTCGAACCCATAGGGTTAAGCGGGATTCTATTACTAAGCCAGCGCTGTATCAACCAAGCCGTAATAGGCAGAGTATTGAAATTTTCAGAGAATTTGTGTATCTTTTGCCGCTAATATTATAGTAAACTAGCTGACCCGGCCAACGTTGTTTTGCCATATAAATAATGTCTAAAAAATAAAAAATAAATTTAGGTGTGGACTACCCCTCACATTTAGGGGGATGAAAAATAGATGTTGGCCGATTCTCATAGATACCGGATAAGCACAAAAAATTTCATCAAAATCGGTCAAGCCGTTTCGGAGGAGTATGGCAACGAAAACTGTGACACGAGAATTTTATATACCTATTAGATAATATTTTTAAAAAATTAGTGGGGTCACATACAAGAAACCTGATGTTTTTTTAAACATTGTATGCTGGTACGGAATCCTTCATGTGCGATTCCGACTTCCATTTGTCCAAATTTCCTTTTTTTTCTCCCAGGCCAGGATAGAAAATTTTATTCGTATTGACAAAATAGTGCTGTAGTCTCAAACCTCGCAAAAGATTTAATTAACGCGACGTTAACAGCAAAGTAAACTAATAATGCCTTGTTGGCGTTATATCGGGGAGATGTCCATAAAACTTGGATTAAAACTTTATCTCGGATTAAAAGACAGTTTTATTAATGTGCATAATAACAAGTCCAATACCGGCTCGGAACTCTTAACTAAGCCCTCGCTAGTTCTGTTGCCGTTCGCGTAAATTAATCTACGGCTAGGCATGGCCAATTATCTATTTTAGTTAACTTACCTCTTATTAAACTTTTACTAGCTATTGTTCGCGACTTCGCTCGTAGATTTAGATTTAATAGGCAGGTTTATCATCAACATTGATTTGAGTATATAGTATTAAGTGCAATGTAACACGTGACACCTGGCGACCAGGTGATGGGACGAAATGACCACGTTTTATTAAATATGTCCAAATTACAAAAAAATACCTTCACCCTAACCTTACTTTTTTACTTTTATCTAGAAAATACTAATTAAGGGTCCATACTACCTCACACTGCTTTGCAAGATTGACTGTTATATCAATAATAATTAAATACTCAGGTTGAAATAAAAATGCAGCAAAGTTCAGGACTAACTCTAGTAACTATATGACTCAAAAACACGATTGCGTTAAATTTTCTCGATAGAAAAAAATTGCAAAGTTGCCTCCAAATCACGTCTAATTTACTCGGTATATAGCATTATTCACCAAATACATTGAAATTAACCTTGAAACTTTTGATTATTATTGCATTACAGATAAGGCAGCCATCATATGTTTTGCTTTTTCGAATAACCCTTGAATATTCCTAAAAAACGAAAATATCCAAAGTAGCCAACGCTTTTAGACCATCCGCGTTTGTATGGCCACGCCGCCTGGCATATGTCGGGCTCTTAAGTATGAATTACTTATTATTTTGAATTATTGATAATTGCAATAGTTTGAGCTCAAAATCAAGCTTTATTATTATATTTAACTTCGATAATATTTAACTTCGAACGAATGAAAACTAAATTAATTAATATCCGTCTACCTGTTTGGCGATACAATGCCACACAAGACTAACAGGTAAAACTATAACACCCTGCTTTACGTGGGAAGTTGAAACGTCCAGTCCCGAAACGGAACTCAAAAGCCCTAGAAAATCTGTCAAAGTCCGCGTAAATAAATCCACGGCCATCGACGTGAAGCGACGATCGTAAATTTCCCATCAAAATGCAAAATGGCTTAATTGGACTGTGGCCTTTTCGATCTAGGTCAAACGATTCAGAACAAATTGATAGCACTTTTGTGCTCTAGCTTTATTGCGAATTTATAACAGAAAATATCTGAGCATATCCGGCGAGGTGACAACTCAAAACGGAGCTGCGCATTCTCTTTTAATATCAACGAGTTATTGTGGCTCATTTAATACGCTCAGGTAATTACGAGTATACCTCTTTGGAGAAGATGGCAGTAGGTTAGGCAGTAGGTAAGCACTTATAATTAATATTCAACTAATATTGCGACGAATGCGCCATTACTTTATGCCACGACTTTATCGCATTTTTGTGTAATCAATGCACAAGTTGGTCGCCAGATCCAGTTTGGGAACATACGTCTGGACTTGTCTATCAACATAAATGACACGAAAGTACGACAGGGCGGACTTGTAATTCCTCAGAACAATGTAGGTAAATCAAACAAATGACACGATGCCACTATATTTGTCAATATTGATGGCTGGATTAGTTGACATTTTAGTTTGTGGACTAATCATAGAGATAATATAATCCTGACGGATAGAGATTCAAACGGATGCTGTCAAACGAGACCGATTTTGAAATGCAGTTGTCGGTGTGATTTTGCATATGTATTCAGTAGTGTTTGGCTAAAATGTACCTGGTGTATGTCAATGTATCGATAGTCAAATCATTATACCTACCCATTGAGAAAAGAAGCAAAATTATACAGTTTTACAGGCATATATACATTTTCCGAAGAGAAACTTCACAAAGAGTAAAAGGCAATGAACTTCTATAAATAATTTATTTACATTGAAACACAGCAAATACAACATAGATACCTTTTTCATTTCTTTATTGACACATAAATAATAATTTAAATATTTTTCATACAAAAAACCGACTTCAATCAAACTACAGAACTTATTTTGATAAAATTTGAATGGAAAAAACTTGAAAGCATACCGTTTTATATAAAAAAAGATTTATGCGGTTATGAGGACACAAACAGTCATGCGATTAAAAAAGGCATACGGCCGAATTCGTAGTCGTATGTATTCGTAGTATTCGTCCTTTTTTGAAGTCGGGTAACAAATCAGCCCATTTTTGAATGGTCAGCTAATAATATATAATAATAATAATAATAATAACTAAGAAATTAAATAAATAAAGAGAATAATAATAATAGATAAAAAGATAATAATTTAACCAGACAATCAATAGATTTAGCAATGTATTTTAACTAGTATTGCTCCTATAGAGAAAATTTGTCATGTGCACAGACTAAATGACCCCACCGAGGATATATAATACGTACATTTTCACTATGCATATCAAAATATTTTACAAAAAATAAACCATAAGTATACAATCATATTTCGCACCTGATATACAGGCTCAGGCTACTCTAAACATAATTTGTTTAGTTAGTCGTACCTGAATAAACTCTATGATGTTTATTAAAGATTCGCTGTATGATTTTTTTATGTCCATGTGAATAGTTTCACCCGCGAGTCTGCAAGAATAAGAAACATGCATAACAAATAGATTCTAAAAAAATACGGCGACGTAAGCATCTAGCTGAAAATACTTTTGAGCACACTTTTGTTAGATATCGTTACGTGAAGTGGACGGACGGCCTATGGAATAGAAAGGTTCTCGAATGGCAACCATGTACCAGCAAGCGCAGCGTTGGACACCCACAGACCAGGCGGTCTGACGACCGGAGTTGACCTTTCCAATTATAGTACTGTAAATCCTTGGAGAAGGCCTATGTCCAGCAACGGACTTTTTGTGGCTGAGGTGATGATGATGATGATGACGTTAATTTTGGAATATCTTCAATGGGCAAGTTAAAAATTAAAAGAAATAATACAACCATGACACTTGTTATTCATAGCAATTTACAACAATGCAATATTTAACAAATTGGTCATCGTACTCAAAGTATGCTAATGATGCTCTACTAGCTCTGCTCTTATTAAAAACTGTAATGCAATAAATAAAACACAAACAATTATGTTAGTTTGGGCTATGGAGCGTACCATAAAATGTATAGATACATCCGTACTATTACATTTTTATTCCCTCGCGAGGTAGACAGGTCTAACCCAAAAGCCACGTTCAGCACGGAATCAAAATATTGATGGGTTGCTAGCTGCATCTCCTACTAATATAATTTATCAGATTTTTGCCCATTTCCTAGATCGGCTTTTACAAGATTTTTTTGGAAGAGAAGCAGTCGGTTCATTCTACGTTTTATTCTTTTCTGTCTGAACAGTATGGAAGAGTGAAATAGCATACCATACATATAAGTACGTGAAAGCTACAATAAACCTGCTCCGAACGCAGTCGGGTAAAATATCAAGTAACAATATTTCAGTGAGTGCAATTGAAACTATTGTCGATGTCGATAAAATATGAATAACTTCAAGCACTAGTGTATACGTGTGCGAACTTTCTTTACATAATATTTTCGCTAATTCTCGTTTATGTTTAAATGTTTTCATTTTCCTATCAATTATGAAGCATACTTAACAATACTATCCTAGTAGAAATCAAAACTGTTCGAGTGTTTTACCGAAATTATATCGGTGACAAAAATGTATACTTACTGATGAAATGTATATTTGCTAGGATTATTCCTACGGGTTGTAGTGCACTCGACAACCGCACAAGACACCATGTTGGTATTTACCTAATTTTATTGTGTAAGTTAAAAGATTATTTATATTTTAGGTAAAATAATTTCCTTTGCAAATTCAGCGGGCCTTGTTGTGCCCAGGTAATGTCAAACGTCATTAAAAATGGGCCTGCTGTCAGCAGTCTTATTTCTCTTTCTAAAGCACAGTGAAGCCGTATAATGACGTACTACTCATTTTCATTTTGAAAGTCTAAGGTATGTCTATGGGACTAATTCAAATTCGCATTAAAATCGCTCACGCATTCAAACAAAACTTTACAATAAATATTATCTTCTTACACATTAAAATAATCGTAATCGACGGAGGGACAGTTTTAAATTAGACAATTTCTACATACTGACACTGTATGCTTGTTCAGTATAATTAAGTAAAATGGTGCAAAATTACTGGTCAGTATGGAGCATCTTCACTAGACTCTGTGTTACCGAGTCCAGCTATCTAGGCGCGCCGGATGTCGGTCATTACCCCATATACATATAATCTATAATGGGAATCCGAGAGTGGTGTCAAGTTGCTACATACTGGAGAGACAAAATTTAATCTCTTGAGCCGTCGACACGAAAAGAAGAAGTATGAAGCAAAACTTTTTTACAATGCAACAACACTTTGCAGCGCCGACGGGCGGTCCCGAAGGAGTGTCCTGCGCGTCTAGTGGGTCCTCTTCGTTACGTGTGTCGTGGCGTCCCCCGGCTGTCGACACCAGGGGGGGCTTGATAACACATTACACACTGCAGTATACGAGACGAGACTCTGATCCCTTGCTGCCGGCTCAGGACGCGTATCTTCGAGTCCAGGTTAGATTTATTGGCTTTTACACTTTTACGGATCGTATTCTTTTTATAGAGAGAATAATGGTTAGTACCGGAAAGGTTCACACCTAGTGAAATATTTGTATATTATATTTTTAGATTATGATTACGAATAGAACGAGCGAATTTTCCGCTAGAGACGCTAGTGCAGCATTAGGTATCCGAAATAACATTCAATAGGACTAGTAAGTACGTGGGAAATCCAGATTTAGTTGGAAAAACGTTTGCCTAGATATGAGACCCAGCTTATCTTTGTATTCCATCTTTATAGAAATCGTTGAAACTATTTATTAGATTATTTTCTTATGTACACATAAACAAGAATCGATTGTTAAAGAAATAAAGTTATAATAGTTTATGTAGACAAAGGCATTTTTGTTATATGATTGAAATGTAAACTTTATTTCCACGAGAGCTTTTTCGAAATCATACTCAACAGCGGCGTGAGCCAAACAACGGTAGCCCTCTCTAATCTTGATAAAATATTTCTTTAAATGAATTGATAAAATAGTCGAATACGAATTAACAAGTAATTAGAGGCCAAAAAAAATAGTTAGAGGCCGAAACTATGTTGTTCAGAGATGTTAAAATTATTAATTAATTAAATATCGTATGCCTCGACCGCAAACTATGAATAATTATTAAGTATGGAAACGAATCACTCTAGTACAAACTCAGCTTACACCAACTTGAATGTTTATTTGTTATTCATGCAATCGCTAACCTTACACCTTTCCTTTGACTACAAAGTCATATTCCATCTAATATAGCTTCAGATACCAGATCACGTGGTTATAGTATCAAATTTGTAATCACATCTAGGGCGAAGAAGCAACAGTGTCTAGGCTGACGCCGTACGCTGAATACGAAATAAGGGTGCGGGCACACAACGCGGCTGGGGACGGGCCGCTCTCAGCGCCGCAAGCTTGCCGAACAGATGAAGATGGTATGTTTCTTTACTCTTACCTTTTCTATTTTACAAGCTTTTATATAACTTTCAATGTGTATGTTACTATTTTTGTTCGGGTGGAATCTTGCAACACAATTTTGAAGCAGATATCTTCCACCGATTGAGCTGATATTTTGCATACTCATTTAGTTTGGATAACAATACATGGTTAGCTGTGTGATGACATTCTAAATCAAACATGTAGGAACACTAGCGGACCAGCACTTTTGATGCACTACCTACAACAATACGGCTGTCAAATTATAGGGCTCGCTGAAAGTAACTCGAAAAGTAAAGTGATGTACTTAAAATATTTTTTTTTAATGTTTTTTTAATTTAATTTTATTTAGCTTAAAACGTATTCGTGAAAGCGAGACAAGAATAATAAGTTACTCACTTTTTGGCGATTTTTCCAAAATGACTAAACAACTGAATAATCTATTCAGTTGTTTGGTCGTTTTGGCAAAATGTTAGAGGTGTTACGAATATATCGGATCCGTTATCGGTAACATAATAGTATCACTGAAGAACGTTATATGAATAAATTAGGTTATTTGATATCCGAGTAATACAAATGTTACCGAGTAACGTTCTAATAATATCGAACTCGGGCCGTTCCCGTTATATTACCATAACTGAAAGAGCATGCAGTGTGCAATAGTACTGGTAAATATGAGTATTTATGGAGGTTTAAATTATTTATTTGGCTAAAAAATAAAAGCGAACTGATTTTATGTACTGTTTCTACTGATCTAGGTAATATCAGTTAGGCGTTATATATGAACACTGTTATCGATATCGGACCGTATATGACACCTCTACAAAATGCAGTGTGGGAAATGTAAACTTTTCGTCGACTAAAAATAGTTTAAAATATTTTCCAAAAACATAACTTTATGTGACCCTAAAATATTTTGTTTATAATCTTTTTCGTTTTTATCTACCTAACTAATATACTTTATATTTATCTCAAATCGGTAATATTATTTATAAGCATATTATTTTCAATGAATTTCTATTAAATGAAATTTGATCCTTATAAAATGTATTGAGTTTTTAATTGGAAATTAAACGCGATATATTTTATTTAAACAAATGCAAAGAAACAAATGGTGCTAAATCAAATTGAACATTAATTTTCTAAGTACATCAGTACGGGAAAAGAATAATCGTTCATATGAAAAACCAATACTTAAATCAAACTAATGAACCGATTTAATGAAATTTAAAAAGTGAAAGCAATGTCAAATAAAAAAAAACAATTGGTTTATAATCACTGGCTTATGAGGTAACACCTTAAAAAAATTAACAAAGAAACACAACCAAATTTAGAATCCCACGATTTAGTTTGTCACGCGACTACGTAACTGGTCCAAAAGAAAAAGTTTAAATTATAAAAGAAATCTTAATTTTTAGGTCATTTGATAAAAACCTCGTTTTTATCAAATAACCTAAAAATTAAGAATTTTTACACACGCGTTTTCCTTAACAACATGAATTTTATTTACATATTTACATGATTTTAATTGATGTTGCAGAATGTTACCCATAAACTTTAATGAAAATAATTTAGATTGAGGTTTTTAGGGTAGGAACAGAATGCACGGTCGCCTGGTATAGTCCATATAGATGATGCGTAAAAAGACGTGTGTAGCCACGGATACTTTTTAAAAATAACAGCAATTTTAACCTTATACATATGGCATACGGTTCATATTGCTAAATGTGAACTTTTGCAGGTGACCGTACATATTTTGTTTTTCGTAGTGCCCAGCGCTCCAGGTGGCATGAAGTTGATTGCTCTCAGCGAACGCTCGCTCAGAGCATCGTGGCTGCCGCCTCCGGAGCCCAACGGGAAGCTGACGCATTATAGCCTTTACGTCAAAGACTTGTCTGGGTACGTTTTTTTTTTATTATATAGAACGGCAAACGAGCAAGCGAGTCACCCGATGGTAAGCGATCAACGCTGCCCATGGACAAGTGCAAAACCAGGGTGTGACAGGGGCGGTGCTGGCCATTTAAGGTGGGGGGAGGACGTGAGGTTAGGAAATAGGGCGAAGGGACGATGGGCCTGCAACTCTCTCACTCACCTAAAGAAGCATAGAAGAGGTAAAGCTTCTACTCAAAGTCAAACATCAATTTTCTGTGAGAGTGTGGTCCTTTCCCAGACGAGCCAGCCCATTCATGCTAATAGCAAAAACGAATTTTGCCGGTAACGTGACGTTACCACAACTAAACGTACGTAAACATTGTGTCATTTTATTAAAGTAATCCATATTTTCCTTTGCACTGTTCTCGATACATGACAAGTCAGATTGATTGAGGACGTCGGCGAAACGTTTGTTTAGGGTTTCGTTGGCACTATGTCGCATTTTCACTTCTATTCACACCCTACACTCCTTTGTAATTTAAGAAAATATTAGAATTTCGATGACATATTAAAAAGGAAACCGTTGATCAGTTGATATTTGTAGAAGTCAAAATTCAACAGATTTTATTTTCACTTCTACAAAAAATCAAACAAATTGTTTTTTAGACGAATAAATCTATTCTAAGATGACTAACGCAACGATACCTAAATTTTTTTTATTCATGTATAGATAAAAATCCAAGACCAAGGTCAATCTGAATAAGATCGTTGTCTTTCTTGGTTTGACCTGGGACCGAACCTTGCGATTTAAAGGTACTAGCGGTTTTGTTTGTGTTTTGTGTATGTACGTGGCCAACACACTCAACAACTCACTGTTTAGACTCAAGCTGCCTAAAGGAATCTGTCCGCTCTGGCCAAGTGGCCAAGTGTGGCTCCAGTAGTACAGAGAGGGTCATGGACCTGTAGTGGAGACTAAAAAGATCCGATGATAATGATGATGAAAGACACATGGCAGTCGGGACTAACGGCTTAACTTGCCTTGTGAAGTACGGAGGAGGTCGAGATATTTTTATGCCACTTGCTTAACATACGTAAGTGGTTTAAATGCTCACGACAACTGGACAATCGAGCTCCTCCTTGCGGTACAACTGGGCAACAGAGGTCGACAACTGTAGGTATATACTCGTAGATACGACACGAAAGAATGATGTCCTTAGTAAACCTTGGGTTTAGTTTTGTAGTAAGATATTATAACTGTTTCATTTAACACAGGTCACAAGAGCCCAACATATCTCGAGTAAATGCATGCATCGAGCCTGAAGGAGGAATGGTGGAATGCATGAGATCATTGCGTGGTCTCCGGGCAGGAAGGACGTATGAGGCATGGGTGCGGGCAGCAACCTCTGCCGGCGAAGGACCTCCTTCTCTGTCTGTTGCCTGCCAGACCAGTGCACTTGGTAAGTTCATACCTTATGAATTGAGGGTTTGAATGCATTGTCACAAATCCACCATAATACTAATAATAATAAAAAACATATACCAATCATCATCATCATCATCACTTCGAGTAGGTGTCACGGCCAATCGACCATGCACACCCTGGTGTCAGAGTTCTTCGGAACCGCCTCTCGGCCTCTGACGTGGTTCCTTTAACGACTACCAGATGGCAGCCGGGACCACCGGCTTAATTTGCCTACCGAAGCACGGAATCATCTTTATTATCAGACAATCAGGTGATTCAAGCCTGCAATGTCCTAACCAAACTAGATACAACTAAACAAAGTATGCTTCCGGTGGGAATCGAACCCACGACCCCCGACCGACATATACCAATAATAATAAATTTACTATCTGTGATTTATTCAATTACAATTTATTAGAGTGACATTTCCTTTTTATTTTGAAACTTGGCAATATTTGACAAAACTTTATAATAAATTGTACATATAAGTTTTAGATATTACACAATTTCTTAACACTTTCACTAAAACCTGTATAACAGTCACCAGGACTTGACATTATTGTAGGGATTTATTAACGACTAGCTTTCGCCCACGGCTCCGCCCGCGTCAATTTCGATCCCTCGGGAATAGTAATTTTTCCCGGGATAAAAGGTAGCCTATGTCCTTCTCCGTACTCCAGAGAACTTGTATGCAAAATTTCATGATGATCGGTTCAGTAGTTACGGCGTGAAAGCGAAACAAACAAACAAACAAACAAACTCACTTTCGCATTTATAATGTTAGTAAGGATAAGGATAAGGAAGTAAAGATTAAAATATACGATGTAAAAACATGTTAACTGCAACATGTAATAAAAAAGAAAAAACACAATAATTAAGTCTAGTGCAAAAGCATAGGTAAAAAAGTAGTACGAAGAAATAAACGATTGAGTCTTCAGTCCTTAATTATGAAAGCAATTAAACAAGATACTCTATCATAAAGAAAACCACAATGTGAACTTGCATCGAGAGTAGATTTTGACAAATATTTCTGTTTATATAATATAGCTGAAAAGATCGTTAATGATTAATATCAATACGTTTAGTTAATAATGGTTGGAACGGTCAATTTCAGAACAATCTATACTATTATAAAGCTGAAGAGTTTGTTTGTTTGAACGCGCTAATCTCAGGAACTCCTGGTTCAAATTGAAACATTATTTTTTCGTTGGATAGTTCATTTATTGAGAAAGACTTTAGGCTATAAAACATCACGCTGCGACCAATAGGAGCGAAGCACCAATTAAAATGTTTTGAAAACGGGAGAAAATTATCCATCTACACTAAGAAAAAGATGAATTAATATCATAATAACAGAAATTGCCGCGGACGAAGTCGCGGGCAACGGCTAGTTAGCCCATAAACGCAAAATTTGACATAGCTGCCGAACAAACTCCTCATATCACGCGTAATCTGACGTCACTATTATGTAATACCAAAGGCCCGTTTGGGTAGAGACTTACTTTATATCTTATAGAGATCATCTATGTTTAGGAGTTCGTTCTATGTACCGCACAATGGTAAAGAATGTGTGCAAGTTTCCAATATCTAAACATTTCAGCCTTAGAAGCCCTACTAATTTCTTTAACTGAGGCTTGAATGTGGAATTCAATAGTGTCACAGGGATTTTTATACCACTTTTTAATATGTCATAAAGGCAACGTAGCCGTGTGGTTTTCGGCAGAGTAGAATAGAACCACTCCTAGTCTTCCCATGGAGGTTGTAAGAGGCGACTTAGGAAATTGTATTTCCTTGCTAAGCAAAGCCCATAAACATCAATGAGACCTCTCCAACCCGTCTGGCCATAGACCTGGACCTGGAGTGTAGACCAAATCCTCTGTCTACTCTGGCCAAGTATGACTCCGGTAGTACAAAGAGGGTCATGCTCCTGCAGTGGGGACTAAAAAGACCTGATGATTAAAGGCAACATAAAAAGCAACACACACTTTTTTCCTTAGCACCGGCGCGTATCTCTTCATTCGGCGGTGTAGCTATGGGATCAGCTGGGGGCTCATTGACGCTTCGCTGCGTAGTTGGAGGAGCGCCGCCGCCAGCTAAACGTTGGTTGCGAGGCGGCAGCCCTTTACATCTTCGGCCACCATTCCATCTTGATGGGGACGCCTTATTGATACGAGGTAAGTCTATCATAGTATTCATAGTATGAAAATTCCTACTCTTTTTATTTAGATATTTATTACTGGGCAAAAGCTGAGGAGTCTTCCCTTCTGTTTTCTACGTAGTTATATCCATTGCTATGTCTTGCCATCCCTCATTAAAATTACTCGTTTATTATGCGTTCAATTTTATAGGTTACCAAAACTGTTTAGAAGGCAGTGATTCTCTTAACTGAACAAAACTGCAATGACACATCGTAATAGTAGGTAATGATATTTCTCTTATGACTTAAGAGAAATATCATTACACATTGTGTAAAGTTAGAAAAATAAAACATTGTATTTCATATCTTAGATGTACCTTTATTGTATTGTACAGGTAAAGTATCATTATCGTTCATGAGTATGGTCTGTAAATTTTTATCTCTAAAACATGTAATGCAAGTGTATAATGTAATGAATGTGATATTTTATGAGTTTAATTTTTTAGGAATTGTAATATTGATCAGAGTCAAAAATGAAACATTTAAAAATGTGAATTGATTCATTTAATTTCTTTACCGTATACTCCTTAAATAGCTTTGTGTAACTCGATCGAAAACCTTTCCCTCGAAACGCCGAATTGGCTGCGTGGGTACGGTTATTTCGCAGGATAATACAATTACCGCTCACTACTTTCTTTGAAGTTAGTTCTTTTAGTTTATTTTGTTTTTCGATATTAGTCTCAGAGTAATCAAATAAGGAAATTATTTTGAGATTTGATAACATTTTTATCATTTTATTTATATTTTTTATTTTCTTGTCTGAATATTAATTTGCAATTCAAACTTAAAAACTGTAAAATATACGTATACTAGTGATCCGGCCCGGCTTCGCACGGGTGCAATGTAAACCTTCCACTTGAATCACTCTATCTACAAAACAAAAAAACTGCATCAAAATCCGTTGAGTAGTTTTAAGATCTAAGCAAAAGGGACAGAGAGACAGCGGGAAGAGACTGTCGTTGTATGGGAGTAATTAATAGTACAGTTTTAAATATTTTATTGGTGTTTAAAAATTATGCCAGTATCACCTTTCAAGGCTTGGAACTATCCCATGCTGACAACTACACATGCGTGGCTGAGAATCCCCATGGCTCTGATTCCGCGACGTGGCGAGTCGTGGTCCTGAGGCCCCCCTCGCCACCTGCCCTTGCCCTCCTGGAGGCTCGGTCGAGGGAACTTGAGCTTGAACTTAGGCCAGCCATGAGGTCTCCTGGACATGCATTGCCTAAAGCATACACGATACATTGGAGATTATTATCGCCTGAGGTGAGTCCAGATAACTTTTCATTTTTAACAGTTAGCAAAGTATTAGCACAATGTCAGGTAATAGTAAAAATAAAACTAAATTAGCTAAACCTCCAATTTCCCTAGTTTAATTATTTAATACAATTTAATTAAATACAATGGCGAGCTCTGTGGTACATTGGTTAACACGCCAGCCTGCGAGTCAAGGGTACCCGGGCTTGGATGTTTATCTATATAAGTCTATTATACAATAAGGTATCCTATGACACAAGTTCACATCTTACAGTGAACTTGTGTCGAAGTACTAATCTAATTTAGTAATAATTTTTAAGCTAATATTATTTAATAGTAAAATAGCAGCCGCATACTTATAAATTTTCCCGAAAAAGTGCTCTACACGTAAGTGAAAATGCCATCAAAAATTTCCCAAGATAAGCGTGTACAGGAACGACTTCATTTTAAGTATATGCAGTATTGCTTGATTCCTCAACAAAATAACAATTCCAGATTTAATTTATGCAGTTTCAGAAAAAAACATTGAATATACAGTGCTTTCCTGAATCATAACTTAGGTTTTTAAAGTCGTAGAAATTTTGATCAATAACTATTATTTAGGGTGAATGGCGTATCCAAGCAGCCAACCCAGGCCCAGTCGCACTAACGAGCCTTCGATGTGGTTCATCATATAAAGCGTATGGTTCAGCTGGAGGCCCACCAGGAGCGGAGATTACTGTGCGTACATCTGGGGGACCCCCGATAGCCCCAGTTGACGCGAGGTGGATAAGGACAAATTCCACCCACGCACGGTTCGATACCAGCGCCTGGAGTGACGGAGGCTGTGGGCCTGTAGCCTTGAAGCTGGAGTGGGCTGGCTCGGGGGCAGCCGGTGCTAGGGATGTGCCTATTGGGGGAGAAGTTATTTTAGGAGGTGAGTGAGAGCTTATTATTTTTATTTTCTTTTTTATCTGTGGTATTTTAATATTGAAAATGTTTTCGAGCGCTTTACTACAGCTCCCAATTTCGATCAGAGTCAGACATCGCCCTAGTGCCGTGAGTTTTAGTTCTACGTGAATAGTTGAGTCTCAAAAGTTGCAGATTGAAATTGTTGAAAACTTTTTTCTATAATTGAAAAATGTGATATTTTTAAGATGATTTTGGCGTAAAATCATCAATATCTCGAAAAAATTATGTTGAAAGAATAAAAAAGGCACACAATTGTGTAGTTCACGTGACAATAATGTATTTCGATAAACTAACAATATAGAGTTATTGATTTGCCGAATTTAATTTCGATCGATTGAACAAAATTTTACCGTGTATAAGTACCATGTGCCTCCTTAGAGATTTTGTTTGATATTAACGCTTGTATTGTCAGCACCTACTTGAATTATCCAAAGCCAACATTGAAATATTTATTAAAGGTTTAACTCCTGGATCTCGCTACCGCTTGGCGGCTCGAGCCACTAACGAGGCGGGTTTGACCCGAGAAGTGTACGAGTTTACCACAGCCCCGGCTGAAGGCGGCTTTGCTGAAGAAGTTGATGCGCCGTTCCCCGCTACGGCTGGCGAGTTGGCGCTGCTTCTGGCGCTGTGTGCAGCATTGTCTTTGGCTGCGCTAACCATACTAGCTATACTACTTAGACGTAAGAGGTGAGTATTATAGATATTACCACCTAAAGAATAAGGCGTAAAAAATTCAACATTCACATCACAATTGGCAATTAGCGTTAGTTCTAGCGAGGTGTGATACGTTTTCTCAAATAATGTTATCCTTCGGATATTAGTGAATCTATAGGATCAAATTATTTCAAAAGTAATGCAGTTAAAAAGAAAAAAAAGAAACACACTCCTTATCCTTATACTTACTAATATGATAAATGCGAAAGGGAGTTTGTTTGTTTGTTTCTTTGTTTATTTGTTTGTTACGCTTTCACGCCGTAACTACTGAACCGATCATCATGAAATTTTGCATACAAGTTCTCTGGAGTACGGAGAAGGACATAGGCTACCTTTCATCCCGGGAAAAAGTACTATTCCCGAGGGATCGACATTGACGCGGGTGTAGCCGCGGGCGAAAGCTAGTTCTTCCAACCCGTCACATCGAGGCAACGTTCCAATAATACTGGCAGTGTTTCCCCGCTGAATATGAATGATACTTATACGCTGAGCAAAATAACTGCTAGCACGAGGGTCACCCGTTGCCTCGATGATACGGGTTGTGATGTCCTTAAAAACATTTGAAACCCCAAGGACCCATCGTCTCCAATATTAGCACATCGTCTGCAAAAATTCTAACAAAAGGAAGTGAAAGGCTTCATTTTCCTTTCCACAAAATGGCTTAGCGAGGAATGTGCTTATTTTTATTTACTCTATCAGTCAAACAAAAATAACTTGCTGCACGTACTCGATACGCGCATTTCACAGCTTCTCCAAAATAATACAACGTGATTTTGAACCCCGTAGCTATATTGAAATCTGGGAATCAGAATCCCTAATGGAACACATAATTGCAAGAAAAAAAGGTGAAAAAAACGAAAAGGACAATTAGGTTTCCCATACAAAATCGCCGATCAGCTGGACGAATTTCTATGAAAGGTTAAATTTATTTTTTCGTTTTTTACCTTTTTTTCTTACAATTCTGTATTCTATTAGGGATTCTGATTCCCAGATTTCAATATAGCTAGGGGATTCAAAATCACGCTGTATAATCTATTACAAACAGCTGAGGTGGAGAGGCAGTCTTGTAGTTTACTGCAATAACCATACTAATTATAAATATGGAGTAGTACGACTCCACATAATTCATGCGATAGATTATACTTGATAGATTCTCCAGAAAACTAATTTGCACATGAAAATTATGTGGGCCGCATTTAACCTCTGACTATAAATACATACATAGGTTCACACATACATAGTATCGCGTCTTTTCCCTTGCGGGATAGACAGAGCCTACCTGAAGGCCACGTTTAGATGTTGGTGGGCATAAGGTGGAAAACGGAATCAAAATAGTGCTGGGTTGCTAGCCGCATCGCCTATTAATTTTATCCATTCCTTCGATCGGCTTTTGCGATCTGCGCGGGAAGAAAAGCAGCTGGTACATTCTACGTTTTTTCTTTTCTCCCAGACCAGCGTGGAAGAGACTTATAAGTTAATTGACTATAAATATAACTGATATTACAATAAACTACTTGTGGCGTTATAAAACTCAAGAGTCTATAGTTCTGTTGTTTCTCTTTGAATATTTATATTCAGTACTAGTCTCGCTACAAATGTTTTTTATAAAACTAAAAGAGAAAATAATGCCAACAATTTTTATAGTTTCAGTTTGAGTACATTTTCTGCTACCGCTCGCTCTTGTAAAATGAACTTCCTTTGACGATATTTATGTTGCGTTGAATCCGTACTTGTGAAATGTTGAAGTAAGTATAATTAAAATGCAGCCACGAATAGTATGCATAGAATCTGTTTTAAATGTCGCTACTGCTTTATTTACACATTTTCAAAACAGTTTCATAATCCAAACGGCATATTTAATTCACCTCAATATAAGAAAAGTATATTAAAGGTACATTTTTATAAAATGAAATACCTATAGGATAACATTGTAACGGAAAGTTTAACATTGTGTTAACAAATATAAATAACGTACGAAATACTGTTCACCCGCCTAATAAAACACGATCTCTCCCGGACTTATAAAAATACATTATGCCATCAACATTTACAACTTTATTGAATGAATTACTCATTCCCTTTTATTACACTGCCGCGGGCTTTTCGAAAATGATTACAGGGACTTATAGATTTTGTAGGTAAGCCCAGTTTGATGAAATACGAGTATGATGGTAGAATATGAATAACGAGTATGGTATTTAAATCCAATCAGATTGACTTTTAAATTAGAATACGTTGTTTATTATATTTATACTGTTACATTAGTATGAACGTAAAAAAACAGGTATCGTTATGATAATTCATTAAGCTTTTACTTTTTGAACTAAATATTATTTTTATTTATGTGAACTGCTGCATATAGCAAAGGATAAGGTAAATTACTGGTCTCGTCTTTTTACAACATTTTACAAAGTATTCTTTCTAATAAATTAAATGAAAGTTAGGACAGTGATTATCGAAAGATATTCTAAACTCGACGTGAAGCATTAAAGCATGGTAGCTTAGTTGGTGAATTCACGGGTAAAGTGGTCGTGCATAGTTAAGGGTAGAAATAACAGTAACTATATTTCAATTCCCACGGTAACAATGCGTCAATTTTCGTTTACTTTGAAATCAGTGTGGAAATTTTTGCAGATAAAAGCACATGTCGATTGGAATAAAACAGATCGTTAGTGCCATGTGTGACAAGGTGCTGACACAAGCCTCGCCAATGTGCCAGCACCCTCGTCCGGGACTAAATTACGTGTGACGTGCATTTTATTAGATCGTGATTTTTATGATTGAACAAAACGCGTTTACTTTGTTCGCAATCTTAATTATATAGAAAGGATTGTAATGGCGGCGTGTGACAAAATGCTGACACAAGCCTCGAAAATATGTCAGCACCCTCTTCCGGGAATTAGTGCTTTTCCACCAGAGATTTGCTATGCTACGATGCTATGGATGCGTTTGATATCCACCAATCATATCCATTGGTGCGCATAGCTTAGCACTGATGGAAACTGATTCAACAAAGATATGTTTTTTATATGGAAAGATGCGTGCTATGTTCTATGGATGCCTGCTATGGGCCATCGCAAGTGGTGTAGCTATGTGCAGCGCAGAGTACCTATAGTATGCCCGCGTTTGTCGATACATAGCATAGCTCGAGCTGCACATCTTTCTCGCACAGCTACTTTGCGGCGGCGCATCTTCGTAACGCATCTTCCTCGCACAGCTACATAGTTTAGTATTGGTGGAAATGGTCACATATTTTGAAAGCGTAGATTTCACATCTTCGCAGCATAGCTGCACAGCACATCTCTGGTGGAAAAGCACCCTAAATGACGGGTGGCGTATATTTTATCAGATCGAAATCTTGAAAAATGATTTTTGTAATTGTAGAACAAAACGCGATTATTTTGATTGAGATCCTAATTAAATAGAAAGGATTGTTAGCGCGGCGTGTGATGAAATGCTGACAAAAGCCTCGACAGTATGTCAGCACCCTCGTCCGAGACTAAATTACGTCTAACGTGCATTTTATCAGATCGAAATCGTGTTTTTTGTGATTGAAGAGCAGAACGCGATTATTTTGATTGCAATCCTAATTATATAGAGAACATTATGAGTTAGTGCCACGTATGACAAGTTGCTGACAAAAGCTACGACTATATGTCAGCACCCTCGTCCGGGACTAAATGACGAGTGGCGTGCATTTTTCAGATCAAAATTGTGTGTGTGATTGCAAAACAAAACGTGTTTATTTTTATAGCAATCCTAATTAAATAGAAATAATTGCTTACACAACTCTCGATAATGTGCCAGCACCCTCGTTCAGGTGTGAGGACTAAAGGGTGTATGACGTGCGATTTATCAAATTTAAATTATCAAGTTTGTGATCGAAAAAAAAATGTAGAATGCCGCCTATATATCCTATGGCGGCAGTCTAAATTTTTTTTTGTAATTACATATATTACAAAAATAAATGTTGTAATACTTAAAAATAAATTACTGGTCTTGTATATTTGTAGGTAATACAATTTCAAAGTATTCTTAACTAGCTGTTGCCCGCGGCTCCGCCCGCGTTAATATCGTTCCCTTGGGAACAGTAGAAATGATAAAAATTCCATACAAACCCCTCCCCCTCTGCTTTTTCCCCTTAAGGGGGAATAATACATTTCACCTGCATAGATCTTTAGCCCTTAAGGAGGGGATTTTGCCCATTTCACCTACACAGATCTTTTTAATTGTAATGTAAAGATATATACTTATTTTTATACTTCTATGTCCAGAAATTAGAAAATTTCCATACAATACCCCCCCCCCCCCCTTTATCCCTTAAGAGGGGAATTTTGTACATTTCATCTAGAACGTATGTACTTATTTTAATACTTCTAAGTCTAGAAATGAAAAAAAATCCATACTAACTTTACTCCCCTATTTTATCCCTTCAGGCGAAAATTTCGTCGGTTTTAACCTACATACATCTTTTTAATTGTAATCCAGAACGACCAGAAATGAGAAAATGTCCATAAAATCTTAATATTTTACTCGTGTTTCATACCTTTCAGTAAAGAACCTTCATGCTGAATTCAATTCAAATAACTTCAAAAACGACAAAGTTTCATACTAACTTTGTAACCCGTTTTACCCCCTTAGGAGATGAATTTCCAAAAATCATTTTCTTAGTGCTCCCCTACGTTATAAAAGGAACCCCTGTGCAAAATTTCAAGTTACTAACCCTTATAGTTTAGGCCCTACGTTGATATGTCAGTCAGTCAGCTTCTCCTTTTTTTTTAGTATGGATTATAATGCTGTCGTATAATGATGATGAATTGACTTCGGATTTTAATTTTCTTATGTCACTTATTATTTTATTTTATTTTTGCTATATGTTTGCAGGCAAATTCATGCCTTGAGTTCATTTAAATGACGATACCTTTTTTTCAATGAACCGATTTTGATGAAACAACCTTTAAATGTTTTGCTGAGTTAAAACAAAGCAATTGGTGAAAGTTTGAAGTAAATCGGTTCAGTATTTTCGGAGATAATCGTGATCATACATACAGACAGACAGACAGACAGACGGACAAGAAATTCCAAAAGTTTTTTTTGCTTTCTATTATTCTTTTTAAGTGTCCCTCTATCCATTTTAGTCAAAAATTCTAAATGTACAGACAAAATATTTTTACTGTTTTATTATATGTATAGATATAGATAATTAATAAAATGAAAGCTGGGACACTGTCGATGTGATACATTTTTACACAAATTATTTTCATCCTTTAATTCTGGTACATACATATTAAATCTGGGATTATTCTACACTGCAATAAAATTCTTTGAGAGTGCAGTTAAGCGTAATATAAAAACATACCTTTTGTCCACAGAGTAAAGTTTTTATTTGTAGGTACGTTACTACGGAGTGAAACAAAGGACTCTGCGACAAACAACGTTAATTAGTTTTTATATCATTATCTACTTCGAGATGTCGTACGTAATGATGGCGGGAACTAACACGGCGTTTTCAAAAGTTTTGGTTTAATTAGAGGTAAAATATATTTTTACCTGACTGACCTACCCAGAAGTAGGGTAATGTTTTTCGCGCGTATGTATGTCTGTTCCATTGCCATCTTCTGTAGCCTAAACCGAGAGTACCGAGAGCTGTATCCGAGCTCAGGATAAGTTGATCCTAAGAGGTCCAAACGCTTACCAGCCAACGAGTCACAAAGACACAAAATGTGTCACATTGTCTCCTCCGATTCCTTACACGCCCTACATAGTGGGCTTTCAACAATTTTTAGTGTGACTGTTATTTTCAAAATGTCCAGTCAGGGCTCCCACTAGAATTCTTTTCTGCTTTCTGCTGTATTTACAGATCACTTTGTGCCACCTGGTGCTGTTCAAGCCAAGTGTTTCCTTAGAGTGTATATATCCACTCATATTTCTTCATTCAGATTGGTGTCTACTGTCGACATTCGCATTTATTGCAGTAATTACCACGCTATAGGACAGGCCTAAGAAGGGTTCGGTCTTACAAATGGCATACTCGATCCTTTCCTTGCCAGCTCATCGGCACGCTCATTGCCCTCAACCCCGACGTGACCCGGTACCCAAACCAGTCTCAGTCTGTAGTGCCTGCCCAGTTGATTTAAGGCATTAACCATCCAAGACTAATCTGGAATCGATTCTGTCAGAGTTAAGCGCTGTAAGAGTCGCCTGACTGTCAGTAAGAATATAGATATTGTGTTATTTAAACCCTTGCTCTAAATTAATTTTTGCACAGACAGTTACCGCATATTTTTCAGATTGAAATACGGTAGCGAACTGACCCATGCTCTGGAACAGTTGTTTGATCTCGGAGTAGATGCCTGCTCCTGTTCCCTGATTGTTCTTTGTTCCATCAGTATACCAGATTGAGCATTTTCGTTCAGAAGGACGAAATTCATCCCTTGTTTGGATATATATTTTATAGTTCTTCTTAAGATAGTCTGTATAATGTCTTGCAGGCTTCGCCTTCTATGTATAAATATATAAATAAAACTACATATACTTATATGTGGACTGAGAACACATTGTTGTGACATAATGCAAATTAAATAAAATATCAAATCATTAAAATTGAAAAGATGTTAAATGAAAAGTTATAAGTTCAAAATGAACCATGTATGGGAAGATTCACTAAAAAAGAGTGGTCGATCAAAATTACACTATTCAAATAGGAATAATAGATTAGGTTGGGCTACAAACCCAGAAGTACTGTTATTTTAAGGACTCTATGGTTTGTTTCACTTAGGACTCTATGGTTTGTTCCACTTAGGACTCTATGGTTGGTTCCACTTAGGACTCTATGCTTTGTTCTACTTAGGTCTGACGGTGCTGTCGCCCGTGTGTCGACGAGCGCTGAGAAGCCCACTTGTGGGACCTACAGGGCGCCGCCCCACCAAACACCCAAACTGCCGCCAGATCCCCCAGGTAATTTAATTAATCGAATAAAACATTTTTATAAGTATCTTTATACACAATGTTAGTCATCAGCCCGTCAAAATGAACAACTTTTCCCATGGGACCAGTCCTGGGAGCTCAACGTTTTTTCAACATTTTCATACAAAAGCGGTCAACTGGTGATTTTTTTTTGAGCTAGAAGCTTGGTAGCATAGGAAAAAATGTTCATTTGCGCTGATTTGATGGATTAAGGGGTAACGGTAATTACCTTAACAGCCTGTATAAATTGTTTATTCATGTAAATTGTGCTTACACTATGGGGATTTGAAAACATTGCCAACTTAAAGTTATCTAAAGCTAAATTACTTATTTATAGCCTAATAAATTTTATGGACGTTATATCTATTTTTTTAACATAATCTGATTAAAAATAATATACATATGGAAACTAAAGAGAAACAATTAACCTCAGTTTGCTTCAGTACAGTTCAAGGGTTAATTATGTGAAATGTTTAAGTCTAACAGCTTAACATTGTTAGTGGTATTTCCATAAACATCAAAAAGATAAGAAAAGTATTTTCTTTGAATTAATTAGCACGTAGAGAATATACTAGCTGGGTTTCACAGAACACTGTAAAATAGTTATATCTTAATTGTATATGTTCAGTAACGTATTCAGGAATGTCGGTTTTATAATAATGCAAGTAAGTGTATGATTTGATATAAGCATATTTCATATAAATAAAAACCGACTGTAATTAAAATGCTAAACTTATTTGGATGAAATTTAAATGGGACCGATGGGAAAGTATACTCTTTCAAACATTTTCTTTTTCAATTCGTTTTATAACTTACGTTGGCAAAGTTATCACAATTTTCAAAAGAACCGAATTGAGAACTCCTCCATTTTTTAAGTCAGTCAAAAAGTAGCTACTTATTGTTGGTTTGTTTTTAGTGTGTATAAGTGGCTTATACTGTATCAGATTTTTAAAGTGCCATCAATGATGACAGCCGGGGCAGACGTACGTATAAGCGCCCAATAATTGAAATAAATATCTGGATAGGTTTATAGCACATTCAGAATTAGCGTGGTTTACGAGTAGAGTCCGGCAGAGTAGGACCACTCCAAGTCTTTCCATGAATGTCGTAAGAGGCGACTTAGAAAATATGTTTATAAACATCAATGACAGTAATGAGACCTCTCAAATCCGTCTGGCCAGCGAGGAGGCCACATCCTCTGTCTACTCTAGCCAAGATGGCTCCGGTAGTATAGAGAGTCATGCTCCTGTAGTGGAGACTAAAAGACCTGATGATGATGAAAACATTCAGAATGAAGAAAATAAATATAATGTACTAACAAAGCCTTATAATTGTATTCGATATTTGTGATAGATGTTTACGAGATAAGTCCGTACGCCACATTTGCCGGCGGCCCCGGTGCTGTCTCCGGCAGCGGATCCCGGGCATACACATTGCAACTGCGTGCCCTCGCCCGACATGATGATGACGCGGCGCCTCCCACGCACAACGCTTGCTGTGACGGTAAGAGATAAAATGAGAGCGATAGGGTCGATGGTCTTTCAGTATTGGTTCAAGCTAAGCGTAATCCAAGCGCTTTCAGCCAGGACCTCACCTGCCTGCGTATTTCATCTCACTGTGTGCAATGGCAAAACAAAACATTATAATATTGTATCTTTGGCTATGGTTAACAATATAGTAAATGTAGAAAGAACTTTTTTAAGGAATGATAGAACATAAATTGTTGGGGTAAAATGATTCTGATGAACAAAATGCGACTGACTAGTTTGTTTGTAAAAAGTCAGTTGTCAAGTGCTTGCAAAGATGTGCTTTTGAATGTAATTCCAATATTTGCTGCTCACTTACTAATATTACTGTTGTGTTTAAAGAAGAACATTTTTCAACGTTATACACAACAAAATTATTGACTTATTAACGTGTTATCATAAATGGATGTAGGTATAATTAAAATATTAAAATACATGCTCAAACAAACTGCAACGAAATGAATGACACTGACTTGAAACCGTTATGAACTTACATCTATGTTGAGTTGAAAGCGTTGGTATATTAGATAAATTTTCTTCATTTGACGATATATTTTATGAAGTAAATATTTTGACGATAAAGTTAACAAAACTTAGCACGTTTCAGGGCGTTCGTAGCGCACATTGAGTTAGGGCAACAAAGCTTAGACTATGTCAGCGCAACTATAAATTGTGTTAGGACCGGAACAAACTAATTTAGAAGAAAAGTAGATGAAGAAAAGAAACAAAGTGTAACCCATTAGGAAGTTCTTTTACGGACGGATAAAATCTATTTTTGTTTTGTCTTATTTCTGAAGGAAATTAATTAACCTTTCTTTTAAATGCGTTTTCAATTGCTCATGGGTTTCAAGAGGGAGTCTTTCAGTATAATGGCTTGAACTAGCCTTATTAAGAGTCTCTATTGTTGTCTAAGTACCCAACTCTAATTAGTATATTTTGATTTCAATCTGATGTCTGATTACAAAATTAAATCCTTACTAATATTATAAATGCGAAAGTGAGTTTGTTTGTTATGCTTTCACGTTGTAACTCCTGAACCGACTATCATGAAATTTTGCGTACACGTTATCTGGGGTACGGAGAAGGATTAGGATAAATTTTATCCCGGGAACTGTTCCCGAGGGATCGACATTGACGCGGGCGGAGGCGGGGGCGAAAGCAAGTAGTAAATAATATTGAAATATTGTTATAATATTTCCGACCAGGAAATGAGCCTAACCATTATGTACAATGCACGTGAGAATATTTGCCTCAATACATAGTGGTTTCAATGCACATACCATCGCATGTAAGTCAAATTTGACATAGGTATACTCTGATACTATTCTACTAAGCCGTGTGGTTTCCGGCAGAGTAGAATAGGACCACTCCAAGTCTTCCCATGTCGTAAGAGGCAAATTAAAAAATACAAGCTAAACAAAGTTCATAAACATCAATAAGACCTCTCCAACCCGTCTGGCCAACGAGGAGAGTGTAGGCCAAATCCTCTGTCTGCTCTGGCCAAGTATGGCTCCGGTAGAGAAAGGGTCATGCTCCTGCAGTGGAGACTACAAATACCTGATGATGATGATATTATTCTAAAAATTATATTTTCATTTTCTTTACAGAGGAAACATGTGTAGACGCGTGCGACGCCCAGCGACGCCGACGTCGTCGAAGGCACTACTGCCCAGATCATGGTAAGGAAGTTTTTTTATACATAATATAATATTTATTTTTCTATCATACTAAAATTTAAGAGTTCTTAAATAAATGTTTATGAGATAATGCTCGTGTTTTTGTAGTTACAATGAAGTACTTGTACATTTTTTTTTCGTTTTGTTATAAAAATTTTTTTTTTCTCTCGGTGTAAACGCTACTAAGAAAAAACAACAGACTAGTGACGTCATTTATGTAGCATTATTATATAATATTAGAACCTGTCATATAAAATCTTTCGACATGCAAATATTACATATATGACAAATAAACTATAAATACTAATTTAAATAAATCATAACCTTATAGATCACAACCAATAATAATCATAAAAAAATCTTTAACACAAGCGCAATATTGAAGTTATTTAAATTATTAGTTTAGTTTTCAGTGCTAAAAGCAAGATTATAAACACTTACACACTTTTATACGATCACAACAGTATTACCATATTTTTTGTTTGTTCACAGGTTGTTCACAAGACTCAGGGAGTTGAGAAACGAAACTGCCAAATTCTTTAGTGAAAAATATTTAGTCAGTGTAACTAGCGAATTCGGTTATACATATTAATATGTATACAAAAATTTATACAATAATATTATCTATTTATACTGTAGTGTTTTATTTGTTCCCGAATCTCGAGCTCACAGAATGATGCAATCCTGAACATGATCAGGTAGCAGAGAGAATAAACCATTTATTTCAAAATATAAATTTGCATTTATTTCGAAATTTACGGCATTTATTTGTAAATGCAAGACGAGAAATAAATAAAATTGAAAGACCTACTTAGTGCAGTGTACTTAATCGGGTGTAAAATGTTGTTCTTTCGTTATCAAAGTGAACAGTTTGAATTTTGTAAGATTAGTTCGAAAAAATAAAGCTGTCCCTGAGGAAGTTGTTTAATGTAATGGACTGAGCATGCCTCTTAAATATTATTTTGAGATTTTGCTACATCCTGTATATAAGACAACACAAATAAGGTAGACGCACAAGCGCAGTAAATAGTAATTTTAATATTAACGACATGAAAGGAACATAATATAAATGCTTAATTTCGGTAAGACATGCAACGATGATAATAATATTATCGTTGTATATCATACCGAGAAACACGGGTAAAATAACGAGACAAGGAAGTACGAGTATGTAAATAATGAAGGTTAAGTAGAATGATAATGATAATTAAATTATATTGCTACAAAGGATGTACAATGGTACTCCATTCTTGGATTGGAGATCCAACTCGATTGAAATGAGCATCTTTTATAAATATTTTATGGACTCTACATGATATGAAATCTGCAGACAATAAACAAGTCACATCTTTTTATTTTGTTTGATCAACATATATAAACTTTAGTATTAAAAACTGTATTTGTAATTCGTCCTTCACGGATGTTTTCCCAAATCAAGAATTACATGCTACAATACATGCTAAATGCGGCTTTTAGACTCTGGCTACCCCGCGAGGGAAAAAGGCGTGATAGGTCCTGCTCCGTGGCGCAGCGGTCAACACGCCTGCCTGCGACACGGAGTGACCGGGTTCGATCCCCGGCCAGGTCAAGATGGAAAATGATCTTTTTCAGATTGGCCTGGGTCTTGGATGTGTATCTATATATGTATTTGTTATAAAATATAGTATCGTTGAGTTAGTATCCCATAACACAAGTCTCGAACTTACTTTGGGGCTAGCTCAATCTGTGTGATTTGTCCGTATATATTTATTTATTTATTTAATTATAGACTTAAGGATAGCATACTCTTAATAAATTAAGAAATAAAATATGGTGAAAAAACTCCATGCGGGCGGGACTTGAACCGGCGACCTAGGTCTATGTACGACCTATGCTCTGCTATCTGAGCTACCGCACAATTCAAAATGCATATTATATTTATTTATTAAAAGTATATCAAAATAGCATTGTGAATGAATAATAAAACACGTATAAAAAAAAATTAAGGATACCATTCTTGATACAGTTGGAAACACGCTACTCCGCTAACCGAAACGAGCGCGGGCAAATACTAGTAATTTATTTTTGCAAGTATTCGTTCAAACGTGTTGCCAATTATAAATAAATAAATAAATACGGACAAATCACACAGATTGAGCTCGCCCCAAAGTAAGTTCGAGACTTGTGTTATGGGATACTAACTCAACGATACTATATTTTATAACAAATACATATATAGATACACATCCAAGACCCAGGCGAATCTGAAAAAGATCATTTTCCATCTTGACCTGGCCGGGGATCGAACCCGGTCACTCCGTGTCGCAGGCTGGCGTGTTGACCGCTGCGCCACGGAGCTAGTCAAAATTATTCCTAAGGATGCAATTAGAGCACGCAGAGATGGAATTATATTATAATCAAGACGGAATCAATACGAATACCAACCTGATAAAAATATTGTATAGTCAAATAAGTCCACATAGACGCTAAAAGGGTAAAAGGACGGATCCTTTTTTCCGGTAGTACCGGTACTTGACGTATGTTTCTCATTCTGTTAGAGAGTTGTGTTATTTTGTGCCCCTAAGGGAAATGTTCTATACATAAAGATAAGATAATTCCATGGTTCTATATCTCCGCTCAGGTTTGATTTAAATAAAAACAAAATATTAACATTAGTAAGTCATTTATTGCCGTACAAGTATGGTCATCTAAAATAATCAGAATTCAATTCTAAATGTAAATATGGCATAAAATCAAAAAATGGAGAAACATTGAAATTAACGTGAGATACAGACATTATGTACTAAAAACGGTTCACTCACGTGCTATTTCGTCGGGATCGCCGACTATAGTTTCGGACTCGTCAGGAGCCCATTTTCAAGGCGAGTGCGAGACGCGCGGCGGAGGGTCCCGAACTAACTGCTCTCGACGCACTGCTCGTGCGGCGGCTCGTGCCGCCCTTTTGGAGGGGAGAGCCAGGTCGGTCGCAGGACCCTGGTGATGAATAGTCACGGAGGTAGTGGATCCCATTTCTTCCTCGTCGGTGTCTGGTGACGGTACGTGTGTGTGGAAAGAGCTAATCGTATCGGCCTCTACTGACTCTGTGTGCTTTAAGTTACGAGTATCGTTCCCTTGAAGAATCGGTTTCCAGGTTGCGGGTAAAGTCCAACCTACATCCCGATTGAAATTTGGACGTCGACTTATTTCTATGGCCTCTCTTATTTTTCGGGGAACGAATGCCTTTTCTCTAGATAGGACTCTCTGATCAAGCACATCAGAACGAATGCCTTCTGATGTGCTCCTTCTGCCTGGTGGATACATTGCGGCGAGTTTCACCAACGTATCTCTTCCCACAGTCACAAGGAACTTCGTATACTCCCGAGACATTTAATGGGTCTCTATCCTTCGGAGAGCGAACCAACTGCCTTATTTGTGTAAGAGGCCGGAAAATGGTCTTAATGCAATATCTACTAATTGTCCGATTTTGTCCGTAACCCCTTTCACAAATGGCAGGTATAATAATGCTCTATCCGCTGATGGTAAAGCCATGGACATACCATCCTAGTACGTTATAATTTTGCATTATTAAATAATATTATACTTAAATAATAATTGTTTAAAATAATATTAGATATAATATCGAAAATGCACGAAAAGTGTTTGTTCGCCTATATCCGAACTGCCTGTTCAATAAGAAGTAAGAGTCTTTAGGCAAGCTGTTGGGGCTAGAATTATGCTAATTTAAACACTATGCAAGGCGTTCACACTAACGGTTTCCGACCAAACCTGCAGTACAAAATCCCTTGCGAAATTATCTAGCAGCATAAAATTGTGAGCGTGTCCCATGGTATGTTCAATAATTTAATTAGAAGGCGGACGAAGCTGTGGGTGGAAAAATAGAATAAAAGCGCTTCTCTGTAAATTAAAGATCTATCTTCATCGGATCTGTAAAGGAATTAATAATTTATTTACGGCCGTAGTCTCAGCGGTGAGCAATTAGACCGTAATGCAATTGTTGAAAAATTCCGAAGCATGCTAAGGATTCTCTTTCATAGTAAAGCTCAATCTTGTTAGTGTCATTATTACAACACCAATATATTTAATGATTCAATATTTTTCTCTCAATAAAATCTTCATTTTATATCACACTTTTGCCCGCGGCTCCGCCCGCGTCAATGTCGATCGGGAATAGTACTTTTTCCCGGGATAGAAGGTAGCCTATGTCCTTCTCCGTACTCTAGAGAACTTGTATGCAAAATTTCATGATGATCGGTTTCATAGTTACTGCGTGAAAGCGTAACAAACAAATAAACAAACAAACTCACTTTCGCATTTATAATATTACTAGCTTTCGCCCGCGGGTCCGCCCGCGTTAATGTCGATCCCTCGGTAATAGTACTTTTTCCCGGGATAGAAGGTAGCCTATGTCCTTCTCCGTACTCCAGAGAACTTGTATGCAAAATTTCATGATGATCGGTTCAGTAGTTACGGCGTGAAAGCGTAACAAACAAACAAACAAACAAACAAACAAACAAACAAACAAACAATCAAACAAACAAACAAACAAACAAACAAACAAACAAACAAACAAATAAACAAACTAACTTTCGCATTTATAATATAAGTAAGGATAAGGATAAGGATAAGGATTATAGTAGGAGTAAGAATTTTAGATTTTAGTGAACAATCCACGTTATCAAAGTAGATGAAAATGATCATACGAATCAGATAGAACTACCACCTGCAGAGAAACTCTCACCGGGAAGCGATCTCCCGTAGGCTGTTGGAAGTCTCTGAACAGACTCCGAGCTGGTGTAGGGAAATGCCAGGAATATCGAGTTAGGTGGGGCTCCAATAATAACATTTGCGACTGCGGCGCCATTCAGTCTATGGCTCACCTATTGACGAGTCCTAATTGTCTCTCCACCTGCACAATTAAGGTTCTGAATGAGGCGAACAACAAGGGTATCACCGTGGCCTCCTACTGGTTAAAAACAATTTAAACATTGTCTAGACAAATATAAATAAATAAATAATAAATATGTAAATAAATATATAAATAAATATATATTGACAAATCACACAAATTGAGCTAGCCCCAAAGTAAGTTCGAGACTTGTGTTATGGGATACTAACTCAACGATACTATATTTTATAACAAATACATAATATGTATTTGTTTGTGTCTTGGATGTTTATCTATATATTATATAGATAAACATACAAGACCCAGGCCAATCTGGGAAGATCATTTTCCATCTTGACCTGGCCGGGGATCGAACCCGGGCACTCTCGTGTCGCAGGCTGGCGTGTTGACCGCTGCGCCACGGAGCTAACCAATAAAGTATTATATTAGCAAATATAACCATGACGACTCGAAAAGAAGAAGAAGTATTGTATAGTTTGATTTTCGTGTATGAAAGTGGGTTACACTGGTGTCAGATTTTTAAGCTATCTAAAGGCATCTGACGTAGTTTAACGACTGCCATCTCTAGTTGATAGCTGGGATCAACGGCTTACGAATCAAGGAGGAGCTTGAAAATTTTCCCCTTTTTTGGTAGCTATCTAAGTGGTAACCAGTTATAAGTCACTTAACATGCATAAGCGCTTATAATGCGCCAAAGTGCTTCTCATTCGATAGTAATATAAGATAAGTAAGTAGATATTTATTTGAGAACAAGCATGGACAAGAATACAATGATCACAAATAAAGATAACCTTAGACGAAAACAAAAAAAAAATACGTCCTTAAGCAATCTAAATAAAAATGTAAAAACATCAATTGAGTCACGCTATTGACCATCAACTCTTCTTTTACTAAAGGTTAGGAATATATGTGGTTTTATATTTATGGCCAATTCATAAGTGTATCCAAATACCTTTAAAATTGGCAGTATTCTCACCCGTAGCAACGGAACAATGCTAATTGTACCGTAAAGGGATTATAAGCTATTACGTTCCGTTCAATAAACGGATTACAAGCTATTATAATCCGTTTAATAATGGATAAGTCCGAAGCATGCTGGAGATTACGATATTACAAATACAATCTACATTTATCAGCAGTCGACTGAAATATTTAATGTCTATTTCCTTTTGTGATATATTCAAATTATAATTGAAGGCGAATAAATGTCACTGTTCCTGTAACTTTATTTAAATACTTAGGTTTTTAACAATTACATAAGTGCTTTTCGTGCCAGCTTCAGATGTATACAGAATTACCAGCTATTGCATGCACCTATGGACAATTAATAAATAAATAATATAGGGACACTGATTGAGCTAGCCCCACAGTAGGTTGTGAACTTGTGTCGTAGGTACTCAATGATACTATATTATAAGATAGATACTTATATAGATATACATCCAACACCCATGATACCCCTGATATTGACGACCTCAGTGGGTATGATGAAGTTATAGATATAAATGTGTTATTTGGTAGCGGACTGCAAAATACTTAATTGAAATAAAGCATGTAATTAATTTAGCAAATCATATTACAGCATACATAATTGCTCTCATGAAGAAGACCTCCGACGCACAGCTTAAGATACAGTCGGGAAAACGCTTATAAATAGCATCGTATCGAAATTAAGTTTAGGTTAACACACAAATGTATAAGGCTACAAAAGAAGTATACCTAGGTAGTTATAGTTGACACAGGGACGTATAAATTCTGGACACAAAACTAATGTAAATTTGAGAAGCTCTGCGGAATCACGTAGAATATACGTTCGTTCATCGAGTATGAAAGATATATCGTTTCTAGTTTCACGAGTATGTTTATGGTACCGAAAAGTATCGCCTAACCTTTTAATATTAATGTTATGTCTATATTCGCAAGAAAACCTTATTAACATGAGAATTACGGGCTACCTACGTATGAAGTCAGCTATAGGACGAAATGTTTCCTCCTCCTCATCCGGACGTCTTTTTCAGGGTGAATGTGAACCGAGACGCGCAATTTGATAAAATAACCAGTATTTTCAGATTGATAATCTCAGCAACTCGCCTGTAATTTGATAATCAAAAACACTATGAAAAATGTAAACCGATAACGACAAAATCCATAAAATGTCTCCTTAACCAACTTATTATGATTTGAACTTAAGACGAGGACTCAAATGTTTGGTACCTTCGCTCGGCAAAGGATTGATCAAGTGCGCGCAAGGGATAGCGCTTGGCGGTTTAGCCCGTGAATGATGAGATAGGAGATAGTCTCGAGTCGCTCAAAGAAAAAAACGTAAGCGCCAAATTCGTTATTTCTATTTTATATAAAATCAGACCGGTTAATTGTATTTTCATATTTACATTTTGATGAATTACTAATAACCTATCTTTTAGTCTAAAAATCATTATTTCATTCGTCGCATTTGAGCTACAATAACAAAAACTCTGCGAACGAAGACCATTTTTCAAAAAATATTTCTATCGAGAAAATTTTATCAAAACGTGTTTTCATCTTCAATTTTTGGAGATGAAATAGTCAAAAATCATATTACTTAGATTTGAAACTCCTAATTTAAGTATTTTGCGAGATAAATAAGGTTCAGAACGACCTTATTTACAGTGGTATCGCCTTACGTAGAACTTTTTATGTTATAATATTATTATGCATTTAACAGCCTCCGTGGTCCAGTGGTTAAGGCCTGTTTGCCTGTTGACACAGGGGTCGTGGGTTCGATTCCCACCGGAAGCATACTTTGTTTAGTTTTTTTCAGTTTGATTAGGACATTGCAGGCTTAAATCACCTGTCTGATTTTTGATTGTCTGATAATAAAGATGATTCCGTGTTTCGGCTGCCATCTGGTAGTCGTTAAAGGAACCACGTCGGAGGCCGAGAGGCGGTTCTGAAGAACTCTGAAACCAGTGTGTGCATGGTCGATTGACCGTGACACCTACTCGAAATGATGATATTATGCATAACAGCTGTTTACAGAAACGCAAACGTATTTCGTAGAAAATAGTTTGGCGTCTACTCATTTATCACGAATTCAAAACCAATAATGTTACAAATCAGAATAATTTTCTGCATAAATTTTATAGCCTAATAATCTAAAAGTCAAATCATTAAATCGCAAAGTTTGTAGTCAGAATCGCCTTTTGTTATTTAATTCATAGCAACCTAATATTCTGGTAGCAGCTCGTTTCTGACGGCGATTAGTTTTCTGGTGAAGTAGCAAGAAGCGCAGTTCTAACCTAACCTACTACTTATTTTATTTTAACAAAATGTATGTAAAACGTAATTATAGGTACTAAATGAAACTCTGAAATCCAAAAAGTATGCTATTGTGCATACGGACATATAAATATTCGGTCAAAAAAAAATCATATATAATAATATTTTAATGCGTTCGAAAATGTCCTTTTAAATAAAATTCTGCCAAGTATGTTACGCAAAATGAAATGAAGTTCGGAGCATCAGGATTCTGCTAAATGGTACCCGCAATTGTTATGTAAAGCAGTACTTTTTAATTCTTCAGGTCGTCACAAAAAATTGGTAAAGTACATTAGATCATCGTTTCCTAAACCAACACTAAGAAACGTGATAAGACTTTACCTTGACTTTTGCTTCTGATACATGTTGGTTCTGTCATAAAATTTACATCGTAAATCATTTTGGAATAACATTTAGGTATTTTTTCGTCCCATCTCTTCTTTGAATTTTCCGAGAAATAAGTAGTTTCTAAGATAAGCCTAACAATACAAGACAGGGCATTTCTGTTTATTTTATTTGTGATGAAGGTAGTCGTAATTTATAAGATATAAAAATTATGTTTATATAAGTAAGCTAACATAAAATTGCTATATTAGGAGTTCACGGTGAACTTAAATATCTCATAAACTACTATTTGAATGCCCAAAGGACTTGAACTTTATGGAATTTGAACATAAGTTCCCTCACTTTCATTCATCATAGCGGAACATTATATATGATAGGTATATACCTTTTTGTTATTAGATATAAACCTATGTTAGGTTTCATCCCAACTCGGTTTGAAGTCCTATTTTATGTATATTTGACGGCAAACGAGCAGACGAGCCACCTGGTAAAGTGGTCACCGTCGTCCATGGCCATCTGCAACACAAGAGGAGGTGCTAATGCGTTGCCGACTCTAAAGATACCTGTAAATACGCCTTTTGAATGAAGTCCTTACTCGCTCCGCCAGCGGTCAATTACATATTTCTGAAACCAAAATATCGGATTTGAAATATACATTTTACCGAAAGCTTATGCAGATTTTGATCCCGAAATACAATCTGTAAATAAATATAACCCACACAGTATACGGTGAGTCATGTAACAGCGGATTTGAATACAAATACGCTCTCAATAACGCAAAGTATAGTCGTTCTCATGAAAATTATTTGACCGCACTTCAGCCGCAATCCGCAAAAGGGTTCGCAGTAGGCAGTAACAATTAAGAGTACAGACACGCTACATTTGGTGGTAACATATGGCAAGCAAAAGTACGAAAACTGAACCCGAAACGGACGTTGGGCGAATGTTGATATGGCTGCCATATGGAAAAAAAACATAATTGCTTGTGTATTTATTTATAAGCCTGCTTTTATGTTGACTTTTGTACTCATTATATATAGGAAAAACTAAAAAAAAAACATCACAATAAGAACGAGGTTTCTTATTGTGATGTTATTTTGAGTTTTTCCTATGATTATTCACATAAACTCTACTGCTATTCTTCCATGCTGTTCAGGGAAAAAGAAAATACATACAATATACCAGCTGTTTCTCTTCCCGCGCAGACCGTAAAAGCTGGCCGAGGGAATCGGCGAAAATTTAAGGAATCGTGTTAATAGGCGATGCGGTTAGCAACCCATCACTATTTTGATTCTGTTTTCCATCTATACGTCTACCACGCTAAGCGTGCTGGTCTTTGGTTCTGAACTTTGGCTCTATCTATCCCGAAAGGGATAAAACCGTACAGATAGATAAAATATATGTATGTGTATACGTATAAATTTGTACAGAAATAACAACTAAGCTGTGTATAAAATGATGAAATTTTCACCTAGCAGGCCGTAGCTAAAAATCAGTGAGTAATCTCTTGGGTAATCTCTCTCTGTATGTGTATGACTTTAGCTAAAAATAATCCATTTATCTGTCTATCTATAAAAAGTTTTCATTTTGTTAATCTAGGTTTATTCAGTAACCTTTAACTTTACTTATTTTTGAGTGCAATTCCTAAAGCCTTAAAATCTAAATTTGTATTCACTCTTGAACTAAAATAAATTTACGAATTTTCTATTGTACATGTTTTAAATTATTCAATTAGAATTGAACAGCACCAGTTTTGCCGTGACGTGGATAGCTCAGCGGTACCATTAAATTTTTCGTTACTGAAGAACAGTGGACTGTTTTCTTGTAGGTGCCACCCGCCGTACGCCGCACCCGCCTTAAGAGCCTGAGGGCTCTTAAGGCCGGCGGGTGGCAGTGTCCTCGCGGAGATTCTTGCAGGCTCCAAATTTACGTGTCAATAGAAACAGTATGCATACATACATATTATCACGTCTTTATCCCTTACGGGGTAGACAGAGCCTAAAGTCATAAGACCGAAAGGCCACGTTTAGCGTGTTGGTATGCGTAACTTAACAATATGGTAGATAAAAAACAGGTCGAGTCGTCGTCAACAAGAATAACAAACAACGTTTACAAAAGATGAAGATAATGCAGCATATCAAACATAAGGTAGCAAACCTTTTTCAAAGGCATCTTCATAATGAAAAAAATAAACAAAACGATTATTACTCCCCAAAATACCAATTCCGATGTAGTTCCCAAACGAATTTCGGTATATTACCGTATATAACACGTTTGTATGCAAATTTTATTCCCAAAATCCGTCCTGATGGAAAACGGTCCCCCGAAGTATTATCGGGGCAGACGGCTACCCGCCGAACTTTTGGGTCGACCTGATAACATATCCTCAAATATAGCTAGGCTATCACTAGCCACGATAGCCATCATAATCAAAATTATATAACTAATAATATTATGAAAGTGTTTGAATTTTATCCGTTTTTAAGTCTAATTAATGGTAGAGTTGTCGTGATTTTATTAAACCCCGACCAAAAACAGGGATGTTATGAGTTTCGCTAGGGTAATAAATAACTAATATAATATGTAATAATTTACTAATTATAACTTATTATATACTTTGATTCTTCTCTATTACTCGTGAGATTATTTGTACAAATAATCTCACATCCATACAATTCTTCAAATTTATAATATTGACTAGCTTTAGTCCGCGGCGCTGCTTTCGGTACTGTCATTATCTCAAGAACAGTACTTTTTTCGGAATGTAAGGTAGCCCATTTATATTTTCCAAATCCATGACTACTGGTATGCTATTACGTGCTGATCATTTCAGAAACTAAAGCGAGCAAGCGCAGATGAATTAATAAACAAACCCATACTAAATTATCATGGCGCCTTACTATTTAATTAATAACCTCCAAAACGAATATTTCTATTACATTATTATTTAAAATGGTTTAAATAGTAATTTAATAGAAAAATACAAAACATTTTTTTACTATGTAATAAACCAGTGTCGTCTTCGGTTTCAAGCCAATTTTTTTTCTAGTAATAACAGTAATAGTTTTTTACGAACCTTTTAGTTTGTTACGAAAGTCGAATTTCTAGAAGCGTAGACAATATTACTAATATTATATACTCCGTGGCGCAGCGGTCAACACGCCTGCCTGCGACACGGAGTGACCGGGTTCGATCCCCGGCCAGGTCAAGATGGAAAATGATCTTTTTCAGATTGGCCTGGGTCTTGGATGTTTATCTATATATGTATTTGTTATAAAATATAGTATCGTTGAGTTAGTATCCCATAACACAAGTCTCGAACTTACTTTGGGGCTAGCTCAATCTGTGTGATTTGTCCGTATATATTTATATATTTATTGTCCGTATATATTTATATAATATGGAATATTAGGGAGGATGTGTGGTAAATCCAGAGTGTTCAGGAACTAAGCCTCGCCGTGTTTGTTAATTAATTACACGCAGTGATAAATTGATTTTAAAGTCACAGAGAGCCTGACGAGACTAATGTTCAAGACGCAGTCGGATGGTTAATGGTGCTAACTGTTCTGTATATACTTTTTTAAGGGTTCCGTACACAAAGGGGGGTACCAACGAGACCCGTCTGTCACAGGGCTTTATCTTTTGAACCATAAAAGCTAAAGACTTATTAATATTAATATTTACAACGGCAACATCGGAGCCGCGGGCAACAGCTAGTATATATATAGAGATAGATATTGCCTGCTAGCTGTTGCCTGCGGCTCCACCCGCGTTAATAACGATCCCTCGGGAACAGCAGAATTTCCCAGAATAAAAGGTACCTTATGTCCTTCCCCGGGCCTCAAACTACCTCCTTAATAAATTTAATCCAAATTGGGTTAATGGTTGAAGCGTTAAAAGGAGACAGACATACAGTTACTTTCGCATTTATATTATACTAGCTTTCGCCCGCGGCTCCGTCCGCGTCAATGTCGATCCCTCGGGATAAGTACTTATTCCCGGGATAAAAGTAGCCTATGTCCTTCTCCACACTCCAGAGAACTTGTATGCAAAATTTCATGACGATCGGTTCAGTAGTTACGGCGTAAAAGCGTAACAAACAAACAAACAAATAAACAAACAAACTCACTTTCGCATTTATAATATTAGTTAGGATAAAATATATAAAAATAAAATATATATATAATTTGTATGGTTTTATGGTGATATGCAGGTATCATCTATTACTCTGGTGCATGTCGCAACTAGCGATTTTGTGCACTCCATAAACAAACATCGTATCAAGATTGTTAGAAAACGGTATATAAGAAGAAATTTTAAAATTTCGTTAATTTTGTGTATATTGTATACTTACACACTGAATTTAATTATCTACATAACAGTGCATCAATATACTTTAGAAATGATACTAAGGTGCTGTCAATGCACTGCCTATCAATGCCACATCCATTTCTTAATGCACTTAAGTCTAACTTGGATTATTACAATTTATTACCTTGACCTTCAAGGTAATAAATTGTAATAATCCAATGCAATGTTCAAATGTTCAATTTCTTTCTGTACCTACAGTATTTTTTATAACTTACAATAAATTCAGTGTGTAAATTGACTCTCTAATTAAAGAGGGTGAGTCTTCCCACTAATATGAACAATTTTTATTTTTGTATTCACAATGCTATTTTGAAATACTCTTATATATATTATAAATTAAGAAATAAAATATGGAGAAAAAAAAATCATGCGGGCGAGGTTTGAACCAGCGACCTAGGTCTTTGTACGACGCTCTGCCAACTGAGCTACCGCATGATTCAGTGGCATGATAATCATGAGGCAGAGCGTAGATCGGACATATTGAAAATGACATTTTTTCATCATATATTTATATATCTAATTTCTTAATTTAATAAGAGTATGAATAATTTTCCCTATGAGAGAAATGCTCAAACATTTTTTGATATTTCCATACCATTGTTCAGCCGTCCGAGAAATTTGTATGGAATGTATATATATTTTTGTATGCCGGCATTGATCCTATATGATAAGTAGCTCATAATGACGGGCTGCGGGGGTTACTCAAGTCAACACAACTTTAGTTTAAGGGAATGTCGAGACCACATTTTTACGCTGTATTTGGGAAATTCGTTTAGGTACTTCTGAGGGCTTATGTAATGATTAGATACGTCCATTTATTTTGATTTCTCGTGGAAGGTATCCTTTGATATTTTATTATTATCTCGGTCCTTTTGGAAGTCAAGTCTAGTTAAAAAGTCAGTATTTGGCTTAAAATAAATTTGCAAATGCTACACCATTTTTATTGTCCTAATAATATTATGCAGTAAATGATTAATGAGTCTGTCCGCATATTAAAAAGTTAATTTCGAATCCATTTAAATCAAGAGACGTTTTGTCGACAGAACGTCATTAATACCGAGGCCTAAACAATTACGGACCTGGGTGCAATCAATCTTCGTCTCTGAGACTTGTTCAATACGAGCCAAATCTCCGTGGTGATACTGACTACTAATTATATTGTTCTTCGCTTCCACGGAAACAAACTTCAGATGTCGGACCCTTCTTTTTTAATTTTCCATGACATAGGATAATATATAGCGACGTCTTTCATGGATGACACACAAACCTGCTGAACGAGGGTCACTGGGTTCAATTCCGGGCACGGGCATATACAGCGTGTAACATTACCAACGACCTTCTTGTGAAGAGGTGACTCAGCCCGTAAAAATTATCAACTTTTCCTATGGGGACAATGCTGGGAATTATAAGAGTCCTTTATGGGTTCGTCCGGTTCCTGTCCGGGTCATCCGTTTTCTCCTTTTGTGCTACGGAACCTTAGAAAATTTAAATATATTGTGTTTGTTATAAATATAAATAAATTTATAAGGACATATCACACCAATTGAGCTACCCCACAATAAGTTGTGAACTTGTGTTGTAGAATACTAACTCAACGATACATATTTTGTAATAGATACTTATATTGATAAACATCAAAAACCCAGGTCAATCTGAAAAAGATCGTTTTTCATCATGACCTGACCGGGTATCGAACCCGGGCACCCTCGTGTCACAGACTGGCGTGTTGACCACTGAGTCACGGAGCTCGCCAATAGTATCAAATAAGAGATATTTTATACATATAGGAATGGTATACCATTCTCCCGAGAAACGTGTTAAAACTTTTATAAATTTATCTTTTCAGCAACTCACTTTTGATCGTTAGTCAGGTCCAATAAACGATTTTACGACTATTTTATAATTTACAATTTTAACTAGCTTCCACAAGCAGCTCCTCTCAAGTTAGTGTAGCGATACCTCGTTAATACTCTTTCTTTTCCAGTTTAAAGGTATATCTTCTACTTAATACTCCTGAAATGTGCATTTATAATTTTATGAAAGTCGATTGTCACGTAAACAAACGTAGTATTATAAAAAAATCACTTTCCCATCTCCATCTAATGGAATTTATTGCTATCATAATCTGTCTGTTTATCACCTCTTCATGTTGCAACTACTGATCCCATTAAGATGATACAAAGATATCATATTCAATGCCGGATTAAGAGGACTGGAGGCCCCTGACCCCAAATATTGCAAATGCTATAAAGGGCATTGAGATTTTGATTTGACTCATTGTCTGATTGGAGTAATCAAATATAGATTGACGATTTTTGTCAATATTTAATTTACTCATGTTTGTTCAAAGAACTTACTCATAAAAAAATTTACTCATGTTTGTACAAAGAAAGGTTAAGGTAAAATGCAAAAAGAAACATCGAAGAATGTTTACTAGTCTGAATTTGATTATTTTTCTTAATAAATTAAGATATTATTTCTTAATTTATTGAGAATTAAAAAAATATTTGTTTTTTTTTCAGAAGTCTCTATTGTGGGCTCTTTTGTGGAGGTTTGCCGGTTGCCCTCCCCTAAATCCGGCCCTGGACATATTGCGGCTCAGGATGGGACATATCTATCTTTCATCCCGGAAAAAGGTGCTGTTTCCAAAGGATCTAGTTTCACGCAAATGGAGCCGCTTGCAAAAGTTAATCCTTACTAATATTATAAATGCGAAAGTGAGTTTGTTTGTTTGTTTATTTGTTTGTTTGTTTGTTTGTTACGCTTTCACATCGTAACTACTGAACCGATCATCATGAAATTTTGCATACAAGTTCTCTGGAGTACGGAGAAGGACATAGGCTACCTTTTATCCCGGGAAAAATTACTATTCCCGAGGGATTGACACTAACGCGGGCGGAGCCGCGGGCGAAAGCTAGTATAATATAAGTGAAGACACAGAAAGCTATTTACTAAAATTTGTCCTTGTCCAGAGTTGTAAAACTTATTTACAATGTCTAATCATTTAAGGAACGCTAGATATATTTCTATTCTTACTCACTACAGTTTCCGGACACTGAAACTTAAAATAACATTTCGTATTTGTTAACGCAGTTTTAATAAACCCTGGTCCTGGCCGGGGAAGATTAATTAGAAAATCGACAGTTTTAATTAGTTTCGTAATTAACGCGCGCCTTCCCTCTACTAAAATAAATTAGCTTTTAATACAATCACTCGGTGGTCCTTGATTTAATCACTTGTGTCGGATGCTCGTGTCAAGTCTTTTGCCGTTTAAAATATACACAGTTAAAATGTATAGATAAATGCATTTTTTATGAGACGATTTTTGTACAATGAGTCATACAAACTTTTACTACCTATGAGATTATTAATAAAACAAATAATATAAGTTAATTAATTGAGTTGTTTTTAAATAGCAATACAATGCTCGGTATATTATTAAAATTGAAAATATGTGATGAACCAGAATTGGGCCACAGGTAGGATTCGAACCCACGTCTCTTAGGTTAACGCCCTAAGTGTGTATATATGACTTAGAATCACGGTGGTGAAATCACATATTTTCATAATGAATAGAAATTAGCAGGCCATCTCCACTGATAGGAAGTTGTGGCGGAGAACAGGGTAGGCCTTTATCCATTAATGAGACACAAAAGGCTGATATGAGTCACAAAAGGCTATGCAATTAAAATATACATGGAAATCACTCTAGCAATAATAACAAAAAGAAAAATTAAATAAAGTATGACAAATAAGCTTCAATCCAATATAATGATAGATACACAGTCTCATACAAAACGAAGCCTTAGTAATGTCCCCGACATACTGAAAGTGTAACCCCATCATTTTATCACTTTTGATGCGTAGTTTTTGCATCTTTTCACTGTATCGGCATCGCTAAACGTGTGAGTGCTAGCGCAGTTTATTGAAACTGTGGATAAAACAGCTCCGAACCTCGATTATTGCGCTGTTTTGCCGGTGCCACTTTTTAAGCGCGAATCGTATTTCTATAATATTTTTATTATTAACCTATTTTATTTTACTTTTCGCTATTAGACCTAACGCGATTTCAAATGCAAAATACATTAATCGACACCCACGGTTAAACAATCAAGAAATAAATCACCTTTTGGAAATAGATCTCGTATAAAAAGCTTATCCTCTAGAATCTTTCAAATGTTCCATTGCATTTAATCAGAAAATAAGAATACGGCACATTGTTCCAGCGTAACTCATCACAATCGGAATTGTGACGATTCCCTCGGGAAAGCTTTGAGAAAAATTGTCGCTAACGAGCTGGTTTCCCCCTCCACCCCCTTTTAATCCGCCCCCTCCCGTCTATCCGTAGCACTTTAAACCCTTTTACAATTTTCCGCACGGAGGAGTTATCAAGAAAAAATGAAGGGAGCATTTACTCATTGTCTACCTTTTTTAATTACTGTTTATTAATCTCAAGTCGAATGCTCTGTAGTTTTATTTACTTAACTTTTAATTAAAACACTAGAATATATATAATAGATGAATATTTACGAGAAAACACTAGAAAGAAAGCTTTCACATCACAAATAGTGTTACAGCTGTTGGTGGTGAAAAATTGCTCTCATTATCAGACAATTATATTTTTCAATAAACTCCCAATGGAATTTAAAAAAAATACTTTACATCAGAAACTTCAGTAAAAGAATAAAAAAGTATCTATTAAAAAAATGTAACTACTCATAGGAAGATTATTTAACCTAAATTATGTAACTTATTTGTATTTTTTTTTAATTTTTATTGATTGATTTTTCATGCAATTTATGTAACAATGTATATCTTATAATATTTCCACACAATGTTGTATTGTTCTTTGAAATAAATGAATATGAATATATATGAAAATGAATATGAACTTCTGTGTCTTTACGGGACTGGAATCGGCTTGTGTAAATCCAAATTCAGTCAAAGTTGCGTAAACAAAGATTGAAATGCTCCCATTTCTATGAACACAGATGTGGTTTCTAATGTTTCCGCGATTGTTACACATTTAATTAAAATCACTTTGACAGCTCCGTGGCGCAGTGGTTAACACGCCAGCCCGCGACACGAGGGTGCCCGGGTTCGATTCCCGGCTAGGTCAAAATGGAAAATGATCTTTTTCAGATTGGCCTGGGTCTTGGATGTTTATCTATATATGTATTTGTTATACAATATAGTATCGTTGAGTTATTATCCCATAACACAAGTCTCAAACTTACTTTGGGTCTAGCTCAATCTGTGTGATTCGTCCGTTTATATTTATTTATTATTATTATTTACTTTAATACGGTATTATCGCTGTACTGTTTTCACAGTGTACAGTTTTGTACTGTAAAGTTTTCGAAACGTTAGGTGTAAAAATAATGTAATATACGCGATAATACCGTATTAAAATGATTTAATTTAAATGAACACAGATCTGTTGGATTAAAATAGAGTTTATATATGTAACTTTAAAGTTGAAAAATGAAATAAAATATCTTTCATAGAAATGTGAGTGATGAGAGGTGATCGCGAATTTGTTAGGGCCCAATTTTCTTTTAGATTTTCTTACGATTTTTGAATTTAGTAATAGAGATTATTGCCCGATTTAGTCAGATTTAGTCGGAGAGTTTCATTTAGATAGGTACTTAAAAAAATTACAAAGTTCGGTGGTCTAAGGCTCAACCTTCCGCGGTCCGCCTGTTGTCTAACGTTGCTTTAGAACAATTATACGTGGTGCGAAAAGTGCCAAAAGAGTTACATACATTTAATTTGATATAGGTACATAGACTAAAATAAAATCAGTATATTATGTTTTATATTTGTAACTAGTTTTTGTCCGCGGCTTCGCTCGCGTTAAGTTTCATACAAACTTTCATCCCCTATGTTATCCCCTTGGGGTAGAATTGATCAAAATACTTTCTTAGCGGATGCCCACGTCATAACATCTAACTGCATGCCAAATTTCAGCCCGAGCCGTCCAGTGCGTTGATAGATCACTATGTCAATCAGTCATTCACCTTTGAGTTATATATATTTAGATTACCTTTATGCGAACGCACTATAGTCGTATGAAGCCTTTTTTGTTCGTGAAAAGTCATCTGAACATTCACGAGTACGTGCGACATCATTGCAAACATTACCTCGTTTGAACCAACGGATCCTTTGAAGGCAACTTTAATGGATGGGGCGTTACCTAATGACAGTTCTCACAAAGAAACGACAATAATTTTCCATCTGAACGGCTTACAAATGACTGTGTTCCATAAATTCGACTGATATTTATTATAAGAATAAGAGCTTCCATCTTTCTCGTTTCAGCGAGTCATTCGGCTGGAAAATCGCTAATGAGGCTGAATGCTATTCAAAGAAGACACACTTGGTGCGCAAATTTGCCTCCTCCGATGTCAGCGCTCATTTACATTTTATATTTCTTTTATTTGTTTCTTCTACGGCTGGTCGATTGATTGGTAGAGAAGTAAGGAAAAATATATGTCAGTGATTTCTACAGTTTATGGCAGATAAAACTGATCCCTTTGACAATAGATTTTAAATTGTGTGTTCACATTTATTTGCCCTCCACTGTACATGACTGCCCAAAAATGAGTGTTTTATTGTTCGCGTTTCAGTATGTACATATGTATGTGACTTCTTGATTTCATAACCCATAACATAAGAACATTACCTGTAACAACAACTTCAAAACAAAGGTTTTAAAAATATTTTCCATGGGTTCCACCATGGTTTCACTTTGAACCAGGGCTTGTTACCGGTACCAAATTCCCATTATAAGTACCGGTAAGTACCGATATTACTATTCTGTTAAAATTTTAACGGTAATATGAGGTACCGGTAATCTAGTATTTAACGGTAATAATATTGTTAACAGTTAACGGTAATTTTACCGCTACTTGTTACCGGTACCAAATTCACATTATAAGTACCGGTAAGTACCGGTACCTCTATTCTGTCAAATTTTAACGGTATTAAAATTGCGTTAATTTTACTGGTACCTACGCATTGTTGCCGTCTACCGCATGGGACTCGCTCGACTGTAAAAGTGCCGCCCTATTGTGGGCCCCCGCCTCACGCCGCACATGCACAACACGGCAACGACACACATTAACGAAATGATAATTCCCAATACCAGTACCGGTACTAAGTACCGGTACTGTTTACCGGTATTTGGTACAGGTACTTATTTCAATTACCGGTACCGTCGTTTTATTGAGGTACCGGTACCAATCCAATTACCGGTACCGTTGTATTATAGAGGTACCGGTACTTGATTTTTACCGTTACCAAATGTACCGGTACCAAACCAATTACCGGTACTGTCGTTTCATAGAGGTACCGGTAATGGATTTTTACCGGTATTCCAACCCCTGCTTTGAACTACTGTAAAGTTCATCTTTAAACAAATCGTTGCCATCGCACCATGGACAATTATTTTAAATAATATACACATTGATTTTGAAAGATTTTTATTCAAGTGATGATTATTTAGAGGTAATGAATCAATCACCACGTATTTTTTAAATCACTAATATACGTCTTAGTGTTAAAACAAAATGCTACTTCTAGAATATGATTGTTTAACAATTTCTAATTTTTTTTCTATTGATAGATGAAAAGTTTTTTCCAGAAATGAATCCCTCATCCTTAAATTATATGAAAACGACACCGAATTCATTGTAGTAGCTACATTTGGACAGAAATTGAGTCGCGTCGCGGCAGATAAACGTTTGGGCCCTCCCACCGCGGTTAGGGGGTCCCAAGAAACCTCCTGCTTAAATAATGAATAAATCAAATGCACATCAAATAAAGTGGTAAACTTTCTAACTTTTAGTGTTATTTACAGTATCCCATCACAACCATACGAATTCATTTAGTTGTGCGAATTTGGGCTTTAGGCGATTGTATAAAAAGGGTCATTTTAGGGACAGTACGGGACTATTATGTAGGAAAGCTAAGCTAGTCTAAGCTGGCGCTGGTGCTATTGCGCTGTGACTCCGAAGGGCCCCTCTAATTCCATAATTCACTGCACAAATCACTGCTGTAATGTCTATTGCGTCACGAATCAATTCAATTTCTTTCCGTGTGCGTGAACGAGATTGCTTGTATACAGGTATGCGTATGCGCGCGCATCGTCGCCTGAACATGCAAGTGCGTTTTGCGGAAGAAGGAGTAGTGATGGCAAAGATTCAATAAAGGTAAGTCGATTGGAATTATCAGATGCATATTAATACAAATCAAATTTATATATGTCAAAGTCAAAGTCAAAGATTTTTATTCAAAATTGGATACATGTATCTCTTTTTGAACGTCATATTTTTATTTCTTATATATTTTTTAATTTATGCAAAATTGAAATACTACTAGCGTTTCGGAACGACCACTGGTGAGAAGAATACGCCGAAAGAAACTCAATCCAGACTTGGTCCCTACGTGCCTACGTGTAAGAGCGGCGCAACTACTCACTACCTTAAAATTCCGAGGTTTGCATACCTTTTTATCTGCTCTAGGAACTGCGCAATACCGCATTATTTTTGATATCCACTGCTGGTTAATACGCTATATTATACGTGTATCAAGGCTTATGACACGATGTGTTAAAAAATAAATAATCACAATATGATAAAAAGTGGGTTAATGTCTTTTAGTGAAAAGAGTGTAGGCATTATGAGTACAATTGAAGTTTTCAACTTATTGAAAGACTGTAAATTCTTAACAATATACATATACACTAAAGGTATACTTGCAAATTCCCTTCTACTTTCTATCCTTAGTTATAATGGTGATATATGTTACCTAAATCTCAAGCAAAAGCAACTTAAGAAACTTGAGGTCTTCACAAATATCATATTTATCAATTTCGCTCTGAACTCAAGTGGTGAATATCCGACTTTGCAGAGATTGGAATATCCTCTCACTTTTATTCACTCTTTTATTTCTTTATCAAAACAAGCCATTTCCCGTCACTTCGTCCACTTAAGTTACAGCCTATGTTACGCCCTGACAAAGTGGAGTAGGTTTCTTTTTCTCCTCATTCGACCGCTTCTCCGGCTGCGTCATCAGCGCCGTTATTATGACAGTTGGACATAGGCATCCCCCAAAGATTTTTAATGGCGGGGAGGGGGGGCAGACGGGTTGGTGAGCGCAGTTTGTTTGGCTTATAGGGAAGTTTGTTTAGTTGGGAGAACAGAATGAAGATACTTGGGATGCGCCTAGATATCCGATGCCATACGAGCAACCACCGGACGGGTAGTTGAGTATGATAATCCTGACCACAACGCTAACGCAGTATAGAAAGCTTAAACAGGTAGATAGCCTTTGTGCAGTGGGTGCGGTTTGCGGCAAACAGAGCAATGTTTAATATTTAGTCGAAAACCCGACATGTCGATAACTATTAGCTGAACACACACATTTCGAAATGCTAACGTAGGTTGGAATTCAGCAATTCGAAGCCATCATCGAAATTTCGCATGAAATAATGATTCGGTGTTTTGATTTAACTTGTTATATGTAGTGGAAAAATATCAAATGTAATTAACTAGCTATTGCCCGAGGCTCCGCTCGCGTGAATTTCGATCCCTCGAGAGCAAACCTTTTTTCCGGGATGACGGGTACCCTATATCCTTTCTCAAGCCATAAACTATCACCATACAATTACAAAGTACAAGACAAAGTTAATTTCGCATTTATAATATTACTGACCCGGCGAACTTCGAACTTACTATATTTACGGAATTCTAAATGTGTAGGACTCTGTACTTTAAAAGGAACCCTCAGAGGATCACCTCATTGTCAACCTGTCTGTCAAGACTTTTGTCTTGGGAACGCGTTGAAGTATCAACGTTTGGAACTCGGGAACGCATGAAACTACGGCCAATTCTTCTTTTTCCTTTCCATATCTCCCTTTTCATGTAGGGTCGGCACAGTGTGTCAGTTCTCTCCAGTTTGTTCTGTTAAAGTACGGCCGATTGTTGCATATTTTACAAAGTTGTTCAAACTAGCAAATGAATAAAAGTCTGGAATTTCCGTTGAAATCATATAGGGTACGTTCCGTTGGTCTGGAATAATGAAATTTGGCTATTTGGTCAAACACGAGCCGTGGAAAAAATCGCAATTATGTTGTTACAAATAAATAAAATAACTTTTTTTTACTGAATCCTCGGTGCCTAAGTCCAAACTTAGGCCGGTATTTTTAATACGGTTATGTTTAAATTTATGTTCAAAATGAATGTAAAAAAGATTTATCTACAACTACCTAATATTATGAAGAGGAAAGATTTAATTATTATTTTCCATTGAAAAGGCTCCAAAAATACAGGAGCAATTTAAAAGAAACATAGGCTATTTAATTAAATACCTATATAATATGTAAAGAAAACCCTAACTAATCCTTAAAGGGGTGATTCAGCCTGTCTATATGAACAACTTTTCCTATTGTACCAATGCTGTGAAAGCATAATTATTTTTGACATTCCCATACAAATTGATTGAAACGGGCGGCCGAAGGTTTTTGTTTGAAAATGTTTTTTGAGTTCACAGCTATGATCCCATAGGAAAAGTTGTTTACATCGACGGGCTGATCACCCTTTCAAGGATCGGACAGGGTTTTCGGTACATATTTATTAAATTAAGCCAGGCGGGCGGATAGTGTAAAATAAAACTTACTAAATATATTTATACGCGAAACATTATTTCTACGGGTGTATTTTCTTCGTACCCCACCTCCATCTCACGCACAGCTTTGGCAGAAACTGTGTTCGTAGTTGCGACCGCATAATATATACATATTGCTGGTGTAACCGCACACAACGGCATCTCACTCACCTAATTAACTTGCAAGATTACAGACATACAGATACTGGAACTGGTGAAACGTATGGAAACCTTGTTTTAAAAGAAGTATATAATACAATAAATAGCCGTGTGGTTTCCGGCAGAGTAGAATAGGACCTCCTAGTCTTCCCATGTAGGTCGTAAGAGGAAAACTACGGCTTAGGAAAAACAAGCTAAACAAAGCTCATAAACATCAATTAGACCTCTCCAACCCGTCTGGCCAGCGAGGAGAGTGTAGGCCAAATCCTCTGTCTGCTCTGGCCAAGTATGTGTCCGGTAGTACAGAGAGGGTCATGCTCCTGCAGTGCAGACTAAAAAAGACCTGATGATGATGATGATGATATAAATAATACAACACATACACCTCAGGGCATGGGTATCGTCCTCAACTGCTTGGCCCGTGGTTGTAGGTATGGAATCGAGGACGCGCACCTGGCCTACAGAGCTGTTACTTGCTTTTCCTTCATTCATCCGAGTAATTAGTTTCCCAATACATTCATTCTCTTTCCAAATCCAACAAATTTCTACGCTTCCCCAGCGAGTAAGGCAATATGCTTTCAAGGAACGAGGAATCCTTAGGAGAGGTCTGTGTGTATGTTGAAATAAAGAAATTTTATAAATACCTATAACCTATATACATGATCTCTTAAAGTATAAAATAAATACACTCATTTTTAGGGCAGTCATCGAAAAAAAGACAAATAGAAAATAGCATGCAAGCGGTTATTTTACCTCTTTACTCTCTATCTTCTCGAAAATGTATTTACTGGCTCTTAGGTAAGGTAAGATTAAGACGTTTGCATTATCAAATGTAATAAATTGTATAATTTATTGTTTGGTAAACGGTTCATTCAAATGCCAAAGTATACCTATAGGTATATATTAGTAATTAAAAAGCTTTATTTTATTTGTTTCGTTCATGTTGACTAATTGTATAACTACATTTATCTATACATATATACATATAATATTATACATATAATAAAACAGTAAAAATATTTTGTCTGTACATTTAGAATTTTTGACTGAAATGGATAGAGGGACACTTAAAAAGAATAATAGAAAGCAAAAATATTTTTCTAGAATTTCTTGTCTGTCTGTATGTATGTATGATCACGATTATCTCTGAAAATACTGAACCGATTTACATCAAACTTTCAACAATTGCTTTGTTTTAACTCAGCAAAACATTTAAAGATAGTGTCATCAAAATCGGTTAATTAAAAAAAAGTTATCGTTATTTGAATGAACTCAAGTTTGCCTGCAAATATATATTAGCACTTAAATAATATAAGTGACATAGGAAAAGTAAAATTCAAAGTCAATTCATCATCATTATACGACAGCATTATACCTATCCATACTATCCATACTAACATTATAAATGCGAAATTAACTCTGTCTTCTTTTCACGCTTCAACCGTTGAACCAATTTGGATGAAATTTGGTATGAACCAATTTGGATGAAATTTGGTATGAACCAATTTGGATGAAATTTGGTATGAACCAATTTGGATGAAATTTGGTATGGGGGTAGTATGAGGCCCGGGAAAGGACATAGGGTATGTTTAATTCCGGGAAATTCTACTGTTCCCGAAGGATCGACACTAACGCGGGCGGAGCCGCGGGCAACAGCTAGTTAGTAATAATACTCGTAAATCTGTTATCCCGCAATCCTATAAGACGTTACTTACAATACTTGTCAGCAATTAGTGTACCTAAATCATACAGTTTGTGGTGTATGCTGAATGCTACACGCGATGTATGTGGAACGTGTGAAAATGCTATAAAACATAAATAATAATACAAAAATGGTATATTGAACTATATTTTGTAGTTTTATGAGTTTTAAGGAATACATAGAAGCTAGAAACATCATGATCGGACTTATGGCTCTGTCCATCATGGAAAGGTCACACAGTATCTACGAGTACAGTCCTTTTTAAGCAGTATCAGCATGCAGTGTATACTGTTTGCATTGAATGTTACATACATGTTGTTTGTAGAACGTGTGAAAATTGCTGTGAAATACAAAAGTAATAATTCATTGTGCAGTTGTATAGAGTGAAATATTTTATCGAGTGAGGAGATTTAAAGAGTACCTAGAAATAAAACGCATACTTGAATAAAGTAGTAAGTTATTCTGTGCCTAAAGCTTAAAACCAAATTTTCACCCAAGCGTGTGTGTGAGCGAAACGTCATGTAGGAAAAATATCCTCATAGCATAATTTCGTTTCCTAATTCGATTCTTTATATAAAATCAGGGGAGTCATCCTTAACTTGATTGCCGTTAGTTGAAGGTATGTCATCGGGTACGAGCGCTGGGCCTCTCGAGCTTCAGCTTACTTATCCCCCACCACTTCCTAATAACTTACCTTACTTAAGGTAATACCTTCTTTCCTCTCCCAAATCTTACTAGTTTCTGTCCTTCCCCAGCTTAAAAATGCTTCCGATGGGCAGCAGCTTTCGAAGCATAAGAAGTCAAAGAAACTGCACTCGCCGACCCACCTGCCCAAGCGGGTGAGAATGGCAATATCCTCCCGTGGAACGAAGGAAAGGCCTTTGCCCAGCAGTGGACTTTTTACAACTGAAATTATGATAATGGAACTACTTGTGAATGTTTCTTACTACTTTGTAACCACAAGAAACAAAGAAGTAGGAAACATTTTTGGCACCATGTTGACATTCAAACAACGCCACTCTGAAAAATGCCCGCCATGCATGCATACTATCCACAGTTTCATTTAATTCTGAGCGTTTTTCCGGTTGCATCCCAAGTGTCATAGCTCAGGGAACCACGAAAGTTTGTATGGTCACCTGCCTGTCTGACAGCAACTCTCGTCGGATAACTCCAGAACCCTAGACCCTAGACAACTACGTCAGGAATCAAACCTGGTGCTACTCCTATCTCAGAATGGTGTGTTGACCACTGTACCACGGAAGTTATGTTCACGAAAATGTTAAATGCTAAGATCACAAATGTAAATGATAAACTTAAACAACATTCTAATTAAAATCGTGAAAAAACAGCCAACGAAGACACTTCAATATCCATTACCGCACGACCGCAGTGTTGCAGTGCTGTGTAAACAGCGACAGCGCACAATGGATGTGGCACAAGACGTAAGCTGACACGATTCTCACGAATAAAGTTTTGTCCAACACACAAAACTTGACATTTATTTGAAGGAGCCTTTCAGGTCGTAAATACGAGTATGACCAACTTTTCCTACGAGATATGCAAATGGATCGAAAAAAAAAAATTTTTTATTCAAAGACTGGCCTTGTACATTGCTATGACGATTATTTTATTCGATTTCTCAGCATTAGTCCTACAGGAAAAATTGTTCTTATTGACACCCGAGTAGCCTTTAAAGTATAAGTCGGTATGCTTTACACCTTAATACATTCTTACATTAAACATATTTTTGTTGATATTAATGTTTTCCTAGAGAGGCAGTGTTCCTTTATAGAATCACAGTTTTATTTGTCGATTTTCCGAGTAGTTTCGGACTCTTACCAAGACCATTATCAGGGCAAGTGTTACGGTATGAGTCACAGACAGTTGGTATGACTATTTATTGTTTTCTTGCACATTATGCTGAGTAGTCATTTTATGTTCGGACATTTCTCGAATTAGTCGTGTTTTAAAACTGATCTTTTCCTGTATTGGACAATTTCTTGATTGGTCGAAAACGCTTAGGTCATTATTATTGGTCATTATAGTTGGTAATTTTGTAAACAAAAGTCGAGTAAATACTTTTGTCAAGATAATTTTATTTAAGTCAACATTAATTCAGTGACAGTCAATACATACATTACATTTTTTTTATAAGAGCTTATAATAATAGCACAATCCTTTTGTTTTTTCTACTTGTACCACAACTGAAAACCTGCTGAGTTTTGACTTTACCTTTTTTCAAATTATTAATAATGCCGATTGTTATTAGCCAGCAATTATTTCATCATCACTGTTTTAAATCACCGTAACCTTATTAAATTTAGTTCATAGCGACCGGCCAGCCTACACTGGCAATAAAAATGAAAGTAAAATCTGCACTACACATAAAGGCTATATATTTCCGGAAACTATGCGTGTTCATGTAAAAATACACTTAAAACAAGAAGTAAGCTAAAAACGATTTCGGGGGTAAAATTAAATGCCGAATCCGCAAAATAAATTTCACGTTATCATAAACTAGGTACACACTCAAAAACATAAACTAAAAACGTTGAGTACTGAAAGGTTTAGGGTATAGTAAAGGGTAAAGGGTAGATATTCTGATATCTATGGTGTAGGCAATGGCAGCTAGCGGTGTCACTGTGCGACAGTGTTATCCGCTTTAAGTTGTTATTTAAGACAATTGAGTTACAAATTAATTTATGATATAGCTTTTGTATTTACGTAAGTAGTACGCGTATTACATTCACGAATTTTGATTTTGATGCCACCTGCACCCTGAAAACCATTTTAAAAATTAATTATTGAATTATTTAAAGTAGATAAGAATCTACACAGTTACCACAATTTATTGTTGCAGGAAGTTGCACCTCTGTGGTCTTGTTTAACAATTTAATTATATTGTAACGAAAGTATGTTAAATTCCGTTGAAATGTCTAACAAAACTTTTAATTTTATATTAACTGCAGAAAACCGGTTTTGTACTTAGATACAGAAACTATCTATTCTTAAGAAATGTAAAACGAGCTTTAGTATTACAAGTATTGTGAATCATTGATTGAATCATAGATTTAAAAAAAAAATTTCGATGGATTGAATAGTTTCTTATTGTTGCGTATTACATCAAGTATATGTTACATTATTTGCAAATTTTTTCCCAGAATTACATAGTCTGCCGATAAATACTGTTACATAAAAACTTGAATTTTTTTCAACTTATAATTATTTTAAATTTGGAACGCTTTTATATTTAGTATTTTTAAAAGTTTTTTTATTATTTCCCGCCATTTTACATAATTTTTTCATGTTCATTATCAAACTACAATATGGAATGGGGTGTTAAAGAAAATAGGATTGCGGTGATCGCCTTGCAAAGTGGGTATGGAGCTGTCGGTCATATTCCAGATACTTCAAAAGCTTGGTATCAGCCGTATGTTCGTATATCATACTCACAACCACATTCATTTGTTACCGTTACCGTAACCGACACCTCTATAATATATAAGTAACCAAATGGTTATAAAGGTGTCGGTTCACGTGCTCACTTCTGTCGGCACTGCCTGAGTGCCACTTTTTATTTTAATTTCTGTACTAGGTTTGCACTTTTTTAATAGATAATCTTTATGAATAACTTTTTGAGAAAAAGATCAATATTCAATCAGTATTCAAAGAAGCATTAAGATAAAAAAAATCACGTTTGTTTTTTTTTCTGTTTTTAGTATTAGTAGAGCAGCAACAGAAATACATCATCTGTGAAAATTTCAACTGTTTATCTATCACGGTTCAAGAGACATAGCCTGGTGATAGACGGACAGACAGACAGACAAACGGACAACGGAGCCAGATTAATAGGGTCCCGTTTTTACCCTTTGGGTACCAAACCCTAAAAAAGTATTGCGTACATGCAAGTAGTAGCAGTATAATTTACAGTTAAGTCATCATCATCATCATATCAGCCGCAAGAAGTCCACTACTGGACATAGGCCTCCCCCAAAGATTTCCAATACGACCGGTTGGAAGCGGCCTGCATCCAGCGTCTTCCTGTGACCTTAGTCAGGTCGTCCGACCATCTGGTCGGTGGGTGTCTGACGCTGCGCTTGCCGGTACGTGGTCGCCATTCGAGAACCTTTCTGCCCCATCGGCCATTGGTTCTGCGCGCTATGTGCCCCGCCCACTGCCACTTCAAAGAGCTAATCCGCTGAGCTATATCGGTGACCTTTGTTCTTCTACGGATCTCCTCATTTCTGATTCGATCTCGCAGAGAAACACCGAGCATAGCCCTCTCCATAGCTCTTTGAGCGACCTTGAGCTTTCTTATGAGGCCCATAGTAAGGGACCACGTTTCGGACCCGTAAGTCATCACTGGTAACACACATTGATTATAGACTTTCGTCTTCAGGCACTGAGGTATTTTGGATGAGAAGACATGGCGGAGCTTTCCGAAAGCTGCCCAGCCGAGTCGGATTCGTCGAAACACCTCGTCCTCGAAGCTGGAACTGCCAACCTGGATCAATTGACCCAAGTAGACATATTGGTCCACAGCTTCAAGGACGGAGTTCCCAACAAATACCGGTGAAGGCACAACATGGACATTCGACATTATTTTCGTCTTGTCCATGTTCATTGTAAGGCCCACCTGTTGGGAAACTCCATTGAGGTCATTGAGCATGGTACTTAAGTCCTCCAGCGTCTCCGCCATAACAACGATGTCATCGGCAAATCGAAGGTGAGTGATATACTCGCCATTGATGTTGATGCCAAGTCCTTCCCATTCCAGAAGCTTGAAAGCATCCTCCAGAGCAGCGGTGAACAGTTTCGGAGATATGACGTCTCCCTGTCTCACACCTCGCTGCAACGGTATAGCCTTCGTGCTCTGCTCCTGTACTCGAACTGACATGGTGGCGTTGCTGTATAAGTACTTCAACACTTCGATATACCGATGGTCGATGCGGCATCGCTGGAGGGACTGAAGCACGGCCCATGTTTCGACCGAATCAAAGGCTTTCTCATAGTCCACAAACGCTAAGCATAATGGCCGGTTATACTCTCTGGTCTTCTGTATAACCTGCCGCAGCGTATGGATGTGGTCTATGGTACTGTAGCCTTTTCGGAAACCGGCTTGTTCTGGAGGCTGGAAAGCATCGAGCCTGTTCGTGAGACGATTCGTGATCACCCTCGAAAACAGCTTATAGACTTGGCTCAGGAGTGTGATGGGTCTATAGTTCTTCAGTAGAGTATTATCACCCTTTTTGAAGAACAAAACCACCACACCCCTGTTCCACGCCTCCGGCGTAATGCCCTCGAACAGAACGGAATTAAAGAGCCTCTGAAGGACTTTCAGTACCGGCGTTCCGCCCGCTTTCAGAAGCTCTGCTGTAATTCCGTCCTCGCCCGGCGCCTTGTTGTTCTTAAGCTGTTTGAGGGCAATCCTAATTTCGTACAGGCTGATGTCCGGGATGTCTTCGGTATAGTGACGGGTTAGCTTGTTTCTCGGATCTTTGGCCAAGCTGACAATGGGTTTGGCTATTGAGGTGTAAAGCTGCCCATAAAACCTCTCGATCTCTCCCAACACCTCGGCCTTTGTCGACGCCACGCTGCCGTCCTCCGTCTTCAGCTTCGTTAATCGACTTTGCCCAATAGACTCCACTCTTGCGAACACTTTGGAGCCCTTATTTTGCTCTATCGTCTCCTTAATACGCTCGGTATCGACGGAGCGAATGTCGTGTCGCAAGTACTTTTGGATTCGTCTTTTGAGCTGCCGATGCACGTTTGCGTCTTCGGAGGACGTTGAGGACGTTGCGGCGTGGAGCGTCGCGCGGCCATCAACTCCTGGGTCTGGGGCGAGATCTTTTGAGGATTGTATTTGGGGCGGGACCTAAAAAACTTTGATCCCACCGCTTGGACAGTTTCCACAATCCCATTGTTTAGCTCGTCCACTGTAACGCAATCCTTCAGACAATCAAAGCGATTTGAGAGTTCCAGTTGGAAACTGTCGACATTCTGGATATGGATCGGTGATGGTCGGAGCGTAGACTTCATCAAGCGAGTCCTCTCTCGTCTGAGATTGATATTCACGATGCCTCTCACGATTCGGTGATCGCTACCGGTTTTAATCCTATTGATCACAGAGACATCGTTGAATATCTCTCTCCTCGTCGACAAGATGAAGTCTATCTCGTTTTTGACAGGGGGTTGGTCTCTTCTGCTGGGGCCCATCCAAGTCCATTTTCTATGAGGCGGCTTCTGGAAGAAAGAGTTCATCGCATAGAGTCCCTCTTCTTCCAGGAAATCAGCCAGCCTATGGCCCCTGTCACTCCGTTCTCCATATCCAAATTGTCCCACTCTGGACTCTCCATCGCTCCGCTTACCAAGTATTGCGTTGAAGTCCCCCATAACAATCGTAAAATAGGTTTTGGAAGCGTGTATGGCCGTACTAATGTCCTCATACACCACTTCCACCTCTTCATCTGAGTGTTTCTCGGTCGGCATATATACCTGTACTACCTTCAACAAGTATCTTTTAGATACTCTGAGTATCAGGTATATGATGAGGGACTTGTGGACGAGAAACCCGACACCATGCTGTGACTTTTTAAAGTCACCCTCCCGGTGATAGAGTAGGTTACCAGACTTCAGGGTTGTCGTGTCCTCTCCCTCTCTTCGGACTTCAGACAGACCCACTATGTCCCATCGTAACCTACTCATCTCCTCTTCCACATCCTCGACCTTCTAGTCTAGCCTCATTGTGCGAATGTTGTGTGTTACCAGGGCCAGACTCTGTTGGGGGTGGTAGCCGGATCTTTTCCGGAGATTCTTTCACCCCCTGCCCCGCCGTTACCGTGACCGCTACCGGAGTCAGGAATAGCGGGGCCGCCGGGGACTGGGGGCCTTGGCATATTTTCTATAACCATGGGGGGTTTTTGCCATACTCACCACGCTTGGCAAACGGGTTGGTGAGCGCAGTTTATTCGGCTTAATGGGTTCCGGTGCTGCTGCCCATCGAAACCACTTTAAGCTTGGAAAAGGAAGGAATTTATTATGGGATGCTACTTGCTCGGAAGGATTGGGGATAAGAAAGTAGCAGCTCGGGGAGGCCGGGTGCGCGTACCCGATGTCATACGTATAATCACCGGACTGGCAATTAAGTATGACACCCCTGGCCTACAGTTAAGTATTAAGGACCTAATGATGATGATGATGAAAAAAATCGAATTGAGAGAGTTTGACGTTCATGCGTCTCCGGTGACTTGCGGAGTTAGTCGTGAATTAACATTTGTAAAATTTGTGTATGAATATGTAAACAAAGAATATTCATAAGTCATCACATTGTATAAGAGCTAGATTACAAACACCATTATACTTAAACACCGAATATTTTTTTAAATAAGAATCTTGATTGATATTAAATTTGTAAATTTTCATTATATTTTTACGTATTAACATTACGTAATTCGTAGGCAAATTTTACTTTTTTTCCTGTATTCTCTATATTCTATTAGGGAATTCAATCCAACACCAAAATACTGCCAGGTAATTAATAATCATTCTGTATATGAAATTTGAATTATGGCCTTACGCCATAATTTATTTACCTACTGTCGTACGTAAATAGTAACCAATTCAATTACTTGATTAAATTGGTTACTACTTACCCATAGACCGACGTCCCAATGCAATTTTCTGATGTATAAGATAGTATTTGGAGACTATAATATATGGATGGGTACTTCATTAGTGAATATAAATATCCGATTTCTTACATCTGGTTAGAAAGCGTATAGAAGTAATGGCAGTTCAAAAATTACAAAATTTGTTAGTAAATTTTTTGGAGTAATTGTGTTAAAATTCTTTATAAGCATGGACGGCAGTATTATTTTGAGCAGTTTGGATCAATTTCTGCGACGGTTTCAGGAACCACTTGACCTCTGGAACACGGCTGGGTCACGGCTGACTGCCACATATAAAACTTTATATCTTGAGAAAACTTCGTAAAGAAACGAGAAAGGAAGGGTTTAAATTACTATATTCAGGAGTCCTAACTTCTGAATATGGTTTAACTACACAATCAAGTACATACAATTTGGACATGTGGCAACCAACTAGACAAGTTAGGGCAAACGCTTCCAGAACCGTGACAGAAATTTATATTTGTAAAATATTATACCGTATATTATAAATATAAAATTGATTCTTTACATATCAAAGTTTTTCATTTGAGTGTACATTTTCCGCCATAAGACGATTCTGCCCAACGCCGAAGCTGCCCAATCCAGATTCTGCCAAAACCAGATTCTGCCGTTAACCAACGGAGCGATATAAACTGCTCAAAACATTACTGCCGACCGTACTTATAAAGAACTTAACAGAATCACTCCCAAAATGTTTTTAAACACATTTTGAAATTTTCTAACGTTTATAATTTCTATAAGCTTCCTAACCAGATTTAAGAAATCGGATATTTATGTTCACTAATGAAGTGCCCATCCATATATCATAGTCCTTAAACACTATCGTAAACATCAGAAAATCGCGTTGGGACGACGGCCTATTATGATGACAAACTACTTACTTACGGACTTATTTGGTTAGATTGAAGTGTTTGTTCAAAAAGTATTAACAAGTCATTACATTACAATTTTAGTGTGTGTCTTAACTTCTTTTCAATATTCAAGTCAATGGACTGTACCTCCTTAAAGCTTTTTTAAAATTATAATGGAGCTTGAAGCTATTAAATTCAATCTACTTTTTGAAAATATTTTATGTATTTACAGAAATTATTATTTCTTTAGTAAGCCAATTCGAATAATAATTTTAGCCAGAATTTTCTTCGAGCTTTCTGCAATAATTAGTCATGTAGTTATATATTATGTCAACTTTTCCGTCGATTTAATAAATGTGAAATTATATATTTTATTGGTCAATACATGTTCAATCATGTTTCTTACTCTACCCTTATATCACAGTTTCAAGTTTAAAACTTTTATTTCAATTCTTCACTCTAATTTAAAATTGATAACAATTGATGATCGGTGTATTAAGAAAATTAAGCGCAGCCATTTAAAAATAAAATGTATACTGGCAGTTGTGTGTTTATTAAGATTTATTGTTTTTATATATCATATAATTTATCGCGATTTTGAGGTCCAAAAGATAACACCATTCTTGAGTTGTTTATTCCAAATCAACGCAATGTGTGGAGATTTTCGAAACATTTTCGAGTTTTTATCCACTTCCTGTTTTCTGGAGATAATAGCCACCCGTCTGAGGTCCATTGCTGTAATTGTTGGAGAAAGTTTTGAAAACAATACAAACATTTTGAAGGGACGAAGGCGAGTAGCATATTCCGAAATAAATAAGTGGTCAGAGGCCTATGTACAACTTGCGGAAATGTCACAAATATTAAATTCGATACTTGGTGTTCAGGTGAGTTTTCCGTATTTACATATAACGAATAAATTCGTTTTGAATATGTGCTTTTCATACGAGTATCATCGACCTGGATATATGTATACATCTTTTCAAGTCAAACATTTAAAGAGAAAATATTCTCAGTTTAACTTTACGTGAAATTCACATACCTATGCATATCGTATTGGAAGACGTTTAGTCATAATATATGTTAGTACTTATTTTTTTTTCAATTAAATAGCTTTCGCCCGCAGCTTCGCTCGCGACATCTTCGTTCCCTCGAGAACAGCACTTTTCTACGGGATGAAAGGTAGCCTATGTCCTTTTCTTTACTCCAGAGAACCTATATGCAAAATTTCATGACGATCGGTTCAATAGTTAAGGCGTAAAAGTGTAACAAACAAACACACTCATTTTCGCATTTATAATATTACTAGCTTTCGCCCGCGGCTCCGCCCGCGTCAATGTCGATCTCTCGGGACCAGTATCTACTTTTTCCCTAAATAAAAGGTAATAAAAGGTATATGCAAACAAATAAACAAACTCACTTTCGCATTTTTAATATTAGTAAAGAAGTAAGGATTGAGCATGCCCTAGTATTGTTTTCCCTACTTAACTTATTATAAATAATACAAAAATGACTAAAGAAGTATAATTTGCACATTTCAGATAATCTTCATGGTCACGTCATCTGTGCTACACTGCATAAGTCTTTTTTATTTCGTTACGTGGGTTAATTTACAGGTAAGTAACAAACTCTATAAGAAAATAATGACTGATTATTGCGTTACTTTACTACCAGATAATAAATACAGGTTTTTTATTTTTATAATAGAAAAATATTTTTTTATTTTTTTAGAAGGGACGAGGCAGTTTTAGAGAAAATTATATTTGTGCCGCAGTAAGCTTTATACTGTTCTTGCTGTTGTTCATATTGTCCCGGTCGGCGCAGCTCATTGTCAAAAACGCGGCCCTCCTCAAGCGGTGGCTGTGCAAGCGACTCATCATTTCATTGCCATGTACGTTTTTCAATTAACGATAATCAGGGTTATTTGTAAAACACTAATTATCTTCAGGACTATATTGCAAATATTATAAACAACAACGTTGTAAAACAAAGAAAAAACCGCCCGAGTGCGTGTCAAGCCTAAGGAACTCTACGTGCACGCGCAGTGTAGAGTTTCGTAGTTGCGATGGCCAGCTTCGAGTTCACGCCTCACGGTTTAACCATTAAAAACGTCTAAAAACGAGCCCATATAGAACAGTGATAATTAAAAAAAAAGAGTTATAAAATCCTACTTCACAAGCGAAATTAGAAAAAATATTATCCACTGGACTCTTACAAAAATTTGCATAAAACCAAATACGAGTATTTCAGAAACGGATAAGTAAACCGAAAAATGATGTTCACCAGTTCACAATATTTTTAAAAGACCTATTCAACAACACGCTCACGTTGGGATAGTCACGGAAAAAAATTACTCGAAACTATTAATGGATCCTTGTTTACTACGGAACCCTAAAAACAACCTCCAACGAACTCGCATGAGGAAAAAGATAAACGATACATAGTAAATCACTCTTATTCTCGGGATTACTCTACATTTGATGTATATAGATTAACCTGGAAGAGCTAGTAGGTCAGGGTTCGAAGACTGCCAGACTCTACTTGTACTTCTGAGTTCGTAGCCCAATCAAACTCAAGTGAGGTCATTTTTATCGAAAATATCGGAGGGAAGCTACACACTAGTTGATTTCTCACTTTTGTGTATCCAATGACTTACCACTCCTGCCAAAAATTTACATTGTTTGCGTGTCTTTCCATTCCAAACTCATAAATTTCGTATGAATTTTAACCTGATTATGGCACTTTTACACGACTGCCCACAAAAATTCTATATACCTCAACGGATTTGGACGTGTGTTGTAAGAGGTGTAAGAGTCCTTATGTCGACATAGGCTATTTATTTATTTTTGTCACGTCAGACGTGTTTTTATGTTCCTTTGAAACATACTGTTTACAAAGACTGACATATATAAGATCCATTTAAATTAAGCGCAAATATTTTAGGTCTGGTATCCATAGGTCAAAGAAATGCATAAGTAGCAAAATCACATGCTCGTTTTAGCTTTCTCTTAAAAAAAAATCATTCACATTGATTAATCAGCTGTTTTGACTGTCGAGGTCAATGGCTTAGTATCCATAGTAGATAACAGTAAATAGTTGTTTGCCAAGAAAATGTTTTTTTGTACATCGGGTTTTTTTGTCGATTTTTCCAAATGTTTAGTTTTCTAGCTTATGGCTGTCAGCCCTAAAAAGATTTTCTTTTAATTTATATTTACCTTATAAAATATTTGAAGCCTCCATTACTATATGGAACGGTGCGGTGCTTAGTTTTCCCTAAAAAGAAGGTTAGGCCCGCGTCTTAGACACGAAAAAAAGGGGAAATACATAATGCAATATTCCAATACTTTATTCTTATTATTTTCCTCAGATGATTCAGAGTCCAAGCCAATCCGCAACTTCCTCCGGGTGATGGAGTCGCGGCCGATCCACGCGCAGATCTTGGGCTCCATCAACGTCGACATGGCTTTGCTACCGACCTGCCTGTCTCTCTTCACTTCCTACACCATCATTGCACTTCAATTCAACAATGTGATATGAAGCTTTTGGATAATTGCATCTATACTGTTTATTAATTATTATGTCAGTAGGTACTCGTACATTGTAAGCAACTCTTTTTTTTCTTAGAGCACAGAAAATGCAGTTAGATAGAGGGAACAAGATTATATAAAATAAATATTTTTCACTCATATCAGTAACTTGCCGTGAAAGAACACGATAGCGCTACATATCTTATAACAAAATATCGCTGGTTTTTAACCGACATCAAAAAAGGAGGAGGTTTTCAATTCGATTGAATGTTTTTGTATGTTAGTTACCTCGTAATACCGTTATTTATGAACCGATTTGAAAAAGTATTGGATTGGTGCCATTTAAATTACATCGAAATCGGTTGTGTAGTTTCTTTTAAGTCGGTTTGAATATATGAAAATGAAGTTAAGTTTTCTAATAATACCAAATCAACATGATATTGCTCTCCTTGTCTTTGAATGTAAGCAATAAGAATTTTTATGTATAATCGTGACGCCATTTTTAAAAAATCTATGATCATCGTGAACTATTTACAAAGAAACAGTGTCAGTTTCCAAATTTTATATATGCCATTAGGCTTTCATTCGATATGAATGAATGAATTGAACATCTATTTTAACGTTGCTGTTATGAATGACTTTATTTATTTTTGTAATCAACAAAAACAGTTTACAGGATGTTATGGCACCGAAAAAGGCATTTTACTATCTTTTTGTAATTTCTACTAAAATAAATTGTCAATTCTTTCAATTACACTTGACTAGTGATGTGCCGTTCCCAAATTTCCATTCCCAGGGAACGTTCCCCGTTCCCGTTCACGGGAATGTTTCCGGAAACATTCCCAATTTCGGGGGAACGTTCCCATCTAAATTAGGAAAATCTTGTGAATGTTTTTTTTCTTTATAATTTGTAAAGTATTCTCAATCTGTATAGATGTAACATCAATAAAAATCGGCCAAGTGCGAGTCGGACTCACGCAATAAGGATTCCGTACGATTATCTATGAAAACGGCAAATAAATCATGTCATTTGTATGGGACCCCCCTTAAATATTAATTTTATAAAAATTTAATTATTTATTTTTGAAGTAAATATAATAACTCAATATTGAGCAAAAAAAATCAAGCTTATTATTATTTCGGAGCCCGCTTAAATATTTATTTTATTATGTTTTTTATTATTTGTTGTTATAGCGACAACAGAAATACATCATCAGGAGTCGCGTCGCGAGCGCTTGAGCGTCAATACACACAAATTTTTGTCCCGCTTCGATATTCGTTTACTACTGTTATTGCGAACATATAACACTAAGCTACACACAAACTTGAAGCCTCATAAGAAAGCTGCGCCTGCGAGTTTTCATCTCATCCATCAAGAACGGTTACAGAGAACTAGAGAAGAAACAAAATCCGAGGTAAAAACTACATTTTAAAATCACACCGTTATCACCGACCTGCGAGTTGCCGGCGAGCCCCACTGCCGTGCGTACCTACGACTCCCGCCCCGCTCAGCCGCGCAGCCCGTCTCGTCGCCCGTCGTAGTTGGCGCTCGGGCGGGTCATACGAAGCCCGAACGAGACTCAGAGCGGTGAATCATCATTGTGCCCGGCCCGCGCGCAGCTATACTACAGATAGCTGTCTGCATTTATATTGATGCTTATTGAGACTCGCACGCTTTCTATCCGATAACGCTAGCTCGCATTATTATAAGTTGACCGTACTTACACGAGACATTTTAAGTTCTAATCAAGCTCGTATTCTCTCTTCTGTGTCCTGCTAACTGCAATTTAAGTATTCAGAACCCATGCCGCTTAAACGCACTCCACCATCAACACCTAACATTTCAAAGTCTGATACGGATCTAAATCTGTATAGTTCCGAAGCCGCCTCGGATGAACTTCAGCCTAATACTAGCACTCGTCACAAAAGACCTCGGCCGGGAAATTCACCACCCAACCAAATGAGCTGCCATAACGACGAAATGTGGTCAATGTTAGAGTCCCTTCATGCGTCATCAACTAACCAACAGGCAATGATGATTAAATTGATTGAAGAAGTAGGGGAAATTAAAAAACAAAATACACAAATTCAGAAAACCAACTCCCAAATTGAAATTACCTTGGAAAGCTTAAAACTGAGTAACGAAAACATGGAAAGAAGAGTAAAAATTCTTGAAAAAGAATGTACGGACCAAAAGAACTACATTCTCAGTTTAGAAAGCAAAATGGAAAGTCTTCAGCATAAAAGCCGTTGTTCTGCTGTCGAAATTAGGAATGTACCTGCATCGCAGGACGAATCATCTTCCGACCTTACGACACACGTTCTTAGAACCGGCAGAGTTCTAGATGTGGAAATTCTTCCCTCCGACATTCGTGACATTTATCGCATTGGCAAGAACAAAAAAACGATCGTGACTGAATTCAAATCCGTCCAGCTTAAACAGCGTTTACTAACAGCTTCACGCAAATATAATAACAACCATGATGCAGACCACAAACTCAATACCTCTCTCATAGGCATTCAAGAAAAGCCATGCCCGATTTATATATCAGAATATCTCCCCGGCAGAAGCCGAAAAATATTTTTCATGGCCCGGGAGTTTTCAAAGATTAATAATTATAAGTTTTGTTGGACTTCAAACGGGAATGTATATATCAAGAAAGAAGACTCATCGAAACCAATACGAATCGACTGTGAAGCAACATTGAACAGTCTACAAATACAAAAGTGACTATATGTCGGATGGCTTTTCACACTATTACTACCTTTTAGAACTTTAATTTATAATTATTTCTACTTAACTTTATTTTTTAACAATAAGAAAATTCACTGCCAACACACACATACTTCAACATCACATGTCACACAAACATCACACAACACAATTACTCAAATTCACCTATATCTCGAAAAAATATCTATCTTTTACGATTATTCCCTAATTTTAACAAGTGAAATGCGATGCACTGCACGACAACAGCAATGTTTACTATCTTTTCAAATAAATTATTTATTTACTTATTTAAAATGATGAACACAAATTACATTGTCGATGAGCTGGAGTCGCTCAATGTATCGCAAAGTCATTTATGTGCACCCGATCAATGCATGAAATTCATGAAGAATAAAAATTGTCTTACTTTTGTTCATTTAAATATCTGCAGCATAAATTGTAATTTTGACCAATTTCACACCGTGCTTTCATCAACAAATATTAAATACGATATTATCATCCTATCAGAGTGTTGGCTATCAATTACACCACAACTTCCAAAATTAAAAGATTTTACGGTGCACCAAACGGTTAATAATAGCAATCAAAACGCTGGTGTGGTAATGTTTATCCGAAATACAATAGATTGCAGCGTTTTTGAACCTTCTACTGTAAAGGAGGCTGACTGCCTGGTGTGCCAACTTGGAACCGAGATGGCAATTGTTGCAGTGTACAGATCACCGTCATACAAAAATGCCGATGCTTTCCTGAATAGTATGAATAATCTATTACTAACGCTCAAAGCCTATAAAACAGTAAGCTTGGTGGGTGATATCAATATAGATATTAAACCTAATAATGTAGATAATAAATCTGACACTTATTTAAACCTCATGGCTTCACATGGTCTTCTGCCTACATTTACCTATCCCACACGATCAGAAAAATGCCTAGATCATATCTTGTTAAAATCTAATCACATCTCTACCGCAATAGTGATAGAATCATTCATAACAGACCATTGTCCTTCATTGCTATCTATTCCGTTAGCTTCTGAAAATCAGTCTAGACCCAAAACTCGAGTCAGAGTTAATTATGACCAAATTTCGAAGGACGTGGCATCTTTTGACTTTACACCAGTAACACAATCACAAAACGTGAACATTGCCACAGACATTTTAATATCATCGGTTTCTAACATTATAAGTAAAAACACAATAAGTTACATACCCACTCGAAGTAAGAGAAATCTTAAGCCGTGGGTTACACCAGGTTTACTTAGATGTATTCGAAATCGGGACAAAATGCACAAAAAAGTAAAAAGGGATCCCATCAATTTGACACTTAAAATTACATACTCGAGATATAGGAATTACATAAATAAATTACTGAAAAATCTTAAAAATGAATACAATAAAACTACACTAATGAATGCAAGCAATGACCCTAAATCTAAATGGAAGGCAATTAAAAATATAACAAACATTACACCTTCTCGCATGACTTCTGAAACCCTACTTAAATATTCAACAGATCCTCACAAATCAGTAAACAAAGTAAATAAATTTTTCGTTCGCGTTGGCAAAGACCTCGCTAGTAAATTTAACCATCCTTCCCAATCAAGTTCACCTCCAAACACTGTATCTCCCTCTAATTCATTCGTTTTCTTCGATGTTGATGAGGAGGAAATAGATACGCTTATATGCAATCTTAAAAGGGATTCTGCGATTGGTTGGGATAATATTTCCACCCGCGTCCTCCAATCGTCGCGAAACATCTTCAGTCCCTTATTGACGCATATTTGCAGATTGTCACTTATTTCTGGAGTTTTTCCTAATGCTTTTAAAAAAGCTATCGTACACCCTATTTATAAAAGTGGAGATAAAAATGACGTATCTAATTATCGTCCAATATCCGTTCTTACTGCTATTTCTAAAGTACTGGAAAAGGTCATAAATACACGCCTAATAAAATATCTTAATAAAAATAATTTACTATCAAATAACCAATATGGTTTTCGAGAAGGTAGATCCACTGAGGACGCTGTTCTGGCTCTGATCGATGACATAGTCTGCTCCTTTGAAGAAAACAAAAAGTGCTTGAGCTTGTTTCTGGATATGTCAAAAGCTTTCGACACAGTTTCGATACAAAAACTTATTGAAAAGCTAGAAATAATAGGGATAAGAGGAATTCCTTTGGAACTCTTCCACAATTACTTGACGAACCGCACACAAGTAGTAAAAATAGACGAATATACCAGTGACGAAGAGACTGTAACAACGGGGGTACCACAAGGAAGTATCCTTGGCCCCACTTTGTTCTTAGTCTATATAAATGACCTCTGCAAGCTTAACGTCCCAAATTGCAAAATTTTTACATATGCGGATGATACTGCCCTATTTGTGTGCGGTAAGTCCTGGACTGAGGTTCAATGCTATGCGGAATCAGTACTCAGAACTGTTATGAACTGGCTTTCAGACAACCTTCTCAGTCTTAATTTGTCAAAAACAAATTATATAACATTTGGTCTTACGTCCATTTCCCGCCCTTCTCCAAATAATTTTATAATTAAAGCTCACGAGTGTCATACTTTTAAATCAAATTGCACCTGTACCGTAATTTCTCATGCCACCCATACAAAATACCTCGGCATTATTCTTGATCAAGCTCTAAACTGGAAAACACATTTAAAATTACTAACATCACGTATCAGGAAACTAATATTTGTATTTAAAATCCTCAGAGATTCGGCGGATTTTGACACACTTAAAAATGTATACTTTGCCCTCTGCCAGTCTTTATTAATGTATGGTGTTGGCGTGTGGGGATCTGCTGCCAAAACCAATCTGCTACCTTTAGAAAGGGCGCAAAGAGCTGTCCTTAAAGTTATGATGCGTAAGCCCTTTTATTATCCAACTTCCCAGCTGTACAATGATGTCAAGGTTCTAACGGTGAGACAGCTTTACGTGTTGCAGACGATACTTAGAAAACATTCTGAGATAAAATACGACCGAAATGTGAACTCACGCAGGCGCAGGCATCTACAATATAAAGTATGTCCTGTTCTACTCCACAGAACATCTCTGGCAAAGCGTCACTTCCGCTTCATCAGTTGCAAACTATACAATACACTTAATAAACACACCAATATTTACTCCTGCACAAAGTATGTTTGCAAAACACGTGTACAGCAATATCTTCGTAGTCTTAGTTACGCTCAAACTGAAGATCTACTTTAGCTGTCTTTCCGTTCGCTACGCACCCCTGTATTGCATTTATGTAGCCACACTAATATTCATTATTATACTATCACATCACATCTACACGCATAAGCATACACACAAACATACACCTTTCACTTTCACACATGCACTTGCCACTATTATATATTCATTCATACACATTTTTCACTATCACACATAGACATCCCTCGCTTTTGTTTCTATTTTTCGTGTGTATAGTGGCTGGTGTCAGATTTTTCAAGCTGCCTAAGGGCATCGGACATGGCTTCGCGACTGCCATCAACGATGACAGCCGGGACCAACGGCTTAATGTTCCTTCAGAAGCACCGCCCGCTCTAATTACACTTACACACCCACCACTATCACACATATATACACTGCAGTGCATTTTATACCTGTACCTAGCTATAAGTTCTTATCAAAATTTAACCAAACCGTGATTTCCTAAAATAACAGATTTAATCTAGTTTGGGAAATCAAAATATGTAAACAACTTCACTCAGCCAATGTAAATAATATATTATGTACAAATAGGTCAAATCTGTAATTATTACCTAATTAATAAATATCACAGTAATTTCCTGTCACTTTGGTCACCCTGGCAGCAAGCTGTCTCCGAGACACAGACCGATGACGTCTAGTTCGGGGATGGACTGTTGCCGGGTGGTTCGATGACTGATAACATTGTGTTGTGTCCTATGAAACTGTACTCTTAATGTTATTTTTGGCTAAATAAAGGATTATTATTATTATTATCATATGTAAAAATTTCAACTGTCATAACTATTACATTTCATGAGATACAGCCTAGTGTCAGGCGGACAGACAGACAGGCAAACGGACAATGGAGCCATATGAATAGGGTTGCGTTTTTACCCAAATCGTCAAAGCAGAAAAATAAATGAATACGCTAGTTCCCAGTAAGTTATATCGAATCATTTTTTCTTAACATATTACTGGATTAAGGCGATACCACTGTAAATAAGGTCGTTCTGAACCTTATTTATCTCGCAAAATACTTAAATTAGGAGTTTCAAATCTAAGTAATATGATTTTTGACTATTTCATCTCCATAAGTGTAAGATGAAAACACGTTTTGATAAAATTTTCACGATAGAAATATTTTTTGAAAAATGGTCTTCGTTCGCAGAGTTTTTGTTATTGTAGCTCACATGCGACGAATGAAATAATGATTTTTAGACTAAAAGATTGTATGAAATATCAGACCGTGACGTAAAAGCGCTATTAATATCAGTTTTTGTGGCGTTTTATTTTCTTATCAGTACAAAATAATTTAATTTTGACCCAGTCCACATTGCTATTATAAAGAAATTCGGCACGTTCAAACAGGCAATAAATGACATTTTGAGTACACTTTCATTTTTAAACCAATTGTTAACATATTTATGATACTAAACATTAGACAATTCAGATTCATAACATGCACTGTGGCACATTAGAAACTAGTAAACATTACCGGTATTATCTAAAACCACAATTCAGGGTATATTTTTTACACCCAGCTTGTCTATGTATTCATACTTATTCAAAAGTGATTTTGGCTTAAACTTTTTAAAATCTAACAGTTTTTTTTTTTAAATTATTGTCAAGATTAAACAATTCTATCTAGAAATAAATATGTGTAGTATAATAAATACTACACATATTTATTTCTAGATAGAATTGTTTAATCTTGAATACTTTTTATACCAATAGTGCAGTGGATTAGGGCATTAGAAGGATATTATTATTGTGTTCATCTTGTGTAGCATGCGTTTAAGGAATTAAAATAACCATTTAAAAATGAAAACAAAGGGATTCTTTTAAAAGCTGACATTTTAACTGTTCAGACAAATTCTTCTTCTTCTTTTCGAGTCGTAATGTCTTTTAATAATTATAGTAATTTTGCCCAATATGTGGCCACGGCCACTGCCCTGTCATTTGTCATTTCAGACAAATTAGAAAACAGAAAATAAAATGCATTAATACCAGTTCATCTAGCTGCATTAGGTTTGGATCCCCAAAATTTTATCTAGCCAAGAGTATGTAGATGCATGCGAGTTAATTGGTAAAACTGACAGTGATAGTATTCATATAGCAGCACATATTTCCTAAGTAAGCCGAGTATAATAATCATACATGAGTAAATCATCATACTTATGGGAAAAACGATTTATATGGACAATTGTAGAATAAATTTCTCCGCTAACGTGGTAGAAAAACAATTTTCAAGAATGTGTTTAGGAAACGTTACTTTAAACATATTATCCGTTCCTGCTACATCTGCTGCAGTAGAACGATCTTTTTCCATCTTTTCACATTATACATACAAAAAGAGCAATCGTTTTAATACAGTTAGAGCTGAAAAACGTACATATCTCGTAATTGTAAATTGGTGAACATGCAAATAAAGCAAAAAATAGTAATTTCAACTCAATCAGATAACATTTATCCTCAGAAACATCGACATGTAACTCTGAAGATGGTTTTAGAATAAATGATCTGAGTTAGGGGATGTAAATGATTTGCAAGCAGGTGATGATAATGAAGAATCATTATCAATAACCTTAGCACTACTACTGACAATACAAAAGCTTGGACTTGTCCAAGTCCAAAAAACGAGAAATTTTGCTAGTTCAGGATCCGTAGTAATTAGATAGTAATTAATTTTGTTACCCATACTAAGGCTGATTTTATAAATGATTTTTTTTACTATGTACTGTTAATTTTTTTATGTTTGTGATTTGGTTTTTATGTATCTAAATGTTGAAAACGTAATAAAAAACCGTTTACCACATTGCGGAAAGTACAAGAATATTGTCTATCTTATAATAATATGTCAACAATTAAGTAATAAAAATTCAAGACTGTACCTACTATTTATAATAAGTAGGTAATAACAAGAGGATTATTAAAAAAATTAAGAAATCCGACTGCCTTTTTACCAGTTTACGTCCAAACATTACATATCCTATGACACTCCGGGAAAGAATACAAATCTAATGATACCTCGCACTTCAAAATCGGTCAAGCCGTTTAGGTTACAGGAGATGACAGTGGAACAGACATACTTACTTACATATATACAGACATACGTGCGAAAACATTACCATACCAATGGGTAAGTCGGTCGGTTAAAAAAATAGAGTTGAACATTAATAGTATAAGCTATTTATAAAATAAAAAAATATATCGTTTTTATACTCATTGTTGGTTTTAGTTTTTAGTTACGAAAAATTACTTTATGTACTTGTTGATTATTGATTTTGTATAATAATATCTAATTTTTTATACTTACTAAATAAAAACTTTTGAGATTTGGTCTCATTCCCAGCAACAAGGGAACGTTCCCGGCAACAAGGGAACGTTCCCCGGGAATTTGGGAACATTCCCGTTTATTTCGGAAATTTTCTCAATTATTGGAAATATTTATATATTACATATACCAAGTAATGCATATACATCAGTTCAATATATTTGCATTGACAAAAAAGTTGTATGACAAATAAAACTACAACTTTCCCTGACATTTCCATTTATTGGGAACGTTCCCGGGAACGATTTTGGAAATCTGGGGAATGTGGGAACGGCACATCACTACACTTGACTGAATTCAGTCACTGACTAAGGGGCGCCGTGATACGGTAAACGCGTGAGGCTTTTGAAATGTAACATCCTATTTTCAATACAGAGGATAGTTGATAATTACCACCATCTTAGGATCCTGTCATCAATTTAATAAAATCTCAAGCTCATCACAAGACTGCAAGACCTTCAGACACCGTAAGCCAATACTGTGTAAGTACATCCGGAACGTAATCAATAGATATTGTAAGCGATAGTTTTTATAACACAATAGACAAATGTCAACTTAACGGAGGTAGATTACCTGCGACCATGATAATTGCAAAGTTTTTGAGACGTTAGGTGTAAAAATAATGTAATAGATGCGATAAAACCGTATTAAGTGATATAATTTAAATGTGTAACAATCGCGAGAACATTATTATAGTGTACATTTAGGCTGGCCTCATTTATGCTACTTAGGGTATGACTGTGTCACTTAGGCTACTGATTCAACCAACTGTGATTGCACTTTTATCTTATAAAAAGAATAAGTAATGTAAAGTATGAAAAAAAATAATGCGTAATATACGACGACATAGTGTGAAATAAACACGGTGTTTTAAAATTGTATTCTTTAGCTCATAAGAGCAACAACTTCGAGCAGACAAAGACTTCATTTTCTAACTTGAAAATTTGCGGAGACAGTTCAGGAGTCAGAGAGAATAGAGGACAAACACGACCGGTAACTAGTAAATAGGAGACCTAAATTACATTGACACTGTGGTGTATTCCGGCGAGCGTTGCGAGTAAATACGGAGAAGAGACGTGATTAAACTGAGCGTTTCAGTACGCCCGCGGCGAGTGAAGAACTGACTTTACAATTCGAAATAGTTTTGTTTTGTAATAAATACTTAATCGTTATTTGCATGATGTGACGTATAATTTTAAGGGTAAATTAAATATACAATATGTAAAGCAAACCCCTCCGATCCTTGAAGGGGTGATTCAGCCCGTCGATAAGAACAACTTTTCCTATGACCAATGCTGGCAAAAAAAATCGAACATTTCTCTTTGGAAATGTATTTTTTTATTTATTAATCAAAATAGTGACGGGTTGCTAGCCGCATCGCCTATTATCATGACCTCTTAGATTATTGCCCAGTTCCTCGATCGGCTTCTACGATGTGCGAGGGAAGAGAAGCAGCTGACAGATTAAAATATTTTTTATGATCTGGTTTAGGAGTAATAGAATAAAATGATGAGTGGGTTTATCTAAACCCCTTAAGCAAAGAAAGTTCGGAGGGCGCAGGCGTAAAAGCAAAATAATCCTGAGGTATGACATGTATATCATATTAATGAATTGAAAAGATTTAAAAAAAATGTTTTTACGCTGCAAAATAATTTAAAAAAAATAACTAAAGCGCCACAATCAGATACTAAACACATAAAAACAAAGGAAGACTAATAAATTAAACTTACTCATTCGTAGTAGCCCAACTTTTGAATTAGTTAATTGGTACATAATCCACCGTGCTCCTTTCAACGTGCTACCAGCGCGATGTAGATGATGCGTAGCGAAATGCGCTACATGCTTGCACTTTATGAAGCCGTGCAATCACAAAACAGGTGATGCAGACTGTCCGGCAAAACTAATGGCTGAAAAAAGATACATCAACACTATAGACTATAATGGCGCCTAAAATTAAGTTTAAGTACTTTTATTTATGTAATTTTAGAAATTAAAAGTTTAGATAGTGCTAGAATTAGTTCATATTGCTTAGACTCATAGCTTTTCAGTATATACCATCATTTTTCTTCTTTAAAAAACTTATCAATAAGAAATTGTTTTTGCAATGTATATATTCATTACTTAATGTACAATAAAACCCATTACCTATATTTCTGATAAGATCATTTTACTAACGTGAAAAATATTTATTTTATTAATTTTATGATTACATAGTATCTTTTTAGTTTGTCGATGGCGAATCCTGGTGACCCGTAACTCAGGTTTCTTGAAAACCTAGCACGGGTACCAGTTCTCCACATAAATTGCTATACTAGTAATTTTATTAATGTATATTATTATTTTAACGTCAATGTCCTTATTTATTACATCATAAACTAAGCTAATGGAGTGTCCTGGTGACCTGTAACACAGGTTCATTGGAAACCTAGCACAGGCACCAATTCCTACTCCACCTCGCTTTTGTTTATTAATATAGGTAGAGAGATCTAGTATTATTTTCTTGTCGCAATTTATATTTTCAAAATGCATTTAGTCACAATTTATAATGTATTTAAACTGGTTTGTGGAGAAAAATAAACGTTTTTTGATTTTGATTTGAGCTATTTTGGAACTTAAAGGCCTGGCACGAGATGATGGCAAGAGACCAGATGGCATGACTCTTGTGCCCTGGAGATTGGGAAGGCCATAAGTGTGGGACCCCACGTGTGTTGACACACTCGCGCGAGGTGGGAAGCCACCTCCATGGCACTAGTTCTAAAGTTGGCGCAGCTGCGGCCACCGCTGACTCCTTTAAACGGCGCAAATATGCATGCCTTGGTAATGGCTACATATTTGCGCCTTCCGAGGTGGAGAGTAGGGGTCCTAGCTGAAGGGGTCCCTTCAGCTCATAAATTATTCGAAATAATAAACAAGCAGCTGGTCGAGGTATCTATCTGGTGACCAAAGGGCTGGCAATTTTTTCGCACAACGCATTATAGCATTGCTATCCAACGTGAAAATGCGGTCAGCCTTTTGGGCGATGAAAATAATGACCTGCGCTGCGTGACATTTATTATTTTAGACTAACTTTTTAGTATACATTGATAAGTTTTACGTAAATAGTTCTAGTTTTTAGTAAGTGTTATATTTTAATTATATAATTATATTATTAGAGGCCATAAAAAAAATTAATCGTACAGAACCCTCGTTATGCTAGTGTGATATCATTAGGCCGGATTTTTTTTTCTCCCAGACCAGCATGAAAATTAAGTATTGAATGTACAGAGAATAAGACCGTTTTCATTGTGACAATACCAAAGCAAGTAAGTGTCCACTTTGCGTCCCATTGTCGTTGTATTTTCCAATTGAGTGGCGGCACTGAATAGATACACACTTATATTTACTATTTCTGCTTATAGTTCAACTTTGGTAATTTTTCCAGGTTTCTGACAATATTATAAGTATTTCATCGTTTAAATTTTAAAAATATGAATTGTGGTCCTTTCTATATGAGAATCAAAATAGTGATGGGTTGCTAGCCGCGTCGCCTACTAGTAATAAAGATAGCAAAATATATCAATATTTTCAAAAATCATCAAATCAAGATCAAAAGTAAGCCCCATAATGATTGCGACGTAAGTTTTTTGACAGCTCCGTGGCGCAGTGGTTAACACGCCAGTCTGCGACACGAGGGTTCGATCGCCGGCCAGGTCAAGATGGAATATGATCTTTTTCAAATTGGCCTGGGTCTTGGATGTTTATATATATATATATGTATCTGTTATATAAATCGTTGCGTTAGTATTCCTTAACACAAGTCTCGAACTTACTTTGGGGCTAGCTCAATCTGTGTGATTTGTGCGTATATATTTAAATGTTTAAACTCCGTAAAGTTCCAAGTTCTTTGCCTGCGTGACATAAATCACGGCGGACGATATTTTATAGGTTTTAATTTTGGAGTTTTACGTCCTGATAACATCTGCGGGCATAATGGCCGCCAGCCTGCGAAGGGTTTACGAGCCCGCTTTATAGCCATAGCTCTCGTTTCCAGTCCGACTGTATTTTAATAGTTCTTTAATTTATATGGTAAACATAAGCAAGTTTGTTTAATATGTAAATTATTCAACTCAATTTCCATCAGCGTTTCAATATTGCAGATACGGCGCGGCGGATTAAAATTACTGTTCTTATTGTATTTGCAAATTATAATTTTGTTTTACAGTAACTGACCCGACGTTGTTTTGTCTTAACTACAAATATACGCCAACTATTATACGACTAGCAATACGATAGGTCACATTTAAAAAGTTAATACATACATACATAGTATCACGTCTTTTTCCCTTGCGGGGTAGACAGAGCCTAGGTCTAAGGACGTAATTGCCACATTTAGCATGCTGGAGGACGTGCAGATGGAAAATAATGGATGGGAACAAATAGTGATGGGTTGCTAGCCGCATCGCCTATTGACATGATTCCGCTGATTTTAGCCCTCGATCGGCTTTTGCGATCTGCGCGGGAAGAGAAGCAGCTGACAGATTCTACGTTTTTTCTTTTCTTCCAGACCAGCATGGAAAAAGTTAATAAGTTCATAAAATGTGATTTCTTAATTTATTTGCATGCCTACTGAACTCATATGAATGTGCACACTATTAATGGTAAACATGTCGGTCTATTTGTAACATATCCATTTAATGTAATTAACATATGTTTATGCAAATAAATTATCTTTATCTTTAAGTTTTTCCTATTTTTCGTGCAACTTTCATATATTAGAACCTTCTCCTTAGAAAAAACAAACACGATTGATGACCAAGAAGGTTCTTATAACGTACTTTATTACTTAACTATCTAGCTTGAACGTCATGAAAATTTTCGACATAAATGAAATACAGGTTTTGTTTTTTGATCATGATATGAGAACAAACTAGTATACCTAATTGATAGTAGTTAACATAACATAGCCAGTAGCCTCCTCCAATAGCTTTTGATGACTCTCTTTGTAGAAACTTCAGTTCCTTTTTTAACATAAAGCTATTTGGTGCATAGTTAGGAGAAGCATTGATAAGTCGTCATGTGTTGGATGTGAAACATTTAAAGCGGCGGTTAGACCGATTGTTGGCGTGGGCGTGGCGACGCGTCACCATGGCATGTATCGCCATAGCATGCGTCGCCATGGCATGCGTCGTCATGGCATGCGTCGCCACGCTATATCATAATAACCTATATGTATGTCGTAGTATGTATGTACAAAGTAATTTCAATGTTTCACATCTACCAGCCGTCCTGCAACGACTTACAATTTCTTGATGTTACACATCTATGGCAGTGGTCTAAACCGGCTTTTGGCGTGGTGCCGCGTCACCACGCCATGCGTCGCCACGCTACAAGGTATGATAGTATGTGAAGTGGGTGTGTAGTGTGTATTATATATGTACAAAGTAATTTCAATGTTTCACATCTAGTAACTGGTAACCGCGACAGCTAACAATATTTTTTACTCTAACACAATTTCACAACCGTTCACTGCCTAATTTTAAAATAAATAATAACAGCTGAATAATAATAATATAATAATAATCTTTATTATTTTTCTCTCACATAGAAGTAATAGTAATATGCTAACAAAATAAGGTGCACCATGTAGATACAAAAATGGATCTATGTGAGAAACTGGTGTCTGTACTAGGAAGACCTGTATGACAGATTACCAGCCTCTCCAACACTGAACCAGGTGTATACCATACAGGTAATTTACAGTTACATATATATTTCTTAAAAGTTCGTTGTAGTGAATGATGACATCTGCAACTTGATTGGAACTTAAAAGTAATAAAGATAAAGATAAAAGCAAAACAAGGTACCCATCACAAATCTAAACTTGCCAGGTTACTGTGAAAGATCACTAATCACTAGTGATCAAATTGGTAATATTTTATTTTATGAGGGATAGGAAGGAATATTTTATTGTATAAGATTACAGTTAAGTGGGAATAACAAGTAAGTTTTCAGTTTCGTCATAATCGAGGGATTTCAGCCAATTAGTGACAGCTTTTTTACAAATTATTTTGGTTAAGTGATATATACGAACGGCTCTATTAATTTTATTATATAGATATTTGCCCAGAAAACCGAAGAATCTTTGAGCAAATGTAGTGGACCATAAATTTAGTTGGGCTACTCTATAATTACGGCGTCTATGTGCGAAAGCTTGGGGATTATAAACAAGCCGGGAGTGTTGCCTTAGGTTAACGTTAAAGCCTTAGAATAGTCAATATGCAGACAAAATATTCATCAAAATGCATAAAAGTGCAATTTTTCCGCAGCCGGCGAGCGCCGAGAAAGAACTGAATTAACTGGCGGACAACAGATAACCGAATTTGCATAACTGGTGCGCGCGTAACCTGATTTGCAACGACGGGTTAACGCGGAAATACTGCTTGACGGTTTTATTGACTGTTAATTGTTTGTGCATAGTTAGACATTATTCATGTATGTGTATTTTGTATTTACAATAATGTTGGGTGTTAAGCAGAAATTTTATATTCTAAGTCACTCATTTAGATGTTTGGCCTGGTTATTTCTTTGCTGGTTTTTTTTTACGGTTTTAGTTTACGGTGCAAAAGGTGATTAACTCAGGCTACAGTCTATTCGTATTTTTTGTTTAGAAAAGTGAGTTATAACACTCACTGCCCTTTTACCAATAGGATAAATGTGTTTTTGGATCGTAATAGACAGATATACATTTTCATAGAATATAGCAATGATTTTCTTCAGGATTACCACAATGATTGAAATTAAAGCAGCTACTTATAAAAAAGTTGTGCGAGTTGAATTTCTTATAGCTGTTTTTATGATAATTTCAAAATTCAAGTAAGAAATAATAAAACTTTAAACATGGTAAATTTTGATTGTTTTGGACCCCATAATTCATGAATCACTCCTGATTCAGCCCGTCGCTTTGAACAACTTTTTTCAAAATCAATATATTTTATTGACTTTTCCATACAAATTGACCAGCCAACTGAATATTTTTATGGAAATTTAATGTTTTTGAGTTTCGAGCAATGGTCCAATAGGTTGTTCATATCGACATGCTGAATCACTCCTTTATGGGTTCAAAACGATCAAAATTTCACCGTGTATTAGTAGATAGATATTTTGTAATATATTTGATTCCATTTAGTCTTATAAAAGGTAACTTTGGTATTACATTGAATTTAATAAGACCAATATTAAATAACACAAGTAAAGTTTCAATAAAAAGGTTGAATACCTCTGCAAATATGCATACAAAATGTGAGTACATAAAACAATTTTTAACTTTTCGCGATTGTATGGTAAGGGGTCGACCCTCGGGGATTAAGGGCGCATATTACACTCTGTAAGCAACCCTGAGGCTTTAAAACCACTTTTATCTCTTGTGACGACTAATGGAGACTTTGATTAGAGATTTAGTAGTAGCTGTAATAATTATGCCTTAATTACTTTAGTTGTTCGTAGGAGACCCAAACGTATTAATGACCAGTGAAATGGAGATGAGCAGAATTGCTCATTTAACTTTCCGGGGAGTATGGTACGTACGCGTACTAAGTTTGTTTATTGTTTTTGTGCGTGTAAGGTCTTACGCAGACCGCGGATAGTGGCGGATAAAACGTCTGCGGGTGCGCTCTTATTAGTATGAGAATTAGGTTGCAATTTGTACGCGTGTATCTGGCAAGCGATATAAAATATTACGTGGACAAAGTGCAACCTTATAAGAGCGCGCCCGCAGACTTTTGTCCAACACTGTCCGTCGTCTGTGTTAGGCCTAAGTGACAAATAGTAGTGTCAGATTTCACAAACTGTTTAAAGACAGCTGACATAAACCCGGTATCAATGATTTAACGTACATTCCAGGGCATAGAGGACCTCGAGATATTTTTACCACAAATGGTAAAACACGACACCAAAACGAACTTATTTCTGAAGGTTAAGTATTTTTGTAATCAACCATTAGATGGCCCTCCCTACTGTTAAACACTTGATTGAAAAAATAATACGAAGAACGATCATATAATTGGAAATCCCTTTTTTAATTAGCGCTAGAAGAATGATAATGTTCTTAAATAATTAAAAAATCAATAATTTTACTGCGACATTTTCCACAAAGTTTACACAGTATAAACTATTTTGATATCTCAGCTGCAATATAGTAGTTTCAACAAAACCTATACTGCAGTATTTTGACTATAAATATGAATAAACTACTTATGTTTTTATGGCTACAATTTTATATTTTAATGATAAAAAATCAAAACTACTCTTTTTTACTTTCGTGTAACATTTGGAAAAAAATTGATACTTGAATTTGGTTTAGGACAGCCGCTTTATCGTAGTGCGTTGTAGCATTTGTTTGTGCTACGTGCTACGCCGTAGCTGTTTTGTAGCATTGGTATGTCCTACGCCCCGTAGCTGCGTTGCAATATTCGTTTATGCTACACTACCGACCAGCCCCGGCTACGCACGGGTGCAATAAATTATACATATAAAACTTCCCCTTGAATCACCCTATCTATTAAAAAAAACCGCAAGCATACATTGGGACAGACAGCGAGAAGCGACTTTGTTTTACACTATGTAGTTGTATTGTTGTTACATTTGCCATAATTTCGTTCCTCGTAGTATATTTTTTCTTCTTTTCGAGTAGGTGTCAAACCGTTAAAAATACATTATTAAATTATGTACTGCAAAAATTTTGCTACCTTAATAGCATTTGTTTTTTTTATGTACATATATATGACAGCAAAAGAGCAGACGAGCCACCTGATGGAAAGTGGTCACCGTCACCCATGGACATCTGCAACACCAGAGGAGGTGCAGATGCGTTGCCGACTCTAAGGATACCTGTAAACACGCCTTTTGAAGGACCCCAAATCATAGCACACAGGGAAAACTTTGGGAGGGAGTCCATTAGCAGCCATTTTTATAGATGGCTAGCTCCGTGGCGCAGCGGTCAACACGCCAGCCTGCTACACAAGAGTGCCCGGGTTCGATCCCCGGCCAGGTCAATTGCAAATTATTTTGCAAATTATGCGTATTTCATTTTGATTAGGATGTTATAAGTTCCACATATTAGTATGTCTGTGACATAGTAGCCACTTAACGTTTAAACGGATTTTAATGAGGTTACTTTATTTTAGACCAAAAATAAGCAAGCTGGGTTCTTAGCTACAGTTAGTGGAATTTGGACTATTTTGAACAAGAGTTAATCTGAATCGAAGGCATCCTATTAAATGTTATAATTAAAGCATTGATTTTTACTTCAAATAAACCAGTCATAAGGAATAGTATGTTTAGTATGTGTATCCAGGGCCAGGCGAGGTCGAAATTTGTTAAATTTCGCCTTTTTAAAAATCTAATATTTTAGGAATTTGATAAATAATTTTATTTCTTAATTAAATACAACATACATGAAATTTGATTACTAAGAAGTATTTTATGCTTTATTCTTATAATATTACTCGTAAAAGCAGCCGTCATAATTTCGAGTAGGTGTCACGGTCAATCGACCATGCACACCCTGGTGTCAGAGTTCTTTGGAACCGCCTCTCGGTTTATGACGTGCTTCCTTTAACGACTACCAGATAGCAGCCGGGACCAACGGCTTAACGTGTCTTCCGAAGCACGGAATCATCTTTATTATCAGACAATCAGGTGATTCAAGCCTGCAATGTCCTAACCAAACTGGAAGCAACTTAACAAAGTATGCTTCCCGTGAGAATCGAACCCACGACCCCTGTGTCTACAGGCAAACGCCTTAACCGCTGGACCCCGGAGGCAGTGAGAAGCAGCCGTAAAATGACATCACTCTCAGAAAATCTACAATTCAAGTTAATGAATTCAAACTGATAAATCGCGGAAATAATGAAATTAGTTTGTAATGTTTTTCAGATAAAATCATTACAGTTAGTTAACTGTAATCAAAATTTCAAAGATTAGCTCAGAGTAGTTCTAGAAACTATTATACATCAAAAAGCAATTAAACAAGTGAAACAAATAGTCCGTTTCCTGATTCTCGTTTTTATTTTTCATTCAAACGAGCAGTTGCCATTAAAAGGTCCGGAGTTTGCCTTTCGGAGCTCTTTCAGGGACCGCGAGTAAGTGTTTGCATGTGTGTGATATCATACGTCTAGACTCTAGAATTACAAACAGATAGAGCTGCCTTTTTAAAGTTAGCCTTAATTTAATATTGTAACTGTGAATAATACAAATATGCCAATCGTTTTAACTAAATCAAATCTATACATATAACTAGCTGTTGCCCGCGGCTCCGCCCGCGTTAATGTCGTTCCCTTGGGAACAGTAGAAAAGATAAAAATTCCATACAAACACCTGCCCCTTTGCTTTTTCCCCTTAAGGGGGAATTTAATACATTTCACCTGCATAGATCTTTAGCCCTTAAGGAGGGGATTTTGCCTATTTCACCTACACAGATATTTTTTTATTGTAATGGAGAACTTCTTATTGTCTAAGTTATATTTCTAAGTAAATAAAAAAATCCATAAATTCGACCATTTTAGCTACACAGATCATTTTAATTGTAATGTTAACATATATACTTATTTTTATACTTCTATGTCCAGAAATGAGAAAATTTCCATACAATCCCCCCCCCCCCCCTTTAACCCCTTAAGGGGGAAATTTTGTACATTTCACCTAGACAGATCTTTTTTAATTAACCTAGAACGTATATACTTATTTTCATACCTCTAAGTCTAGAAATGGAAAAATTCCATACAAACTTTACCCCCTATTTATCCCTTCAAGGGAGAATGTTGTCTGGTTCACCTAAACAGATCTTTTTTAATTTTAATTGAGAACTTGCGTACCTACTTTCAAACTTCTAAGTCCAGAAATGAGAAAATTCCATAAAACTTCACCCCTTTGATTTTCTAAAAATCCTTTCTTAGTGCTCATTTACATCATAAAAAGAATCCCTGTGCCAAATTTCAAGTTTCTGCGCACAGTAGTTTCGGCTGTGCGTTGATATATAAGTCAGGTTTGCCTTTGGCCCGCGGCTCCGCCCGCGTAAGTGTCGATTTCTCAGGAACAGTAGAATTACCCGGAATACATTAGTTTATGACTTTCAATGAAACACCTTAATATTTAATTTCTAAACTAACTTCAAAAACGGAAAGTTTCATACTAACTTTGCATCCCCGTTATATCTCCATAAGGGATGATTTTTGAGTAAAATATTTTACTCGTGTTTCATACCTTTCAGTAAAGAACCTTCATGCTGAATTTCATTCGAATAACTTCAAAAACAACAAAGTTTCATACTAGTTTAGTTGTGGTAGAGCCACGCTACCGGCAATATTAAATTTTGCTAGTAGCATGAATGGGCCGGCTCGTCCGGGGAAGTACCACACTCTCACAGAAAATCGACGTCTAAGTAGGAGCTTTACCGCTTCTATGCTTCGTTCGGTGAGTGAGAGAGTCGGAGGCCCATCCTTCCCCCATTTCCTCCCCGCATGTCCTTTCCCCAACTCCTTGAAAGGCCGGCAACGCTCCTGTTACACCCTGGTGTTGCAGTTGTCCATGGGCAGCGCTGGTCGCTTACTATCAGGTGACTCGCTTGCTCGTTTGCGGCCCTAGAACATAAAAAAAAAAAAAAAAAATACTAACTTTGCAACCCGTTTTTCCCTCTAAGGAGATGAATTTCCAAAAATCCTTTTTAGTGCTCCCCTACGTTATAAAAGGAACCCCTGTGCAAAATTTCAAGTTCCTAACCCTTATAGTTTAGGCCCTGCGTTGATATGTCAGTGAGTCAGTCAGCTTCTCCTTTTTTTTTAGTATGGATTACTATGGATAGTATGGATAGGTATAATGCTGTCGGATAATGATGATGAATTGACTTTGGATTTAAATTTTCTTATGTCACTTATTGTTTTATTTTATTTTTGCTATATGTTTGCAGGCAAACTCATGCCTTGAGTTCATTCAAATGACGATAACTTTTTTTTTAATGAACCGATTTTGGTGAAACAAACTTTAAATGTTAAACTGAGTTAAAACAAAGCAATTGGTGAAAGTTTGAAGTAAATCGGTTCAGTATTTTCGGAGATAATCGTGATCATACATACAGACAGACAGACAGACAGACAGACAGACAAGAAATTCCAAAAAAAATTTTTTGCTTTCTATTATTCTTTTTAAGTGTCCCTCTATCCATTTCAGTCAAAAATTCGAAATGTACAGACAAAATAATTTTACTGTTTTATTATATGTATAGATAAAACAGTAAAAATATTTTGTCTGTACATTTAGAATTTTTGCCTGAAATGGATAGAGGGACACTTAAAAAGAATAATAGAAAGCAAAAAAAATTTTTTTGAATTTTTTGTCTGTCTGTCTGTCTGTCTGTCTGTATGTATGATCACGATTATCTCCGAAAATACTGAACCGATTTACTTCAAACTTTCACCAATTGCTTTGTTTTAACTCAGCATAACATCTAAAGTTTGTTTCATCAAAATCGGTTCATTAAAAAAAAAGTTATCGTCATTTGAATGAACTCAAGGCATTAGTTTGCCTGCAAATATACACTGGTGAATTTTTTATCGTTTTGGACCCTTAAAGGGGTGACTCAGACCATCAAAATGAACAACATTTCCTATGAGAACAATGCTGGGAAAAAAAATCGACATTCCCATACAAACTTGCCGGGCGGCGGTACTCTTTTTTAAGGAAATGACGTATTCTTTTTTTAGTTCCCATCATTGGTCCCATAGAAAAAATTGTTCATATTGATGACCTGAGTCACCCCTTTAAGGGTCCAAACTGTTCCTGAGGGATGGACACTAACGGCGGCGGCGTAGCCGTGGGCAAACGGCAAACCAACCAAAACTGCTGCGCCTAGAAACTTGAAATTTGGTACAGGAGTTCTTTTAATGATGTGAGTGAGCGCTAAGAAAGGATTTTTAAGAAATTTAACTTCTAAAGGGGTAAAATTTATATGGAATTTCCTTATTTCTGGACTTAGAAGTATGAAAGTAGGTATATAATACTCGATTAAAATTAAAAAAGATGTGTGTAGGTAGATGAAATTTGCAAAAATTCCCCCTTAAGGGGTAAAATGGGCGATATTTTCCCCTGAAGGGGTAAAATAGCGGGGTAAAGATTGTATTGGAATTTACTTATTTGTAGACTTAGAAGTATGAAAATAGGTAAATAAATTCGCAATAAATTCACAATTACAATTGAAAATATACATACATATAATAAAACAGTAAAAATATTTTGTCTGTACATTTAGAATTTTTGCCTGAAATGGATAGAGGGACACTTAAAAAGAATAATAGAAAGCAAAAAAATTTTTTTTGAATTTTTTGTCTGTCTGTCTGTCTGTCTGTCTGTCTGTATGTATGATCACGATTATCTCCGAAAATACTGAACCGATTTACTTCAAACTTTCACCAATTGCTTTGTTTTAACTCAGCATAACATCTAAAGTTTGTTTCATCAAAATCGGTTCATTAAAAAAAAAGTTATCGTCATTTGAATGAACTCAAGGCATTAGTTTGCCTGCAAATATACACTGGTGAATTTTTTATCGTTTTGGACCCTTAAAGGGGTGACTCAGACCATCAAAATGAACAACATTTCCTATGAGAACAATGCTGGGAAAAAAAATCGACATTCCCATACAAACTTGCCGGGCGGCGGTACTCTTTTTTAAGGAAATGACGTATTCTTTTTTTTAGTTTCCATCATTGGTCCCATAGAAAAAATTGTTCATATTGATGACCTGAGTCACCCCTTTAAGGGTCCAAACTGTTCCTGAGGGATGGACACTAACGGCGGCGGCGTAGCCGTGGGCAAACGGCAAACCAACCAAAACTGCTGCGCCTAGAAACTTGAAATTTGGTACAGGAGTTCTTTTAATGATGTGAGTGAGCGCTAAGAAAGGATTTTTAAGAAATTTAACTTCTAAAGGGGTACAATTTATATGGAATTTCCTTATTTCTGGACTTAGAAGTATGAAAGTAGGTATATAATACTCGATTAAAATTAAAAAAGATGTGTGTAGGTAGATGAAATTTGCAAAAATTCCCCCTTAAGGGGTAAAATGGGCGATATTTTCCCCTGAAGGGGTAAAATAGCGGGGTAAAGATTGTATTGGAATTTACTTATTTGTAGACTTAGAAGTATGAAAATAGGTAAATAAATTCGCAATAAATTCACAATTACAATTGAAAAAGATCTGTGTAGGTCTATATTATAAATGCGAAAGTAACTCTGTCTGTCGTTTTTTTTACGCTTCAACCATTGAACTGATTTGGATGAAATTTGGTATGGAGGTGTAAGGCCCGAGGAAGGACATAGGGTATGTTTGATTCCGGGAAATTCTACTGTTCCCGAGGGATCGACACTAACGCGGGCGGAGCCGCGGGCAACAGCTAGTCTATAATATAAATATAAATATATACGGACAAATCACACCGATTGAGCTAGACCCAAAGTAAATTCAACTTATTCATGCTTTGTTACCTTATTCATGCTTCAACCACTAAATAAAATTTGATTTGGAGGTGGATTGAGGTTGGGGAAGGAGAAAGACATAGAATACCCATTAATACTGACATAGGATTAATCCCCGAAAGATATACTAATCTGGAGGGATTTATATGTAAGCGAGAGGCGCTGCGGGCGAAAGCTAGTAGTTATACAAAAGTTAACAATAGTCAACTTATACAAAAGTAGATTGTAGGATTCCACGATATTTGTACGTAATATATATTTATGTACAAGGAGCAGTTTCTTTATTTAATTAGTAATTATGTAGCGTATGTAACTATATTATTTGTGTATATGTAGTTAATATAATTTTCCATATGTATGTAATATTGCATACATACATGTCTATAATGTGAGGTACATTCTGCACATAATATTCATGGACATATTTATAAATTTCAATAATATGATATAACTTTTGCGTATTTCATTTTGATTAGGATATTTAATTAGATCAATGTATAGGTACTCCACATATCTAGTTTCTAAAAAAACTAAAATTGTGAGTTCACGTCGCTTGGAGAAAATGTTTGTTATCGCTTCTTCTGCACTCCGCTTTGGAAGCGGCACTAAACTTCGCCATGAGTAAACCACTGACGTCAACAATTGTTGTAAAGACAGGCAATAAATAGGTGTTCGAAGAAACCTATATTAAATAAACGGTAACTATATATGGAATTCACACGAACGTTAGGAACCTAAATTTCCAAACAAAAGATCTTTTAGCCTGAGTAAATATATACTCTTAATATAGAAAGAAAAAAAAAGAAAGAAAGAATGAAAAACTTTATTCGGCAAAAAACAATAGCAACAATAAATGAAAAATACTTAAGAACTATACCCACAAAAGTTTATTGCCGAAAAGGCAGCCAGCTCAGCTTTATGCTGATGGCGGTGATCCACAGCGCTGAATTTTAGCTGATATCAAGGAGGACGTAGGTTAGATGGCTTAACTATACATATATGATATTATAACAAGCATAACTTTTTAAAATATATTATTATTATACTATGTGCTAAGTATCTTCTGATTTTTGCGTCTTCAGCGTTTGCGACATCTTCAGCATTCGCAACGTGATTGAGTTACAAACATCGGAACTTTCGCTTTATACTTTAAAATGAATACCGTAGTAATGGTTATTTCACTGCGACGTTTGCATTGGGTTTACGATTCAATTTATCGAAACTATGTAAATTTATCCTAAGCGGAAATGAAACTTACTTTGTATGTTTCATGTTAGAACTTGCGTAACTATAACTTTAGAATTTTTAGTACGGGGTGTTCATTGATATTCAATATTCCCTATTATCTTTTATGATTTCTATCTTTTCGTGTGTGTTATACCTACCACTAGTATCAGATTTGATTACCTGCTTAAAACATCTAAGCCAAGTTAACAGCGAATAATCTTTTTGTGCCCTTTGCAGTAGAAACCCCTGGCCATGGGGCACTGAAGCCAGAGCCTTAGTTACTGAGATTTCAGCGCGCCTCCGAGACGTCACTCGCCAGTCCCAAGAGCTGGTAGTTACTTTGCGCAGAGAATTGCCATCTAAGTGCAGAGGGGTAATGTCGCCACCCTTCCTCGCGGCGACGGGTTGGTATCCCTTTTTTATTTATAGTTTAATTTCATCAGCCAATTCTATCAGGAATTCTTTGTTGTAGTTTTTTTTATGGCTCTTTATTTTGTAGATTTATATAATATTAATAACTGAGAGCTAATATAATATAATTTATTGCATGCTGTGTTCACTCTGAGAAGTTTGTTCAATTTTCATGTTTATATGGCTTTTCGTTTTTATTGTTAGCAATGCTTGTAACAACCAGTTTGTGAACCAAATAAATAAAAAAAAAATGTATCTTAAGAGTCGGCAACGCACCATGCAACGCATCACAGTAGAAAGATGTCACTCCAAGGGAGGCGCTGCAGTGGTGACATCATCGGAATGGACAAAGAAATAGTGAAGGCTTAGTAGAACGGCCCACCGGCATTCTTTTGGTAGGGGTTGGAATACTAAAAAGGGTTACATTACATTACATACAATCGCATTGTTTTCCTTGCAGGGTAGATAGAGCCCAGGTCTTTAAGACCTAAAAGTCACGTTTAGCATTTTGGTGGGCGTTAGGTGGAAAACAGAATCAAAATACTGATGGTTTGCTAGCCGCATCACCTAAAAAAGATTATAATTTCAAGACTAATATCTTGCAACTCTGTGGTAACATATCGCACAGAGCGCGTGTGAGCGGTGACTCGACACCTGACTGAAGACATCTCTCCGTGTTTATTCGCGCCATTCACCACAAATAGCATACAGATAGCATCGTTTAGTTGAGATTAAATTGTTTTTTTACAAGCTTTTATTAAACTTGCAATGTTTGTATATATGTAGCTATGTTTGTTCTGGTGGAGTCTTGCAACTCAATTTTGAAGCAGATATCTTCCACCGACTGAGCGGAAATGTTGTATACTTGTTTAGTTTGGATGACAATGCATGGTTAGCTGTGTGATGTTATTCTAAATCCAACATGGCGGAACACCCTAGATGGCGGACTAGCCATTAATGATGTACTCCGATAATATGGATATCAAATGAAAGGGCTCGCTGAAAATAACTCAGACTATAAAGTGATACATATAGCCGTGTGGTTTCCGGCAAAGTAGAATAAGACCACTCCTAGTCGTGAGAGGTGACTTAGGAAATACAAGCTAAACAAAGCTCATATACATCAATGAGACCTCTCCAACTCGTCTGGCCAGCGAAGAGAGTGTAGGCCAAATAATTTGTCTGCTCTGGCAATTATGGCTCCGATAGTACAGAGAGGGTCTTGCTCCTGCAGTGGAGACTAAAAAGACTGATGATGATGATAAAGTGATGTAAGTACATAAAAGCATATTTTTAAAAAGTTTTTACTTTTAATTCTATTTACTGCAGTAAAGTGAATTATGTCGATTTGTTGCGCTTTGACTTCAAAAAATTAAGATTCGATTTTTAATGACTCTGTGACATCAGATTTTTTTGCATTCTTTTTTCAATCTTTCTGATTGCAGTTATGGTTAAGTGTGATTGACAAAAGTTTGTAAATATTGAGTCAATGACCAAGAGGGCCATTTAAAAAGACTCCGCACTCTCATTTTCATCCATTGAGTTGGCTTGTGAAGTAGTATATGAGTCGGCCTTTAATTATGTTATTGCGTTCAATAAAGTAAGAAATTGCGACTGTTATTAAATTGCTTTATGAAACATTTTAACTTTAAGAAGCAATAACATCACCTGGATATTAGAAAAGTCATTACTTATATTTCTGGTGGAATTTTCAAATGTGAAAATGTTTTCTGGGTGTATAGAAACAAGATTCATTTTAAAAATTGCATCCTAAAAGTCCTTTGTGTTTTTGAAATATTACATATTAATCAATTCAAATAGATCATACATAATTTTAGTAAGTTCCTGATATTACTTTGAAATACTCGCCTCATCACAAAGTTGCTTGAAGACAAAGGCGACACCTTAGGAATTCCAATGATACTGTGCTCAATATCACAGTAGATTGCGCTACTACTATGCAGCTTCTATCTAAATCAGAATGAGACGTAACCAAAATACGTAACTACTGAAATTTATTCGCGATGTTTACTAGTAACGTACTGTTTTATTTCCAATAATATTACAATTAAAATTAAATATTTACTAGCTACAAAACTAAAAATTAATTAAATCTATAATAAAAACTTACCTATAAATAAAACCTATCTATAAATAAAAACCTACCTATAAATAAAAAATGTCACGCAGGTCACTGCCCTGCGGTAAAGTGCCCAGAAGACTGGCAGCATTGCCACGTTGAATAGCAATGCTTATTCGTTGAGCAAGTTACCAGCCATCTGGTCATGCGACACCTCGACCAGCCTTTTGCTCACAAACTTGAAAAGTTTGTGAGCTAGTAACTAGTTATAAAATATTCTACTTTAAAGTTATTCTGCCCTGGAAAAAATACAAACTAGTATTTGAATAAAATAAAGTCTAAAAATATTAACCAATCAAAACTATTCACACTAAATAGATTTATCAAACAAAAAGAAAGCTTTAACAGAATAATAATACTTTGAAAATTCTATCTTTCATAAAACAACAGTGGCGTAACCTTTAGTTAAAAACAACACCATATGTTAAGAAAACCCAGTCTAGGTCTTGAAGGGAAGATTCATTATTAAAGATCAGGGAACTCCAAAAAATGGACATTCGCAAACATAAATATTCGCAGTATGAATAGGAACATCAAACAAATTTTAGTTCCCAGCATTTCCATTGGAAAAGTTGTTTATATCGACGGGCTGAATCACCCCTTCAAGGATCGGACAGGGTTATCTTGACATATTGTAAACCTATCTTCACTTTGTCCATTTCAATTGATAACTTACTGGTGGAAACGGCGTAGTTCTTGCTAAATTAAATTTCGAAGATTTTTTAATTTGTGTAAAAACATAAAAAATATGATAGAATTTACACAGTATGGTCTTTTAGTTTAAGAGTTCCATAGACCACATTTTGACTCCATCGTGACACCAACTCTATGGTATATTAATATTGCAATAATATCAGACTTAGTACAGAAGTATAGAAATATTCAGCTGAACTGGTTATTGATAAATACTTAAAGTTTTGTTGTAAGATGAAACCGAACTCAAAAATTATAAACAAATATAAAAAATTGCAAGTTAAATAATAAAAGCTTGTACAGTCAAAGCAAAAGGTAAAATATTATTTGTCATTATCATACTTTATGCAAGTGTATATTCTGATTCTGATTCATTCAATCTAAAAACCACAATTAACAAATTGTTAGAGGTAAGTAAAGCATTATTAAATTGTTTTAAGATACATAAAAATGCTCGGTATATTATTGAAATTGAAAATATGTGATGAAAAAGTACTCGCCACAGGTAGTAATTCAAACCAAGTGCCCAAGTGTGCTGTCCACTACACCATCGTGGCTTTAAATCACCGTGTCGTTAACTCATTTGAAGTCACGGTAGTGTAGTTGGCAGCACACAAAATTTATAAGTTTATGAAGAACTTTTGTCTAAGGATTGCAGCCGCCAGTTGAATGACGGCTGATTTAATTTCACCGGAGAGCGTCGCCGGCAGATATAATGCTCAACTAAATAATGCGGACATCCCTCAGCCCCTGCCCGCCGCGCACCACCCCCGCCCCAGATTAATCTTCCACATATCTCAATGTCACCTGGGGTTGCAAATGACGCAAAAAATAACAATAAATACGCGCAATACTGTACATTTTGAAAATTTTCCGACACGGTGACTTTCGTGATAAGCAGTATCCAGAAAGTCAGAATAATAAATTATTATTATTCTGACTTTCTGGATACTGCTTAAATATATTAATAATAATTTGCGGTATTTGGTTATGGTTATTATTCAGTAAGAAAATTATAGTTTTATATAATTTGTTTTGCTTTGCATTTAGCATGTTGTTTTGCTACCTTTTTTTTAGAGTTCCGTACCCAAAGGGTAAAAACGTGAACCTATTAATATGGCTCCGCTGTCTGTCTATCCGTCCGTCTGTCACCAGGCGGTATCTCATGAACCACGATAGTTAGACAGTTAAAATTTTCACAGATGATGTTTTCTTTGCCTCTATAACAACGAATACTAAAAAATAGAATAAAATAAATATTTTTGCTCGTTTTGCTCGATATTGATAACGACAACAGGTAGACGCTTGAAATATTCACAGAAAATTGAGTTAATATTAACTTTAGAAATAAATAATTAAATTAAATATATATATATATATTTATTCCCATACAACAGACATGATCTTTTGCCGTTTTTTTTAAGATAATGGTACGGAACCCTTCGTGGACAAGACCGAATCGTACTTAGCCGGTTTGTAATATGATAATGATTTTTTTTTCAAAAAGGACACGGTACTTTACACCGCTACGGTGTAGAAACTATAATACATTGTGCCAAACCAGTTTTGAAATTAATTTTTATAGTTTTGAGTTTATCCGCAATATAAGACGTCAAAATCTTTGTTCTTCATATTCTTAGCTAATATTATAACTACGAAAAAAGTGTTTATTTATTTATTTCATATGTCCAACCCATGGCTAGCGAGGAGAGTGTAGGCCAAATCCTCTGTACAGAGAGGGTCATGCTCCTGCAGTGGAGACTAAAAAGACTTGATGATGATGATTTATTTATTGTTACGCTTTCACGGTTTAACTTCTTAGATACATAAATAATAAATATACAGTTTATAAATTTACCGCCGACATTCTTTTGACGAACTGACTTAATAAATCGATTATAAGGGTGACTCAACCCATCAAAATAAATCTTTTTTTTTTTTCATTTTAATACTAATTGCCGGGCCGGCCGAACACTTTTGTATGAAAATAAAAAATGTTGTTTTGAGTTTCCAGGTCTCTTAAGACAATTCATTTTGACGGGCTGAGTCACCCCTTCACGGGAACGCCGTTGGTTATGTTACACGCTGTATAGATAAACAAATATCTAAGACCTAGGCCAATCTGAATAGATAACTTATCATCTTGACCTGACCGGGGATCGAACCCGGGACCTCTGGAGCAGCCTGGCATGTTGGCCAATATGTCACGGAGTTTGTCAAGTAGCATCAAGCATATCCACTGGTTTGTTAATGTATGTCTAATTTTTTTAAAATAAAAATAAAATACCTACGACTGACTATAAAGGCAAACAACACAACAATTATTTACTTCTAACTACTATTCGGGTCAAAGAATCAAATCATAACTCAGAAAAGTTATGAATCCTATTTAATTCCTGGAAAATATATGGTGTAAACAAGCCGAAATGCCCGAAAATACACTCGTTTCGTTTTTACGAGTCGACGGCAAAAGTTGAGTGTTTAAGAGCGGCGCGACTCTTTTATTTCACTTGACACACTTCCCGAATTCTCGACTTACATCTCACGCGTCCAAAGTGGGCTCTGGAGGTGATTATGTATAATTTTTCATCGTTGTTGTGTGTATTTCGTCCGTCTTTTGCATAATGGAAGATTTAAAAAATCGGTAAATACCGATTTTAATCGACGAAATTTAAGCTTATAGGCAAGCTAATATTTAATGGTGGATTAAAAGAATTAATAGGATTAAAACCAATTTTAATCCTTCTTATTTTACATATCTGAAATAAATATATACATACACATCACACAGATTGTGCTAGCCCCAAAGCCCCAAGACCGTATTTACTTACAAGTACTTACTCAACGATGCTATATGTTATAATAAAAACATATATAGATGAACAACCAAACCCCGGGTCAATCAGAAAATATCGTTTTCCACCTTGATCTGACCGGGGATCAAAACTAGAACCTCTAGTGGGACAGCTTGGCATCTATACAGATTGTGTGAATGTGGGGATGTTTGTACTCCTTCATGCCAAAACTCCTTGATGAATATAGTTAGGCTTAGCGCAACCTCCTTGTCGGTGATCACCGGTGGCCGTGGTCCGTTTGCGCTGAGTTTTATAGTTTAAACATAATAAATAAATAAAATAAATTTAAATTATGCAAATGAAGTATGCACAATATATACATTATACATATCTACACGTATCTCTTGATACCTGTATCTTGAAATATATTCTATTTTACAAAGGAAAAATTTGATTGTTTGTTTGTAATGAAAACCCGAAAATCACTAAACCGATTTAAAATTTCCGTTACCTACCGAAAGGGACATTATCAGCAAGTGATTTTTTCTAATGTTAAAACAAAGATTGAGGATTCAATTATTTATATTATAGATTAACTCAAAGTCACACAACTTACTAAACTGATTTAAAAAAAGAATTGGCTATTGTAAGCTGCATTATCAACGAGTAATACCTATGTGCTAATCATTATTAGGAATAAAGTTTGTCATTAATAAAAACTTTATTACATCAACATCGGCTGTTTTGTCCTGAATTAAAGCCGATGTTCGCGTCGACGTTTGCGGATTTGAATCACAGCCAGACCAATATCCAGCGGAGCGACAAATCAGCACTTCGATATTGCCTCCATTTGGGCACCACCTCAATAAATGGAAAATAAGATTTTTCATTGCGACCCAAATGGTACACGTGTGGAAGGAAAGGTGTGATCACGAAAATATTTTTTCTGTGTTGACAGTTTGGTAAATTGTGTATACCTAAGGAAAATGTGTGTAATGTCTTTCATCCCATACAAGGTCGGAAGTCGGTTAAATATTGAATTACAAGGCGTAATGTAATAATTTTTAGAAAAATCTCTCTTCACTGTCCGTCTGTCTGTCACCAGGATGTATGGTCGCAGGTAGACTAAGTTGACATTTGTCTATTATGTTATAAGAACAAGAACTATGCAAAACAATATTAACTGATAAAGTTCCGGATGTACACAGTATTACCTCACGGTGTCAGAAGGCTTTGCAATTTTGTGCTGAGTTTGAGATTTTATTAAATTGATGACAGAATCCCAAACTGGTAGTAACTGCCAACTATCCTCTCTATTGACAGTAGATGTTTTTACATTTCAATAGCCTAACAAAGCATTCTTAGAATGTATGTTTTCTTTTGAAAGGACTTGAAGATTATCGAAACGCATGTATAAACGCAATAAAACCGTTATAAGTGATTTAATTTAAGATTTTGTTATATTTAGTGTTTTATTCTGCATTCACAATACTCTTTGATATACTCTTATTAAATTAAGTGATAAAATATGGTGTGAAAAATTCATGCAGGCGGGGCTTGAACCACACCTTAGGTATAGACCTAGCCCTAGAACTAGACCTAGGTCGTACATAGGTACGACCTACGCTCTGCCAACAGAGTTACTTACTGCATGTTCTAACCTCGGCGCCGAAATTGTCCACCATATCTCATTCCTTATACGTGTTAAGGCTTACTTCACCTGACACAACTACCTGACTTTTTGAACTCACAATATTTTTATTATTATTTTATATTTGATTCTATTTACAATGAATTTGAAAATCAACTAATATGGTAGGCAATATATTTTTCCACCATATTTTATTTCTTAATTTTATTAAGATTTTGTTTCCAAATAACCTATCATCATAAATTTAATACAAATTAACTGATATCATAACTCCCAACAGATTATGTCTGTGAGTAATTAAAGGTAATTGTACCTGAATTAAAATAAACTCCCGCTCGCAGGGCTCCCTCGGGATCCAATGAAATGAACAATTCTAACTTCTTAATAGGCCATTCATCGACTTTCTGATGCTGTTAAGAGTCTTATTGATCCGGCGAATGTCGTCTTACATTATTGTTGTAAACATAATAATTGTTATCATTGGCGAAAAAAATAAACTCATACGAAATTACGGAAAGAGATAAATACTTAACGAACTGTGTCTGCAGGCGTATCTGCTATCTTTTGACATCTACGGTGTACAACGTTTTGATCATTACTTCAAAATACATTGCGGTTTTTGTATGATTGTCAATTTTAATTAAGATATAAAAACCGTAATGTAGTTTGAAGTGATCATTAAAACGTTGTACACCACAGTTGTTAAATTGAGTAGATGGCCTGCTGGTTGAAACAACAAGTGTCAATTCAATCAATTTCAATAAATAAATAAAAAACCTGACTGTGTCTGGGTATTCCTTTCCCTTTCCTTTCCTCTATTTTGCCTTCTATATTAGTTTTCATAAACTGATCGTATCGCAACAAGTGCCCTACTTAGGTTAGGTAATTACTTGTAGTAATTTTGGTATATCATTGGTGGGCTGCACTGCAGCCGTCGACATGCCGAATTCTGCTGCCGAACAGTGCCGATAGGTGTAGTTTGCTCTATCAACAGCTGCATTTGGCATTTTCAACCTGCAACCATCTCGACAGCTTGGAATTCTCGTCGACAGTTAAATGCTGCTCGTCTGTTTACCGCCTTACGATGACTTTTGGAACTAAGCGTGCCAGGGCACGTACCGTCGGATGAGATATCTATTCCTCGAGAATTATAATATGTATACATATTATAATTATCGAGGATATATAAATTATTGATCATGGAATTAATCTTGATACTTGATTATACTTGATATTAAATATTGATACTTGAATTAATGTTGATATTAATTATTGATACTCGAAGTAATCCTCCTCGTTTCACACTAAATCAGTATCCATTAAATTCCTAAATAATGTACAGATTGAAATAAAAAATGTAGGTGGTGTTGTTTATATTTGAACCAACATAATGGTGAATTGTAGAAAGCTGACGATAGCTTTCTACGATTCACCCAGCATGTAAGCCTCCTTTTGTCTGCGCCATTCTTCTTCATCATTAGCCTTCGCAATCCAGTTGTTAACAGCAATCCGCTTTATGTCGTCGACCCACCTAGCTGCCGGACGCCTAACACTAAGTTTCCCATATCTGGGATACCACTCAGTGACAGCCTTACTCCACCTAGCCAGGTGTCCTGCCCAGTTCCATTTAAGAGTTTCAACCCTAGAGAGCATCGTGAACTTTCGTTCGGCGTTAGATCTCGCTCGGTCTCAGAGCATTTGAATGCTAATAAGTTATTCAGTAGGTACGGTAAACCCTCATGAACCATGTTCTTTTTAATTGAACCAACTTTACACAACGAAATACCTTAGTTATGTTAGCTTATTTCAAGCAAATATTTTCGTTTGATCTCTATCACATAAGTTCCGACATATTTTAAGTAGCTCTTACTTGAAAATTGAAATTTACCAAACCAAATTCACCAAAAATGCGGTATGTAAAACATCTTCCGGCACACACCTCAAAGGAGTTTCCTTTCAAAGGTAAATACGATCCCAGTGATGACGTTCTCAAGTGCTGTTATCGCAAAATAATATTTCTCTATTTGAATTATGTAGATCAAGTTGTTCCCTTTTGTTATCGCTGGTGCGCAAATATTTTTTTTAACGATGAAATAACGACTTTAACCGATATATTTTTAATGTAATGAATATATTATATTTCATCATCTGTGCTGGACAAAGGCCTACCCTGAGGATTCTTCGTTCTAAGGTTTGTCAAACCCTTAATAGCGTATAATTTCCCCTTGAAGGGGTGACTTAGTACATCAACATGACCAACTTTACCTATGGAAGCAATGCTGGAAACTCAAACAATTTTTCAACATTTCCATATAAAAAATTGTGTTCAGCCGCCCAGCCAATTGTATGGAATGTCGAGTTTTGCTAGCAATAGCACCCTTTTAAGGAATTTCCAGGTTATATTTACACGGTATTATACAATTAACCCATCAAGAAGAAACGCAGACACAATGGATTTTCTATAGTTACATGGCCCGTATGGTGGTTTAGAGACAATAGGTACCTACGAGTTCTCTTAGGTGCATACCTGTATCAGTCGCAAGTACTCTCATGTCAAATGAGGGAAATTAGCTCAACTTGAATCAAACACGATCGAGCTCCCGAGTGTCTCTACGAAGCCAATTTAATTATTCGTAAAAACCATTTATTGAACATGAAACTTCTTAATAGCCGTAATTATGTAGAAGTATTTTGTAGTCTTTAGTTTGGCCTAGAAATAGCCATTTTTTCTAATCATTTAGTTGGCAAAAAATTAAGGGGCTTTTTAGGAGCCCTATAGTTTCGCCACACTGTCATAGTAGCATGAACTAGATCAGTTTTCGAGAGATATTTTGGACTTTACGTTGATTTTGGTCTAATTAAAATCCATAAATAAATATGCCTACATTAATCATGTGATTAATGTAGGATATTTATCATTAAAATCCACAATTCTAAAGTACACATACAACGTGATTTTGAATCTCCTAGCTATATTAGAATTTCGGCATTAGCAAGAAAAAAGCTGATTGCAAAATAAATAGGTCTCCCATACTAACTCGCCAATCAGCTGAACGAATTTCTATGGAAAGTCAAATATGTTTTTTTACCTTTTTTCTTGCTATTTTGTATTCCATTAGGGATTCTGATTTCCAGATTTCAATATAGCTGGGAGGTTCAAAATTATGCTGTATTTAAAAACACTATCTTTTATAATAATGTCAGAATGTAGAAAGATTGAAAAATTTAAAATTAACATCCAAAATTTGAATACTCCTTAAAGTAAAAAGCAATACCTTAATCTTTACATATTTTTTTTTTTTTAGTTTTTCTTTGTAACATTAAAATGTAATTATCATCTTGTAATGCAGTACAATCAAATACTATTCATTCATTAATCACATGATTAATGTAGGATATTTATCATTAAAATCCACAATTCTAAAGTACACATACAACGTGATTTTGAATCTCCTAGCTATATTAGAATCTCGGCATTAGCAAGAAAAAAGCTGATTGCAAAATAAATAGGTCTCCCATACTAACTCGCCAATCAGCTGAACGAATTTCTATGGAAAGTCAAATATGTTTTTTCGTTTTTTTACCTTTTTTCTTGCTATTTTGTATTCCATTAGGGATTCTGATTTCCAGATTTCAATATAGCTGGGAGGTTCAAAATTATGCTGTATTTAAAAACACTATCTTTTATAATAATGTCAGAATGTAGAAAGATTGAAAAATTTAAAATTAACATCCAAAATTTGAATACTCCTTAAAGTAAAAAGCAATACCTTAATCTTTACATATTTTTTTTTTTTTAGTTTTTCTTTGTAACATTGAATTGTAATTATCATCTTGTAATGCAGTACAATCAAATACTATTCAAGACCTACCAATTAATGTCAAAGTAGCTCAAACTTACATTACATTGCCATTCCAGCTTTCGGTGCTTAATTAAGCTTGTAATCAGTGTTCTCAGAGGCCAGGTTTCTTAATAAAGGCATTCCGGAATACGTCCAGGAGTCCTTTGCTAAAGAAAACCATAATTGTACATACAGAGGCTCCCAATTCGGTCAGTTTACGGGCAAACACACCATAATTACGGCGAACCCTTGGAGCGAATTACCTTCCTTCATTAGTTGCTTTATTTATCTGGCTACGAGCTATTTCTTCATAAGTTTATCCGGCTTTATTCTTGCTGGGGTTCCACTTTAATTATTTCCTTACAACAATGTTTTTCGTCAGTAACAAATTCCTTTGTTTGATATTCAGAATTAAATAAATATTATGAAAGTAAGGAAAAAAGACAGCAACGCCGCTTTATCTTAGAGTTGTTTTCTGAAAAGTGGAGAAATATTTATGAGCCTTTACGAACTCTCTCAGTAAAAATTGTATTACGATATAGCCAATATAATGTTTTGAACAATATTCTGAGTACATCTAAATAGTCGTAATTTAACCGTCTTAGCTTTAGAGAGTTTAGAGCCCTTGTTCTTACTTATTGTTAAAGCGTGCATTACTCGTTTTTGGGTGACTGAAAAAGAAAATACCTTTGCAAAATAAACTATCGCGAAAGTATATAAAAGTTAAGAAAAATATCGTACAACTTTTGGGATTTCGCATCACGTCCGAAAACTTGTCATCAAATTATTAATCTCACTTGAGATTATTGTCTTTAGTGTGGCGAGCTTTTGTTTGTTTCTAGTGCCCGGATAACCTGGAAATGGGGTAAACAAACGCTCGGGGATTTGAAGAGGAAATAGAAACTTTTTCTCGGTATACAAAAGTTGATGTCTTCATGATAGATTTGCTTTCTTGCCTGCCATCCCATTTCTCACCTTTTAAAATGAAAACTTCTTTAGCGGCGTTGTGCACTTTTTGGGATGGGTAAAAAAGGTTAAACTCGCGCCAGGACACGTGACCTGATCAAAAATTTGTCAGACGGACATGTGACCTGAAACCGCCGCAAACGCGAATTTTTACTTCTGCCGACACTCACGGAGTGCAACCCGTTGTTTTTTTTCTTTTGGGAGCTCACGCTCTTAATGTTTCAAATTTTAATACATAATATCGTACTCAATGAATGGTGCAATTTAATAGTCCTACTAATATAAGGCACTTACGTACATCAATTATTTTGATTGTCACTTACATTTACATGCATTTGTTACTGGTGAAGATGATATACCTATATATATTTTAGGGATTCGTCGATACGTCGTCATCGATAGGTAAAAAAAGTTGACCTCTTTCTAGATTCTGTAAAATATGCTGTTAATTTAGTACTAAGATCATCAGATAGGTAAGTAATTAAGATTTAAATAGAATTTTTAAAGAATTCTTAAAAGTTGGGAACGTTAAGAACACAAAGGGATCTAGACCATACAGCCGAGCCTTACGTATTTTCTATTCACTGGATAATCTCAATGCACTTCGTCGCGCCAATACCGATTTCGATTTTAATTTTGACAACTGTTCAGCTATTGCAAAGGCTGTATTGACTTATTGTGAAAGTTTGTGTGACCAGTAGTGGTTTAACACCAATAACGCTGATAGTGACGATAATGAATACTAAGTGACATTAGGTACGGACGGACTGACATGTACTCTTGACATATTTGTATAATTTTTATTTTTTGTTATTTTGACTTTTTTTTTATAGTTATTTTTACGTACATATATCTTGGAATATGTGATAAATGTAATTGATGTTTGTCGTTTTTATCACAATAAATAAATAAATATTGTCAAACTCAAAAAGCAATAAGAAATCACAGATAATTAAGAACAACTTTCTCTATTTAATTTTTGGCATGGAAGATGTTTGGGGTGTTGTCATTCACAGAACAACAAAGACATTAGAAATAGCAAGGGGGCGTGTCACGCGCGCCGACAATCCGCTCGATCAGCCTCAGCGATCAGCTCTCTTGAATTACCTAAGTAGGTATGTAGTTTGTCCCGCGCTCGCCAAAGGAACAAAAGTGAGATTTACGTAAAAAATCGAAAAATGCCAACGTGTGCTATTCTAGCGGGTAAAGTGAGAAGTCCTAGTGAAACTTTGACCAAAGCAGGAGTTTTTACTCTATTGTGTTGCGTTAGTAGTATGCTTGAAATGAGGCAACGCGTGATAGATAACACTTCTAATGTATTTGTTGTTCTGTGATGTCATTATTATACGGTGATACAGAACCCTTTGAATAAAACCTTCCTACCTTCTACTCTACGTACTTGATAAAGCGAATGTAATATAATAAAAGAAATGGAAGGTAGTACGTTGCATAAAATAATAGGTATACATTTTAAAATGTTTGGATTACGTCATGATTAAGGTCATGTGGAGATCCAGTGCCGTACATATAAACCTAGAGCCAGGCAACTAGCAAAAGCACTTCTCTGTAAATTGGTAGCGTTAAGCCGCTTAGGACAGTTTCGATACTTGTACCGCGGTGTGATGGAAACCAATCAGATGGAATTAGTTTGATTGAAAATCGATTTAAACAAATGCAATGAACGTGACACGAATGAAATGCCATCAATATATTATGTGGTTAGCAATTCACTTTTAGATTACAATTATGTTTCCTCGTGCGCTTTTAATTGATTGAATACGTGAGTATTGGTATTGTACAGTCGGGCAGATAAAACTGACCCCTCTTAAAACAAATTTTATTGTAGGGGGATTTATTTACCTCCAACTGTACTTTTTCATCACGTCTTATTCCCTTGCGGGCTAGACAGAGAACAGGTCTTAAGGACCTCAAAGCCACGTTTAGAATGTTGGTGGGCATTAGGTGGAAAACGGAATCAACATGGTGATAGGTGGCTAGCCGTACCGCCTACTAATATCATTTTTCAGATTTTCGCCCACTCCCTCTATCAGCTTTTACGATTAACGCGAGAAGAGTAGTAGCTGATACATTCTAATTTTTTTTTCTCCCAGGCCAACATGGAAGACTGCAAAGGCAAATACACCTATTCCATTCGGTAGTCAAAAAGTTCTAAAATTCAGAACCACGAGACCTTTGCGATCGTTAAGTAAACGCAATCCCTAATATGCACTTATATCTCAAATTAAGGTAAATAAGTTAAGTAATTATATTAGAACAATGAAATCTTTGCTAATAAACAAGTAACATTTTTTTGCAAAAAAAACTTTTTTCATGCTCTTTTTAAAAAACAAATTCAAACTTTCCGAGATAAATGAAATGAGCCACGTAAATTGTAGTGCCTTGTTTAATTTTAGAGTTCTTATGGCCACATTCCGACTCCATCATCAGACCAGCTCAACGATTCCATCATATTGTATTGTCATCCGATTTACACATGCATGCAAAAATTTTAAAGGGAAATTGATCAAATTTAACTCGCAAGTGTTAATTACTGTAGATGACGGGTGTAGGTGCGTCCAGGATTTGAGAAATAAGAACGACAGATGAAAAATTTGAAGCGCTTTCGGGCTGTACGCATGCGTGTGGTTGCGTCCGTTTGTAGCGGTCAACTGCCTTTTTGCATACAGATCTAAGTGATCTTAGTGTGACACAAACACACACATGCGTACACCTTACGGCGTGCGTTTATTCAACACAAATATTGCCACATACAACGGTAAGTACCTATCTTATTTATTTATTAATTATAACTAAACCTAGACACTTTTATTTATTTACTTGATTTATTTAGTATGTTCACAGGTGCAGCCGAGGGATGCAGCGGTGCTTCGCGTCGTCTACAATTACAGACGAACATAAGGACAGGTGAAACTAAATAAAAGCTTGTAATAAGGATTGCATCCGCCGTGAGAATGAGCGCTGATTTAATTCCGGTGGAGAGCGTCGCCGGCTGATATAATCACGGAGCAGATATAGAGAGGAGTTGCCCTAAGGAATATTTTCTATGAAACAATGCGTGGCACTTACAGGGGGTGAGGGGAGTATTATCTGTCTCACTCTACTTGCTCTGTGTCTCACTCCCTCCTTTATATCCATCTAGCGGCGAATAGCCCAACTACTTAATAAGTTCGATGTTGATCTTTCTTTTTAGTTTATCTATCCGTCACTAGATGTCCCTAACACCTACTGCTACTAAAAGAGAATTATGAAACTACATAAACAAAATCTTTTGTCAAGGTAAAAGTCTTTAGGTATAAATTTAGAACAAATTTCAGTACTTATGGTTATTAGTTATTACGATAATTAACTTTAATATATTTTTATAGTTCTTACGTCCCATTACGCAAAGTGGTGCCATCTAACGATGAGTAGCACGGAACGTCGTCAAAAGATTCTTCTAGAATTATTTAAGTAAATTACGAATTAAAATAATTACAAATGAAATGTGATTCCTTCCATAGCATCTGAACGTTTATCGGAGTAGTTTTTACATTATATAATACAACACTTCATGATTTTCTTCGTAAAAAACAAGAAAAGTCCGAAAATCTCACTGTGTGCACAGAACGAACCACGTACGAACATTGACAGCTACAACAGCAGACTAATAGGCCACGCCTACTCTCGATGTTAACGTGATGACGTCAGGACCTAGTTGGAATCACAGTGCACAGTAGCTTACGCCGTCTCCACTCTATATCTGCTCCGTGGATATAATGCTCATCTAAATAATGCGGACATCCTTCCGCCCCCGCCCGCCGCGCACCACCCCCGCCCCAGATTAATCTTCCACATGCCTCAATGTCATCTTGCGTTGCAAATGACGCAAAAAATAATGATAAATACGGCGATATATGTACATTAAAAAAAAAAGTTTCCATTATAAGCGGTTATCAGGATAAGTAATCCGTGGTAATAAAGCTTTCGGAAGTTCATTCAACTGGATTCTCTTCCGAAGTTAATTTTAAATTTATTGGATTAGGTAGGAATTATTATTTTACGTGGAAATGTTCCGATTCACGCATATTGCAAAGAGAAGTTTTATGCAATCTTCTTTCGCGTAGCCTTATACCATTTACTTGGGATCGGGGATCCTAGTATGGCGTCGCCAGAAATTTCTATCCTGGGCGTTAGCGATAGTATTTGGGCAACTTTCATATCCCTTCTAACAAACCCAAGTTGTGGGTCTTCCAGGGCCTTTGGGTTGCTCACTCATCTTCAGCATGTTTCAGGGAGTCTTTGCATGACATTTACGTACCATCTGAGTTGGCTTTCGGTCAGTTTGTCCTTTATGGGTCTGACTCTAAAGATGCTACGAATATTTACTTGTTATAGTCGTACTTTTAAACGTTAGATGTTTTTAAATTCGAATTAAAGTAAATCATTTTGTAATTTCGGAATTCCAAAAAATCTATAACAAATCATGATTTTGTTTTGTATGCATTCGTAACTTTTAGAACTTTCGAAATTATGTTAATCGGAATAATGACAATCGTAATTATGTTTACCAGATTAATGTAGTGTACCCCAGAATTTACATACATCGTACGGGACCCTCATCACGCGAGTTTGACTCGCACTTGAGCGGTTTTAGCGAGAAGAAATTATATATTTGTCTTACGATTTCGAAAAGCTATAAAATGAAGAACAAGTACTTAAAACTTGTCAGCCGTTTTCTTTTACTACCATTTGCCAAGGCGTTATGAATCCTTTTTAATTCGTGGGTAAATATATAGTGAAAACAAGCCGAAAAGTAATAATATTCTCGTTTCGCTTTTACGAGTTAACGGCAAAAGTAGCGTGACTTTTTTAGGGACTACACGCATTGGCGCGGCACGGCGCGGCGGCGCGGCGCGATGCGACGCAACGTGACAAATATAGTTTTCTAGCAGTGCCCGCGACTTCGTTCGCGTCAATTTAGTTTCAGTATCATGTATTGGCATTAGCTTACAAACAGGATATCTCGGAAAACAAAATAACTTCCCCATGACCGACCCTTGCAGATTTATTATTAGTATTGATGATATGAGTTTGTATGGAGCAAGACGCATTTGATCGATGCGGCAGGCAACTGCGCGACGCGTCGCGACGCGGCCCGCCGCGTGATCAACTTCGTAGGGGAGAGTGGGTGAAAGGAGAAGCTATCGCAGCAGTATTACCAGTTATGGAGTTTTTCACATTGGGGAAAGCAAATTATGAGGTTTGCCGTTGAAAAGACGTTGTCCATGATGAATTAAGAAAAAGATTCACTGAATGCTCATCAGAATAGCAGAAAACGCATACTTAATTAGGTGGCAGATCAATGGTACATAGAATCATTTAAAATTTATTCCGAAAACGTATGTGAAAATGGGACTGATGACTGAAGACACTGCAATTGAAGTGCTTAATTTTATTCAATAAAAGTTTAATGCAATATTTACTATTTTTTTATTTCTAATAGAGGTTCTGAGTGCTTAACGCACAGATTAATTTCGTCAAACCACATTTTTTTGTTTTTATTATCTTTCTTCTCACAAATTAAAGCAAACATGAATACTTCTTCATCTGAGTCACTCATTTCACATATTAACAATTGTACATTGTATAGGAAATACGAGAAATATACATTTAGAGCCAGTCATGTGCAAGTTCGCGTCGCGACGTAAATGCGTTCAGCACGGGCCGCTGCAATTATGAGCCGCGTCGCGTCACGCCGCGCCGCGCAGTGTAAGTGCGTGTAGTCCTTTATTTGGCAAACATCCCGATTTTTCGTGTCATATTTCACGCGTCTGAGGCGATATATACATATGTATAATTTTTACTCCTATTGTGTGAAATCTGACGTTTACATTTATAAGGTACATTATCCATTTCTCAACACTTTTCGATCAAAATAAAAGAAGATAAGTCAATTAGTGGCTGCCAAAGGCTTGATAAATTGGTATCAAGAGATTTGAGCATATTTTGCGAAAAGATACTTTTAAATGACTACCGTTAGTAATACAATATTTCTGACTTTCTTTAATTCAAATAAAAATCGGTTCATAACTAATATGTGTACGTCACGCCGATATCCTACTCATTCATATAGGTAATTTACACTAAAACGATATCGTCGAGCATCGACATCGGCTGTTTTGTTCAAAATCAAAGCCGATGTTCGCGTCGACGTTTGCGAATTTGAATCACAGCCAGACCAATATCCAGCGGAGCGACAAATCAGCACTTCGATATTGCCTCCATTTGGGCACCACCTCAATAAATGGAAAATAAGATTCCTCATTGCGACCCAAATGTTACACGTGTGGAAAGGTGTGGAGTGATCACTAACAATTAATCGTACGTAGAAAACTGTCAACAGAGAAATAATATTGTGATGTTCCACGAGTAAAGGTACCTTATGGGTCTTGGATGTTTATCTATATAAGTATCTATAACGTATCGTTGAGTTAGTATCTTACGACACAAGTTTACAACTTACAGTGGGGCAAGCTCAATTTGTGTTCCCTTTATATCTATATAACTTACTGACCATATGGTACCTTTACCTGTGGAACATCACACAAATTCATACTTAAGAATGTATATAAATATATATAATTGGTCTGTATTTGTCAGCACTTTTCTTAAATTTATGTATAAAAGGCCACCACTGGTGCCAGATTTTCCAAGCTGCCTAAAAACATCTGAGATAGCTTATTGACTGCCATCAATGATGGCAGCCGGTACCAACGGCTTAACATGTCTTCTGAAGCACGAAGGAGCTCGAGATATTTTTATGACACTTGCGGTCCCCATCACAGTGGGGACTGCGCCCGGAGTTGCTTAACATATGTAAGTGCAAATAATGCTCAGACCCCCTACACCAAATGGGACTCCACATAATAAAAGGGCCTTTAAAAACCATTATCCTACAAGAAGGTCATAAAGTGCTATCTTTATTGTTATGAAATATGCTCTTGATATCACATGATTGTTACGTTTAAAAAGTTACTTTTCTTTTAAAGATCGGTACCTAAAGGGTACCATCGGAACCCTGTTACTAAAGCCTTCGTTATCCGTCCATCACAAGTAGAGTTTTGCCGAGATGAAACTTTCCTATTTCTATGCCATCTTTTGGTTTTAGTTTTTTACCATAAGGAAGTCAAAAAATACTGTAATATGTTATTATAAACATTTTTCTCAAACATCCTCGGAAATGTAGGCATTATTGTAGTAAAAAGAAGATACGAAATTTGTAATTCTTGGCTCGTGTATTACATTACCGGCCTAGGCCAGGATAGTAATTATGAAAATTCATTCCTGGACGCTGCTCATAACTTTTTAATTATCTATGTAACTTGCACTATGTTACTTGTCATACAGCCAATTGCTACCACATTATAAAAATGCACTCATCAGGCATATAAGTATATGAATATGACAATAATTTTATTAAAAAAAATTTGGTATAAAATCACACAAAAATATTCTTCATTTTAGGTAGTTGCGAAAGAAAAATAATATAGGTATGGTATTAATATAAATAATAATAAATAAATATATACGGACAAATCACACAGATTGAGCTAGCCCCAAGGTAAGTTCGTGACATGTGTTATGGGATACTACCTCAACGATACTATATTTTATAACAAATACATATATAGATAAACATCCAAGACCCAGGCCAATCTGAAAAAGACCATTTTCCATCTTGACCTGCCCGGGGATCGAACCCGGGCACTCCGTGTCGTAGGCTGGCGTGTTAACCACTGCGCCAGGGAGCTGTCATTGTTTTCATATATTTTTTAAATATACATGTCTTTTTTATTTATTTATTTATTAGGTTTGTCAACACACAATGAAACATTTCAAAAACAATTCACACAGTTACTGGAAACAATTGCACAATCTCTTACAGGCAAACACCACATGCACATTATAACAATAAAAAGATTTACTGGACGCCATAAATACGCCTTTGAATACATTTTTATGAAGTACTACTAACAACAAATAATTACTGGATAAAGTAAATGTCATAATTTTTTTACGTAAAATATGAATGGACTGTGTGGGCTTCTTTCCTTAGCAATAATTGACAATTGAAAATTAAATAAAAAAGAAAATAACGCGGCAATGTAGGTACATTGCCGTGCAGTTCACCGAAATCTGTAATAGTAGGTACCTACCTGCTATTAGAGTTTCGGCGAACTGCACGGTTTTTGTTTTGGATTATTTTGCAGATTGCTTCTAGTGGAATTTATGATGTAAAATCAGTGTAATTTCGTGTTATAAATGCTTATGTTTATGAACAATGAGTGGAATAACTAAAATAAAGTGTCATGGTGCGACTGTGGTGCAGATTTAGAGATTTCCATAGCGGGCTGGTGGTCTCTCGCCTTACTGCGTCATCTATGATCAAACCAGAGAATCCGTGGGAATTGTCACCCGGGGCTCCATCGAATCAACGAAATGAATTACTCCCATCATTTTGTTGGTTACAAGTTGAAAAATGTAAAGGGCTAAAAGGCGTAGAAAGCCACAAAAGTAAAACAAATATGTAGATACTATTTCTTTTTTTTTTATAATGTTCATTTTTCAACTTGTAACCAACAAAATTTATTCTCAGTATAACGTCTTTCATTATTTCCTCGCATTTATTGAGAAAAACACTATACATGCCTCGCCGGGAATTGGCCTGCCGGACTCGTAGCTATTGCCAAGGCCTCGCTGACGCTCGGCCTTGAAAAATCTACTCGTCCGGCAATCCCTTACTTCCCGGCCTCGGCAGTAATGTACTATTACATAAAACTTTTAAGTGATTATAATTTCATTACGAACTTAATTCTTAGTTCCACAATAATGAAACGCGTTTTACGGCAATGAGTTTTAATTTTATTAAAGTGACTTTTTAGTGGCAGTAACGACGTCGTTCGCGGTGAACGTTTAAAAATGATAAAAAATATTCCTAACATGGTAATAAAATGTGAAAACCTATTCTGTATTTACAGAAATTACGTCAACTTCAACAAATGGGTCCGTGCGTTGGCTGTCATCAGAATGTTGATTGAAACTTCGATATCAATTTATTTTCTCTACGGATATTACGATTATTACTACCTGGAAACTGTTTCTTTTAACATATATTTTATAGTATGCCATACCGTCGCTCTCATGATAATATTTATACCTTGGTTAAAAAGCAGAGATTTCATGAAGGCCGTTTCATATTTGGATACTAATGCAAATTCGTTTAAAACTGATCCTACTTATAATAAATGTATCAAAAATAAGGTTTTCACAATGAAAGTTATAATGGGGGCATATATTCTAACAAGAAGTTTAAACTTTATTTTTACTCGTGTTTTCAATACTTTTAAAGTGCCCATACTCTCTGATTTGTACATGACTTGTGTAGAGTTATATTTATCAGTAAATGAGTTGAGGTTCGCATTGGAATTTTTGCATTTTTCTTGGTTGTTGATGGTGGTTTCCGGTCAGTTGCGCTTTATAATTCATGATATTGACTCCAGATGTACTTTAGTTGTACATACAAATTTAAACAATATTGGCGCCCCACGACTCTGTCCTATAAAACAAGTTAAAATCTCGGACATTAATATATGGAACGTTGCTTATACTCGTATCACAGAAAGTATGAAATTATTTAACATAATTTTTGGAATTCAGGTAAGTAAAACAAAAACCACGTTCAAGCGTGTTCAAAAATGTGAAATTATTAAATTAATGTTTCGTGTACATACATAGTAAGGTTTAAAGATTTTTATTCTCTTAAAGACATATTTTACATCACTTACATGAGAACATAAAATATAAGACATTAATATATTCGTTGTCACACTAATAAATAAAATGTTACAGACAAGTTCAGTCTATTGAAATTATGTGTTTGGCTAATTGTTTTTTGAATAGTATCACGTCTTTTTCCCTTGCGGAGTAGGCAGAGCTTAGGTCTGTAAGACTATGGCCACATTTAGCATGTTTGGGGACGTGTAGATAGGAAACGGAATCAAAATAGTGATGGTTTCGTATTCTTTATTTTGTTCTAAATTTATATTAATAGTGTGTAATACTATAGGCACATAAAGCCAAGCAAATGCATTGTATTAATAATAACTAAATATATCATATTATATATAAATTAATCCTCATCAAGAACGCTGGCCACAAGGCATCAGCGTTGTTTTCACCAAATCGATGATGGCTGGATTTTTTACTTATTTCTGAATATGATATACAATAGTTTTGATTATCTTAAAGATTTTGATTTTAAGATTTTTGAAGTGAATAAACAAGTACATTTTTTTATTACAGCACATTTTACAACCTTGAAATGATAATATCTTAATGTCTATAAATTTTTTCTGTAACATAAATATTACAAGAAATATCCATTTGATTTCAGGCAACAAAAAAATATTTAGTTATTTTGTTATATTTCAGATCACTATAATGCTGACTACGTCCTTGTTATACCATGTCTCCCTCGCTTATTCCATGACAGCATCTAGCGTAAAGGTAATATTAATTAATAAATAAAGTATTTTGCCGCGTACCTTGTTTTCTAAAGAAATATATAATTATTCTGTCAGTTAGATAATCAAATAATATTGGGTACGTATTTTTTCTTTTGTCAATTAACCAAAAAAACGTCACAGTTTTTTATACTTTTAAAATACTTTGACGACACGAGTCCCCAATCATGATCTTTGACGCTTATCTTTATCATTTATTATTGACAAAAAAAAACCGACCAAGTGCGAGTCGGAATCGCGCAAGAAGAGTTCCATACCATTATCGATAAAAACGGCAGAAAATCATGTCTGTTGTTTGGGAGTCCCCTTAAATATTTGTTTTATTTTAATTTAATTACTTATAGTGAAAGAAAATATGTAACTTAATATTCCATCAATATTTTTTGTTTACATAAATGACGGTCTAATTTTATTAATAATATTTTGATCCACTAGATTACATATAATTTTTTGCTTTCACAAATTTCAGGAAGGAGATATGAAATTGAATCGGTACTTATCATACACTGTGACACTGACGCACCATGCATGTCTGGTGAGCATATTAGGAATATGTGCTCAATCAGCTCAGACCAGCGCGGAGCTACTCAAACGACGTCTGAGCAAACTGCTGATAGATACTCAAGACTGTAAGCTATTTATGTCTATTCTTATTTAGTTTCAGAGAATAACCTAACTTTTACCTCAGCTCATTGTCTTATTATAAAAAAACGAGGACTTTTGGCGAGCTCTGTGGCACAGTGGTTAACACGCCAAAATGCGACACCTATAGGTTCGATCCCCGGTCAGGTTAAGACGGAACATGATCTTTTTCAGTGGCCTAGGTCTTAGATGTTTATCTATATTTATTTTTGTTATAAAATATGATATCGTTGAGTTAATATCCCATAACACAAGTCTCAAACTTACTTTGGGGTTAACTCAATCTGTGTGATTTATACGTATGTATTTATTTATTTAATCATAAGGCCGTTATAAAAAAAAATATTAATTCCTAACTTTTTTCAGCTGATTCCAATCATACAGCCCTACGCGACCTTATCCGGTTGGTGGGAACACGCACAATCCAGGCGCAAAGTTTCGGCTCTATTGACATCAACATGACTTTGCTCCCGACTTGTATGGCTCTCTTCGCATCCTATACTGTCATAGCTCTGCAGTTTAATAATATTGTATGATGTAGCTTACTACCTTGTTGATACACGTAGTATTTATATCAATAAAAAAAATATTTATTTTTCCGTCCTTGTCTGTCTTGTTGTTGAAACAAAATTGTGGATGATGCATGTCTTTTTGGTTCACCTTCTTTTCAATACCTACCGCAAAATAAATCGGTAAATTGAGAAACATCCTTCCATCGGATTTAAGTTGAGTCACGCATAAAGGGGAACCATTCGCGAGTGAGTCACTATACAATGTCACCTCCGTGCAATATTACTATAAAAACGCATATATGGCGGCAATTTGACCTCTCACCTCCCAAGCGGCCCGATCGGCCCGCATAACAATAGAAAATCCATTGTGTCTGCGTTTCCCGCGCTTGATGGCGCTTTTACTTCGTTTTTGATATTTGTTTTTATAGCGGCAATAGAGGCGCACATTTAGTGAATCTTTCAAGCCACTTCCTTTTTCCGTTCAAAACATCCCTTGACAGACGGATGGACAGACAGACAGCGCAGTTTTATTAATATATGTAATATCGTTACCACCCCTTGGATACGAAACCTTAAAAAGTTTAAATCTTACTGAGGGTCCAATTTTGTTGAATGAAATCTCACACAATAATAACTGATTTCTAACGAGTCTGCAATTTGTGTTAAATTTAGAGAGAGAAATAATAAAAAAAATATCTTTATTTTCCTTCACAAAGGTATTTACAGTGAACATGTTTGTAAATTCATTGAAACATGGAACATACATTCTTATATATATAGAATGTATGTTCCATCGGTCTTGTTAGATGTTGAAAACGTTATTCTAATGAGCAATGATTTTAATATTAGGTCGAGGAGGAAAAGTCTTTTGGCATAATCTATGGAGGTTTTACCTATTCATACAAAAGAGCTGTATATTTGACATCTCAATTTTTAAACAGAAAATGCTTAAATCAACATTATGTCGGGAAAAAAGTCTTTTCGTATAAGTAATGTATGGAGGTTTTACCTATTCATACAAAAGAACTTTGACATCTCAATTTTTAGACAGAAAAACCATAAATCAACTTTGTGCTAGTCTATCTGTATAAGTTGGCATATTTCTGAGAGTAGGAGAAAAAAAATCACACACACACACGCATCCATTATAACTCGGGGTCACTTTAAATTCTAAAGTTCAGTACTTCGAGAAAGTCTATTCTCGTATTGTATTTTTGTAGAATATTATATTTTTGTTTTTCGATTAAAGTACTTTAGATTGCTTACTATCTCTCTCTCACCTGAGCTGCATAGTATCTTCCTTAGTATCATATATTTCCTTAGTATGAGTACCTAAAGAAGTATAAGTATTTACGACAAATTAAAGTTGCTATTACTGCAGCAGGCAAAGAGAAAGAGATTACCAACAACATAACCCGAGTATAATTAACTAATTACATTAAACCCGAGCATAAGTGCAGATATGAAAGCGCCGTTAAAGAAATTCCAAACGCTTACGTTGCATAATTGCGCCGTCTTCTGTTGGCCATTACAAATAAGTGTAGTTCAGGAAAGTAGATTATTATTTCATGGATATGGTGTACTGGTATACTAAATGGGTGTTATTTAAACGGTTAGCAGAATATTCGTATTTTTGTTAGCAAAAATATGTAATCGGTCAGCTAAAGTAGCTAGTTATATATATATATATATATATATACGGACAATATATATATATATATACGGACAAATCACACAGATTGAGCTAGCCCCAAAGTAAGTTCGAGACTTGTGTTATGGGATACTAACTCAACGATACTATATTTTATAACAAATACATATATAGATACACATCCAAGACCCAGGCCAATCTGAAAAAGATCATTTTCCATCTTGACCTGGCCGGGGATCGAACCCGGGCACTCCGTGTCGCAGGCTGGCGTGTTGACCGCTGCGCCACGGAGCTGACCGTAAGTTGGGCAGCAACTTACGGTCAGCAAATATTTTGTAAATCAGTCTGCAATTTATATCATTCTAAACAGCAGTAAATTTTATTGTACAGCTAAATATATGTAAAACCTGTAATAAGAGACCAATATTTAATCACATTTTGGTAAGCACTTAGTTAAGTGCTTACCAAAATGTGATTTTTGCTTACTCGTCATACTAAACTACTTTCTGATGAATTACAATTCAAAATAGTTACCTAATTTGGCTTATCACACGTACCAAGTACAATATAAATTAAAAAGGTATTTCAGTTTATTGTATATACAATAATTGTAAACTAAAGTTTGAGTTTATTAAGTGATTAGCTGTCGGTCCACAAAGTGTAGCACTTTGCAACCAACTTATCATCATCAGGGACAAGGGTCCCAGTGGGCGTAGGTATGTACAGTCGAAGGCAAATAAACCTGACATAATACAGTTTAAATCAGTTTCTAGAGGAGTTAGTTTTATCTGCCTCCGACTGAACGTACATTTGAACCATGACTACTTTACTGCCCGCAGTGCAAGTGTTGTGAAGTGACGTCACGAGGTAATCGTGGAGCTTGGATTTTCAAAGTTGTGTAACATCTTACTAATTGGTATTTTAGTATAATCCAAAAAATGCGAATTTGTACATATAAGTTATATCATTACAAAGTTTCAAATAAATTTACACATCAATGAGCATTATGCAGTTTTAGTAGCTTTGCTAGTTCATAACAGCTTAACAGCTTTGCAGAGACTGTCAGAGGGACACAGAGGGACAAAGCGTTATTTAATAAATACGTAGTTTTAATTTAATTTACTAACATCGACCATCAACTTATACATACCTACCTTATATCAATTTAAATTCCCACATTTCAGTGAAAAGCTAGTATTCAATACTGTCATAGCATTCTGTTAACTTAATGGAGTTCGACTTTCGGTAATTGGCTCAGCAAAACCAAAGTTAGCGGGTAATGACTCCTGACTCGTTCTTAGATCAAGTTCAGCTAATATTAAGCAGTTGAACCTCTAAAGGGTGGCGACTATGGTTATTTGTTGCTTTTAATTACATAGAGAAATCGTGCAAGGTAATAAAGTTAGTAAGTATAGTCACTTGTTAATAGTTAATAGCTATAAAATAAGAAGGAAGGTATACATCAAAATCAATTTTCACATTCCGCACATTTCATAAGTAAATCACAAAAAAATATCTCTAATCCATGCTATATACGTATTTTGAAAGGCGCTGATCAGAATGAAAGATCAGAAGAATACCGTAAAACGTCTATTTTTTCGTCGCGCAGTTAGCCTCATTTTTCATTGAATACTACGATTTTTTTTATACTACTAAGTAGGCAAACAGGCATACGGCCCACCTAATGGAAAGCATGAAAATATCAAGTAATTCGCGACGAAACTTTTTTCTGGATATAGCTTTTTTCCTTTTTTATATTTGCTAGGCTTTAAATATTATATTTTTTTGAATATTTTGATGTTATCATTTATTTTGATCTTTGAATTGTACTTACTATTAAACTCATAGGCGACAAAGCCTTCGCTTTGCAACGCCATCACCGACGTCGCCGCTACCCGGCCCGGACGCGTCAGTCGACTCCCCGTGACCCCCGAGTACACAACAGGAACACCGCAGGCCGCTACGGCCGCCCCAGCGACCTGCCTATAGTCATGGCACAGAATAATTACTAGTCACACTCTGCAAAGGTATTCAAAGAAATATCAACTCTATGTAGTTAGCGATACGGTGTAATTAAGCTCGCATCAGAACGCAGTACCTTTTCGTTTAGACACCTACAGAATCAATTGTAAGCCAATTTCATTCTTATAGCTTTGAACAAACGATTTATAATTAGATGAAGCCGGTGAACACATGTGATCATACATGCTTCGTTCCTACTGGATTTGCCCGGTTTTACCTCTTCGAAGTGGTTGCCACGCCTTGGTATGAATACGATACCGACACAGGAATGGGACAGGGTTGGTCATGGGCAGCGAAGCTAGTCACTGTAGAGGACACAGTCCTGACCAGTCGCCTCACCTTCACTAACAGAGAAGATAAAGAACGCCACGATATGATATTTCCTTTTAAAATATTAATCCTCGATCAATAACACTGTTATTAGTGTCTAGAGAAATACGGTTTCCATTTTTACCATCAACAAGATAGTTATTAATTTCCTTAGAGAGTTCTCGTAGATAATATCTAGATTAGACGCCACGTGTATTGAACAAGAAAGAAGATAGCGTATATATTACAGTGTTTTAAAGTATACGCACCGACACATTTTTCTTACCGTGCGAAAGTTTGGATCTTTCTTACTAAGTAAATTATGTACGAAAAAAATACGGTAACCGTATTTCTAGCAAATAAAATTTAAATTGAAGAAAACACATACTTTCTCAATTTTGTGTTAGGTATTTCCATTATAAGATACTACGAAAGCACGAATGACACATCTAAAATATAACCTTCCAACTGAAATTTCATTTCCAAGAGAGAACGGGTAGTCTAAGTGAAATAATAAAATCTCGGATATCAAATGAAATGTCAAACGCAAAGAATGATTCCGCGGAGAGGATCCTACAATAAAATTGTCGAGCTATATTTGAAGGCACTTAGGGCGAGTCGCCATCGAAACCTTGTTCATTTCTCGTGAATGAGTGTCTACGTCACGAACAGTGCACTCCACCGAGATAGAGCAATTAGAAGCCCCATGTAAGCTATTGCCTTGAGAAGTGGCGCGTAAGAAGCCCGAACGGTTTAAGGGCACGCGCTGTTCAAGTTTTTGAAGGGCACGGAGCCCTTAGTACGAGTAACAGTATTTGATTTGAAAACTTTTAACGCTGCTGATAACTTAGTGCAGTTAAGTTGAACGCAAGGCATTATTTATTCAATCGTGACATTAATTGCAATCAATTAATTAAAATCAAATGTCTCTACGTTGAATAAATTTCCAAAATACTAATTTTGGTTAAGTTAGATAAGAATTTAAGAAAAACATTACTTAATATAAACAGTAGAAATATTGGTTGCGGACGATAATATTACGTGATAATAGTGGAAGACAGATAGATGCGTCACAAGCCGAACGCTTAGGCTGATCGTGCCCCTCTATCGCGTGCCCCGCTATTACTTTATCGTGCGTGCAGTCATGATTTATAAGACGTTATTACATCAAAAAGTGTGTCTGTACATTGAATATATTTACAAAAAACAAATTATGGGAGGTGAGTGGGGACATAGTAATAGAGTAACAATCAAAAACTTTTTGTACGACTATAGTCTAATCTGAAAAAGTTCGTTTTCCATTATGACCTGGCCAGAAATCGAACCCGGGACCCTGCGATTTGAAGGCACTTGCGGTACCACTAAGACACAGACACACATAATCTAAAATATAAATATGGACAGTGTACAGCTCGCGCCAAACTTTATTGCGAGTCTGAAGTGAGATGCGAGAGCTTCGTGCGCCGGTACAAGCAACGAGCGCGTGTTTCACATGAATGTAGCGCTTACACTAAACCAGACAAGCGCGATGACACGGTTTGGCGCGTGGCTGATTGACCTCCTCTACTGTTCGTTTTACGCGCCGCTGACATCCAAAACTACTAACCGCGTGCCACGCGTCTTGCGACCAACTTCAGATCCGCAATAAAGTTTGGCGTGGATTGTAATTTTTGGCTTTTATTTTCTATTAATAGTAATTAATTTTAATATCCTTGGTAAATAGGTTATCAGGTTGGCAGTTTATTACATGACATCATAGAGACGCATTGTTTTTTTTAAATCTATTTATTTTTAGATTTCTGAAACATATCAGCCGCATCTAGCGCTGTAGAGCGAGTGTAACTCAATCCCGCACAAATGGCTGGTCGGAGCCGCGTATTGCGTTACAGGCGACAACGGCGTCCACTTTCTAAGGCGAGGCGCTAACTCAATCACGGCCGCCGGGATTTTTCCTCCGGGAAACGTGACCGAAGGACTGTGCCTTGATGAGTCCATAATAAAGTTGTATCCGATTCTCCACCCACTTCCTCTAAATGCCGGATATTTCGTTTTGATTAAAAGTGAAACGCGTAAAATTTTCGATACCTAACTCAGTAATAACTCTACAGATGCAATCGGTGCCATTGAAATATTTTTGTATATTATATATTTTACTGATTATATATATTAACATTATCTAATCGTAAGACGTATATATTGTTAACCATATGCCACAGTTGGCTCTACCAGAAGTCATGAAAAGTATTTTTTTTATGTTAGTTATATTATTTTTAGGGTTCCAGATGAGATACAGCCTGGTGACAAACGGACAGACAGACAATTGAGACTTAATTTTACGGCCTCCGTAGCACACTCTTAAGTACAAATATTATGAGCTCCTCCATACTTCGGAAGGCACGTTAGCCATTGGTCTAGTGGTCATCGATACTATGCCAGATATCTTGCAGCTTGAAAAAGCTGACATCAGTGTTGGCAGACTTACAGACACAAATAGCAGGCGTTACTAAATTTTGTCGTAAAAAACACACATACTTCATAATATGAAGAAAGAATTTATATTTGTTCGCGAATGTTAGAAAAGAAAACTCTCAATTCAATTACTTTATCATCTATTGACACGTTTTCATAAAGAAAATGATAAAGTTTTCGAACATTTCGATAATAACAAAAATCATTGTTGGAGCACAGATGAAAGGAAACAAGGCTATGAAAATGTTTTCCTTTGTGCTCCAAATTGTGTCGAGTTGAACCACTCATATCTGATAAATAAGGTTTGTTTTTGCTTACGAATACAATCGACCACACTGCATTTTCCATTTAATTTCAATGATACGTTAATGAAAACATGATCGCGAGTAAAACATATTGATATGAATATTAAATGCATGAAGAAGAAAGAAATCGTGGTGCTGGTCTGATAATGGAGTTGGAAGGTGGTCATAGGAACTCTTAAACTAAACAAGGTACACTAATCGTATTTGGGGTTTTTAGGGTTTTCGTAGCCAAATGGCAAAAAATGGAACCCTTATGGATTCTTCATGTCTGTCTGTCCGTCCGTATGTCTCAGCCACTTTTTTCGAAACTATAAGAACCATACTGTTGAAACTTGGTAAGTACTTAGATGTATTCTGTGAACCGCATTAAGATTTTCATACAAAAAAAAAAAAAAAGAAACAATAAATTTGGGGGTGAACTTATAACTGAAACTCAATTGTTTCTTTTTTTCATGTAACCCATACGTATGAGGTTAGGTATCTATGGATAGGTCTTCAAAAATGATATTGAGGTTTCGTATATAATTTTTTTCTAGACTGAATAGTTTGCGCGAGTGACACTTCCAAAGTGGTAAAATGTGTGTGTGTGTGTGTGTGTGTGTGTCCGGGGGGGACACCCCTGTAATTTCTAAAATAAGAGAATGATAAAACTAAAAAAAATATAAGATGTTCATTACCGAGATCTAGTAGAGAAGTATTTTTTTAATACGTCATAAATTGTAAACTGCAATTTACCTTTCATTCAATCAAAGTTACAACGAACTACAAGAACTTTTATATTCTATTACTTGCTGCTACGGAATCATTCATGGGCGAGTCCAACTCGCACTTGACCGCTTTTTTCACTTTACAGTGTGGATTCGTTTATAATAAAAGCTTGTCACAAAAATGTAATTTTTCCAAAAAAAACTTATTTTTAATCTAAAGAATATATAAACACAATGAATATGTATAGAGTTCATCACTTAGCTATCTTTGACACAGTCAAAGCTGGTGCCAATTAAAACAGCTGGAGCAGAAATGCTACCGACTACTGCGACTTTGTGACGCGTTTTCAGTGAAAATGCGTTACAAAGTGGCAGTGTTTGCAGTGCAACGAATGTCTTTTTTTTATTTGGTTTAGCCTGGATTGATATATTTTTATTTATAATAGTACCTAAATTTTCAAAAAACATACATTTGACTTTAAATGTCACTAGTAATTGGACGATTACCTTATCAACTACTCCAATTGTATGTTGTATGTAACGTTCTAAATCATAGAGTTATGTTGGAGTTGTAAATAGCATATTTTATTTATACGTTCAGTCCACTATGTGTTTTATACTAAACTAACTGTAGGTGTATATCTATTTTCAACAAGTCTAACATTCGATCAAATATAATGGTAGATGCACAGTCATACAAAATGATGTACCCGAGCCAAAACATCATAACTTACTTACAAACAACAACAAAAACGGTACATACTGAAAGTATGACACTTCATCTTTCTTTTTCGCTTTTGACGCGTAGTTTTTGCGTCTTTTCACTGATCTTAGTCATCGCGAGACGTGTAAGTGCAAGCACGGTTTATTGAAACTGTGGACAAAACGGCTCCGAAACTCGACGAGTGCTCTGTTTTGCCGGTGCCACTTTTCGAGCGTGAATCGTGTATCTACCATTATATTCGATTGAAGATCCTAACTAATATTATCAATGGCAATGTGTGTATTTGTTTGTCTATACCGTTTCCATGAACCAATCACCTTATAAATTTGCATACAACTTGCAACATTTCATGTGCAAAAAAATATAATAATTGTTTTCTCCTTTATGCAGAAAGTATTTATTGTATTAAGCTTGTAACACGAGCAAAGTCGAAGACGAAAGCTAGTATATTCGTTTAGAACTGGAAGTTATCTCGCGGCAAAACTCAGTTGCAGCTCTCAAAAGCTCAAAGCTTACAGAAGTTCAGGGAACGCCAGGTTATAGGAAGTGCATACCGACCGTAAACCTCGTACAAATAGTATACGAACTCTTTCATATCACAGTCAACTGATTTTTACGATTTATAAAAGTCAGCTTTTTCGTATATTGTAAATGGGTGTCTACCAACGTATCAGCTTTTACGAGAGTAGGGTATATCATACAAATAAGTAATAAGTCGTATATCAATTCCGTAGAATAATCTGTGATGTATCGCCTAACCTGATTTGGATACAGATAGACGCTTTTGTATTGACCAAAACAGCTTAAGATGCTTCAAAACATTAACCCTTCTAAAAATTCCGCTTTGTAATTTTTAGTCTCAGTAAGAACTCCTTTATTTTTCATAGAAAGACTAATTAGCCAAGAGCATAAAAAAGCACGGAGCACAGTACAGTGCATATAGAAAGCTATGCGCTGTAACGGAGATGCACGACCTATGTGCACGACACGGAGGATTGCTCGATTTCGAGTGCTGTGCAGTACATCTTCCCTACTTACAGTACAATGAATATCTGTGCTTGCGTACTCTCTGTTAACATTACAGTCGAATAATTTCAATCTGTCCGTCTCAAGCGCTCTTTGATCATAGATTCAATATAGGTTCTGCCTGTGCTACCAGGAATTCTGACATAGTTTCACATTTTGGAATTTCACAAAATGAAGGCCGAAACACAGTATTGACACAGGTCCGCGTCTCACATCGTATTCGTACCACGTTATTTACGTTTTTCTGTTCTGCACAGGTTTTTAGAATTCCGTATTCAAAGTAAAAACGGGACCCTATTACTAGGCCTCTGATGTCCGTCTGTCATAGGGCTGTAGCTATTGAACCATATTAAGTCGAGACTTGAAATTTTCACAAAATGTGTATCTTGTGACAGCTATAACAACAAGTAAAAAAAAAAAAAAACTTAAGGGTCCCGAATAAGAAACCTGTTTTTTGGTGTAATTTCACGATTCTGTCAAAGTTGCTACGCATTTATTACTGAGACTTTAGACAATTAAGTGGTGTCCACGCAAGAATAAGTTTGGTTAACCACAACTAGAGAAGTCGCATGAAAGAGGTTTCTTGCATCCTTATACTTCAGAGTCCACGTAAAAGAAGCGTGGTTTTTGTAGTTAAATATTGTGCAGCACCCATAGTATATGCAACTCGTACTTAGTTTATTTTATTTGTTCTTCGATAATGGCACATGATGTTTCGGAGTTCACAGTACACAAATATAAGGAAATATTCCTTATTTTAGAATCACAAGCGTGCTTCTGTTTGTCTTTCTCAGCAAATGTCATTAAACATGTTCAATTACCTGTCAATAGGTGTAGTAGGTACTCTTATTTATTTTTTATAACCTATTTTGTTCCACTGCTGGGCAAAGGTCTCCCCCATTGCTTTCCATATTTCTCTATTTTGCGCGACATCGCTGACCATTTCTTTTCAAATTTCATTTATAAACTCTAATCTTAAAAAATTAATATATGAGAGTTCTCATATATTTAAAAACATCATGTCCTTTGACAAACTACACACGGGTTTAAAAGACCTTAGCCTAAAAGCTTACATTTCTATTCTTTTGGACTATTTCCTGTGTTGATGTCTCCAAAAGTTTAAAAATAGTTTAATAAAGATTATTAGTCGGTTGTTTATTTAAGATACACCAATGAGGAAACATCTATGCACATATAATGCTTCTGAAATCCTAAAACACCCTACCCAAAAAGTTACGCGTATAAAAAATGTTTCGAAACGGTCTCTCATCAATATCCAACGTTATGAGAAATACTTTTCATAAAAATCCGGATGAGTGGCTCAACTCGTCCGCTGATCTTTTAATCTCTTAATTACATGAGTGCGGGCTGCGCGAGGATTCACCAAAATATCCATGCAAAATGAATGACCGCCCACCTCCCCTGAATATGAATTATTCTTTCACGTAAGCTTATATGCATATTTGCATTTTATATGGACGTCCTGTGGCCGAGGTGGCTTGAAGGGTTGGAATTTGTCTTGTCACTGCTGTTAAATGGATACGGGCATTCATATTTTATGTATAATCATCATATATTTAGGGATTTCTCGTGTGTCCCGTTTGAAATTAACTTATGGAAGCCAGTCAGGTATGTCTGATAGTTCACCCGAGTAGACTATTTTTTTTTATGTTATAGAACGACAAACGAGCGAGCGGGTCACCTTATGGTAAGTGATCGCCGGTGCCCATGGACAACTGCAACACCAGGGTGTGACAGGTGCGTTATCGGCCTTATAAGTAGTTAGGGGAAGGAAATGGGGAGGGGAGAGGGAAGGATGGACCTCCGGCTCTCTCACTCACCGAACGAATCATAGAAGCGGTGAAGCTTTTACTCAGACGTCGATTTTCTGTCAGAGTGTGGTACTTCCCCGGACGAGCCGGCCCATTCATGCTACTAGCAATTCATTTTGCCGGTAGCGTGGCTCTACCACGACTAATAACTGAACCACCAATTGCTACATAGCAAAATACTTAAATTATTTGTACTTTGTACGTATAATTAAGGCTAGTTTCCTAATACAATGAGAATACAGTTAGATAGTCAATAAATACTGGACACTATTGATTTAAATACCCGGCTATGTGCGAGTCGGGATTAGTAATTGAGGATTCTGTAAATCTCTACGCTTACCATTAGGTTTTTTAAAATTAAAGAGACTTTATTAGTATATTATACATACTTGATAGTATGTATGGATCCTGAGGATCCATTCGGTAAAATGTATAACTGAGTAAAACTACATCATCTTTTCCATTACTTGGTAGACAGAGCCTAGGTCTATAAGACCTAAAGCCACGTTTAGTATATTAGTGAGCATGTAGGTAGAAAATGAAATCAAAATAGTGATTCGTTGCTATACGCATCGCCTAATAACGTGATTCCCCAAATTTTCGCCCATTCCCTCGATCGGCTACGATCTGCAAGAAGAGAAGTCTTATAAATCGATGAACGCCGAGTGCACGCACAAAAAAGTGTCATGTTCCGTGTGCAAGCAAGAGCCCGGAACAAGCAATAGAGAGGCACGATCGGCCTTAGCGTTCGGCTTGTGTTGTGATGCGTCTATCTCTCTTCCACCGTTATCACGTAAATATATTATCCGTAAACCAACTTTAGAGACAACTACTTTATAACACTTTTAGGGTTCCGTACCCGAAGGGTAAAAACCGGTCACTATCAATATGGCTTCACAATGAAGCCATATTGATAGTGTCCGTCTGTCTGACTCTCTGTGTGTCTGTCCATCCGCCAGTCACGAGGCTATATCTCATGAACCGTGATAATTAGACAGTTCAAATTTTCACAGATGATGTATTTCTGTGTCCGCTATAATAACAAATACTAAAAAACATAATAAAATAAATGTTAAAGCGGGCTCCATCACAACAAACTTGGTTTTTTGCTTGTTTTTGCTCGATTTATTGATAATGGCATCAGGTAGACACTTGAAATACTTATTTACAGAATGTTGAGTTATATTATTAACTTTAAAAATAAATAATTAACAAAACAAATTTAATATTTAAATGGGCACAAAAAATCATGTCTTTTGTATGGGTAACAAAAGATGATTTTTTTTGCCGTTTAATAAATATTGGTACGAAACTAAACCCTTCGTGCGCCAGTCCGAATCGCATTTGGTCAGTTTTTTTCTTTTCTCCCAGACCAACATGAAAGATCAGAGGATTCTTTGCGAAAATAAACGAAAAACGATAAAATTTTACTGACGTTGTTAAGATAAACACTTCCATGCGATACATTTAGAAGGCTGGGGTGGTTGCAGTTATTTCCGTGTTTAAATTCCAAGTTATGGCATTGTTTTATGGCGACCCACGCTGAAGACTTTGACACTTTGCCTGCCACCTTGGTTTATAGTCCGCTAAAGTAAGGCCGTCTACACATATATAATGTTAGTTTGGATTTTGTTTGCATTTTCAGGCTCAAGCTAAAAATAAATAACAATGGGTAACAGTAAAATAAGAAAGGTAATTGAAATATTTCGTTTATTTATTTGTTGAGCACGAACGGATTATTTTTTAACTAGCTATTTATTTCCTACTGCTGGGCAAAAGCCTCCCCTTTATTTTTCTACTTTGCTCTATCTCTTGCCATCTCTCTCCAAGTTTTATCAAAAGCAGTCAAGTCCATCTTGTTTTTGGTTTGCCTCTTGACCGTTTCCCATCAGTAGGTACCCATGAAGTTGTTATATAGCACATCTTTCCGGCACCATTCGGAAATTAAACTACGTAAAAGTATAACTGTATTATACTTCTAAAGAGAAGCAAGAGAAATCAAAAAGAAAAAGTAAACTAAAGATACTGTTGCAGATAAGATTAACACAGTAATAATACATTAACCAGTAAATGTTCTTTTGACATGCTTTCGACGAAGCAGCTCGCTGGGTGAACAGATTGAACACATTTTCTAAAGGACGTAGGCAAACTATGCAAGGATTTAAAAAAACTTCTGACAAACTGTACGATAGTGATAATGATTACTTATTTGATTTAGAAAGAGGAAAAATTTTCAATATTCCAATTCTAAGTGGAAAAAGAATGATTAGATACTAGCTTTTGCCCGAGTGCAAGGTATCCTTTGTCCTTCCCTGGGCCTCGTCCTACACTTATACCAAATTTTATCCAAATCCGTTCACTGGTTGAAGCATTTTTTTTTTTTACTAAATATTGAATTAGGCATTTGTCTCCCATCTCACCTGATGGTAAGTGACGATGAAGACGAGGATGTTACATGCCTATCCAAGAGATACCCATTTATTCTACTTTTGAATGTCCCGGGACTGTACTTGTTTGGGAATATAGACGCAGGCAGTTCAGCGTAGAGAGATAACAGACAGACATGATCCAAACTAATATTATAAATGCGAAAGTAACTCACTTTCGCATTAATAATATTAGTTTGAATCGTATGGATAGACTAACTTAAGGGCTTGATCGTACGTTGTACCATTTAAATGATAAATTAGAATAATAAAGTAATTTTCGACAATGATGTATGAGTGAATAGTAAACATAAGCAAATTTGCATAATTACCTAAGTCACTATGTAATTATGCAAATGGATGATGCTATTTTTACAACAAAAAAAAACGATTTCAACCAAACTAATGACCCAATATTAATTTATTTTCTATAGGACCCGTCTCAAAGTTTACCCTTTTGTACAATAAATAAGATTATTTAAGTAAGAGACGTAGTAATAAGGTTACAAAAATAAACAAGTAAAAAATTTTATTGTTGTTGTGAAGTTGGCGAATAAACGTGAAATAAGTGTAAAAAAAAATATCAAAAAACACAATGTACAATGACACCTATAAAAATACTCTTTGTTACTCGGGATAAGGTAAGGCAAGGATTTATACATCCAAGGATTATCTTATCTCTATGTATACATCATTCACGATTGACACATCGAATATTGAAGAGTTTGAAGTTTTGATGTAACAAAATATTCATAAACTCTGGAAACATACCATTTCTTTGTTGATAAGCAGCGTAAAAAATCAAAAGGGAATGGATAATTTCTTCCTTTTTTAAGTCGGCTAAAAAGATGGACATTACTTGTATGCACCAGCCCTTCCATCTCCAGCTCGTCTGCTATGCAGTTTACGATGCTGCCGCGTGAGACCACGCCGTAAAAATTCAATATTCCCCAAATATGGTGATTCATTTCGCGCTTTGTGCGACTGTTGCTATGGTAGTAAAAACGTCAGTTCTAATAAACGTTTTCTTTAGTCCTTGTTCTGAGAGTTTTATGAAACAAATTACGTGTTACACTGAGGTGTTACACGACTTTTTTCCAACCTAGAAAAATGACCATCGTGAAAATGTCCAAATATACAAAAGTCCAACATTAAAAAGTTACCAACTATGAAAAAAAAGCATAGGGTAAACGCCGGATAGTTGCACCACTTTTTGAAGTCATGTTATATCTTTTAGTACATAAACAAAAACTTTATTTGTAGAACTAGCTAGAATAAAAAACTGGCCAAGTGCGAGTCGGACTCGCGCACGAAGGGTTCCGTACCATTTTTTACCAAACGAGCCCACATAAAACGGTGGTAACTGAAGATAGAATTATAAAGTCCTACTTCACAAGGGAAATTAGAAAAAATATTATAGTACGTCTCGAGTTTAACATTTTTTCCCATCCCAAAAAGCGCACACCGCCGCTAAAGAAGTTTTCACTAAAAAAACTTTAATACTGCCATAGTATTAGCAGACCTGCATTTTTTTACGTCTATCCCACATATCCCATTGTTGCCTGATCCATATAACTTTCGTTAGAGATCGAGAAAGAGAACATCAATCCGCCAAAACATTTGGTTGCACTTTTCCTACTCATGCATGCAATCGCACCGAGACATGCAACACGATCAAGATTAATAAAATAGCATGCAGTTCATCCTCAAAGATAGAGTAATGGAATGTATATATATACAGCGTGATTTTGAACCCCCTAGCTATATTGAAATCTGAGAATCAGAATCCCTAATGAAATACAAAACTGCGAGAAAAAAAGAAAAAAAAGGAAAAAAAAAATTTGACCATCCATAGAAATTTGCCCAGTGAACGGCAACTTTGTATGGGGAATCCTATTTTTTTTTCAGCTTTTTCTTGCAATTCTATATTTCATTAGGAATTCTGATTCTGAGATTCCAATATAGCTAGGATATTCAAAATCACGTTGTATAATTTAATATTTTGAAACAATACGAGATGGAAAATGATCTTTTTCAGATTAGCCTGGGTCTTGGATGTTTATTTATGTAATATATTTGTTATAACATATAGTATCGTTGATTTAGTATCCCATAACACAAAGTCTCGAACTTACTTTGGGGCTAGCTCAATCTGTGTGATTTGTCCGTATATATTTATTTATAAAGTTTAATATATTTTGCTAGTATACGTGCATGACGTCATCATAGTCACACGACGCAGCGTTTTAGGCGAGAAGATTAAATCTTATAGGTTTTAACGGAATTTGAAGGCATTCATTGATTTCTAAAAATACTAATAAGTGCTAATTGTAGTGACAAATAATACTCAAAGGATAAAACAAAACCACATTTTGAAAAATAGTTTTACATTGCTTACTGAGATCTTCACAACGGAATATTCAGCAACAGCTTATTAAAAAACTTGCTTGCCAAAATGGTCAATACTCTTCTTAGCGACCGACTCGCAGCCTTCATCCGTGGCCAGGTCAGTCAGGATCTGCAGCGGCGCCTCCTTGCTCAGATCCTCACATTGTTTAGCCACAGCTTTCAAGTTATCCTCATTCCTGCCCACCAGAGCCAGCCGCACCTGGTACTTTGCCAACAGCAACGCGATGGCCTGCCCGATTCCCGCACTTGCCCCCGTCACCAGTATCACTTTAGTCTTGAAACTGATGTCCATTTTTACTAAACCTATTATTTTTTTAAATATATTATCACACTAGCTGTCTCAACTTCGTTGTAAATATTTATTACTAGCTTTCGCCCGCGGCTCCGCCCGCGTCAATGTCGATGCCTCGGGAATAGTACTTTTTAACCCGGGATAAAGGCATATGTCCTTCTCAACACTCCAGAGAATTTGTATGCAAAATTTCATTATGATCGGTTTAGTAGTTACGGCGTGAAAGCGTAACAAACTAACAAACTCACTTTCGCATTTATAATATTACTAGCTTTCGACCGCGGCTCCGCCCGCGTCAATGTCAATCCCGGGTCGGATCCCTGAGAATGATTCGCATTTTTTATTAAGCGTTTCCGAGGGAACGTCTAACTCAACATTTTGAGAGTCCTCTACGTATTATAAAGGGTCATAAATTCATGCGTGGGATCAGATGACGTTAAGAGGCGATGCAATTAGAGTATGTTTTTATCTGATGAAAAGAAAGTTCGTCGTATTGGTCGTAAATATCTGGGTATTTTGCGAGTGTGTAGGACTTTCCAACGATTTTCCAAAAAGCATTCATTGCAGATATTGTATATTTTAGGTTTCTTTGACGGCCTTCGTGGTGTTAAACACCTTAGTCTACGTCACGAAGAGCACCAAATTCGATTCTAGACGCAAGCAAATACTTATATTACATACAGTTATGTCTCTTTCCCTTGCAAGGTAGACAGAACCTAGATCTCTCTCTCTCTCTCTCTCATCCGAGCGTTCCCGGTTGCCTCCTCAGCTAGAGTGCCTTTGGGGACAGAACCGAGGTCGGTCTTATAGACCTCGGTTCTGTCTCCAAAAGCCATGTTTAGCATGTACTATATACTCGTACTTCATTTACACAGATATTAGACTGCGGATCTAGAAATGCCCAAAGAGGATTGGCATCAGGCAGGTAGCCGGCTGTAAAAACTTGCGCCAAATCATATCACAGCATGAATGCTGTCATATCAGCCGGTCAATAATCACCAACAAGGCAGATGCAACCGGGAAACACTCAGCTGATGTTGCGTTTCTTTATTTCAATATTACCATCCTGAATTTTAAAATTGTTTTTAAAATATCTTATAATCATCATCAATCAATACCAATAATAAATCTGTAAGGGTTGGTCATGGAGTAAGTTACTTTGTTTTCAGAGATATCGTGTTTATAAGCTCTATAGATGATACTGAAACTTAATTGACGATTTTTAGATTTTTTTTCTGTACGAATGTCCCCCTAACTCATCTTTACTTAATATTACAAAGCTGAAGAGTTTGTTTGTTTTTTTTTTTGTTTGAACGCGCTAGTCTCAGGAACTACTGGTTCAAATTGGAAAATTATTTTTGTGTTGGATAGTCCATTTATTGAGGAAGGCTTGAGGCTATAAAACATCACGCTGTGACCAATAGGAGCGAAGCTTCAATAAAAAATGTTTTGAAAACGGGGGAAAATGATTTATTTATACTAATCATCATATTCATCATATGTGTATGTGCCTCCGTAACTCTTAAACGAATTAACTAGATTGTAAAAAACTTGGTAGATAAACATTTAGATGTACAGGACAGAGAATAAGCTACTTATTTTTTTGCGTTCTTGTTTAGCTTAGAATTCGCAATGTATGCAATCGGAGTCGCAGGTACAGCTAGTAAGTAGTAAGTTACTCCCTTTTTTATATGCTCATCATCATCATTTCGAGTAGGTGTCACGGTCAATCCACCATGCACACCCTGGTGTCAGAATCCTTCAGAACCGCCTCTCGGCCTCTGACGTGGTTCCTTTAACGACTACCAGATGGCAGCCGGGACCACCGGCTTAACGTGCCTTCCGAAGCACGGAATCATCTTTATTATCAGACAATCAGGTGATTCAAGCCTGCAATGTCCTAACCAAACTGGAAACAACTAAACAAAGTATGCTTCCGGTGGGAATCGAACCCACGACCCCCGGGTCAACAGGCAAACGCCTTACCCACTGAACCACGGAGGCTGTTTTATATGTTAAAAAGAGTTTAGATATGGTAATATGGTTACCGACGTCATATGGAATCAGTTTGTAAAAAATATATTAATTAAGTTGGCCATGAGATAAATACAAAGCTAATAGTTCTATTTAAAATATTCACTGTTAAAATAATATATCTTAAACATGATTACTGGAAAAAGTGGGAGAAGTGCTAGTATGCCTTCTTTGGGTATTAGGTAAGATAGTTGTACCTTTTATTGTATGTTTAAATTAAGATTGCTTTGAGATTCATTGGCATCTTAAACTATGTAAAACTCTCTACTCGTAAACGAATCATTATTTCAATGAAGCAATCATATTTCTCTTGTGGGATTTCTTTGAGTCCATCTCTCTCTCTCTCATATGCTCAGTATATAGTTACTTCCATATTTGATAGGGTATAGTTTTTACACTAGTTTCGCCCGCGGCTTAGCTTATTTTAATGTTGATCCCGCAAGAACAGTATTTTTTTCCGGGACGAAATGTAGTTAATGTGTTAATCCAGATAACCTATCAGTGTGCAAAATTTCGTCAAAATTCCCGTTTGGCAATTTTGGCGTGAAAGAGTAACAAACATCCTTACATACTCACAAACTTTAGCGTTTATAATATTAGTAAGGAATAAAACCAGTTATAGACTCTGTGATAAAACAGGGAACAGCTATTTTATGAGGGATTTTAACAATTGAAAATGTTATTCTAACATAAAGAAATAAGACTGGTGAAAAAATTCTACACGGGCAGGAAAATAATCCTGAAAATTATTCGACGCGATTTCGTTTTATTTTTTACCACTATTTCTTATTTCTACAAATATGTCAGAATCAAATAGCTCAAAACCCTCATAAAAATATTGTACCTATGTCTTCATTGATTTTAAACTTTATTGCAACATCAGTCAATCAAATACCTCACTTGTCAAAATGGATAGTTGTGGTAAAAAAAAAAAGGTTATGGTAATGCGTAGGGTAATGCATATCAGAGTATTGGGATATGGTGGAGATACTCGAGGTGTGTAGTATCGAAGCGTGGTAGCATAATAATAATTAGTAAAGCTCTGGTCGTGTAAAGATCAAGTCGCCGATCCTTCTTGTAATTGTTCACCATATTTTTCTTTAGATAAGACCATTATAAAACCAGTAATAAAAATTTGTAAGAAAAGAAAATGGGGAAGCGTAGACTTGTCGCCGATATGTTTCAAATTTAACACTTTTCTAACCATCACAAGTTCCCATAGAAATAACATTGTGAGAAAATGTGCACCCAGCTAGGGTGCCGTTTCATTTTTGGGTGAACGTAGGTTGCCGTGGGCGGAAAGACCGTCATGTCCGGAGCAGCGGTCATGGCTGTAGTAGTTTTTCCCGATGGTAAATCGTTATAACTGTTTTGAATGTTACGTCGTACGACCACTTCTGTAAACTCAACGTCTCATACATAAAAATGCACTTCTCTGGTGTATTTTTCTAATTATTTCGTCCTGTCTTTTTGTCTTAAGATCATTGTGTCCTTTTTGTCCCGCCAGTCCGTCCGTCATCGTCGTCCAGTCTCTGATCAAAGCAAAGAGGCCGCAATATTTTAATTAAGCTAAGTTGTTATAAGCTGCTATCACAAGGTCCCAGTTGTTAGCCTATGTCAAATGGCTTTGAGCAGGTAAAAAATCTGATAACCAGTCACTAGTCCGCTCACAAAATTTTCTGTATATTTTACAGCATACATGGAAATGAAATGAGTCGGACCAGCCGGATAACGATCCATCCAGGTAAGATCAAGATTAATGAAGGGGCAGGAATGTTCCTCTGGGAGGGCAGAATGAAGGAAGTTACTTTTTCAATTTTGAATATCCCCTGGAATAAGTGGTTTCAAGTAAGTAGTAAAAAACTATACTTTGAACTATGATTTTACTATTTCATAACGATTTTTGTTTATTTTTCCCATGTGTGTGGCCAACACTGACACTGACTGATGTCAGATTTTTCAAGCTACCAAAAGGCTTGCGTGCCTTGCAAAACACGGAAGAGCTCGAGATATATTTATTCCACTTGCAGTTACCCATCCCCTTGGGACTGCTAAGTATGCTCACACCCAATGGACCATCGGGTTCATCCAGAAGGGTAAACTTACTTAAAACCTAAAAAATAACTTTTTACAACATTAGTAAAGATCATTTTGTGGGTCAAGCTTTTATGAAACATGAATTAGGGGGTTTATTATTGGGGTTCCCAGCTTTGATCCCATAGGAAACGTTGTACATATCGACGGGCTGAATCACCCCTTCAAGGATCGGACAGAGTTTTCTTCACATATTGTATATTTTATGGCTATAAGAACAACATTTTCGTTGTTTCGGAGCTCGGGATCCGCTATTATGACGTAATGTTATTTGGCGTAGGCTTTTACGGCCGGCTGCCTGCCTGACGCCAAACATTCTTGGATGTCCAAAACTAGTAAAGTTATTCTTAAGTGTGGTGTGTCTAACGAAAATTGGGATTTATTTTTACAAGTTTTCATTTAGTTTCACCTGTCCCGATGTTTGACTATTATGATTATCTTGCGAGTTTTTGATCCACTTCCCGGTTACCGATTGAGCTGAAATTTTGCATGCATGTGTAAATCGGATGACAGTACATTGTTATGGCATCGGTACACTGGTCTGATGATAGAGTCGGAAGGTGGCCATAGGAACTCTTTACTAAACAAGGTACCGCTTGGTGTACCTTGTTTAGTAATAATGTTTGGGCTCATTTATCTGGAAAAGCACTTTGCAGTGTAGCTTCGTTTATAATAAAAGCTTGTAACAAATATGTATATGTTTGCAAAAAAAAACTTATTATATACGTAGATTAGAATGACTTAAATATTATTTTTTTCAGACAATCCTTCACGTAACAATCGTCTATAAGTACGTCATACACCTGCTACTCGGGTACTACTTCCAGCAAGATTCATTTCCTTACGTGACCGTCACGTTGGATATAACAGAATGTTTCTTTGTAGCCGACGTGGCGGTTCACTGTATCCATAGGTGGTGGCCTGTGGTACGCCTGCATATGAGGATCTATAGAAGGAGTTTATTTCTTCTTGTCTTTGATATTATATCGTTAATACCAATTACAACAATACGTAAGTATGATCTTCGTCATCGTCATTATTTCAGCCGTTAGTAGTTTAAGGCTGGACAAAAGCCACTCCAAATGATTCTTCGTTCCATGGGAGGATATTGCCATATTAACCACGCTCGGCAGGCGGGTTGGCGAGTGCAGTTTCTTTGACATTTTATACTTCGAACGCTGCCGATGGCAAATTGGAAGCATTTTTAAGCAGGATGACCAGTTCAATTTTTTAAGTGTAAAAATAGTACCTACGAGACAGAGGTTTGCATAAAAGGTGATGTAAATGGCAGTGTTAGTTACTGTGGGTATTGTTTATTTAACTTTTTACAAAATTATAAAATCTGAATTTAAAATCAAAGCGTTATCTACCAATCAATCCAAATTATCAAATATATATTCATAAATGAAAAGAAATTCCAAGAATACATACGTTTTAAAATATAATATACAGGACATATATATTTATTTAGTTTGACAAGCTCTCAAGCTCCGGGGTCAGTCCCCGGTCAGGTCAAGATGGAAAACTATACTTAAATTGAATTAAAAATATGGTGAAAAAAAACACGCGGGTCATCCTGCCACCTTAGGTCTCTGTCTTAGGTGTCTAAGGTTTCACCATGTTTTATTTCTTAATTTAGTAGAGTATATAAGAACAGCATTATGAATGCAAAAAAAACACTTAAGTATAAAAATATGGAAAATAATTTATTATTTATTTCGAGCCATCATGTGTCCCACTGCTGGGCAAAGGCCTCCCTCCACTTCTTCCATTCAGTCCGGTCCTGCGTTATTTCCTTCCAATCATAATATGGAAAATAATATTTTACAAATTTGTCTGGGTCTTGAGTGTTTAACTATATATGTATTTGTTATAAAATATAAGAAGTATCGCTTAGTTAGTATTCCATAACACAAGTCTCAAACTTAATTAGGCCTAATTCAATCTGTGTGATTTGTCCACACATATTTATTAAGTAACATACGCGGACGAATGAGACAATCACGAACGAAAAATGTAATTCGTGGGATCACACACTTAATATTGTTTAGAACCTAAAATATAATACGTGTATGTCACTTTCCTTTACCCCAATAATTACTCCTGTACCTAATATTTACAGTGATAACCAAAAAGGTGAACGAAACGCCAAGTGCCTACGACAACTTGCTAATGTTCTTTGGAAGATGGTTGGCAATAGCTCGAATTTATAGAATATTTCCGTATTTTAAACAAATCAATGAGACGGTTCGTATCAACTTATTTCAGTCTAACTCTAAACATATTTATTTCTTAATATATTAAAAGTATATCAAAATAGCATTGTGGATGCAAAATAAAACACTTACAAATATTGCATGGCTTCCTACATAGGTATTAGTTGATTTTCAAATTTATTGTAAAATGAGTTATCAAATACCTCACTTGTAAAAGTCGGGTAGTTGTGTAGGTGACGTGAGCCTTAATACGTATAAGGGGAAATAGGATATAGTGGAGAATTTTGGCGCCGAGATTGAATTGTGCGGTAGCTCAGATGGCAGACCATAGGTCGTACATAGATCTAGGTCGCTGGTTCAATTCCCGCCCGCAAGAAATTTTTTCACCATATTTTATTTCTCAATTTATTAAAAGTCTAAACTTAGGTCCCAAGCCAGCAATAGAATTTCATGATTAATTTCCTCCCGGGTGAATTTGTAGCTGTATCATGAAATACAGTTGCATTTATGCAAGGGTGGGTGGGAGCCTTTTATTCGTCCAAAGTGGGAGCCCATAGTTGGCGTTCACGCTTCATGATGCAAATGTCTAAAACATTTTGCAAGTTATCGCCCTGGAGGTAATGACTGACGAAAAGAGTGTACCTGGCTCAGTGTCCTATAGTTAACATCGCCGTGCTATCACTAGCTAATTAAGGAAAACCTTTAACCTGATAAAGGTGTATTCCAAGTGGTATTCGAACGTATAGCCGTGATAGATCGCTAATTGGTTAGTGTTGTCTTTAGCCTATAGAAATGCTTTCTTCACCGCTATTGGCTTTGCCAATGACACTCGGCCACATGTCAAGTTTTCATCGCGTACCGACTTCGTTTTGACAATATGACAAAAAGTCAGCCTCGATTGTGCGAAGGATGAGAGGGAGCTCCAACAGAGTTCTGCGGCTCATAGATAAGAGGATGGATGCTGACGTTTATTAGAGGCATACAGACCTCCACATAAATCCTCCAATGAATAATTGGTAATGATGAAAATAATATGTAAAATGTTTTATTATCCTATTCTGCAGTGTAATGTGCCGATATGGACTTTAGACTTTAGTCTGAAATAAGAAATGATTTTTGTTTTTATTTAATATCTGTCCTTGTGTGATTGTGTGACATCAAAAATATGGTTTTAAGCAGTTCTGGACTCTGGCTTAAGCGACCTCTCTTATGAGGTAACCAAAATCTTTCGAGCGTACGTGCGAAAAGTGTACGTACACTATTGTTCTTAGTTAGTGATATGACGTCTCAATATTAAATAGGTAGGCAGCAGCTTGGAGTTCTTGGCGGGAATTTCGGCGGACTGTACGAATTTTGTTTTGGATTGTTTTGAAAATTATAACTTTATAACGTGAAATCGGTATAATTTGGTGTTTTAAATATACTCATGTTTATGAAAATGTCTTGACACATTGTAACTAAACTGTCACGTATAAGCCATTAAAACAGCAACTTTGACAAAATCAAGGAAAAAAGCCAAAAAAACACGTTTCTTTTATGGTTTCCCCCTTTATTATTAATAATTTTATTATGTTTTTATTATCTATTGTAATAGATATACACATTCTGTGAAAATTTCGAGTCTCTACGATATTACGGTATAATGGATACGGACGGACAGACAACGGAGGGTTAGTAATATGATATTGGCATAATCTAGGTATGGAACCCTAAAAAAATATCTCGTGTATTCCAACTAAATTCACATAGTAGTGTATCAGTTTGAGAATAGTCGTTATATGATGCTGAAGTGTGGTGAAAGCACTAGAAGTAAAGACTTTAAAAAATTGGTTACCTGTAAAGTTGGCGGATGATAATTTTACGTGATATCGGTGGAAGAGAGATAGACGCGTCACAAAGTCACATGCCGAACGAACGCTTAGGCAGATCCTGCCTCTCTATCGCTTGTTCCGCACTCTGGCTTGCACACGGACATGACACTTTTTCGTGCGTGCAGCCGGCTTTCATCCATTTATAAGACGTCAAATGTCTAGTGCTCCTAAAGACAATGGGTATATTACCTTTTATATTACTCGTACGTTGGCCTTGGTGTTATGTAACATAATAAGATAAAAACGAGAGTGTAAAAATATCGTTTATTTTTAAATTATTAAATAATTTCAGTAACGTGTTAATAAACTATACTTTATTAACACGTTTGTATATAATCTATAACCAAAACCTTCAAACAAGTTTTGCATCAGGTGCATTGTGGTGCCCGCAAGTATTTATACATGCTGGAAAACCTTATTTGCGCGTTGCTGACTATACATTTTGGCGCATGTATCCTCTACTATAAGCACCGTGATTCCGAAACGACGGAAACTTGGCACAAGATGGGTTACCCCGATAGTGTCAACAGCCATAGAATAAAATATGACAAGTAAGTATGCACCAATTTATTTTAATTAAATCACATAATACGGTTTTATCGTAAAAGAAAACAGATAAATTCCAAGAATGCTTCGTGAGGCTATTCTAATTAAAATAAATCCTAATTTAAATAGAGAGGATAGATGGCACTTACCGCCAGTTTGGGATCCTGTCATCAATTTAATAAAATCTCAAGCTCATCACAAGACTGCAAGAACCTTCAGACACCATGAGCTAAAACTGCGTACATCCGAAACGTTATCAATAAATATTGTAGTTCATCATCATCATCATATCAGCCGCAAGAAGTCCACTGCTGGAAATAGGCCTCCCCCAAAGATTTCCAAAATGATCGGTAGGACTGCGTTTCCCTAAGACCTTGATCAGGTCGTCCGACCACCTGGTCGGTGGATGCCCGACGCTGCGCTTGCCGGTACGTGGTCGCCATTCGCCTTTTTGCCCCATCGGCCATCGGTTCAACGCGCTATGTGCCCCTCCCATTGCCACTTCAAAGAGCTAATCCGCTGAGCTATGTCGGTGACTTTTGTTCTTCTACGGATCTCCTCACTTCTGATTCGGTCTCGCAGAGAGCTTTCTTATGAGGCCCATAGTAATATTATAGTGTAGTACAGAGGTTCAAAGATCAAAAAACTACCTCCGTGCTTTTGGCCCTAATTATAGAAGTCTATCTGTCTCACAAAGCATACACGAGGTAGGTTCGATAAAAATACAAAAAATTATATCGTGGTATTTTTATTTAACTCTAAATGAAGCTGTAAGTCACGATATGTCTGTGCCGTTCATCAGATATAGACCCTATAAAAAGTTTACCGCCGGGAAATTAACAAATGGTTTCGGTTCATTATTTATTAAATTAAAAACTTAAACTTATTTATTTTACAACAATTGAATATTTTGGTAAAAAGATAGATAAGTGCAGCATAAGTTAAATAGATTTAGGGATTCTATATAGCTCATTCGTAGTAACAATCTTCTATATAATATTTAAAAATCTCGTGACAATATATGTTCGGGATAAACTCTTACAACTACAGAACTGATTTCGATACTTCGTATCTAGCTGTAATTTGGTCCAACTTAGAAAATAGGATAGTTTTTATCTTATAACGAAACGAAATTCGCTGGGACAACTATTAGTATAAATATGTTTTTATTTGCAGTTACGTTGCCTGTTGGTATTATTGTTCCTGTCGTGTATTTAACGTTATCTTCGGAGACACTTTTCCTTTGGTAAGGATTTTAAATTATTATTTATAACTACTTTAGCAATGTATTATCTTTACGTATATTTATTTATACCCCTTAAAGGGGTGCAAAACGATAAAAATTTCACCATGTATATACTCGTATTTTATTTAGGCCAAGTACAGCTTATTTAACTGGTCTAATAAAAATACCACAAGTGTATTTTTTTTATATGAAATGGTTTTACTCTTGACCATAATCTAAGCCAAAGGCAAAGGTCTAAGATCGAGCGAGCTCACACAGAAGAAGCCTATTCACTCTTACTTTAAAGAGATTCAGGTTATATGCGTTTGGAAATACGCAGGCAACATTTGAGATGGTACTCTAGCCCCAACAACTCTAGGCTTAAGATTCAACCCGTCTGGCCAGCGTGGAGAGTGAAGGCCAACTCCTCCGACTGCTCTGCCCAAGTATGAGTCTAGTCGTACATAGAGGGTCGTGCTCTTATAGTGGAGACGAAAAAAAGACCTGATGGTGATGGTACTCTAGCCCTGAATTCGTTTTTTCTGCTTCCTGTCTAAATGTAAAAATGCTTTTTGCTTAGTCCAGTGTATGTGTTCATTTGTTTGTCTCATATCATGGCTTTTATTATTTTTTATTAGGCAATTTAAAGCAGTTAACATCCACCGAATAAGGTGAAATTTTTCAACTTAGTAAATCGGATCTATTATAATACTACGCTACCAGCAAAATTCATTTTTGCTAGTAGCATTAATGGGCCAGCTCGTCCGGGGAAATACCATACTCTCACAGAAAATCGACGTTTGAGTAAATGTTTAATCGCTTCTGTGCTTCGTCTGGTGAGTGAGAGAACCGGGGGCCCATCGTTCCACACTCCCCCCCCCTCTCTCCTCTTTTCCTCCCTTGACCTCCTCTAAGAGCTCCTCCAAATCCTTAAAAAGCTGGCAACTGCAGCAGTAGGTGGGCAACGATGAACACTTACCATCAGTTCTTCTTCTACCTTATCCTTATCCCACTATTTATGTGGGGTCGGCACAGCATGTACGCTTTTTCCATTTCTGTCTATCTCCAGTCAACTCGTCCGTCACTCCCTTTCTACACATATCCTCCTTTACACACTCCATCCAACGTTTCATTGGTCTCCCTCTGTTTCGATGACCTTTGACATGCATATTCAAAACCTGCCTGGTTATATGACTTTCCTCTCTTCTCTTAATATGTCCATACCAGCCTAACCTGTTACTTCTTAATTTGTCTATTATAGGTGCCACTTTTACATTTCCCCTAATATACTCATTCCTGATCTTATCTTTTCGCGTTACACCACACATCCATCTCAACATCCGCATCTCCGCCACGTGTAACCTTCTTTCATCTGCTGCTTTGGTGGGCCAAGTCTCGGAACCGTACAATACGACAGGTCTTATTATGGCTTACCATCAGTTGACTCACAAAAATACAATGCGTTAAAATTAATCAAAGATTCTCAAAAAGTAAAATTTCAAGAAAAAAAAAATTTATTTCAGGTGGATTTGGATAAATGCTTAACGTCATTTCTAATGCTAATTGGCTACGTAGTCTTCCGCTTCTTCTTCACAGGGTGTTTGGCCTGGGAGCTAGTGCTGGAAAATGCTCGCAGGTCATTATTTATAGACCAGGTAAGGGACTGAAGTATTTCCTATAAGAAATCGATAGCGGGATGACTTACACCCGTGTTCTTAGTAATTAGCTCGTATATTCCTCAGTCAATTTCCCTTCCGATACCGCACCAGCGCGCGGAGCGATTGGAGCAAAGGCCTGCACCGCTGTCCACGTCTCACTGTCGATCATCAAACACCCTAAATTGACAGTTGTTTCCTCACCTTAATCTCAAGGGTTTTAATAATTAAAATACTGATTTGAATTTACTAATTTTGAATGGACTTAAAGAAACCTCGAGGAAACGACTTCTAATACCTGTCATGTGAATAAATGCTGCTTACTTTACCTAATGAAACTTGGTGTCAGGCAGGCGTGCGGTTGTAGCCTTATCATCTTAGCATTGTCTCGGTTACATCGTCAACTATGGTGCGACAGAGCCCGGGGTACACTTATAAGTCATCCAATATGATTTTGCAAAGATGTAAAATCTTTTGCCTGACACCAACTCTTTTTACCTAGAGTCATCATCATCATTATTACAGCCGCAAAAAGTCCACTGCTGGACAAGCGCCTCTTACAAGGATGTTTTGTTCCATGAAAGGGTAGTGCCATACTTACCCGGCTATACAAGCGGGTTGGCGAGCGCAGTTTCTTTGACTTTATAAGATTCGGACGCTGCTGCCCATCGCAAGCATTATTAAGCTGGGAAAGGATAGGAATTTGTTAGGTTTGGGAAAGTAATGAAAGGTGTTGGAAGACTATTCAGTGTGAGTTGAGAGATAGCAGATCGGGTGGCCGGGCGCGCGTATCCGATATTATATATGCAATCACCGGACAGGCAGTTAAGGATGACACCCCTGATCTTTCCTAGAGTATATGGTGTTACTGATCTACCTAAGTGGAAAATTCCACTTTCTTAAAGGCTTCCTGTTTCATTAATTGTCATCATTACCATATGATAAATAAATAAATAAATAAATATATAAATATATACGGACAAATCACACAGATTATGAGCCACAAGAAGGCCACTGCTAGACTTTGCAAGCTCAAAGATTTCCATCGACCGGTGAAAAGCGGCCTGCATCTAATGTCTTCCCGCAAACTTAGTCAGGTCCGTCTATTGTAAACCATTTTTATTATTTGCGACCAAGTACTAACGGTACCTATCGTTGATACGGGAACGCATTTAATGAAAAAAGAATCATTAGTATAAATTTAGCTTGCCGGCTGTAATAATTTCCAAGAATTAATAAACAGCGGTGCAAATCCAACCATTAAGCCATCTATAAAACGCGGTAGCCGTGCGGTACTAAGAAAACAAAATTAAAACATGAAAAATGGAACAGACGAGCAGCTCTAAGAAATACGACTCGTTTTTTCATTCGTTTATAACGGGATAGCTTATGCAAAGGCTATATTTATTACGATGCTTTATGAGAAAATTGTAAAAACATGAACCAGGGATGAGACTAGAGAGGATGTTATTTTTAATTTTGCTTTAGAATGCGAGTCGCATTAAAACAAGTTTTTTGTGAAAGGATTTCTTCCATCTTTTTAAGTATTCCGAAAACTGACGAATTGTTAGTATAATTATTCTTTTATAGTCATTTAGCTATGCTCTTTTATTTTTATAAGTACTACCCTTTATTTTAATAAATAAATTATTGCGTAATAAAGAATTTATTTATAAACAGATATTATAAGTCAACTTGCCCGCCTATCTCATATCATTTTCAGCCGTACTTTTGAGAATCGATAATTAAACTGAAGTAAACTGATGACGTTTTTTAGTTCACTTCAATAGAAAGCGCGTGGTGTTCAAATGAAAATTCTAAAATTTGGACACCACGTTCTTTTAAGGGAATGAGGGTCTATAGGTGTACCTTTAAAAACTGGACTTCTCCTTCATGTATATTTAATTAGAAGTAGCTGTCATAATCAATCTCTTATTAAGATTAAGACTCCTTTGGAGACGGACAAACGGCGAAATAGACTCGCGGCGATATAAGATAACATTGGTACAATTTTAAACATTAAATCAATTAATCTGATCATATCTATGTACGTTGTATCTGTGTATGTATTATAAATTCGATGGTTTAAAAAATAATAGCCTCTAAACCTCTACACAACAACATAGCAACAAAACACCTATTTTAGCACCATTTTCAACCCATCTATGGAGGTAAATAAATATCATTATGAACATGAAGATTCCAATGTTATTCACTTGCGTAATGCAGTTTGGTTACTCATAAGTACCAATTTCATATATTTACGTAATTTTATATGGAATAGTTTTCTTAATATTCTTTATGCTCTAAAAGACGGAAGGTGCGTTGAATAATGCTCCGGATATAAGTAAAATCGTCATTTCATCTCGTTCCCTCGCATAGCGCCCCATTTGATGCAAGTGAAACAACAGTTAGGTACCAGATAATGTGTCCATTGCCGAGTTCGCTCAGCTATCCATTCTACTCATGATCTATCTTACATCTACATAATTTGCTATCACTTTTTCGAACAGTTTCCATTCACGCTGGTTTAGTTGGCAAATAAAAACAGAATGTTCCAACGGCTTCTCTTCCCACGCAGACCGTAAAAGGCAGTCGAGCGAATAGGCTTATTATAAGTAATCAGTCAATAGGCGATGCGACTAGCAATTAATCACTATTTTAATTCCGTTTTACACCTATGCGCATCAACACACTCAACGTGGCCGTATAGTCTTGCGATATTGGATTCTGCCTACCTCGTTTGGGATAAGTAAAGACGTTATTCACACGTATGTATGTATGTTGATATATGGATATTATAATTTCAGTATCACCACATGATAAGCTATCTCCGGTTACGAGGAGCCCCAAAATGGCTGATGACTCAAGCGCAGAATTACAAGCAAAAGCTCTGGACTATGAAGGACGGTGTGCTCACGTGCAATGAGCTAAAGAAACTACCTCTGCCTCTGCAAATGGAATTAGTATTTGATATAAATATCGTACATTTTCATAATTCGCTGCTTTTTAGAGACGCGGGTGAGTCTTAGAAAAGTTTAACGAATTCGCAGCAAAATATAAAATGAAACCGAGGAAAAGAGGTAGATTTGCGTTATGAAGAGTATTATGAATGAACGTAAAGTTGTTCCTAACGATAAAATATGAAAGCTATGAAACAAAAATGCCTCTTTCATTTCCTAAATAGTATTTTTGCGCATATTCTTTCATAATGCTTTCTTCCATGCTAGCTTGAGAGAAAAGAAAAAAAGACAGGATGTATATTTTCTTTATGATTTTCTTACCGCGCAGAACTTAAAAGCTAATCTAGGCAAAGGGTGCAACATCCCAGGAATCATGTCGTTAGCGGTATAAGCATCCCTTCATAATTTAATTTTCATTTCCACCTACTCGTTCAACAACACACTAGCCGTGACCTTTGGGCTTACGGCCTTAGGCTCTGCCCACCCCTTCAAGGATTACGACGTTAAAGAAAGAATAGGTAGCGTAGTAGCCTCACTTTTTGAAATCACTTTATATCTTTCAGTACATAAAGCAAAATACTTTATTCAAAGGATTTATTTACTTTATTCAAAAATTTGACCCGTAGGTATTTTGCTTGTATTTTGATTCTTTAACTACAAATACATGAGAAAAAAAACATAAGCTTTAACATTTCCAGAATAGTAGCTTTTTTTACAGAACTGCTCGAGCAGCTATGTCTCCTAAGAATATTTTGGGACATCTTTCATAGGGGACAGTTGGCAAATCCAAAAAAAGGAGCATCTATCCCCAAAGTTTTTAATAATCACATAGAGACATGCAATATGTTTAAATTAGTGGTAGTTAATTTTTCGGCAATTATGCCCCTGGTGACTATCCTGGTTATGCTATAGTCACAAAGTAGTTATAGAAGTCACTTTTTTCCATAATGCAGATGAAGCCTTCCTTCGTCAAATTTCCCTTCTCATGAAGCATGAGCTATACCTTAAAGGGCAAAACATTTGGAGCCAGAATGTAGTGAAGACCGGCATGATCTGCATCAAGCGTGGTGTCATTGAGATGCTGTCTGATGAAGACGATGAGAGTCCCATTATTGCTTTCAAGGAAGGCACTGTAAGTCATATACAGGGTGTTAGGATAAACACTGTTATCCTTTAAACCATTTAATCATTTTTCCTATGGGACCAATGCTGCGAACTCGAAAAGTGTCTGGCCAGCCCAGCATTATATTTCAATACTTTTTTGAGGTTTTCCAGCATTTATCTAATGAAAAGTCGTTAATTTTGAAAATCTAATTTGATTGTTTGTGACAATGGTGTTAACCCTAACATGATGTATTTTTTAAATACTTTAATCATCTAATTATCAACCATACAGAGATCTGTATATCTATTTAAGTTAGTCAGCCACAAGGTGGATTTATAAATGCATCAAATAACTTTTAGTACAGCACAGTTTTACTTTGTGATAGTAAGCTTGAAAAATTAGAAAGTTAACGTTATTATGTTAAGATATTCTGTGCATGATATTTACTTTAAAAGTTTTTGAAAATTTATTGTTTGATTGGATTTTCAACAAAGAATATTTAATACAAATCAGTATCATTTTATATCTGATTACCAGCCAGTGCAAAATAAATAGATCATAACTCAGTCATATGGGGATTGAAAAGGATATTTTATTTTAAATAGTCATAATAAAATTAAAAAATATGTAAAAATTAATCTTAATATATATAAATCTCGTGTCACAATGTTTGTCCTCAATGGACTCCTAAACCACTTAACCGATTATAATAAAATTCGCACACCATGTGCAGTTCGATCCAACTTGAGAGATAGGATAGTTTTTAACTTATAGCGAAACGAAGTTCGCCGGGGCAGCTAGTAGAATAATAAAACGCACTAAGAAAGTATTATCTAAACAAAAAAAATGTAAATCTTTAGCGCAGTTAAACAGGAAAAAACTGTGTTTGTCTAAGGAACTAAGATCATGTGAAGATGACCTATATATGGCTAGCCGTATATATGACACCGAGATTCATGAGTTGCAGTCACAGGTCTCGGAATTGCAACAGTCCTTAAATAATTTATCTAAAATGTATGGATTGTCCCAAAAAGATATAAGTAAATATATTTTAGAGGCCAAAAAATTTGTGGCTGAAGCTCACTTTAATAAAGAGCGGTATGATGCTCTCTTACAAAAGCAGCAGTGCTATAGTGCTCCTGAAACGGCAATTACAATGTCACCTGTAATAGCCATTGTTCCCGAGTCTAAAGAATGTGATACTGGAAAATGTAACTTAGAAACAAGGATAGGTACGATAGATAATAGTTTTAATAAAAAAAGTTTTTGTAACAAATTATTAATATACTCAGATAAATTAGGTCAAGGTCTTAGTAGCATAATTTTGAGTCACCTCAACCATAACTGTTCTGTATACAACACATGTATACCCGGCGCTTCTTATTTAGACCTGGTAAACAGCATTACTTGTGACAGTCTTGATGAAAACTGTACAATATTAATATTATGTGGTGACAGTTCCTCTGTATCAAATAGGAATATTAAACAAAGTATGGACAAATTAATTAATATAAATGAAAGAACACAATGTAAATTTATGATATGTGCCTTTCCGTATTCGGAATCTTTAGATAGGAAAAGAAACGAGCACATACACAATTTAAATGTACATATGTACAACATGACGTATCGTCATGGCGATTTTATTTTTTATTTAGATATAAATAAGTTTATAAGTAGATTTAAGTTGACTAACGATACTATGTATCTTCCTTTTAATTTTAAAAGACAAATAGCTACAGTAGTAGCTTTTAATTTACAAACTTCTGTTGTATGTAGTACAACTGCAAATAATTTTAAATTTGACACAGGTATTGTTACTAATGATATACCTAAAATACAAAATCCTCAGTCTGATTTAAACTAATTAATAAGACAACAGTCGAGGCTAAAGAATTAAATATTTTTCATCAGAATGTCCAAGGCCTGACTAGCAAATTATTAGAATTAGAGTTGTTTATAGACAGTAAAGATTTGCATGTAGTTTGTGTGACTGAACATTTTATGCAGTCACACCAGCAACAGTTCAATGTAGAAAATTATTTATTGACAAGCTCTTACACCCGAGAGACTAAAGAGAAAGGCGGTAGCTTAATTCTAACTCGAAGTGACGTAAAATGTAAAGAACGTAAGGATATTATTAGTCTTTCGGTAGATTGTAATGTTGAGCTGTCATGTATCGAACTAGGGAATTATATTATAGTATGTGTATACAGACCCCCAAGATCAGATTATAATACTTTAGAATCAGTTATTGAAGATGTCTTGAGAAAATTATGTTGTTGTCGCAAAAATATTATAGTGTGCGGTGACTTTAATGTTGATTTGTTAGTTACAACAACTGAAAGTTTTCGATTTTTAAATGTCTTTAAATCATTTGATTTAGTTAATTTATTTTTGGAACCAACTAGAGTTACTGAAGATTCTGCAACGTGCATAGATAATGTTTTCTGCAATTGCACTGCTGTTGACAAATATATAACTAAAAATCTAACCTCGGATCACTACGATCAGTTTGTAAAACTTATAAATGATGTAGAAGTAGACTTACCAAAAGTAACCTTTAGATCTATAACCAAAGCTAAAATAAATGTATTTAAAAATAAAATATCTGAAAAAATGCCCCTAATTGAAAAAACTAGATGCTTTATATAATAAAATGTTTGGTATTATTGAATCAGAATTTAACAATACATTCAAAATTAAAAAATGTACTAAACGTATCCGTAAAAAAATTAGCGAATGGGCTACAACTGGTATTTACGTTAGTAGAAACAGGTTATACGAATTATTAGCTATGAAAGCTTACAATAAAAATTCAGAATTTATTAATTATGTTAGAACTTACTCTAAGGTTTTTAAAAAGACGTGCCTGTGCGCAAAATCTTTATATACAAGAAAAGCTATTCTAGATTCTCATGATAAGATAAAGACCACTTGGAAAATTATTAACACGAAAACCGGGAAAACTAAAAATCGTGACAACAAAATAGAATTAAAAGAAGATAATAAGATCCTCAGTACTAATGAAGACGTCGCAAAATATTTCGAAGATTTTGTTTACTAACATTCCCGTAAATACTACTGCCTCCTTACGTTCATCATCTGAGGAATCTAAAAAACTATTAATAAGCTGTATACCAGAATGTAACAATCATTTAATATTTCAACATGTAACACCTCAAATAATCATTGATACATTTAAGAGTTCGAACAATAAGAAAACTGGAGATTTGTGGGATATCTCTGTAGCTGTCATTAGTAATATCATTGAAGCAATTGCACCATATTTAGCTTCTATATTTAATAAGTGTGTAGATACTGGGAAATTTCCTGACTTCATGAAGTTAAGTAAAGTTTTTTTTTTTTTTTTTTTTTTATGTATATCCGACGGCAAACGAGCAGACGAGCCACCTGATGGAAAGTGGTCACCGTCGCCCATGGACATCTGCAACACCAGAGGAGCTGCTGATGCGTTGCCGACTCTTAAGATACCTGTAAACACGCCTTTTGAAAGACCTCAAGTCATAGCACACAGGGAAAACCTCGGGAGGGAGTCCATTCCACAATCTTGCTGTACGAGGAAAAAAACCACGTGACGCTCTGACATTTTTGGAGACCCAAGTGTCAAGGATGTGGGGATGGACTTTACTCCTGTGGCGAGCGGTGCGGTGGTAGAAAGGTGACGGTGGCACCAATTCAAAAAGTTCTTCAGAACACTCCCCATAGTATAGACGGTAAAATACACACAGAGAGCCAACGTCTCTCCGTAGACCGAGGGTGTCTAAATCGTCTGTGAGTGTGGGATCGTCGATAATACGAATTGCCCGGCGTTGGATGGAATCAAGAGGAAGGAGTTGGTATTGAGGTGCACCAGACCAGATATGAGAGCAGTACTCCATGTGCGGACTTGAGCTTTATATAATAAAAGTCTATGACCCGGAGTGAAGTACTGCCTCGCTCTATTGAGCACCCCAAGTTTTTTAGAAGCCATTTTGGCTTTACCTTCCAGATGACTCCGGAATTGGACCTCCTTCGTAATATCGACGCCAAGGATCCCAATACTCTTAGAAATGGTAAGAGAGGTGTCCCGAAACTTCGGTGCTATGTTATATGGGGTCTTCTTAGCGGAAAACACGCAGACTTGTGTCTTAGTAGGGTTGAATTGAACTAGGTTTAGTTTACCCCATTCAGAGACCTGCTCTAGAGAGGTCTCAATGTCAGACACAAGTCTCTTTCTGTTCTCTTCCACCTGTGTTTGAGGGATATTTGCACGACCTGCATAATATGCATCACCCGTACTGTCGTCTGCATAGCAATGGATGCTACTAGTGTTAAGCATGTCGTTGATGTGCAGAAGAAACAGCGTAGGTGATAAAACAGATCCTTGGGGGACGCCAGCATTGATGGGCATGATATCGGAGCATAATCCGTCTACAACGACCTGAATGCTTCGCCCAGATAAGAAACTAGCGACCCACAAGCATAGTCCCTCAGGAAGCCCGAAAGATGGTAACTTCGCGAGAAGAGCCTTATGCCAGACCCGGTCAAAAGCCTTTGTGACATCTAGACTAAATGCCAGTGCTTCTCCCTTGCTCTCGATGGCGGCTGCCCATCGGTGCGTTAAGTACACAAGAAGATCACCAGCACTACGCCCGTGGCGGAACCCGTATTGACGGTCACTAATTAGCTGATGATCTTCAAGGTAACCAAGGAGCTGGATGTTTATCACACGCTCCATCACCTTAGAGAGCAGGGAGGTTATCGCAATAGGCCGATAGTTAGACGGGTCTGTGCGGTCACCCTTTTTAGGAATAGGGTGAACGTAGGCTACTTTCCACGAAGACGGGACTTTTCTTGAGGTGTAAGACAGCGAGAATAGGCGTGCTAACACCGGAGCCAACTCAGGGGCGCATGTTTTTAGCACAATTGCTGGAATGCCATCAGGCCCGCTGGACTTCCTGACGTCGAGGGAAAACAGAGCACGTCGCACTGCACTTTGAGTGGACCGAATTTCCCGCATTGAGTGCTCGCATCGCGGTAAAAAGGGCGGCGATGCTCCTCCGTCGTCAAGGGTAGAATTTGACGCAAAGAGAGTAGCCAAGAGATCGGCCTTCTCTTTTGCGGAGTGAGCCAGCGAGTTCTGACGATTGTGCAGAGATGGAAGTGAAGGGCGACAGAAATTCCCCTGCGCTGCCTTAGCAAGAGACCAGAATGCTCTACTCCCGGAGGGATAGCCAACCAGTCTCCTACCAATGCGCGCAGTGTGCGCAAACTTTGCTGCAGTGATCTGCTTCTTGTAGGCTCTTGAAGCTGCGTTGAACCGCTTCTTCAAATCAGAAGTATTACGATCCTTGACATTTCGCGCAAAAATAAAGTCATTCCTATGTACAAATCTGGCGATAAAAATGATCCCACTAATTTCCGTCCCATTTCTATTCTGCCAGCGCTTAGTAAAATATTTGAAAAAATGATTTTTAATCAGTTATTAGCTTTTTTTATCTTAAATAGCCTTTTCCATCGTGTATAGTATGGATTTACAAAGGGTCGTTCAACTACAGACGCGGGTGTAGCTCTGTTGAAATACATATATGAGGCTTGGGAGGGAAAACAAAATGTGTGGGTGGTGTTTTTTGTGATCTTTTCAAAGCCTTTGATTGCGTAGACCACAATACCCTTCTCTCCAAGCTGGAGCACTATGGAATAAAAGGTAAATCTCGCGATTTACTCGAATCTTATTTAAGTGGCCGAACTCAAAAAGTTAGTTTAGATAGGGTACAATCCTCCGGATCATCGGTTAAGATGGGCGTACCCCAGGGCTCTATCCTAGGGCCTCTGTTATTCCTCATTTACATCAATGACCTACCTTACTGTGTCAATACATGTAAGGCTGTACTATTTGCCGATGACACTTCTCTTGTCTTCAAAATTGATAGACAAACTAATTCTTTTGACGTGGTTAATAGTACTTTAGCTCAAGTGTTGGATTGGTTCACAGCGAACAATCTATTGTTGAACGCTAAGAAAACGAAATGTATTAAATTTTGCTTACCAAATGTTACAAAAATTCCAACACAAATAGTAATGGATAATGAACCACTAGATTTAACTGATAAAACAACATTTCTTGGAATAACTCTTGATGCCGGGCTTCAATGGGGTGCCCATATTACTACGTTAGCGGGTAAACTTAGTTCTGTAGCTTATGCTGTCAGGAGAATTAGACAACTGACTGATGTTGATACTGCGCGTTTGGTATATTTTAGTTACTTCCATAGTGTTATGTCTTATGCGATTTTACTATGGGGTAACGCTGCAGAAGTAAACATCATATTTGTCCTGCAGAAACGCGCTATTAGATCTATATATAAACTTGGTGCTAGAGAATCTCTTAGAGAATTGTTTAAAGATATAAATATTTTAACTTTACCTTCTCAGTACATATTTGCGAATATTATGTTTGTGCGCTATAATCTTGATTTATATAAGAAAAATAGTGATATCCATGACCGAAACACGAGAAATAAAAATAAATTAGCTACACCAGTATTGCGATTGCAGAAAACTATGAATTCATTTTTGGGTTTAGGAGTACGCTTCTATAATAAAATTCCTGCAGAAATATTAGGTCTGCCTTTACTTAAGTTCAAAACGATTGTAAAAAACCAGTTAATAAAAAAGGCTTATTACTGCATTGATGATTATATTACTGATAAAAATGCGTGGAAATTTATATAAATTTATTTAATGTTAACAATTTAATCTATAGTATGAAAAATTGTGTTTAATGTTAACAATGTATTCAGAGCCCTTCAGGCACGTAGGGACCAAGTCTGGATTGAGTTTCTTTCGGCGTATTCTTCTCACCAGTGGTCGTTCCGAAACGCTAGTAGTATTTAAATTTTGCACATATTAAAAAATATATAAGAAATAAAAATATGACGTTCAAAAAGAGATACATGTATCCAATTTTGAATAAAAATCTTTAACTTTGAAAAGGAAATTAATAATCCTAACAAATCCCCCAGGGAGTCTAAAGTAATAGCGTTCTGTTGAATTCCCTGATGGGTCCAACTTGGGATCTAAGTGAAACAACCACGAATAAAGATATCAAGCTAAAACGGTCAGTTTATTCTGTTAAACGCACATATGTAAAACCCTGATATATCGAAAAAAATTGGCTGTCTCTAAAGTTGGTTAAGGGACGATAATTTTACGTGATAACGGTAGAAGAGAGATGCGTCACAAGCCGAACGCTTAAACCGATCGTGCCACTCTATAGCTTCAATGCGTAACAACACTACAAACTACAAACAACCTATTGATAATTTGACATTTGCTTTATCCGCGCTCTCGCTTGCACATAGAACGTAACACTTTTTCGTACGTTCAACCGGCATTCATCGATTTATATGGATAACCTCAAAAAAATATCAGTTAGTATCACTTCACATTCTCTAAGTTGTTCATATTCACACAAGAGTACATTTTCCTTCTTTAGCTGTTTGCATTCGATTTAAACATCATTTGTGGCTAAATTTGTAGATTGTGTTGTAGTAGAAAATATATTCATTGCAGATTTAGTCGGACGACCCGATGAAGTTTTTTTAGTAAACGTAGCATAGCATTTTTAATAAAAGAAGTGCAGGTGTTGTAGTGAATAACCAACGAACATCTGTGCTCTAGAATGCTTTTATGGCTTAACTTTATAGTTGAGAGAATCCGCAGTGCGGCATAAAAATTATAATCATTTCTTTTTGGGGTGTATGATGACACCTCATTCTGAAAAATAGTATAGTATTTATATTGTTACCGAAGGAAGGTTGGCGTCAGGGTAGAAGCCGTAAAAACTTCGCCAAATTCTATCATAAATGCTGTTATAATAGCGGACTCCGGGCTCCGGCGCACCACAACTGAGGATGCAACCAGGAAAACAATGTGAAAAGTACCCTGCCTGAAAAGTGGCATAAAAATATTTCCCGCTACTCCGTGCATCGGACGACACGCTAAGCCGTTGGTCTCGGCTGTCATCATTAATGGCAGACATTAAGCTATGTCAGCTGATGCCTTAAGGCTTGAAAAATCTGACACCACTGTTGCCAGTGGGCAAGTAAATATGTGTATAAGTGTATACACATACGAAAAACAAACAAACATTAAATCGTAGAAAATATGGTCATTATTCTTATTTCAAGAACTCAACATTACTTTGCCTCAAAAGGAACACACCCCTTTTAAGGCGAAGTAATGTTGAGTTCTTTAAATAACAATAATGACCATAATCTTTACCAGGATCATACTTAGTGGCAGCATAATTTTATTTTTCACACAGATTACTTTCGATTTCTCATATACGTATAATCATGTAACATAAATCACTTCTGTCGAAAAGAACAAAATGTGCAAGCCAGATTTTGTTTTTTTATTTTTAATTATTATTTTACGCGTTACGTATTTATCCAGTATGAAGTATAAATGTGATTTCCGGCGCTTTTTTAAGTTTTGGTAATCAACGGCGGACAACCACTAGCCCGCGCGCAGTAAATCTCAGTACAGCCGTACCATGACAGTTTATTTTAGTTATACTACGCATTGTCCATAAACATGGATATTATGTATTATAGCACTAAATTTAGCCGATTTCACATTATAAAGTCCACTAGAAACAATTTGCAAAATCATCCAAAACAAAATTTTAGAATACTAGTACTTATTTTTATAAAACACTGGCCCCTAATAATTGCAGATGAAGCAAACAACGGAAAGATAATTTCGCGCTCTTTTTTATTTATGTTTTAGCGATAAGTGTTTTGTTTATAATTTTGAAAAAAAAAAACAATTATTTACGTTTCTATAGTAGTTTTCATCGTTTTTTCACATAGTTTCTTTTAGATTTCAAAAACCATCTAAAAATCTTGTCGATGTCGTACTCAAAACGAAATATGCGACAGAAATATAGGTAGATAGCTCTAGGAAATATATCAATTCCATGGGCTTATTTAGAAATTTAAACCTTTTCAAATTATTTGTCGGTAAATATTTGAAAATTTCAGGTACTGGGCGAACTAAGTTTATTCTTTTCGATCCCGTCAAAGGTTACGGTACAGGCGGCTACCTACGTGGAGCTTCAGGTGGGTCCCATCAAATATATTAAAATCTGATATTGCAATAAGCTGATACTAGGATTGCCAAGTGTAGCTAAAATTTTTTGCACAACTTGGTATCAGCATTATTTTTAACCGATTTCATTCAGCCTTGTTTGGCTGGTTAGTACAGAGCCGTTTGTAGCACACAAGGAATTAATCAAATATTTTAGTTATTACGTTTTGTCTTTTTGAGCCCATTTTTGGTACCTACGTAAAAAAACACCAATTATAACAAATTATGCCTAAACAAAGGGCTTTAAATAATAATTAAGAAGTACTGGACATTTTTACTGACCATTTTAAGTTTAAAATATTGACTTTCTATACAGTGACACTGACTCTTAAACATAAGAGAGAAACAGAAATATAATATGTACCACCATGCACAATGATATATTAAGGATATGCATTTGAAGTGTCATGTCTATTTAAAAATTTCTCATCCCATCATGCTAGTCTGAGAGAAAAGAAAAGAATGTAGAATACCAGCTGCTTCTCTTACCGCGCAGATGTTTAAAGCCGATTGAGGGCAAAAATCTGAGAAACTTATCACTATTTAGATTTTTTACCTACACGACCTAGTATGGTACTAATGAACCATGCTAAACGTGGCCTTTAGGTTTTATATAGACTAGGGTTTTGTATACTCCTCAAGGAAAAAATGTGTGAAAATATGTATGTCTCATGATACACAGGTTAAATTATGAATATGTTAAAAAATATCTTAAGACCTAAGTCTTAATATAATTATTAGGTTCGGAAATAATAAAATATAGGGCCAAAAACACAGATTGTCCCATAGGAAATTGTGAACTTCTGCCGAAGCTAACACAAGGATAGTGTATTTTTAAACATCCAAGACCCATCCAAGACCATACATAAAGGGAGTCACAGACAAAATTGGTAATATTTTGAAGCGAGCTTCAATCAAGACCTATTTATTACAAGCCACACAAGAAAATAAACCAACTTTTAAGACCTGTAAAATCCAATATCCTATTACAAGATGCAGGAGTATATAAAATTGACTGTGAGTGCGGTTTATCATACATTGGGCAAACAAAGAGAAGCATCGGTACCCGAATTAAAGAACAAATTGCTGATATGAAGAATAGACGCTCAACCAAGTATGCAGTCTGTGAACATGCCTTAGACAAACCCAACCACTACATGCGTTTTGATAATCCTCAAGTACTTGCGAAAGAAAACAGATACATTTCAAGAATGCTTCGCGAGGCTATTGAAATTAAAAACCATCCTAATTTCAATAGAGAGGATGGTTGGCAGTCACCACCAGCTTGGGATCCGGTCATCAATTAAATAAAATCTCAAGCTCCTCGCAAGACTGCAAGACCTTCAGACACCGTGAGCCAATACTGTTTATATCCGGAACGTTATCAATAAATAATGTAGGCGGTAGTTTTGTATAGTTCTTATAACACAAAGACAAATGTCAACTTAGTCTACCTGCGACTATGAAAAGTTTTCGTATCGTTACTCGTAGATGTAAAAATAATGTAATATACGCGATAATACCGTATTAAAGTGACTTTATTTAAATATCCAAGACCCAAGTCAATCAGAAATAGATATTTTCCATCATGATCTGGCCAGGGATATAGCCTGGGACCTGCGATTCCAAGGCACTAGTGGTACCAATAAGCCACAGAGATCGTCAAATAGGATGAAATGCCTGATATTCATGTGTCTTCTTGGAATTGGCCCTTTCATAATTGGTATCGGAGATGAATTTAAATTTATTGCAGGTATTGCGGAGGACAGATTTCATGCGAATCGCAGAAGAACATCCAGTTATGATGTCGTATGTGAAGGACAAAATTGCGGAGAGATTGAAGAAATCTCGGCTAAGACAGGTGTGTGGTTTTGTCATGCTTCTATGAACAATTAATTCACACGAATAGCCCAGGTTTTTAGGTTTCCGTCCCCAAAGGGTAAAAACGTGACACTAAGCGTCCGATATAATGTCCATCTGGCACAGGGATGAATCTTTTGAAGCGTTATAGACAGACACTGATTTTTATACAGAATGTGTACATCGGTATGCTGATTTATGCTACCATTCATACAAAAGGCAACTAGACAAAGTCTTTAACAACACTTAGGTGCACTTGATGAGGCCTTGGGTTTGACGGAAGACTAGCACTGGCAGTTGCTTATAGCCAGGGTATGCCGAATTGGAGCACTCTGAGAGCATAAAGATTAGGAGTGCTTTTGTCTTTTCTTCTTATTTTAGAGTCTAAAAGGCGTTATAGACTAGTGTTATAAGAGTTTATTCCAGAAATTGAGCACTACTTAGTTTATATAGATCCCTGCTTCGATCAACATACAAAAATGACACTTCACGCTGTCAATAATTATTTATGAGTAGATATTGTTATGTTATGAAACTATATCAATGCAGAACAAGGTAGGTTTTTGCATGACATACAGTCTAATTTCGAAAGCTGATCTACGTTAGCTTTTGGAATAGGCTATTTTCTATTTTTTTTTTTTAATTTTTAAAATGTTTGTATAGATTTGACAGTTATCTGTTATTTTTAAATCCACAAAATAATATCGCTTTAAGTAATAAAAATGTTAAAGTTTACTCGTTAAAGTTTATTCGTGCCGAAACGGCAGCCGCAATTATTGTGACGTTTATAAACTAAGAAACATTAAACGTGCAATGAGTACATTTAGAATCTTTGGTCTGACTTGAAAGAAACTTGAGACTAACTTGAGATATAATATATATTTGATTCAAATAAATCTTATGATTTATGACGTAGTTGACGAAAAGGTGCACATAACCATAGATTACTAAATAGTTATGACATAACCCACTGACCTCCATTATACAATATGGAGGTCAGTGACATAACCTCACACAGTATTATATTGTTGTGGTAATAAAGTTTTAGAAAAAAAAAATAGTATACTTACAGAGCCGTTTTGATATTTTTGCATCCGCATCTATCTTCGAAAGATTCGTACTTTCTGCTTTGACGAATCCGACGTCCATTGTAATCGTGTTAAGGTAATAGAAGTCCAAATACCTACCATTAAAAGTCAAATATACATAATATAGATATTTCAATTTTTAGCTGTTTACAAAGATGGGCTTTAATAATGATGAAGTCAAAACATGGTGGACGGCGTTTTTGGTCACGTGACATACGGAGCACTATTACTTATTCTGTGATACAGATAGTAAAACAATGATTATAATTTTTTAATTAAAAATAAAACTTTGGCTTTTATAACAAAATAACATTATGATCGTATTTCTCTTGGTAAATAATATACAAATAACATAATTTAATGTTGATAGATGAAAATGGCCTATTCAAATTTAAAAGGAAAATCTTCTTTATCACGATTTGTGTATCTACTATAAATTTATTTACAAAGGATCTTTTCAGTGATTGGGCGCGGTCCACAAATTTACGTAGTAGTAACTTATAGAAACGCTTATCGAAGGGCTTTCAATTTTAGGAAGCGATAGAGGAATACGATAAAGGAGATTCAAGACTAATTCGAACTCGTTACAGACCTATGAAAGTGCTTAAGGACAATTTAGAAGGCGTCGAAGAAGAAGATCCCACCTTCGTAGACGATTCTCACATGTATTACAAAGGTACTGAAGCTTATTTTTCTCTAAACGTCTTTCGATTGAATCGTAACAGATAATTACCCAGTGAATGAAAAAAGCCGCCTCAAACTGCCGATTTGGCTCCATGAATGGTGTACCGCGGCAGACTTTTCTTTAAGGTTCAGGCCCAGGGAATTAACACCTTTATGTTCACGAGTCTTGGTTTATATTTCCCTGCATACTGAATGTAATAAAGTCATTCTTTAGTTGTTTGCTTCGTCACGAGCTGTCATTTTACGCGATGCCGAAATGATAGAGATTTAATATGGAACTTAATGTGATGCCAAAATGATAAATATTTAATATGCCAAAATGATAAATATTTAATATAGAAGACGACTTCTGTATTTAAACTTTTAACTAAATAATTCTTTACAGATGAGTATAATATACGACAGCCAAAATTTACTACAGAATATCTGGTATTATATCAAATATCTAGAAAAGTTACTACCATCGAAAATCCTAAAATTTGTCTGAAATCGAATTTCCCGTGGATATTGCAGCCAGATACAGCATTCGTACGTATAAAAGTATTAATTAATAACATCATCATCATCATCAGCCTTCCTCGACCCACTGCTGGGTTAAGCCTCCTTTGGTCCGCGCAATTCTTTTTTCTCCCTTGCCTTTGCAATCCAGCCTAAAACAGCAATAACAAATATTATTAATTTTAATAGCATTAATTAATAACATGTCGATATGATGTGATACCCATATGTCACGTACGGGTTCTCATGTTTTTTTTACAAGTTTTATTCAGTTTCACTTGTCCCGATTTTTGCCTGTAATCAAATCTAGCAAGTTAAAATTGATCCACTTCCCGGTTACCGATTGAACTGAAATTTTGCATGCATGTGTGAATTGAATGACAATACAATATTATGGAATTGTTGCGCTGGTCTGATGATGGAGTCGGAAGATGGCCATCGGAACTCTTAAACTAAACCAGGCATACCAGTCGTTTGGGCTCATTTAATTCGTCTTGGGAAGCACTTTACAGTGTGGATTTGTTTATCGTAAAGTTTGTCACAAAATTTAATTTTTGCAAAAACGTGTTAAGTTTTACATTTGTGTTAAAGGTGAGGTTGGTTGATTTTAGTTTGTGTAAGCCAACACTGGTGTAATTTTTTTCAAACTTCCAAACGCATCTCACATAGTACGGCTACGGACCTCACAAACCAATAGTCATTCTTATGCCACTTAGTTCCCACCGCCCATTCCATTGGGAACCATACCCAGGGTTACTTTCCATGCATAAGTGTTAACAATGTATACATTGGATTATCAAGCTCCTTAAAAGTTAAACGTGTCGGTAAAATGTGAGCAAAGCGAAGATTATGGAAAAAATCTCCCACCGTTGAGACATTGCACGCAAAATTACTTTGATTTTCATCAAATCACGCGCCTCACATAATAATATTGCATATTTGTATTTCGTAAAAGAACACTTAAAATAAAATGCAAATTTGGAACGATTAAAAATAAATAAAGACTGCGAATGGAACAGCAATATTGGTATTAAATTTGCATTTAATTAATTTAAATTTTACGTTCATGTAAAAGCACAAATGTTGGTTGTTCGTATTCGTGTCAACAAGTACAAAGCACAATGTAAATGTAATTTCCATTTTCGTTAACAAATAAAAAATACTAATACAATTTGTCAGTAATTGAATGACAATCATTAACTTAAAAATCTGTTTAGATTTATATTAAACGTTAGATAAAACAAAAAAATAAGAAGTGAAAAATAAGAAAAAAAAAAGTAAGTGAAAAACTGGTCTTGATAGTATTCTGTAAGTTAGATTGATCTTTCAAACACCTAATTTAAGGATAAATATCTCATAACTTAAGTTATATTCCAAGAGTCCAGATCTTATTTATTTTGCACTCTTTTGTATTTTATACAGAAGAGGAGATAGTGTAGGTATATAATGTAAAACACATCTGATTATTTGTATAACACCATTTAACACAAACTTTGCGAAAGACCGGAAATTCATTTGTCATTTTACATAGTTTATTTTGGCTGTTTTTTAGTATATGTTACAGAATATCGTTAATAGTCAATTGTGTTAGGATCCCAAGTTTTCTAATAATACATTTAAACATATGTATTAGCGTGTTTAAGGATAAATTTTTTTATGTTAAAATAAGCACAGAAAAGCTTATAAAGTTTTAATTTTAAACCATTACTAACAACATTTATCTAAACCAGACTATTTCTATCGCAATATACTGATGCAGTTAAAAAAACTATCACAGCATTGGAAAACTGTAATGTTGCAGAGAAGAACGGCCAGAAACCTCGCTATTCTCAATGTATGTCAATACCAAAATACTCGTAAGAACAAAATTATTGGACTATCGGGCGTGTATCCCACCATGTGCCAAGTCCGTTGATTATAAATTGTATACAATTCCTCATCATCTATCTTTCATATATCTGAATATAATATTAATAGGATGTATTTTTATTTTACATTATTTCAGACTCACATGTTCGACATTGCGCATTTCCTTTTGGTTTTGTACCTGTGCATTATGTCTCCGTACTACGCTTTACAACCAAAGAGGTCAGATTTCGAGATTGTCTTCACTACCATTGTTATTGGAGGCCAGTTGTTGAACATCTATATGCAGCTGACTACTGCTATTATCGAAAAGGTAAGCTGAAACATAATAGAAAAATTGAAAGAAAATAATCCATACTCCATAATCCATACTAATAATGCGAAAGAAACTCTGTCTGTCGCCAATTAATTAGATTAAATTTGGTACATATGGAGGTAGTTTGATGCCCGGGGAAAGACAAAGGGTACCTTTTATTCCAGTAAATTCTACCATTCCCGAGGGATCGACAATAACGTGGGCGGAGCCGCAGACAAACGCTAGTCTCTGATATTCCTACAGACCGGGCTTAATGAGGATTGAACCCAAGAGCTTGTGTTTAATTTCGCGTTTCTTACTTTTAGACTTGCACCACTTTTATAAAATGATTTTACTCTCTCACTCATTAAGTGTGTTCCTGTTGCACCTCAGCTGGAATGCTTTGGAGCCCGGGGTCCGCTCATTATAATGAAAACGCGAGTAGAATATACATTTAAGATTTTCGTTTATCTGCCTAAATATTTTATTTATCAAATACTTTTCTGAATAGATTCAAAGTAACAAAATATGCGATGCAGTGTTCTCAATATCCACGCTAAACCAAAATTATAAAATGTTCTTACCATCTGCAAAGAGGAGCAAAAAGTATTTTAGGCAAAAAGCTTTTTATCTAAAACCAGACACGGTATGGGCAGCACCTTTTTCGTAAATTGACTAAATTTGAATATTGTATAGAGTATGCTAATTTTAGATTAAATTATTTTATTTAATTTAGTGCTAAAATGCAGTCTAGTAAGTAATATACATAAAGTTCAATTTATATTTACTTCTATTAGTGTTATCGGGAAGAAATGTAATTTTTTTAGAATATAGGACGGCAAACGAGCAAGCGAGTCATCAGATGGTAAGTGATCACCGCTGCCCATGGACTCCTGCAACAACAGGGTGTGACAGCTAGGCCGGCCGGCCTTTCAAGGAGTTGGGGGAAGGACATCGGGGAGAATGAGCCCCTGGCTCTCTCACCCACCGACAAAGCATACGCATATAACATATATACCGACATGCATCATATATACAATAAATAAGTATATTATGATGCATGAGAGTGTGATATTTCCCGGACGAACCAGCCCATTCATGCAAATAGCAAAAAAAATTTTTTCATTTTATGACCCCGCAATGAATAATGTATACTTGAGGTTTTATTAAAAATATGGATCTGGGAGAAAAAATATTTTCAGTTTTTAATGTGTTCAGTTTTCAGTTTTTAAGTTTGCTTTCATTATGGTGAGACCATAATGAAAGCAAACTGATTACTGTGATCTATTTTGCAGAATATTAGGAAAGAGACGGTGAAAGAAATAGCAGAAGTCAAAATGGCGACCATAGGATTCTACCTGGATATTCTCTCAGTATTCCCTCTGTATATTTTTTCGGATACCTTGGACCCCACGGGCCAGTCGGTTATTGGACAAATCGTTAAATTGTTTCCTTTGCTCCAAGTGTGGCACATTTGGGACTACGTTTATCGGTGGCAGCAGAGCTTTTATGCCAATATCAAGGTAAGAAGTAAAAAGTTAAATTTTCAATAGATAACCCGGGTTTAGTGAGTAGATTCGTTTTTCCAGGACCTTTTTTTTCCTTTTTGGCACTGTGTATATTTCACTCTTATGACACAGAAAAGCAAAAATGTTTCTTTTTTTCTATTAATTCTTAATCCATACAGATGGCAATAAAATTTTTGCATCCCTCACAAATGTGACTAATCAATGAGACAAATTTGTATCTATGATTTTTTCTTATAAGTATATCCTGCGAAGAGAAAATTGTATCGTTTCTCTACCTCTGTTGGAATTACAACTAAGTATGTATACGAATAATTGAATAAAACTTTAAGTATACGTTATTAATTATTACCTGTAGAACATATGCTTTGTACAACAGTTGACGTGATCACCGGTAGCATAGTTATAGTATTCGACAGGTTGTAGTAATTTAATCGGATGTTTCAGCCTTGATCGCTCTAATATCCCGTCTCTGAGATTATGTAGGTCACCCTAAATTGAGTTGGCTTTGTCCTATGAGCCATCGATTTATTACGGAGGTTTATCTAAGTCCTTGATTACAGGACCAGAGACAGGAGATACATTTTGTGCCTAATGGAATCATATTTCATAATCTCCATTTTAGCAAAATATAACCTTGCCAAAATTTCTAGATAATTCGTCTATAATCAGCAATCTTTCTTTGGTATCATTTATTTAATATAGTTTATGAAAATATGTGATTTCATCTTATCTATACAAAAAACAAAAGACGATTACTCGAAAACAGGGTCCAAAATAAGTTCTTATTACCACGGGGTTAAAAAAATTTTAATGGTGAACACAAATATGGTTTCGAAAATTTCCGTGATCCAATAGGTGGAATCGTATTATTATATAGATTTACTGGCAATTACATATACTTAAAAGGAAACCTTTAGAAGTAGGAGTATTTTATGATCCATGCTTGTTGCATTCACGTGCTGAAGCTTTATCAAGCATATTTTTTATGAAGGTGAAAAGTCTGAAAATGTCATATTTCTTTATTCATCATGTTTTTACCTACATTTAATTTACAAACCAATTTTTTTTTGCTAGCTGAAATGAAATATTGTACTATACTCAAAGAATCAAATGCTAAACTATCATGTCGTTTATTGTACCATTCAGTTAAAATTAAGTATTTTTTTTTTCCGGTTTAAATTATTAAATAATAGAAGGTAACTCATATTTTTCATAGAGAGAGATGAAAAGCAAAATTTGTCTTCTAAGCTTTACATAATACTTGTACTTCGGACAGCGTACCTACTCTGAATCCCTCGGTCGATATGATGATGATGATCCCTCGGTCAACTTAGAAGTCTACTTGAGAGTCCCTTACTACGCTCAGGATATGCTGGACTCCTTCGTTCCACTCTGGATTCAGAACGAAATCCAAAAAGCATTATGTTCGCCGTGTGGTACCTAGCAGAGTGGAGTAGGGCTCCAAGTCTTCCTATGGATGTCGTAGAAGGCGACTTAGGAAATACAAGCTAAGCAAAGCTTATAAACATCTGAGAGACCTCTCCAACCCGTCTGGCCAACGTGGAGAGTGTAGACCAACTCCTTTGGCTGCTCTGGCCAAGTATGCCTCTAGTAGTACGAAGAAGGTCGTGCTCCTGTAGTGGAGACTAAATGGACCCGATGATGATGATCATAATTGTTGCGCCTTTGCGTCACAATCTACTATTTACGTGTAGCACAAGTATTTATTTCATTAAATAGGTAAGTATATTAGCTCAGACATGTCATTATACCTCGTTATTGTTAGATAGATCGTGCTGTCACGAAACATAATAGGAGTATAATGAACTCAAAAGAAACCCACTAACTTTGCTAACAAATTTTAGTTCCTGAGTTTGATCAAGTACACTCTACTGTTCGTTATCATCTCCTATTGGTCTGGTTGTTTGCTGTATCTGTACGCATGCCCAAGAAGACTGTGCTTCGAGGTTAGTTAAGTTGCTTTTGATTCTTGCTTTTATAATTACGTGTAACAAAATAATATCTCGTAATCTAAATATCCCCTCAAGTCATCATCTACGACTAAGACCTACACTGCTAATTAAGCTACCGCTTTTGAATCCTGTGCGTCAAAAATTACTACCTTTCCGTATCCCATTCCGTTCTAAGTCGGTTCAAACCCTACCCGTTTGGATGTTTTTCGGCATACTTATTTCTTTCTTTTATAAGACCTTAAATCTATAATGCAAGTTATTCAACTTGTCATAATGTAACTTATAAACTTATCCAGATTTGTATCAATGTATTCATTCAGCCGTTAGGTACTTGAATTATTTTACTAGCCTGCTTCCCATTACACATCACTACAATACAAACTGTATTGTTATATTGAATGCATCCAATTTCCTTTGATTGCAGAAATCGTGGATGTCCCAACTGATTTACTGGGAGACAAAAGTGTTTATGACCAACGACGCACGCCACGAACGACCTATGCACTCGGCATTTTCTTTCGGCACGGCTGTTTTCACTCTAACTGGTTCTTCTGATCTCTCTCCAGGCGTGAGAGATTTGCTCGTGGTACGTAGATTTTGAGTATGTTGATATAGTTCTACTTATGCAGAGAATGTTACGAGGTATACCTCTTCAATGATAGATTTGAAACCTATCTTATGCTGCCATGTTCCCTGATTGGTTGTGGTTAATAGAAAATGAGCTGCAGTAATTGGTGGGATGAAGCTACGTAGTCTGTTAACTATCAATTTAAATTTATTATTAGAATTCGAGTTATCGATGCTTTCTAAGAAAGAAAACTTATTTACTTTTTTAGAAATCCTTTTATAATTTTGAATATTTTATTTGGAGATAATTGAAAATCGAGGGGATATTATGCTAGATACATTGAAATTATTTTCAAATTTGATATAATCGTTAGGTGTTCCTTATATATTTTTCAAGTCTGTATAACTTTTATTTTATACCTATAATAATACATAACTGATTCAAGTTCTTCCGATTTATTAATAAGTTATTTTTTTGTATAATAAACATAATTTTATAGGTAAATGTTTGTCAAGCTACAGAATTATAAACTTAGAGTAGGTACTACACGTTCGCCTCAAGTTAGCTGTTACCTCCAGCCCCGCTTCCCCTCAAAACGCCGCAACTCATGCGTACTAATAAAAGTAGTGTTTATTTATTACTTCTTTTAATACCTGATTTTATACAATTAAGAAAGTGGTTGGTGCAAAAAAATATAGTACAAAATTACGTAGTTATTTTGTCAACAGTAAAATGATTGTACCTGTGACGTCATTCGCCGATGGCCTCTCGATGTTTACGATTAGCAGTTTTATTATAGAAAACCGTAGGAAAGGAGCCAAATAACCCGACCTTTTGAAAGAAATCCGCCTAACGGTCCGGATAAGAAACCGTAATGTGCCCCCGGCCGCACCGGGGGATGAATATTATGTAATATTCAGCTGAAGTGGTTCACGAAAGAGGTTTACCTACCCTTGCAACTAAAGGTTTAGAGTTTCAGAGTCGAATAAGAAAAGTTTCGTTACGTCCTTTCCTTTGATTTTTCCAGTCTATTGATTCATTTATTATTTTACATTAGTAGAACACTGGAATTAATACATTTCATATAATCCTAATCATAACAAAAAAATATCACAACACAAAAGCGAAAAATGAAATACCATAACCTTACCATAACGAATTCGATTTACCTCACTCAGATAACTTACAAGTTTGAAAAAAATAATATTTTCTTTTTTAAACTTTCATGCTTTAAATAACAATTATTAACCAACGAAACTTAGCACGAACCTTTCATTTTTAATATCCGCTGAGGTTTTTTTGAGCTACATCCATCTAGCTTCCATCATAATCACAGCGAGTCTTGCTTGCTGCGATTGTCTGAGTTAATATTTTTTTATTATTTATACCACAAGCAAAAATCTTTGCACAACTAAATGTTGATTGATGATATTTTTCCGAGCTTTGTTACTTTATATAGTAATTCCGGGGGAGTTGGCCATACGGTAGAGATGGCCAATCGATTTATTTCTAAAAACATTCCCTAGATGGGGCCACTTTTTACTTAGTTCGCTCAGTGTTGACGGCAGGTAATAGTGTACGAACAAATATTTGTCGAAAAAAAGAGAAAAGTAAGTAAAATCCTTATAAATATTTAAGACTATTGCAAAATTTTTTGGTGTGTACTTGTTTCATGTTGTGACCGGGCTTTGTCTTGAGAAAACAAGCTATTTCAGACTTTTCTTATTAGTTTGTTAGTGATGCTTTGTTATAACGTTAAAATAACGCACATGATGTTTTAATTTTTTTTAATTTTTTTGGTGGTCATCTCTCCCGTAAAATTAGGACAGATGGCCATAGCCAGCTAGTCTAAGATGGCCATATGGCTATTTTAAACTGAATGTTTTTAACTTGAGAATCTTGCAATAAAAAAACATTTTTTTGTATTCTTTCACATGCCTAACAAATACAAGAGAAAAGCAATGCTTTGCGGGGGAACTGGAATGATGATGCATTAAAAGCAGCTATAAGTGCTGTAAAAAAATATGGCTTATCTGTTCGCGCCGCAGCCAAGCAAGTTGGCATGCTACTGACGTCTCAAGAACATATAAAAAAATAGAAATAAAAAAATGCTGAAGAATTTAAACAAGTTAAAGAACAAAAATAGATTCTAAATAAAGTAAAAGAGAGAGAGAGAGCAGATTCGGCCAAACCAGACTCAAGAAAAATAAATAAATAAATTGAAACGTACTGTTAGAAAGAGAAAAGCTATTAGACAGATATCTAAAAGTAGTGATGAAGAAAAACTAGTATTGTGTGTTTATCAGATGAAAAAAATGAAGAATAAAAAGGACAACTGTCGTGGTGGCGGAGAAAATTATTATGAGACTCGCCTGATAGAAGATTACATTATTTGTCAGCTTTGGGTACACGAAAATTGTACTGAATTCGATGATATGATGATTCGATGATGTTCTAGATGTGTTCAGGTGAAAAAGAAAGAGTCAAAGATGCAAAATAATTAAAAATTCATTTCAAAAACCGAGCCACATGTAGAATTAAGTGCTGGCCATCTTTCCTTTATTCCTATGGCCATCATACCCGGACACTAGGGGAGAGATGGCCAATCTTGATTTAAAAAAAAATATGATTCTAGGATTGATCTCGTACAAAAATGTTTATGTTTTGTTATTTTCCTTAAAGTAAAATGTTTAAAGTTTAATTAGAAATAAAGATAAATGCTAAAATACGTATATTTTATTTATAACATCGCCTTAAAAAAACTATGGCCATCTACCCCGGACTTACCCTAGTACTATTTTTAAAACAACCTAAAAAAGAAGGCTGTCAAATCTTTTTTTTACAACGTAGTAAGCAAACATTAACAGGCTTACGGCTCACCTGATAGAGCGGGTACCGTCATAATTGCACAGTTTTAGTATCTGTTTTTTTTAATGATATTTCATAATTATATGCTTCTTTTTTAAATTATAAGTACTATTTAAATATAAAATATTTAAACTAATGCTACAACTAAAAATAAATAAAAATTAATATATATTTACAAATAAAAAAGGCCGAGTAAATCGTTGCTTCGCAGTAGCGTGCCCAGAAGGCTAGCAGCATTGCCACGTTGGATGGCAATGCTGATCTTTTGGCCAAGGTATAGACCAGCCTTCTGGTCACGGGTCACCTCGATCAATTTATGGGCAATGGTGCCGAACAGCTTATGGGCTGATGGCCCCCACAGTCCCAAAGTTTCGACCCCAAACGGCTCAAATATGTAGTTGTTTCCAAGACTACTGTACTTGCGCCGCTTGAGGTCTTCTGCCGCTGACGCTGCTGAACCGGCCTTGGACCCTGCGCCCGGGAGGTGAGACGGCGCCAGTGTGTCCACGCAGGTTGCGTCCCACACAAGCGCTATCTGTTTTAGTATATACCAGCTTCTTAACTTATTTAAGTTTTAAAACTTTTTATAAGTTTTAAACAAACAAACAAACTTTAGGCTGAGGAACTCCTGTTTGCGTTAGGTAGGTGCAACATGCACTTGGACTGGTTATTCAAATGTGATTTATGATTATAGTTGCAGTCTAACTATTTGTTTTTATTTTTAGGTCGTTTTCTTGTTTTTTCTCGGTGGATTCCTATATACGTTTTACACAGCCAAAATTTGTAGTATTTACGTACTGGAGACTAGACGAAAATTAAGATTCAAGGTAATTTATTTTTGATGTAATAAAATAACGAATATTACAATAGTTCATCATGATGGCGGTGTCCGCAATGCAAAGTTAAACACACGAGCCTGCTACAAAGAACTCAAAGAACACAAAGAAGTCAAATACTTGTACTTCATTGTCATAGGTCTGTAGTTCTTCTCAGGAAAGATTGGCTGTGGAACTTCGCAAGGAGGATTGGCAACAAGCAGACTGCCTGCTGTATTGGCATATGCTGTTATAAAAGCGTATGCCGACATTCAACGCACCGTCGCTGAGGATACAAAAAGAAACGGGAATATGCTCAGATGAGGAGTTATATAGATCAGGTGTGTCATCCTAAACTGCCTGTTCGGTGGTTGCAGCCCCCGTAGCATGGCACGCGCGACAGCGTTTATCGACTATCGCCATCTTGTTTTCCGCAATATAAAAGAGCGAGATGTGGATAGTTTATCGCGCGATAAAAACGGCGTCGCGGGTGCCATGCTACGGGCGCAGGTATAGCATCGGGTACGCACGCCCGGCCTCCCGAGCTGCTACTTATTTTTACCCATTCATACGAGAAAGTAGCGTTCCATTACCTATTTCCTTCTCAGATCCAACAAATTCCTATCCCAAGCTTAAAATGCTTCCAATTAACAGCAGCGTCGGAAGCACAAGAGGGCAATGAAACTGTGCTTGCCAAGCCAAACTTGGTGACCATGGCAATATCCTTCTATGGAATGAAGTATCCTTACGTCATTGTCCAGTAGTGGACTTTTTACGGCTGCACCTAATGATGATGAATGATTGAGAAGGAATTGATATGTACCTTGAATATGTACTTTGAGTATACATTACTTTGTTAAAACAATAAATGGTGTTTTTCATTGACAGGGATCTATGGCAGAGCTATTTTATTTTCTCTCTGCCAATCATGTAAGTGGAAAAATTAAAGCAAGGGTCAAGAAGTTTTTCTGTGCTCAATGGTAAGTGAATAGGTGTTTCAGGTTCATGATAGTATATAGTGCTCAATATCGGCAGTTACTACATCGCCAGTTCCTGCATCGAATTCCTTCCATCGACGGCTTACTGTTGCGAAGATACTCCATATCGCTGGTACAGTAATATCAACCAACAACCCACCATATCTATACATATAATAAAACAGTAAAAATATTTTGTCTGTACATTTAGAATTTTTGACTGAAATGGATTGAGGAACACTTAAAAGGAATAATAGAAAGCAAAAAAATTTTTTTGGAATTTTTTGTCTGTCTGTCTGTCTGTCTGTCTGTCTGTATGTATGATCACGATTATCTCCGAAAATACTAAACCGATTTACTTCAAACTTTTACCAATTGCTTTGTTTTAACTCAGCAAAACATTTAAAGTTTGTTTCATCAAAATCGGTTCATTAAAAAAAAAGTTATCGTCATTTGAATGAAATCAAGGTACGAGTTTGCCTACAAATATATAGCAAAAAAAAAAATTAAATAATAAGTGACATAAGAAAATTAAAATCCAAAGTCAATTCATCATCATTATACGACAGCATTATACCTAGCCATACTATCCATAGTAATCCATACTAATAAAAAAGGAGAAGCTGACTGACTGACTGACATATCAACGCAGGGCCTAAACTATAAGGGTTAGAAACTTGAAATTTTGCACAGAGGTTCCTTTTATAACGTAGGGGAACACCAAGAAAGGATTTTTGGAAATTCAACTCCTAAGGGGGTAAAACGGGTTGCAAAGTTAGTATGAAACTTTGCCGTTTTTGAAGTTATTCGAATGAAATTCAGCATGAAGGTTCTTTACTGAAAGGTGTGAAACACGAATAAAATATTTTACTCAAAAATCATCCCTTAAAATAGGGGTGCAAAGTAATCATGAAACTTTGTAATTTTTGAAGTTAGTCGAATAAAATTCAGCATGAAGATTCTTTACTGAAAGGCATGAAACACGAGTAAAATACTTTTCTCATCATCCCTTAAGGGGATGCGAAGTTAGTATGAAACTTTCCGTTTTAGAAGTTATTTAATTGAAATTCAATATTAAGGTGTTTCAATGAAAGTCATGAACTAATGTATTCCGGGTAATTCTACTGTTCCTGAGAAATCGACACTTACGCGGGCGGAGCTGCGCGCCCAAAGCAAACCTGACTTACCTTATCAACGCACGACGAACGACTTAGAAGTTTGAAAGTAGGTACACAAGTTCTCAATTAAAATTTAAAAAGATCTGTTTAGGTAAACCAGACAACATTCTCCCTTGAAGGGGCAAATAGGAGGTAAAGTTTGTATGGAATTTTTCCATTTCTAGACTTAGAATATAAAAATAGGTATGTAAGTTCTCGATTACAATTAAAAAGATCTGTGTAGGTGAAATGTATGAAATCCCCCCTTAAGGGGCAACATTTGGGGATAAAGTTTGTATGGACATTTTCTCATTTCTGGACGTTCTGGATTACAAATAATAAGATTATTAAGAAGTAAAAATTAATAAGAAGTAAAACCGACGAAATTTTCGCCTGAAGGGATAAAATAGGGGATTAAAGTTAGTATGGATTTTTTTTCCATTTCTAGACTTAGAAGTATGCAAATAGGTATAGAAGTCCACGGTGACAATTAAAAAGATCTATGCAGGTGAAATGTATAAAAGTCCCTCCTTAAGGGGTAAAAGCAGAGGGGGTATGTAATTTTTCTCATTTCTGGACTTAGACGTATGAAAATAAGTACATATTTTTACATTACAATTAAAAACATCTGTGTAGTTAAAATGGACGAAATTTCCCCTTGAAGGGGTAAAATAGGTGGGGAAAAGTTTGTATGGATTTTTTTATTTTTAGACTTAAAAATATGACAATAAGTATATATTTTCTCCATTACAATAAAAAAATATCTGTGTATGTGAAATGGGCAAAATCCCCTCCTTAAGGGCTAAACATCTATGCAGGTGAAATGTATTAAATTCCCCCTTAAGAGGAAAAAGCAGAGGGGGCGGTGTTTGAATGGAATTTTTATCATTTCTACTGTTCCCAAGGGAACGACATTAACGCGGGCGGAGCCGCGGGCAACAGCTAGTCGTCGATATAATAATATTGATGTTACAATACATATATGGCTCACCTTATCGATGATTATTTTGTTGGTTTGTTTGTTTGTTACGCTTTCACATTTTAACTGGGACGTTGGGACAACACGTTGTCCGGGATACGAAAAAGAACAAAGTCTACCTTTTATCTGAATTTAAGTAAGAACCATTCTTAAAGCTAATTAATATCAATGATATATTATATCAATCATAATCATTAGCCCCCAATTCTTCATACAACTATTATTGATTGAAAGAGTACCTACAAATCCATTAACTATCCCAACAGGTACTACAATAACGCTGTGTCACCTAAAGAAATATTCAAGGACATGTCGACGAATATTCAACAAGAGGTTCTATCCGTGGAAATGGTGGAGACTTTGCTGTTTTGCCCAATTTTCCAGGTACTTTTGTAAATAAAGATAGTACCTCATCTCAATGGTCTTTTTTAGTTATCTTTTAATAAGATTCTCTCTCTCTCGTCTGAGCGTGTTCCCGGTTGCATCTTCGGCTGGGATGCATCAGCTGAAAAGCAGATACCTACTGGGCCTGAGCATAGGGTCCTCTTTCCGGCGATTTCTACTCCATTTTACACGATCTTTAGATTTGATTATGTTGTATTTTTCTGTGTAGTTACTGTCCTAATATAGAACCACTAGGTCTCTTTCTTACATGTCATACGAGTCTCCTGCATTTATATCTTACGCAAAAGCACACGCAAGGAAGACTCTCAGGGCATCAGGCAAGCAGCAGGCAGTAAAAAAAAATTGTATAAGGAGTAAGTATTAACTAACCTGCTGTCATAAAAGAGGACTCTGAACTGAGGATACCATCGGGTAGATACTCAAAGGAAGAAGTATTATGTTTAGGTTACATAGGATAAATATTATCTTTAATAAAAATAAAAAAATAAAATTATTTATATTCAGACAACTATTAGTCCATAATAAAGAAAAAAATTGAAAAACATTAATAATTAATAGTACTTAGTTTAAGAATAATTAGGCATAAATATTAAAAATTAAATAATATCATCAAAAAATTATTCAACATGTAACATAAAGTTAGGTTACATAAAGTTCTGCCATTAGCCTTATTTAAATTAAAATGCATCGATGTGACATGTTAATTATTAATTTGGTTGAGTGGCTGTTGTGTCGTGCCGCTGTCGTATAACAATATTTGTAGGATGATGGAGCACCATTGTCATAAAATCTTATTTTAACAGACGTTACAACCGAATTACGAATTAAAATTTTATTTATTGTATAACTTTTCACGGTAAAAAGGCTCATTCTTTGTTCAAATCTCATGTCCCCCTCTGGCCCTGCACACTAAAATCGTGAGGTTATATTCTATAGCCATCCCGAAAATCTCTGAACTCACGTGACATTTGTCGGAATTACCGACTATAGTTTCGGAGTCGCGAGGTCCATTTCAGGGTGCGCGACGCCGAAATAATCCCGGGCCCGTTCTTCGGCGTCGCGCATACCAAAACTCGCCTTGAAAATGGACTGTATTTATCTCACGTTAGTTTCAATCACAATTTAAATCGTTGATTATGGAATGACGTTTCAGGATTGCAGTCGCGACTTTCTCCAAACAGTGTCAGCTGGCTCCAGAACGATAGTGTTGCCCGACAATGAAGTAGTGCAGCATGCGGGCGACATTGGCCGCGACATGTATGTTTTGCAAAAAGTAAGTAAAATAAATAAATAAAATATACGGACAAACCTTACAGATTGAGCTAGCCCCAAAGTAAGTTCAAGACTTGTGTTATGGGATACTACCTCAACGATACTATATTTTATAACAAATACTTAAATAGATAAACATCCAAGACCCAGGCCAATCTGAAAAATATCATTTTCCATCTTGACCTGGCCGGGGATCGAACCCGGTCACTCCGTGTCGCAGGCAGGCGTGTTGACCGCTGCGCCACGGAGCTAGTCATTGTAATTAATTACTAGTCAAGTAATTGTAACTGTCGCATTTGAGGACTTTAAATAAAACTGTCCCAGTGCGAATTGGATTAACTCTTTGATCGCGAAAAAATTTTTGTCAGATTTATCCGACGTTCGCGGTCAAAGGGTTAATAGAGACACTAAAGAGTTCCGTACTACCGTACAATAAACAACGACAACTCCAACGTCTCTTGTATAAGGAGCTTAGTCTGTTAAAGTACGCATCAGTACGGAGGTAATAAATAAAATCACACACACAATTATAAACCTCTTCTATTTGATCTCCCTTGTGAGGTTAACCTCACGTTATTAAAAACTCTTTATTGCGTAGACACTGTTGTTTAAATTATCTGTATTTTTTTTTATTGTGGCTAACTGAAAATTCATAAGATTTGGCTGTATTGGCTTGATCCCTTTGTGTTTCCTATATAAAGGGAGAAACGGAGAAACGTAATCTGAATTTTGTGTAATTGAGATGTTATCTCAAAACTAAAATATCAGCACATTCGACAAAATGTAGAAAGACGCCAATAAACATGTTTCTTGTTCTTGTTTGAGGTCAATTATCTACCTATTATGGTTCAATAGAAACTCCTTGGCTAGCTCCGTGGCGCAGCGGTCAACACGCCAGCCTGCGACACGAGAGTGACCGGGTTCGATCCCCGGCCAGGTCAAGATGGAAAATGATCTTTTTCAGATTGGCCTGGGTCTTGGATGTGTATCTATATATGTATTTGTTATAAAGTATAGTATCGTTGAGTTAGTATCCCATAACACAAGTCTCGAACTTACTTTGAGGCTAGCTCAATTTGTGTGATTTGTCCGTATATTTTTTTTATCCCTGTGACAGATAGACATACGGACGGACAGACATCGGAGGAGGAGTAATATGCCCGTACCCAAATAGTGAAAACGAAACCCCAATTTTCACTATTTGGGCACGGAACCCTAAAAGCGAGTTAAAAACAAGCTGAATTTATTCGTGGTAATTTAATTTAAGCACAGAATTTCATTAAATAAATATTATCTCGCAGGGTCACTGTAATGTGCTTAATCATAATGGAAAAGTTGAGAAGTCAATTGGACCCGGGAGCCACTTCGGAGACCTCGAAATGCTGTTTGGTTTGCCGAAAGTAAGTTCGTAAAATTTTAATCACTCCTTTATTAATATTACGTTAACGACTGCGTGTAACTTTTTCTTCTTGTTATTATTTATTTGATCCTTTATAAGGAATAATTTTGTGTACTGGATATGTTTTAATTGCTGATTACAAATATTGAGAGTGTCACTGATTAGTAATTGAAAAAAATAATGTCAAGTAGCCTATATACAATTTGTAACAAAACGGGGGTAAAATGCATATGGAACATGATCAGCCCATCATATTGAACAACTTTCCCCAGCAGACCAATGAAGTGATTTTTTTTATTTCGATGGAAGTCTCCTAGGGAAAGTTTTCTTTTTTATTATTATACAACTAATTAGGCACACAGCCCATCTGATAGAAAGCGGTTACCGTAGCTATGGACGTTCGCGACACCAGAGGTGCCACTCGCGTGTTGCCGACCCTGAAGAAATCTTTTCACGCCATGTTGTGTTCTCTCGGGCACACCATGGCATGGAGTTCGTTCCACAACTTTAGCGTACATGGAAGAAGTTCCATTCAAAACGTACGCACGTACTGTACGCAACCATTTAGGATCTAAGGTATGGGGATGAACTTCTTGTCGATAGCGTGCGATGATAGAAGGTGGCCCTAGGCATCATATCAAACAAATACTCGGAGCACAATCGATTGTACAAGCGATAAAACACACAGAGAGAAGCAAAATCACTCCTTAGACTCAGTGGCTCGATATCGCTTGTAATATTTTGATCGTCGACAGTTCTGACAGCTCGTCTTTGGACCGAGTCAAATGGATCAAGCTGGTACTTGGGTGCACCAGCCCAGAGGTGACAGCAGTACTCCATGTGTTGACGGACTTAGGACTTATAAAGTAGCAGTCTTTGCCCTAGGGTGAAATACCGCCTTGCTCTGTTGAGTACACTCAGTTATTTGATGCCATCTTGGCCTTATCCTCCAAGTGACTGCAGTATTGGACGCTGGTAGAAATTTCGATATCAAGGATCTCAATATTGCTGGAGATGGTAAGGGCCTTTGAATTGTGGAGCTACAGTAAATGTATTTTTGTTGGTGGTGAACGCACAAACTTTCGTCTGCAAATGGTTGAAATAGACCATATTTTTAGGTTTGATCATGCCCGTTTGGTATTTTTACCCCATTTGTTTTAAATCAGATCCTCGTCCTAGGATTATATCTATTTTGTCACTTTATAAAATAGAATCTTACCTGAAGACTCTTAAATTGAATACCATATTGTATCACTAACATAATGTTGTATTCAATTTTACAGACAAAACTAGAGTTGCCGACCGTCCCGTATTTCATGAAACGTTCCATATTTTTAACATGTTTGATCCCATCGACACCGGCCATGTCCCTCATTTTGCGAATATCTACACCTCTTTACTAGCTTGCATCCTTCATATTCAGGTCACAGTCACAAGTTTAATTATCCAAGCAAATTGATGATTGCTTTTCATTTTATCCACTCACAGCCATTATATATAATTTGTTAAATTACCCAAAGGTTAGACGAGCTACCGGTTCTGAATCGGTCCCATCAGAGATTATGTTGAATTCAGTAAAGTCTGTAACAAAATATATAACAATTTGGCTGAAGATGTAAAAATAATTATTTTTCCTGAGTAAATGAGTGTTTGTCCTTTCCAATGAAAGAAAGTGGGCAAACCTAAACGAAATAGTCCTCAAAATGCTACCTACAAACAATATTATGACAGAAGTTTAATTTCGCAGGTGTACACCGTCATGACAACGACAAATTGCATATTACTACACGTGGAATACAGAACATTGGTGCAGTGTTGGGGCACATTCCCTGATATTAGTCATCCCATTATCACGGTGATTCATGCATTTAATATTGCAGTGCCCGACGTCTCTAATGCACACTGTAACTTATATTAAAATGGAGATGATAAGTTGCGCGCTGGGACAGCAACATTTTTAAGAGTCTAGGAATATAGGGCTTGGAGAACGCTATACTATTTTCTAGTTTGGGTGATTTAAACTTTACGCCATCTTTGCTGTTTTGGATACATAATTTGTGACCTATACAAAAGCCTAGCTCACGGTTTCGCTGTATGGAAAGGAATGCACACAATGACTATTTCTAGCAGTAAATAATGAAGGGGCTTTCTTCAGTAGTCGGATAATTAATGTAATAGAAATAAATTATGAATGTCCGATGACATTTTACCACTTTCCCATGTGTCCAATCTATATAATAATATAATTACTAAGACTATAACATGCTAAACGTGGCTTTTATGTCTTAATGACCTGGGCTCTGTTTGCCTCCCACAGGAGGGAAAAGACGTGATAGTATGTATGTATGTAATAATTGACCCATCATTAGTAATTTATTTTTATATTGGTCAGTGTGTTCCAATGGTAACACCTGTCACTGTTGTTGAAAAAATACAGAGCATCAGATGTAAAATATACTTATTATTTAATCTTAGAAGCAAATTATTTTGTCATTACAATCTCTATTTTCGTATTAAAGGTTATGGAAAATAGAGAATTGAAGAAACAAGCAGCCAAATACGAAGAGGCCAAGCCCTTGACCGGGAAACTCGACGCCAAGACAAACAGAATAGCGGTAATGTAAAGATCAAATTAATACTTTGTAGTAGTACATAAGTTCGTGTGAACTTGTTAGAGCTACCTATTCAGCCTATTCTACTTGTATCCATTGTTTTGACGCCAATAATAAATGTAGAGTTAATGTTACGGCATAGTAAAAAATAATGTATTGTTGACGGGTCAACGAAAAAGACGCTACCCTATATAACGCAGCGCCACCCTGACACGGGCCTCTATTTGCGAACGACATTTTTTTAGATATCACTGATTTAGTTAAATTCTGTAAATTTTACTTGTTTTTATTTAATTGTGAGTTTATTAAAATCAGTTAGTTTTTATTGTGATTGTGTTCTTTTTTTATTATTTAAAAATACTTGGATCGTCTCACCCAAAAGTATTTTATTCGTATTTCATGTGTATGCAAGTGGCTAATACTGGTGTCAGTAGAAATAACTGGAGAGACAGTTTTAGGGAAAATGACATTGTGGATTATATACTATCATAATTTTAATGTCTCATTTTCTTTAAAACAATAGTGTCAACATAAACGTGTAAATATATACCTAGAAAGTTATTTATAGTGGACTATATAACTATATAAGGTCACTATAGGCAGTGTTTAGTTTTGGTTTGTTATGAATGTAAACCAATGAAATAATATTATAGTTTGACATGCAATGTCGACTCAGCTAAAGTCGTTGCTATTGTCTATTATTTTCGCATAAATAGTCGGAATGACCAGGAAAAGCAATAAGCGCAACAAAACAAACGATTTCTTTTCTTGTTGTAGCAAGAGATAAAGGAAAGTTTCGTGATGGTGAGGGGCCGTGCTGAGAAGGAAGAGTATCTGACGCCGTTTGATCAATTGGGAGTTTTGAGGTTGGTACTCACTCATTATAAAAACGAAATTGAGAAAAAAGTTCTCAAACAAACGGTTTAACTCACCTTATTTTAGTTGTTATAACCGACAAGTTTCATTCAGCCGTTTTAAGGACGAGTGTCAAGGACGTCGTGGAACGTCTATACTTCTACCGTTTGTTTCAGTACTTAATTATGCCAGGTCACGTAACTTTTAATAATATAATACCTATTTATGTTAATTGAGATATTGGAAGAGCTATTTATAACCGGAAAAATTCATTTTTGCTAATAGGCCGGCTCGTCCGGGGAAGTACCACAGTTGACTATAGGCAGCGGTGATTACTATATATTTAATATTATTAGATATTTTTTTATCTAATAATATTAAACCTACGTAAGTGTAACAAATTGCGAATAAGAACGTATGTGATTACATCCCTCTGGATTACTTAGGATTTTGTATTACGTAATTGAGTTGTCAGAATATTAGCCCATAATAGATGGGAACCACATTAACCATTACGAAAAGAAAATTGGATTTAAGAAAATTCGCTTAGATGTTCATAAATTGTAGAGTTAACGCTCTTTTTCTTTCACTTCCCTATCTTTTTATATATATTTTAAGGAACATTCTATTGAAATTATTAGCCTGTCTTACTCGTATTTTCGGTGACTTAATTAATCCTACCTTGGTTGGATATTATAAATGTGAAAGTTTGTACGGATGGCAGGATTTTTGTTACTACTTTACGCAAAAACTACTGAATGGATTTTAACATAAACATACACATGTGATGATAATAATAAAAACTAACTATTAAACTTCGAAGCATATGTTCTTTTTTTTTATTAGAATATCTCAATTCATTTGTTACTCTTATTAAAATAAATAAATAAAATAAAATAAAAGTCTTTTATTTCAGGCTTTACGACCCATAAAGTGTTAGTAACAAAGAAAACCTATAACTATGTTAGTACAATATCTAAATCGAAAATTCTTGACGGCTTCGTGTCTTTGACTAGATGAACGCGAGTCCAGTGCTGCATAATAGCACTGTCCACGTCCAATCTAGCCGCAACCGTTTTTACCAGTATGTTGGCGCTGCCCCGCACCCGGTGAATCAAGGATGCTGTGCGCTTTCTTATAATGGCTGACAGACTGTCAACTCCAACTACCGCCTGCATCCCTGAAGCACTACAAGGGCGGCGCATCCCCAACATTACTCTAAGGGCATTGTTATACTGAGTGCGCAGAGCCCTGTATGCTACTTGGGTATAATGTGTCCAAAGGCTGGACGTGTACAAAGAGTTACAAAATGCTTTGAAAAGCGTAACTTTAACCTGCTTTGTACAGCGAGCAAATCTTCGAACTATCATATTGGCCCTAACACACAAGGCTCTCCGCTCCCTTTCTATATCCAAATCATCTTTAAGCGAGTCGGTGACCCAGTGTCCCAGATACTTAAATTTCTGCACCTGATTCAGAGGAACTCCATTAAGTTTCACTACTGGAACTTTATAGTTTCTATTTTTAGCTTTGAAGACAAGGAGTTCACTCTTAGCAGTATTATATCTAAGACCATGCGACACCGCATATCTCTCACAGATACCAAGCAACTTGTTGAGTGCACTGATTGAAGGGCACAGCAGCACCATATCGTCGGCGTAGCTTATATTGTTGACAAAGGTACCGTCGATAGAGCATCCAACGCCAGCGCTGCTGAGCTCCTCAATCAGCTTGTTCATGTAAACATTGAAGAGCATTGGTGAGCTGATCCCCCCCTGTCTCACCCCGCTTTCCAACCTGTACATACTTGATAGCTCTCCTGACCATTTGACCTGGTTCTGCTGATTGGAATACCAATACTTTAATAACAGGATGTACTGATACGGTAGAGTAGTATCATCACACAACTTTTTCCACAAAATATTATAATTAACTAAATCAAAGGCTTTTGAAAAGTCCAAAAACACAGCATATACGGGTGTCCCTCTATCAGTGTAGTATCGGACAGTCTGCTTGAGACATAACACAGCTGTTTCAGTAGATAGATTTGATCTAAAACCAAACTGTGCATCATGCAATTTCATATGTGCACTAAGCTGTTTCTCAAGCAGTCTGTCCAACACTTTGGCAACAATAGTAGCCAAGGATATTGGTCTATAGTTAGATTTGTCACTAATATTACCAGTTTTATTTTTAACAATAGGTACAACCACTGTTTTTAACATTTCATCTGGTAAGTATCCATGATTAAAACATTTATTGTAAGCCGGTTCTCAATTCTATGGTTTTTTTTTTATCTATATATTTAATAAAATGGTGCATTGACTTTAAATAATTCAATATTAACCAAAAAGCAAGAGAACGAGGGCTAGTAGTAGATAGTTATTTACTAATCCAGATGTCATGCCTCAACATGTCTTTTAAAGTTGTAATCCTTCTTTACAGGTTTATAAGGTACTTGTTTGTCCCCGGCTGCATTACACCGCATGGTGTGTTTCTAAAGATCTGGTGCACGTTCCGCTTCATAATAGCTTTGTATTATGTCTCTATAATACCTTATAATATGGCTGTAAGTCACATATCTACTTTGCTCAAAAATAAAATTATTTAGTTGATACACATTAATGTACACTGTAAAGGTATACTTTATAGATCGGCGACAGCATCAAGTGTCACGCACTTTATATAGAACTAGCTTTTGCCGGCGGTTTCGCTCGCGTAAAGAAGTAGTAGTTATGGTAGCTTTGTATGCATGCAAAGTCTCAGCCCGATCGCTTTTAAATTGACAAACTTTCATACAAATTTTCATCCCTTATTTTATCCCCTTGGGGGTAGAATTGATCAAAATCCTTTCTTAGCGAATGCCTACGTCATGACATCTACCTGCATGCCAAATTTCAGCCTGATCCGTTCAGTGGTTTGGGCTGGGCATTGATAAATTACTATGCCAGTCAGTTAGTCACCTTTGAGTTATATATATTTAGATGACGCGAACGGAAGGGGTTTGTTATCCCAAACCATAAATGCATGACATTGCAGTCTAACAGCCAGTCAAAATTTACCTTAAATTACATACTTTAATTCAACATTCTCAACAACGTATGCCAGCCAGTGGGAATGTTGAATTCAAGTACACCCCGTATTTCAATTTAATATTTTCAACAATGTATGTGCATTGTGTCAACATCTAAATCACGGGTCCTATAAGCTGTTCAGGTTACTGAAGAACTACATTAGCTGTGACAGCTGACAGTGCAGTGAGAACAGTTCAGCTGCTGGCAGCTGATGAAGCGTCTTGACTTTTGACACCATCAGCGTCAAGACTTGATGCCATTTCAGTACAGCTTGGGCATATTAGGCTACTCGTATCGTAATAACAGCAGGATAGTTGCCTCACTTTTTAAATAATTTTATATTTTTAGTTCATTAAGCAAAATACTTGTTGAACTAGCCAGTACATTGTTATCTAATTTTAATTATATAAAAATTAAAAATATTAACTTACTACTTACTTCTAGAGATGTAGCGATTTTGCGGACCTATATTTGGGACATCTATCGCACATATAGTTACCCTGCCGAGAAAACGGGCATATATCCCACAAAAACACTGATAGCAATTTTTATTTATCATGTAATCGCACAGAGACATGCAACATGATCAACTTAGTAGTTGCTATATAGTCTTTCGATACATTCATAAAATAGCATGCGGTTTATCCGCAAAGCTAGAGTAGTTGCAATCTAGACAGCTACCAACGCGGCAACTGACCTGGTTTACCCTAATAAAACTAATTTATTAATTTTGATTTCAGATAAAACAATATAAAAATCATGGCATATTCTACTACACAGATATATTTTTATATCTCGACATGATAATAATGGCGTATGTCGCATACTACAACGAGGATTCAATACTAGTCACTCATCCCCTACTAACGGTCTCTCGATATTTGAAGCACGCTTTTTTACTCGACGCTATCAGCATTTTTCCGTTTGAACAATTGGTAATGGTTTTTTTAACTTCCGAAACGAAACGTACTCGACTGCACTTTCTATTCGCTTCATGTATTTCGCAGAAATTTTATTTCTGTGTCTTCGTAAAATGGAATATGCATTTCCTGCTCGTTATTTAGTTACATAAAAGTATTTTATAGGAAACATTCATTCGTATTTGATGTAAGTTAATATTATAAATTGTGTTAATTTTTGCAGGTCCGAATAGTAAATGAAAACAATAACTTAGATTTGTACAGAATGAATCGGATGTTATTGGTAAGTTAATTATAGATGAGAGTTTACTGTAAATTATTGGTAAGATATTGGTTCCGTGCTAAATACAATTTTCCTAGTGAATTACTAAAGCCTGGCTCTCAATCCGTTCGTATCCTGTGGTTTGTATGTTTTTAATTTGCAAAAAGTAATCATATCAAGTTTTTACAGCCACTTTTTGACTAGCTCCGTGGCGCAGCGGTCAACACGCCAGCCACGACACGCAAGTGACACGAAAGTGCCAGGGTTCGATCCCCGGCCAGGCTAAGATGGAAAATTATCTTTTTCAAATTGGCCTGGGTCGTGGATGCATGTCTATATTTGTTATAAAATAAAATATAATATCGCTGAGTTAGTATCCCATAACACAAGTCTTTGGGGCTAGCTCAATCTGTGTGATTTGTCCGTATATATTTATTTATTATATTATTTACTATAATCATAACAATTAATTAATAAAAACATGATGTGGTTCCTTCACAATTTTTGTGTTTATTTCTTCTGTTTACAAACATTTTTATAAGATATTGATCCATAACTAGGTATTATGGTAAACGCGAAAGTGAGTTTGTATCAGTTATTGTTTATTTGTTTGAACAATACTAGTACTACTAGAACTTTCATCACGCAGAAAGTAGAAGATGCATAGAAATTAGCTTACTTTTCTTACCAGAAAAACTACTGAAACCTAAATTAACAAAAGCGCGTAACTTCGTAAATAGGTAACCTCTTTTTATATTATATTTTTCAGCTTACTAGAGTGACTGGAGCCTTCACGTATTGGGAAGAAGACATAATGAAACTGAATTTCGTGGTGGTTTTAATGAAATTCCTCCCTATAGCAATAACTTTCGTCAACGTCGCAACAGCTTGCTTCTTTATCAACTCTTGTATAACGTACTTGCCAGACGATGATAGTTCTCCCTTGGTTTTGGTCCAATGCTCGAGGATACTTAGTGTTAGTAATACCAAGCCTGAAAAGAAATGTAAGTTATACTTTGTACCTTTTTTTTTCTTTTTACGCATTTGGGCATTTTTCAACTATCCTAAATACAGACAGCGTGTCGGTAGACCACCGTTCTTTTCAAGGGGTGACTCAGCCCGTTGATGCGAGCAACTTTTACTACGGTTATAATGCTGGGAAATAAAACCACACATTAAATAAAGCTTTTTTTCTCCAAATTACATATTAAAAAACTAGCAAAAGTTAAAAGCTTAATGTACAAGTGCATGTATTCTCCGTGAAAAATTATTTTCATGTAAACTTTTATTCCGAGAAAAATATTCTGAAACAAGATATTTGAAAATGAAATAAATAAAATAAGCATTGAAAGCTAATGGACCTGTATCAAATAATCAAATTCAGCAGTAGTAAAATCGTTAATGGATTCACTATTTCAATTTGCAGTCGCGATAACTGAATATGGACAAACGTTTTTCTGGGCTTTCGAAGTATTCGTCGGTGAGTTTATTAAACAAGATCAAAATACAATTAAAAAACAAATTCACCCTCGATTTGATCCTTCTAACCCAAGTCAAGCTGAATAAGCAATTTCCTTGACATTACACCAATCTCAATCTCACTCATCAAAATGATTTAAAATAATCACACCATACCGTAAAAAGTATAGCCAGTTTTATTTGGACTGATGTTAGGATTCCAACGATACTCCATACATCCAAATCTGTTTCAGTATTTCGGATTTATGGTGGAATTATTGTACCTCATCATATATTCTCTCACAGTATGTATGTATGTACTTACATACATGCTACGCCTGCGACACGGGGTGCCCGGGTTCGATCCCCGGTCCGGTCAAGATGGAAAATGATCTTTTTCAGATTGATCTGGGTCTTGAATGTTGTATTGTATGTATTTGTAATAAAATATAGTATCGTTGCGTTAGTATCTCATAACACAAGTCTCGAACTTACTTTGAGGCTAACTCAATCTGTGTGATTTGTCCGTATATATTTAGATTTATTTATTTATATTTTTTAGATTTATTTAGATAGATTTATTTATTTAGATTTATTTATTTATATTTATACATACATGAACTCTTACAATATTACACTTCTTTTTTGGGCAGAGAACCCCACGTGCTTTGCAAGCCACATTTACATCGATCTTGTCGATCGGAGTAATCCTATTTTCGCCAACCATAACTAAAAATCCACTTAAACCAGTTTCAGACAATGAAAAATGTCTAAAGATTGGTAAAGACGAGAAAATGTCATATTTAGAAAGTCCAGGGTTAGGTTGGATCAGGTCGTAACGAGGGTGGAAATATATATGTATGTACATATGTTAATTTCATCTTACCAGTATAATGTATATATTATATACTTACTTAAAGTCATTTAGTTAAATATCAATACTTCCAGGATGTGGTTGTACCCCAGTAAACATCTCAAATCATGTTGAGGTGTGGCTGACCATGATACTTCAGATCGCTGGCCTGATTTACTTCGCGTTCATGTTCGGCTATGTATCCTCGACTCGCTCGGCATCCACTCATGCGTTGTTGGAACATTCTGTAAGCTAATCCTGCAACATCTAACTCTATCTATTCAACAGAGGGGCGGATAAACAGTAATAATTTTATGTTTAACCTCTCAAGACCCGCGTTACATAAAATTTCCTAGGATTGAGATAGAATGATTCCTAGCCCATAGGCATTCTGAATTGGCATGAATCTTGAAAGGTTAATAAAAGACATGACTAAAACGTGCATTACTGAGTAAAATTCGTAGGAAAGGCTCTCTCTAGACGTTAGGCAGTTTCAATAACGCAAAAAGGGAGCTCTTTGGTTCTGCATAACGTATTCTTAAGTGCGCGACTCCTTTTATCCGATTTTGCACTTTCAGTTTGAATAATTAATCCTAAAAAGTCAAGTTACTTTCAGTAGAGTTAGGCTAATTTTACATTTACATGAAATATAATTATGACACTCGATGGTTGTAGCTTACTGAATTAGCTTTAATGTGTGATGGAATATGTTGTAGCTTATATTTTAATCCAATTAAAATAAACTTTATAATCAAAGGTCGTTTCTACCCAAAATCAAATATCTTTATTAGAATCTTAAAGCTGAATACGATATAATCGTTAAACGAGCACATAAATGCAGAACGTGAACAAACTTTCATATGACGAAGACCTGAGGCAGAATTGCAAAAGTTTGTCCATTAAAAATAACGCAAACCGTAATTAGATTAGTTTTAATGAGTCCAGTTTTCATAGGAAAAAACAACAGACCTGGCCAACTTCCTATATCAGGAGAATGTTGATCCTATGCTCACGTCGAGAACGCTGAAATATTTTGAATATGTGTGGAAAAGGACGAACGGCAGCAACGCCCAGGTTTGTGTTATAATAACTTTTTAATGATTGCTATTCTTATTCTTTCGTTGTGTAGTTTTTCCAGAACTGAATTTGAATTTTATATTTTAGGCGCCAAACAGACGAACAGCACTTTTCTGTTTTGTAACCAGTTAACTGCAAGCTGTCGACAGAAGCAATGGCTTGTGTTTGTTTGTCATGTGTTTTTCTGACCAGTTAACTGCAATCTGTCGAGAGATACAATGTTTGTGTTTGTTTGTGATGTGTTTTTCTGACCAGTTAACTGCAAGCTGTCGACAGATGCAACTGCCGCTGTCGTCAGATGCAACTGCCACTGTCGAAAAAGCCAACTATAGCTCTCAACAGAACAAACAGCAGCTATGGGCAATACTCGGTAACAGAATTCGACATGTCAGCGGCTGCTGCCATTAATGACTGCATTAAATCTGCCGGCATTGGTGAGCTGCAGCCGTCAACGTGTCGAATTCTGCAGCACTTTGCTGTCGATCATTCAACTACAAGCTGTCAACAGCTTAGTTGACATGGCTTTTTTGACCGTTGCTGTAGGATATCTGTCGACAGCTTTCAGTTGGCTGGTCGAGAGCAAAGTGCTGTTTGTCTGTAAGGCGCCTTATAATAATTAAAAAGTTTGTAACGGTCTATTTTTTATATATTTACGAGTTTTGTTTGTAGCAGGCAGTCGTGCAGCTTTTGATAGTAGCGTCCTCGTGTTTGTATTTAAACTGTTGCTTCTCGTGTATAAATATGAATGAAAACGTAAAAATTCTACAGCAAATATGCAGGCGTCTAAACTCAGCTCTGATGGAAGATACGCTGGTTTTCATGTATGAAAAGGCCCTTCGTGAGGTACCCCTCTTTGGGAAGGTAGAACGCTCGTTTATCAGAGTCTTCACTCAACATCTGGATGAAATGTACTTCCTTAAAGGGGAAACGGTTATACAATACTTGGACGTGCAGAGCAATATTTATATCATCTATAGAGGAAAGGTAAGGCAAATAATTTATTTAGGTTTTTAATAATTCTTTGTCATTTGTGTTGTGTGTAATTACATTTACTTTTTTTAATGATTACGAATCACTGGTCATACATAAGTGATTTCATAAATTTATTTTTTTGAACAAGCTTTTAATAATATTCTCTATAATTATTTGATGTTACTGTCAAAATTATAATTTACATGTTTCATTGGATTTCAAAAGGTGGATGTTTTGTCTTCGTACAATGAAATGATTACGTGCATGGGGCCTGGAGGCATGTTTGGAAATTTTAGTGGAGTGAGTTTCACAGTTTTGTTTCAGTCATTATAATAGAACATTAAAATAACCTGTATTTAAACACAGGTTCAACTGATCTGCATAACACTAACATATATATCTGAGATTTGTTTTAGTTTTTATACAAAAAGTTTATCATAGCAGTGTTATTTTATAATAATTGTCACATTATATCATTGTTTTTTTTATTATATAAGACGGCAGACGACAAGCAATTTATGCTCCTAACAAAAATGTTTTTTTCCAGTAGCGTGGCTCTACCACGACTAAAATGCAACTATTAATGTTTAAGTTGCATGAACTTGGTATCATACGCATCAAAACGTTTTTCTCAGAAATGTAATTTCTTAACAAAGTTTTCAGGTGTATTGATAGAACAGTCATGCGTGACTTAAAACCTCACCTAAGCTCAATATTACGATCAAATATTTTATGAAATGAAGGAGGCTTATGTATTTTGCGCGTATATATATTCATATCTAAACAATACCTTCATACATTCATATGTATGAAGGTATGTCGGTTCCATTGAAAACTCCTGCAGCCTAAACGGCTTGACCAATATTAATGGTATAAAGAGCCATTAGATTAGTATTCTTCCCCGGAGTGTCATAGGCTATGTGACGATAGCAATAAAGCAATATGTCGGAAGTAAACTTCTACTTGCCTATTACAATTTTTGGATAGCTAAAAGGTATTTCAAGAAAGTTTAATATACAACACAATTATTCATCATCGAGCCGTTTATCCCCAGGGAGGGGGTATTCTCATCCGTCATGATAAAGTTTCGACGCAGTATCGACATATACAAGTATATTACGCGTATGTAACAGGTGGTTAACGTACATGTCCTTTGGGAAATATGCAAACAAACGCTGCTGCAAATGTAATTTAAAAATTCTCGCATGTGAACTGAAAATCTATGTTTACTGAATCTTATGAATCTTCGATATTAGATTTCCGATGAAACTATCGATATAAATATCGATATATTTGACGGAGGTTTAATTACCTGTGTAGAGGTGTAGACAAATGTGAAAAATATTCTAATGTGCCAGCACGATTTCTTTTTTGGAATTGACTTAGATTAGAATAGGTACTGGCGCAGGGTATTGGACACAGAGTTTTTTTTTTTTTTTATCTATGATAATTGTTTATGTTTATGTTTAACGAAACATGTTTACACATGTTACAGAATTTGAAATACCCTACTGTATTTCAAATTCTAAACATGTTTCGTTTGACGATTAGCAGTTAAAAAAATAGATTATTTACTTTTCCCGGAAGGCACTCCAATACAAGAACTATGTGAGCTTTGAAACAAACACATGATATTTTAGTCAATTTCAAAGTATATTTAGAAAATTCGTGACCGTGTTGTACCTATTCAAGATAATGGTATCGATTCATTCTACAAGAGATACCTACGTGTTACTATATCCTTTATATAACTGGTAACCTAAGAATATACAGATACTTTTTTAACTTGCAGCAACCACTATCATGCTCCTCGGTAGCAATATATGCAAGTCGAAGTCTTGATTTACTTGTTATATCAGGCCAGACGTTTTTCAACCTCATCAAGTACTACCCTAAACTTCAAGAACCTTTGTTGAAGGCATTCGAAACATCAAAAGACTACATTCTACCCATAAGTATGAACTGGGAAGAACAATCTTCATCAGGAGGTATTTACAATTTTATGATTATTTCTTTTTAATATGAATGGCGACGAGTTCGGCTTGAAATTCTGACGGTGACACCATCAAAATTTCAAGCCGAACTCGTAAATTTTTTTGCACATTGTTCGGAGGTCTTTCATAGCACAGCGTAAAAATATATTTTAAGCTAGTTCTCTATAATTAAAAAAAATAAGCACCATACCCCGTATTGCATAGCATGCAAAACCACAAATAACCTATCCGTTCACTGAGCCTCTGGGTAATATTCGTCTTGTTTGATTTAAAATGTCTGTGATTACAGACACCTACAATATGAGGATGTTATGAAACACTTAGTAGCAGCATTGAGACTTCATGTCCAAAACTATTAATAGTAATTATGTTCGATTTTAATATTAAAAGTAAGACAAAAAATTGATTTGAGACTACAATTGTTGCTGTTGTCAATTACAATTGATGAGCTTTTGTCATTGGATAATAACTAGTATGTTCTTCGCGCGCTAATTCATATGTTATCTGTAGATAATAACTATTATCCAATGGATATGTCGGACGGAAATTTCGGGCCATCAGTGCCGTGGGAATCTCTTTTTTTTTATTCAAATTAAGTACGACCAGCTAATAGTATAATATTTATATTTTCTAGATGAAACGTCGGATGTTGAATTGCACTCTTTAGAGTCAGTCTTCGATTCCAAAAGTGAATCAAGTAAAGAAGGAGCGGGTAAATATACTATTTTCAAGTCTTAGGTAAACTTATCGATGTTATGCATTTTGTATGAAATGTAAGAAACTATGAGATCTGACGCTCTGTCACTTCATACAAAATGCGCGACAATGCCGCTGCCGGTCTTCAAAGTTTACATTTAGCGTTATCCGCATACATGTTGGATGAAGAAGAATTTAATCATCATAGAAAGCTTAATAAACCATAGTAACCGTTTATTCGCACAAGTAAATTAATATTCACTCAAACAGTCAACAAATTTCCTTTAAAATATCACCAAACGTATAAAAAGCCATGCACAAATAAATATGCTTACCTTCAATCGTCCTCTTCGATCGTAAGAGGCGACTAAGGAAATACAAGCTAAACAAAAGCTCATAAACATCAATGAGAACTCTCCAACCCGTCTGGCTAACGAGGAGAGTGTAGGCCAAATCCTCTATCTGCTTTGGCCAAATATGGCTCCGGTAGTACAGAGAGTCATGCTCCTGAAGTGGTGGCTAAAAAGACCTGATGATGATGATTACCTTCAATCATATGATCGAAGGCGTTTATTTCGAGAGTTGACGAAAAAATTAACGGGCGTTGCCGGTTATAAAACAGCCATTGCGTGGAGTGTATGAAATATATTGTTAAACATAATATAAAAATTATTATTGTTAATATAATCCCAGGTTCAATCCTTCGAGCCAGCCCTTCCCAGTCAAACGTGAGCCAGTCAAAGTCATCTGTGAGTGTGGCGACTTACCACAGTTACATGAGCGTCACCAACGTACTCAGACCTGGTTCAAGCTTGTTTCTGGTAAGATAAATCCAATTTTAAGAGTTATAAGTACATATCATACTGGATGGTGTTTTAATACGGAATGTTTCTATTTATTCTATTTCTATCGTATTGTAACAGACACAGTCATTTACAGAATTTTCATCGTTTATTTTTTTAATTATAATACTGTGCTTAGCAATAATTAAATAAAACTCGCTTTGACTTAATGTTCTAAGGAGGGGCATTTATCAATAAAAGAAAAGGATAGCTATATTTGCCTTAGCCATTCAGGGTGAATTAAGTAAAATTCGGAGAATTTATGGGTGTGGCTAAGACAGGAAGATTGGTAGTGACGGGGGTGGACAAAAATCGGGAGTCGGGCTAGGGTTGCGTGTACGCATGGTCGTGGCAAAAATTAATTATTAGAGTTTCGTGCACGGATTGATTTTTTTGAGTTAGTCGGGAGTGTCTCAAAGAAAAAATAATTTAAATAACGTAGAATAATTAGAAAATCATACTTAATTCGATAATTACGGGAGACAAGCTTGTTGTTCCGAGTCTTTAAAATAATTTGTATTAAATATCGCGTAAAAATTAATATTAAAATCAAAATTCTTCCTTAAATAATGATAATTAAGTGATTAGTGCAGTAGGGGCGAATCTTCACAAGACTGCGCAGATATCTCCTGGTAAATTATAAACATCACGCTACAAAGGTTGTATAAAATTTGTATTTTATCATATTATAAATATTATTATTCTATTATATTTCTTCATATATTTGCATGACTATTAACATTGTGTGACAATGTTAGAAGGCGAGGTTGTACAGTCCAGTCGACGTTGTAAAGTGAGATTATGAGTCGCTGCATTATATACATTTGTTTGAGTATTTATTTCTTGTGAATGTTTTGATTTGTGGCTGGAGATCATGTCAATATAGTAATGAATCTGAAATAGTACTAGGTGTTTGATAGGGACGTATTTTCATCAAGCTCTTACTCTGACACTTGCTTTATGTAACATTTCTCAAATTATCAGAAGTTATTACTAAATTTATTTTATTAGTTAGAGCGTCTGGTGACTTTTGTAGACTGATTTATGGTAGTAAATATCGTCTCTATCGTCCTATAATTAAAATACAATTTATTTTCCATAATCCACTCAATATCACAACCTCCGTCTAGTTTCGAGTACGCTTGCACCGAGGGAAGCTAACGGAAGACGCCGTTCTAGGGAAATTTTGTCGGAGGAATGTATTATTGAGCTTTGGCGTGATAGCTGTAATTATTAACGGTTTAAATTCTCTATGATGCGTTGACAACCTTTTAATTCGGGTACGCCCGCACCGAGGGAAGCTAACGGAAGACGCCGTTCTAGGGACTTTACGTTGATTGTATCACGGAGAATGGAAATTGGTGAATAATTACTTGATTAAATAAATGAACTAAATGATCTAGAAAGGTCACAGGCGTCTAGGATTAGGAAAAGTAGGTTAAAGTCGTCAGCAGACGAAGTAGGATAGGAAATAGGGTCTAGGGAATTTAGGTTAGAAGGTCGATCAGTATGGTCGCAAGACACTTATAGTCAGGTGCACGTGGACCATCAGCACCCTCCAATTCTGTCTTGGAACTGGCTATAGTGTAGGCGGGTTGCTAGGATGGATGGGAGACCCGCATATATCCATTTTTTTATAGGAATTCTACAGGTCTTATGACCTGCCTCAATACATTTTCTTCTAGATGGAGTATTGGAGTTGAATTGGCTGTTAGGTCTTATCTTAAAGTTGAATATTATATGTATATTTTATTTAATATAACATGACCTGTAAAAATCTATCATATTTTTATTATATGAATATAAACTTGTGGGAAAACCTGTTTCATGCGTGAACGCGAATCGAGACACTCCTGATATGGCAGACGACAGAAATCGCGAGGCGAGATTATCATACGGGACATGATGAGGGCTACATCACTGAGTTGATGCAATATCGACGTCGGCAGTAATTCAAAGCTAAGTGATAGTTTTAATCCTGCTTTTATTTCTATACGTGCATTCCTTTAGTCAAATATATTTTATGTACCAAATAACTATTTCGTAACTGTTTTAAACAAAACACAACGTACGGGTCCTTGTAAGATAAATAGACGATCACATTTTCTGGCCATGACGACGATTACGCTTGTTTATATAATGAAAATTAGTTTCCATAAATGTTACATGGGGTAGAGGGTGATAGGAAAAATTTAGATAAGGGTAGGAATGCTACAGTATGAAGTTACGATGCCGCGTGAATTATAGCGTAAGTTACCCGCTGATACTGTAGGTTTCTACAGGCGAAAGAATTTTTAAAAGCAATTTAGTAGGTTTGAGTTGATCCATTACAAACAAATACACACATAATCATTCCTTCTTATAATAATAGAAGTATAAATAATATAGAATATAGACTATTTTTTTGTCTTAGCTGTAAACAAGTTATATAAATTGAATGAAAAACCCAACCTTCAACACGAGAATTACTTTATTTTGTAAAGCAGACTGAACCTATTTTTATAAAAAAGGTCTAAATACTACTTCAAATAAATAAACCGAATCCAAATCAGTTCGCCCGTGTAAGAGCTACGCTGCTTCAGACAGACATAGGCACACACACATACCGGTCAACATTATAGCACTCCTCTTTTTTCGTCGGGGGCTTAAATTTACTGATGTTTAGGAAATCTGCATTAAAAGACAGATCCCTAACATCCGTTTGTTAAGTCCTTTTGTCTACTTTTCCTCAACTCAGTCTCAACAGAGAGACACCTCAAGTTGACAGTTTGAAAGTTGTTTTTTCACTTAGGCTGAGGGAACGTTATCAGTGTTATTATAAAAAAACGGCAAAACCCAGGTTTAAACCTGGTCTACCTTAGTCCGGACTAACGATGGATCAACCTAGGTTTAGCAAATTAAACTTTGTTTCATTACAAAAACTGAACTAAGTCAGGACTAACTTAGACCTGAGACGATCTCTGGATGATCTAACGGAAGCAGGATTCATTCAATCATTCGTTCAGTATGCTACTACTACGTTCCGATCTACACTAATATTAAAATAAATAATAAAATGTATTGTTAGAAACTAGTATAAAACTAAAAATAATAAAATTGCAATGGAGAAACATGTTTATTTATGTCATAAACAATATATTCAGTGGTCAGATAAAAAAAACAAACTTTATACAAAACGATTTAATAATTTTACAAACCTGAAACGGAACGCGTGTGCGCGCGCAACAAATCGAATTTGTTCCAAAGTAACCTCAAAGTTTGTTTTCAAATATGATTGTAAAAAAATATTTTTATTCAATGAATTTAATGAATTAACGGTGCAGTGTCTCGAAAGTAATTGTTTTATAGTTGCTGTTAGATAAAATTTACGTGAATAAAGTAAAAGTGAATATGGTGTAAAATTTGTTTATATTTGTACAAACTATTTTTTCCTAATATGAAATCAAGGTTCCTAAAAGTCATTGTTTTGTGGCGGTTGTGAAATATAAATGACGACAAAAGCGTTGAAAATAATCTAATTAAATGTTTTGATATGTTAAAATGCAAATAATTAAAATATTTTTTCATAATTATAAGTGTTGGTTTTATTTATTTCTTCGCATTTTCCAGGTTTTTGCTCATTGCGAATAGGATTTGACATAGATTTTAGCATCAAAGCATTTTTTTTGGTGAAAAGTGACATATTTGTTGGTAACAAAATAAGTTAGTACTAGAGTTAAACTAGGGAATCGTAGGTTTATCTTTAGACCTAGGATCGTCTATGGCTTAAACGATAAACCTCGTTTTATAATACGATTTTCCTTAGTACTTGACTTAGACCCCGGCTTAAACCTGGTACTAACTTTAGTCCGTGTTTTATAATAACACTGTATGAGTCTAGGGATGTTTTTACTATAATAGTAAGCATACCTACCGATTTAATATACAGGGTTATTATATATACACTAATAATCTCCCAGGACTAAATAGCTTACATATAACACAACAATGTTTGTTCTACAAGTTCTGACATAACTTAAAAAATAAAAATGATATTTCCAGTTTTAATGTCCTGTCGTGACATTTGTAAGTAAAACGTAAACACGACGCAACACTCGTGCTTAATCTTTCTTTGCGCGGGCATCGTATAGAGTTGTTATCATCCAACCGGAAAATTAGATTAATATTTATTTTTGTATGAGAGTATAATCTAACATATATATTATCACATCTTTATCCCTTACGGGGTAGACAGAGCATGAGGTCGTAAGACTAAAGGCCACGTTTAGCATGTTGGTGGCCCTAAAGGTGGAAAACGGAATCAACATAGTGTTGGGTTGCTAGCCGCATCGCCTATTGCCATGATTCTTTAGATTTTCGCCCATTCTCTTGACCGACTTCTACGGTTTGCGCAGGAGGAGATACAGTTGGTACATTCTACGTTTTTTTTGTTTCTCCCAGACCAGCATGGAAGAAAATCTAACAAATTGTCAAAATTTGTTTTCTTCCATGAACACACGTTGCTGTTTATAATATTAGTAATCGTAACCTCGCAGGACTACCTGCGAGGTTTTCAGTGTTTTTCAAGTAACTCCGTAGATTTCCTTTCTAAATAATAAAAACTACTATTCGACTATTCAAATCCATACAAAGAGAGAGATATAAGATTAAAAATTATTCATCAAAATCTGTCACCAGAAGGGTCACGAAATTACCTACATATAAATTATGTAATTCCCTGAACCTCCTGAAGACCGCCCCATCCCTTCTATCCGCTATCATCTCCAGCACTCGATTCCTAAGATACTATTTCCTAGAACACATTTTTTTCTTTGTAGAGTTTTGGATACTTGACATGCTTTGTGACAACGTTGAATTATGTCCTTGTTCTCTACGAATTCGTAACTTTGAACAACTGCCTAGCATTCTTTTGGCTGCAAGCTATACTCGACATTTTCTTCTATGTGAAGACGTATTTAACAATGCACCAGGTGAGTCTGTTAGTTGATAAAAAATACAATATAAAATATTAAAAATATGTTGAACAAATTTTGGTAGAATAAAAGTCCAGTTTACAACAGTATATAAGTTGCGTATCATACCCACCCATGTCAAAATCCATTTTTTTTTTTGTGTAAAGTCATGTCTTTTTAGTTACCAATTTTAAAATTTGTTCTACTGTATTTATTTTTAAAGTGAAAACTTCTTTAGTGCGTTGAGCAAATTGTCGTAGGCAAGATTTAAAAAAAAAATTGCGTGGTCGTAGGGGATAAACACACTTGTCATGACGTGTCACAATCCACAAGTTTTTAAGTTGTTTTTACCTACGAATAATAAGTTTTATTTCTATTGACTATGACTGCCTGAATTTGATTTTTTTAATGGTACTTATATTTAAATTAAAATTGCTAACTAAAATGAATCACTTTGTCGTATTTTTAGCACATATTAACCAGAAACCTTTTTAAACAGTTATTTTAATTTATATAAAGTAAAACTCATGTTAGTCCAAAATATTTATACTTTACTTGTTTTCTTCGTTTCTTATTTTACAGGGATATTTGACCAAAAGCGGTGACATTATTATAGATCCAGTAAAATGTAGAAAGAGATATCTTAAGAAGAAATTTTGGTTTTGGGCTGATATTATCTCCAATGTCCCTTTAGAATTTATTGGATTCGCTTTTGGGTGAGAATGAATATTGTTATTTTTTTAGTGGCGTTGTGCATTTTTTGGGATAGGTTATATAATATTAAACTCGCGTCAGGACATGTGACCTGATCGAAAATTGGTAAAATGGACACGTGACCTGAGACCGCCGGTGCGGCGTAGGAGAGGAAGTGATATCCCCCGCTCTGGCTACCGCGCGGAGGTTTCACTTCTGCTGGCACTCCCGGAGTGCCAGCAGAAGCCGACCCGTTGTTTTTATTAATCTCATATCAGATCCTTTAATCTTTTCTTTATAATTCTGGAGTAAAGTTATATTTAAACATTCGTTTCTATAATGTCCTACTAAGAAGTCTAACAAGCATACAACCGATTTGATAGACACACCAGCGATTCTTATCAATCTCAATATCTTCAATCAAGTAGCAGTTAGGGAGACCGGGCGCGCTTACCCGATACCATACCTGCAACCACCGGCCAAGCAGTTGCGAGGATAGCACCCCTGACCTAAGTGCTCTATTGTTATAATATTTGTATTTCCAAATATATTTCTCCAAATGTATTCCCATTCCATAGTTCATGCATCATCAATTCAGATGCAATTTATGCATTGCTTTCCAAGCATTGATATACTAACTGAACTCAGGGCAGATGTGGGTGTCCAAAGCTTTTCCTTACTTTGTGCAAATCATCTTTTGATTAGAATGTCACTGTTTCAGAAATCCGTTGAAGGCTATGCACTATTGTCGAGCCAACAAGTTTCTCCGACTGTCTTATTTGATAGAATTCTACAACAAAACTTCAGCGGAGCTCACCAACAACTTAACAGTCTTACAGGTAGCCTTTCACAATAACGTATAAAGATGAAAATTCTTTGCTCAGACTTAACACGGATACATCATCTTATGCTGCTGCAATACAAGGTAGCGTGTCACGGAGATGAATGTGCTGTGCTGGATGTAGGTAGTTTCGCGGAAGGACCGCATAAGAAACTCTCGTATTCGCGGCAGCCTCCATGTCCGTGACATAGAGACAAGCTGCAGCAGAGCCGCTTTCGCTGGTACGATCACGTTAAATTGGTAAATTACATAGGGAAAAAATGTCTTGCCATGCCACGTTCGCCCGGCCCCGGCAGAAGGATGAAACCCAAGAAGTGTTGGCTTGATGTCGTTAGGCAGAATATGCGTGGCAATGGTCATATTAGCAAGGATGCTGAAGATCGTGCAAAGTGGAGAAGAAAAAGCCGGAAAGTGGACCCTGCGTTCCAAAGCACCCCTGCTTGCTGCAGCTGAGAATGCCGGGAACACGCTCAGATGAGAGAGAGAGATACAAGGTAGACTTGAGAAGAATTACTTATTAAAACCGCGCTTATTCTACCACAAAAAGTTAACACAATATCTAGTGTCCAAAGAAATTAGGTAGTACAAAGGTACTACTTATTTCTAAATAAATTTCTTCCAGCCCCGAGAGAGGAGAGCTTAATAATAAAAGCAGACTGGCTTGTCCATATGTAAATCAGATGGAGGAATTACATTTTAATACAACGTTATTAAATATTTAAATACATAGGTGTTTACACACATATATAGATATCAACTGTAAATCTAATATACATCTAATACATAACATAATACATACGAGTCATCATCATCATCATCATCAGGTCTTTTTAGTCTCCACTGCAGGAGCATGACCCTCTCTGTATTACCAGAGCTATACTTGGCCAGAGCAGACAGAGGATTTGGCCTACACTCGCCTCGCTGGCCAGACGGGTTGGAAAGTCTCATTGATGTTTATGAGCTTGTATTTCCTAAGTCGCCTCTTACGACATCCATGGGAAGAATTGGAGTGGTCCTATTCTACTCTGCCGGAAACCACACGGCTAAGGAGTACATATATTTATATATATCTACTTTCTTTCAGGCTACAATGACATTTATCATAGTCATCATAATAATGCATACATTTACCTGCATCTGGCTGATCACAATGATGGCTACATCTCCAATGCCCATGATCAGGACGCTCAAGATGCATCTCATAGACGAGTACGTTTCTATCGAAATAAATAAGTATTTACCTCACGAGTTCTAATTATACACTTCGGTTAATTAGTATTTTCTTTTCGTTTGTTGAAGTATATAAAGTATTTCCTTTTCCTCTATCGTATTAGCTTTGCGGCATCGGTCACCAGGGATTTTATAAAATTTGCTTGTCAACCGCGATGCAGGGATAAAATATATCTTATTTTTAAATTGAATAAATATAGATCAAAAAACTAAAAATACGCTCTTATCAAATTATTGTTTTGTCATCGGTCCTTGATAAGCCTACAAAATTTTAATTCAATCTGATCGATTAAATTGGGTCAAAATCGAATTAAAAGAAGTCCGTTACAAATAAATAAATTACGAATAAGCACACGTACAGGTGAATGTAATAAAAAGGGTGTAAAAATAATTTAATTCGAGCAGTAGTAAAGCGAACGAATGAATATTCAAACATACTACGATATTAAATTTAAACTCCGTATTTTCCTCGTGCTATTTGTAAATGTTACTGATTGCTGAGGCCTCGTTTTCGGAGAGGAATGGCGTTGCGCGGCGCGTCGATCGTCGCGTTGCGCGGTGCGTGGAGCGTTTTCCATTTTCGGAGAGGCGTGCGCGTCCTCCTCAAAGCAGTTCTATTATTATTTAGGTATCTAAGGTCGATTTTAATTTGATCAAGTAAATTTGATTTTATATAACTTGTCTTATCATAATAACGCCGTAATATGCGAATATTTTTTTAAAGGAAATACTTTCAGTTTGATTTTCATGCCCATTGGAATTTCATTAAAATAGATTTAATTTTCTTTGGTATGATTAAAGTTATTTTTTTTTTACAAACGTTCTAATGACCGAATGTTAACGAATGTTATAACTTTAATCCATCTCATGAGATAGACGCATTGGATAAATAATGATTTAGACTAAAGTGTTTGAGTGAATACGGTATTTCTAATATTGGGCTCGACAGCATTCCTCTATTACATTGTAATAAGTAATTGCTTCGGTGTATAATAAACCTTCAGCAAAATTCGTGTTATTGGATCTTGGCATCTCAAATATTTGGATTATAATAATTAGGCTACGAGCGAACAGAAAGCTCAGAGCTTTATCGTCTTATTTATGTCAGTTTTATGTATTTTAGCTGATTCATTGAATATTTATTAGAAGTTATATTATAACCGAAAATGAAGTCTTTATAATATACTAGCTTTCGTCCGCGGCTCCGCCCGCGTCAATGTCGATCCCTCGGGAATAGTACTTTTTCCCGGGATAAACGGTAGCCTATGTCCTTCTCCGCACTCCAGATAACTTGTATGCAAAATTTCATGATGATCGGTTCAGTAGTTACGGCGTGAAAGCGTAACAAACAAACAAACAAATAAACAAACAAACAAACTCACTTTCGCATTTATAATATTAGTAAGGATTATATTATAAAGACTTCATTTTCGGCTTTTTCTTCTTATCATTTTGTATTATATATTTTCGGTCTCATTCCTTTGGGTTTTATGAGTTAAATCTAGGAGTACCTAAATACAAAGTAAAAGATAAAGTATACTTACATCTCGATATAGAATATGATGTTCAAAAATAGATATATGTACATGATATCCGAATTCAAAAAATCCAAAAAAATCGTTTCGTTTCCGCGTATTGAGATGTGTGATGGAATCTTCCTATTGTAAAAAAAATAATATCTTCTATAAGGTACACGCCTTTTATATAATTACATATTAGAAAATCGAAACTTCATCGAGTAAATTTCAAAAGAAATAACGAAATTTTAAAGACTAAATGTTTTATTTATGACTTTTTTAAAATCCAAATGTATGTGTTATCAAATGGACGATTCACCGAAAGTTGCTAGATGTAAATTTAAATATTATTCACGATCAATCAACCCCGGTATAGGATAGTAGCAGACAAAAATTTTACAGCATCAACAGTTACTAACAATAAATTGTATATATCAGGATGGCGTGTGACTGGAACGCTCCCATAATAGCCAACTCCAGGCTCCACAGCCGAAACTACAATTGAGACCAAATTTATTTTATGCTCGTTTAATTATAATAAAAAAAATTGTTTACGTATTCTATTTCTTACTTAATAAACTTATGGCAATACGTTGATTTGAAATGTCGCATGACGTAATACGGCTCGGTAACATTTTGCTCGACCCAAGGGCATGTAGCGTGACTGTTTTGTATAAAATATATTTTTATTTAGTACAAAACAGAAGAAGAGAAGTGAGAAACATAGTCAATTTTATTACCCCACTGGCGGCCTAGACATTAACCTTGTTATTATATATTTCATTGCCAATCTATGCAAAATCAAAAACACCAATGATCTGACTGAGTATTCCTGAATAAATAAAATAACCTGTCAACAGAGTGACTAATCAGCGTTTATGGGACTACATCACATCTCTTTGCGTTGTCATCTCGGAGATAACGATGACTGGAGGTGACGAATATGTAATCAACGATGTGGAACCAATGCTCATTCTGGCCATCTGCTTGATAAGCGGCAAGATGCTGGCTTCGATTGTCGTCGCCACGTCCATCCAACTGGCGTACTCCACGAAGTACGCCATGACTCAGTACGAAAAGTCAACGACAGAGCTCATTGATATGTTGAAGAACCAAGGACTGTCAAGTATATATTTTTGATTTTTACAAAAAACTATTTTATGTATTTGAAGTTGGATAGATTTGATGATATAATTTAGGCTTTGCATAAATTATTCATTAATGCTTATAAGTAGCTACATTGTGAATGGATGCAACATAAATTTCACAACTGAAATAATAACCAATATTCCAAATCACAACGTTTATTCAGAAAATAGGCATTAAATTTGAAATTATGTTATTTACTAAGTAATATTTAATTTATTAATTAATAATGTTCAATAGCTAGAGACTATTAGCGTTTCGGAACCGACCACTGCTGGTCGCCTACTCGCCTGAAGGGCTATACTATAATATATAATTATTCGTTTTAGATTACCAACTGAAGAAACTCGTAAAATATGTGAAGCAACTTTGGACAACTGAACGTGGCCGCCAGGTAAACATCATTTTGAAAACATATAACCTGGCATATTCAGATGAGCATATGTGCGGTACCACGGCTTTATCGGTAGGATAATACCTAAGTTTTTGTAAAAGGAAAGAGTAGTAAAATTGCTATTGGAAAATATTGTAAAGATATTACATACATAGCTGGGTGGAAAGAATCAAAATAGTGATGGGTTGCTAGTATTAAAGATATTACATACATAGTTGGGTGGAAAGAATCAAAATAGTGACGGGTTGCTAGCGGCATCACATACTAACATGATCCCTCAGATTTTCGCCCATTCCCTCGATCGGCTTTTAAGATCTGCGCGGGAAGCAACTGGTACATTTTAGGTTTTTTATTTTCTCCCAAACCAGCTTTTATTCAAATAAACACTAATCTTTAAAAATTGTAGTTTTGTCACAGCCATAAGCGCTTTCATAAAAATGTTGTTCAGTTGCCAGTCCTACTGCATGAAACTCCATACGTGAGACGATGTACCCTGATGTCCGCTATGTTCGGCCACCACCTGAGGAACTGCCATATCTTCGCTGAAACTGGTGACGCTTTCTTACGCCAAATCGCGGGGGCACTCGAGTACACTACGTTCTTCCCAGGTATATGCTTTTTATATAGGTCGGTATGTATGTAGAAATTATTTATTTTCAAAACAGTACATTTTACACATAAAAAAATCCATTTAACCGAAATATTTAATTAATATTTGTCCTCTAACTCAACCTTACGGCGCGATACTCTTGGGACAAGTGCAAAAGAGAGGTTTGGTTTCGAATATGTACTGATAATATCGAGGCGGTGTTACGACAATTAGATAAACTTACAAAGCTTTTGTGACTTTTAACTCGCCGTTATTATCGTCCACGGTCTCTCCTAGTTTTTAAATTAAAATTCCACTACTCTATGTCATCAATACTTTATTATATTGGCTTGTTTTTATGACACTGCGATATTTTAATAAGGGCTTTTTAGCATTCATAATGCTTTTCTGATATGATCTTATTATTTATATATACACTCAACTGCGAGTTGCAATAAAATATCCGAGTATAGTGTAATCCATATCTACTACACGAATATAGGATCTAAATTGATAGAGTCATTTATATAATACTAGCTGTTGCCCGCGGCTCCGCCCGCGTTAATGTCGTTCCTTTGGGAACAGTAGAAATGATAAAAATTCCATACAAACCCCTCCTCCTCTGCTTTTTTCCCTTAAGCGAATTTAATACATTTCACCTGCATAGATCTTTAGCCTTTAAGGAGGGGATTTTGCCCATTTCACGTACACAGATATTTTTTTATTGTAATGGAGAACTTCTTATTGTCATATTTCTAAGTAAATAAAAAAAACATACAAACTTTACCCCGCCTATTTTATCCTTTCAAGGGAAAATTTCGTCCATTTTAACTACACAGATCTTTTTAATTGTAATGTTTACATATATACTTATTTTTATACTTCTATGTCCAGAAATGAGAAAATTTCCATACAATCCCTCCTCCCCTTTATCTCTTAAGGGGGGAATTTTGTACATTTCACCTACACAGATCTTTTTTAATTGCAATCTAGAACGTATATACTTATTTTCATACTTCTAAGTCTACAAATGAAAAAAATATCCATACTAACTTTACTCCCCTATTTTATCCCTTCAGGCAAAAATTATGTCGGTTTTACCTACATACATCTTTTTATTTGTAATCCAGAACGTCCAGAAATGAGAAAATGTCCATACAAACTTTTAATTTTCTTAAGTCACTTATTATTTTATTTTATTTTTTTGCTATATATGTTTGCAGGCAAACTCATGCCTTGAGTTCATTCAAATGACGATAACTTTTTTTTAATGAACCGATTTTGATGAAACAAACTTTAAATGTTTTGCTGAGTTAAAACAAAGCAATCGGTGAAAGTTTGAAGTAAATCGGTTCAGTATTTTCGGAGATAATCGTGATCATACATACAGACAGACAGACAAGAAATTCGAAAAAAATTTTTTTGCTTTCTATTATTCTTTTTAAGTGTCCCTCTATCCATTTCAGTCAAAAATTCTAATTGTACAGACAAAATATTTTTACTGTTTTATTATATGTATAGACTAGCTTTCGCCCGCGGCTCCGCCCGCGTTAATGTCGATCCTTCGGGAATAGTACTTTTTCCCGGGATCAAAGGTAACCTATGTCCTACTCCGTACTCCAGAAAACTTGTATGCAAATTTTCATCATGATCGGTTCAGTAGTTACGGTGTAAAAGCGTAACAAACAAACAAACAAATAAACAAACAAACTCACTTTCGCATTTATAATATTAGTGAGGATTATTTAAATCATGTGGCAGTGAGCCGTTCATAGAGCGCATAGAACTTATGGCCGATGATGCAGAAAGGTTCTCGAATGGCGACCACCTACCAGCCCTAGATCTAGGGGTGGAGAGCCATCTTTATGCCTAAAGGCCACGTCTAGAGGGCGTGTTGCAATTTAAATCTAATTTTAATGGCTTTTCAGACGCATCATCTCTTAAAGTATGAATTAAGTTTTTTCACCCATTTCCTCGACTTTTATGATCTGCGCGGAGAGAGAAGCAGTTGTTACAGTCAACTATTTTTTCTCATATATCAACATGGAAAAACAAAACAAACTATTAAAAGTTCTTTTTTTCAGGCAACTACATAGTGGTAGCTGGTGATTGCGAAGCTAAGATGTTCTGGGTGGCCGCGGGTACGGTGGCGGTGGTCTCTGTCCGACCAGATTTGACGGAGACTACGCACGAGTATCTACACGAAGGCGACATTTTCGGGGTACTCCAGGGACTGAACAGAGGCATCCCACACTGCTTCTCTTATAGAGCTGAAACAAAGGTATCTAACAATGTAATATTTTCATGTAGAAAATACTTAAAATTGAAATACAACACGAAAGTATAATAACAATAAGTTGATGTTATTACACCATTTATAACCAAATAATGATAAAAAACAGAATTTTTTTAATTTATATTTTGCGGCAAACGAGCACACGAGTCACCTGATGGAAAGTAGTCACCGTCGCCCATGGACATCTGCAACAGTAGAGGAGGTGCTGATGCGTCGCCAAGAATTTTCAAATCGGTTCTCAACTGACAGTATTATGAAGTACCTAACAAACATTTAAAAAACATACCACCGAATCATATAAAAAGAATCATATAAAATTAGCCGTGTGGTATCCGGCAGAGTAGAATAGGACCACTCCAAGTCTTCCCGTGGATGTCGTAGAAGGCGACTTAGGAAATACAAGCTAAACAAAGCTTATAAACATCTAAGACACCTCTCCAACCCGTCTGGCCAGCGTGGAGAGTGTAGGCCAAGTCCTCTGGCTGCTCTGGCCAAGTATGGCCCTAGTGGTACAGAGAGGGTCGTGCTCCTGTAATGGAGACTAAAAAGGACCTGATGATGATGATGATGATGATATAAAAGAACCTCCTCCCTTTTTTTATTCAGAAACGGTCTTGCTGGAAGTATAAGTTAATCTAAAAAACTCCCAGTACAAAGGCACGCTACACCGCCTTTCACCATTTGTCACTCATTAGCAATGGAAAGGGCTGTGCTCTGTTTCTCTGCAAGACCAAATTAGAAATGAGGAGATCCGTAGAAGAACGAAAGTCACCGACATAGCTCAGCAAATTATCTCTTTGAAGTGGCAGTGGGCGGGCACATAGCGCGTAGAATCAGTGGCCGATGGGGCAAAAAGGTTCTCGAATGGCGACCACGGATCGGAAAGCACAGCGTCGGACACCCACCGACTAGGTGATCGGACGACCCTGACCAAGGTCATAGAGAAACGCTGAATGCAAGTCGCTTCCAACCGGTCATTTTGGGAGAGGCCTATGTCCAGTAGTGGACTTCTTGGGGTTGGTATGATGATGATGAAACATCTTTCTGTATTTTCTTCCAATCGTTACCGGTGACATCCTTACCTGAAGAGCTTTGCAACCCCGGGCCAATAAAACAGCATTTTAGTTTATAAATAGGTACTATTTTTGCATACAATTCATTGGAAAAGCCTACGTTACAACAACTTTGCCTGCGAATAAATATATTTAAAGACATTTTTATAATACAGTAATTATTTATCCATAGGTGAATATAGTAACACTAAGTCTGGATTCGTGGATCTCCATTCTGTCGTTCTTCCCGGACGCAATGAGAGTCATCGTAGAGAGCACTGAAGTGCTTTTTGCTACATCCATCTAGAAGTCAAAAGATAATGGTACAGTCCCGTCTTTTTTCTTTATGGCCAGTATTTTTTTAAGCTCGGGCAATGTCACTCTTTACAGGCTACTCCATACGGCTGTCAGGTTGGCCAACCTTTTTTGTGACAAGTGACAATTATGGTCACGTGATTAAAAAAAACTAAACAGTGCAATAAAGGATTTTCATAAATTTTTTCTGCTCTAGAGCAGCAAAGTGCCGCTTTGTGCTGGATATGTAGTGCAGTTATGATAGAATTGCAGTGAAGTTGGAAGAAAAATATTTTACTTTCCGATATACTTACCTCATACGGTGGTTACGGGTATGGCATCAGGTATGCATGCACGGCCTCCCAAGCTGCTACTTTTTTATCCCCAATCCAAAGCAAATACATGCATACATACATATTATCACGCCTGTTTTCCATGGGGGTAGGCAGAGACTAGGGACCTCCACTTGCGATCTTTACGATCTTTATAAACCTCATTCGCTTCGTCTACTTCCATCACTCTCTTCATGCATGCTTGTCGGTTATGGGTACTACAAACTTGCCCTTTGGCAAGAACGTCCATTATCTGGTCACGGTATGTGCGTCGAGGCCGACCCTGAACAACTCTTCCAGTAACATCTGAAATATAAAACTTCTTTGTAAATCTTCTTTCATCCATCCTTTCTACATGTCCAAACCACCTTAACATTAGACCAAAATAGTATCCCAAATACCTTTCCCCGTTCCCTATCTCAATAAACTCATACTGGCCGAGCTTTAAAAAGCCGTTTCGATGGGCAGCAGCATTGGAACCATAATAAGCTAAATACACTATGGTTACCAACCGGTCTGCCAAGCGTGGTGAGTAGGCAATACCCTCCCATGAAGAAAAACCTTGTGGGAGGCCTATGTCTTATACTGGACTTCTCAGCTGATGAGGATGATATTTACAACATAATGGGATTCATAAAAAAAGGCATGCAATTATTTTTCAGGGCAGGCTTAAACATCGTGATATACAAGAAGACAGATGCGTAACTATAGAATTACAGTGATCACAAAATGACACACACCAAAATGGCACCAGTCGCAGGAAGCACCAGCTCGGCGAAACTAAGTCGTCGCTTACAGCACTTTTTTCAGGGCCCCATTGAATGAGTTTGCTACGGGCCTCGTATAGTATAGTTAAAGCACTGACTGAAGTTCAGACTCCTTTTCTAGTCGTGTGTCTATTTTCTTTTTAAAATTAAATAAAAAACAGAGATATACACTTTTAGTTTAAACTAAATAGTATTTATTTATGTAAGGGATTATCACGGAGTAAGAGATTATATACAATTTAATTTAGCAGTATTAAAATATTAGTTAATTTCGAATGTTGAAAGAAAAGTTGAATAATATAAACGATTAAGTTCCATTCTTTATTTGTATAAATAAAGACTGCGTTAAGACTTATTTGTGTTTGATTCAGTATAGGTAGTTATGCATGGTGCCCCTCATAGAGACATTGTAATGATAAATGCATAGTGCATATTCCCTGTAACGCGCCCACGCAGAATCAGGCCACCGTGCTATGCTTACGCGGCAACGGCCGACCTATTGTTAATAGCATTAAGTTAGTATTAAGACAGTCTGTAATTTGCTCTCTTTTCGAATACATGTCTCTACAAAGTAAAAGTTGTGCTTTTTAAAAAGCTCCCTTACACACCTCGTAACTTAAGTGGCGCAGCCTGTGTAGGATCCGAAGTCCTGCTGCCGGTCTTAGTGAGTGACTTTCGCCCCAAAATCGGTGAAGTGCTTCTACAAAAGTCGGTTTTTCGCGGTTTCGGACTCGAACCAAAACAAATAAATTACTATAAGTGCGGTGTGTGAAAATTAAGGCAGTTGCAGACTCAACGGAAGACATGGCATTGAGCAGCGCGTGAGTAAACCTCTTCACTCCTGTTTTTCATATATGTCCATGTTATTTCCACTTTCCCGACCCCAAATAGTCGAACTTTCGTTTTCGTTTATCTGATTTTGCATGATATAAGACGTGTGGCAATACCTGTCATTGATTAATTTTAGTTAGTAAGATTTAAAAGTGTGTTTTCATTGTTATAAGTGTCGTATAAATAAATAAAATATATAAGATGGAACAAGTAACGATAATTCCCAAAGAAATCTTATGTATTATCCCCAAGTTTGATGGGGATGAAAAACTATTAAATTTATTCTTATCCAAGTGTGATTATGTCATAAAAGCGTTTCAAAAACCGGGAAATAATGCCCAAGATTTGTACATATATCATTCTGTAACTAGTAGGCTTACAGGTAGAGCCGCAACTCTACTCAGTGAACACCAAAATGTGACGTCATGGAATCAACTTAAGAGCATTCTTTTCCAACATTTCGGAGACCCAAGGTCTGAAGACTGTATAGCCATTGAATTAGAGAGTTTAAAAATTAAACAGAATGAGTCATACATCCAATTTTGCCATAGAGTTCAAAATGTTAGGAGCTCTTTATTCGCTAAGGTAAATACAATAACTGATGAGGGAATTAAAGCCGCTAAAATGATCATTTATAATAATATAGCATTAAAAGTTTTTATGTACAATTTGCCTGAGGAAATGTTGCGTATAGTACGTATACGACAGTGTACTACCCTAGAAAACGCATTAAGTGTAGTAACCGAAGAAGTTAATTTTCAAGAACAGTATAACGTAAAGAATAATAAGCCGAAATCTAGCATTGCACATCGCCCTAATAGCCAAAGCTTTACAAAACCTTTTGTCACCTCTCAGCCATTTAATGGAATGCCTAGTCAGCATAATTTTAGATTTGGTAATCCACAAAATCAAGGCTATTCATTTAACAGCATGCCTAACCAAAATAATTTTAAATTTGGCATCCCTCAAAATCAAGGTCATCTTGGTTTTAGGCCTAATTTTACACCAGTAAATAGAGGAATGCTACCCCAAAATCCTAACGTTAATACACAGCAAAATATTACTCAGCGTAATTTAAACCATGGTCCTGTGCAACAGTACCGTGCACCATTCCAACATAGTGGTTTTAAATTTGGTATTCCGCGTCAGCAGCTTCCTTATAATAATCAATTTAAATTTGGCTTACAAAATCAGCAAAACTCGCCCAAATTTAAGACCGACTCTGACGTCTCTATGCGTACCGCTCCTGTAAGGCAAAATATGCTCACTAATGAACTATTTTACTGCGAAGAGCCATACAGTGGTGGTGAATATTATACAGATAATAACGAGTACACCTATTATACTAACGACTCACAAATAGAGTATGATGAGACAGAGGTACCTTCTGTTAATTACGCGGAAACATCTGAAAATATTGAAAATGAAAACTTAAACCCTACCTCTGAAAATTTTTACAATGTAGCCAGCAACAGCCAAGTGAAGTAATAAATTTAAATTACTGTGACAGCATATTGAAATTGCCCCATATTGAAATACCGGAAATTGATTCTAAATTCCTCATTGACACAGGAAGTAGCAGGTCATTCATTAGCCCTGCTAAAACTCAAGAATTTTTCAACGAATTTAAACAATATGAACCATTCACAGTAGTTAGTACTCATGCACAAAGTACCCATAGTGATGTCATATATATACCGTTACTTAAAACATTTAAAAGTACACTTTATCATAAATTCTATGTATTTGATGTTGATGGAAGGTATGACGGACTGATAGGCTCTGACCTTCTTAAAAAACTATCGGCCAATATAGATATGGCTAACCAATTATTGCAAACACCCAACACATGTATACCTATAATTTATACCCCTCCTTATGAGATACTCCTAGAGCCTAGGACTGAAACGCGTGTACGTATTCCCACAGACTACGGTAATGGGGAAGCTATTTTAGATTTTTTGGAATTTAGGGAAGGCGTACGAATGCCCGCAGCCATAGTAATGTGTAGAAATTTTCTAGCTGAAACTGTAATACAAAATACCACAGAGCAGGAATTTAAGATCACTATAGAAAAGCCATTTAATGTTAGTACGTTTAAACAAGAAGAGTGTCACGTTAATGTAGTTTCCGAAAACCTTAAAGTAGATGATATATTAAAAGAAAATTTACAAAAACTTAGGCTTGAACACACTAACCATGAAGAACGTGAAAGTATTTCTAAGCTGTGTTATGAATACCGTGACATATTCTATTCTGACAAAATTCCTCTTTCTTTCACAAATCAAGTGAAACATAATATTCGCACTGTTAATGAAAATCCAATATATGTTCGTCCCTACAGGCACTCTCCCTCTCAAAACGAAGAAATACAGAGACAAGTAGACAAGCTTCTAACGGACAATGTAATTAAGGAATCTCACTCTCCTTGGAGCGCGCCGGTGCACCTGGTTCCCAAAAAGCTAGATGCATCCGGGGAAGTTAAATACAGGATGGTAGTAGACTACAGACGTCTTAACGAAATCACAGTAGATGACAAGTACCCCTTACCCAACATAAGTGATCTTTTCGATAAACTAGGTAAATCTACTTACTTTACTACCCTAGATCTTGCTTCCGGTTATCACCAAATTGAAGTTAATCCTGATGACACACCAAAAACTGCGTTTACAACCCAGACAGGGCATTTTGAATTTAAGCGTTTACCTTTTGGACTGAAAACAGCCCCGGCAACATTTCAGAGGGCCATGGATAATGTCCTGCGTGGACTCCAAGGCATTCATTGCATGGTTTACCTAGATGACATAATTATTTTTAGTTCCAGCCTTCCAGAGCACATTTCAAAATTACGAAAGGTTTTTGACAGACTTAGGGAAACAAATTTAAAAGTAACGTTAGATAAAAGTGAGTTCTTGAGAAAGGAGGTTCTGTATCTAGGGCATGTTATTACCAAAGAAGGCCTTAGGCCCAATGACGATAAGATAAAGGCAGTACTCGATTTTCCGTTACCCCGGACCACAACGGAAATAAAAAGCTTCTTAGGACTAGTAGGCTATTACCGAAAATTTATTAATAATTTCGCTAAGATAACACAACCCTTAACTTCATGTCTTAAGAAAAGGAATAAAATAGAATTTACCCAAGAATACATAGACGCATTTGAAAGATGTAAAGAACTACTAGTTAACGCCCCAATCCTACAGTTTCCAGATTTTGAGAAACCCTTTATCCTTACAACAGACGCTTCAAATTTCGCCCTGGGAGCAGTCCTTTCACAAGGACCTATAGGTAGTGATAAGCCCGTTGCCTATGCGAGTAGGACCCTAAATGATGCCGAAACACGGTACAGCACAATTGAAAAGGAAATGCTGGCTATCATTTGGGCCACAAAACACTTTCGACCGTATCTATACGGTAGAAAATTCAAAATATATACAGATCATCGTCCTTTGGCATGGCTGAAAAGCATTAATGAGCCTAATAGTAAGATTACGCGGTGGAAATTACGCCTTGCGGAGTTTGATTTTGATGTTATATATAAAAAGGGTTCACAAAATAGTAATGCTGATGCTCTATCACGTATAAAAGTAAATGCGTTGGGAGATAACGATGACCTATCAATGAAAGTAAATATAGATAGAAAGGAAAAACAGTTACAGGATTATTTAAATGATGTAACAGAGAAGATTTCAGAATTAGGAAAAGAGAAAGAGCGCGAACGATCGTTATCTCCTGCTGTTACGATTTCCTCATCAGACTCCCACAAATCTGAGAATCAGCCTCAAAATAAAGGCCGCCGGTCTCCATATTCTATTCCATCCATAGGTAGTAGTACAGTTTCCGCATCTGAAAACCAAAGTAGTGAAAATACAAATACCATACATTCAGCTCGTGACTTAGATACAGATGGTATACTTATCTTACAGGAAGCCATTGATATGAAACCGAACCAAATACTCGTATATACCTGGAACAGAGATAAAATATCAGTCAAAAATTTATCTAGAGAAAAACAAAAAATATTAGAAGTACACTTACCTGAACATAACCCTGATCTTGTTAAAACATTCCTCTTAGAATATACTAAACCTAAAATAAAATATTTCTTTTATTTTGAAAGCGAATCACATCGTAAATTATTTTCCCAAATTGCTACAACCCTCTTCAAAAAAGGAACTGTAAAATTTTATGAATGTACTAAGCGTATTGTATATGTAGATGATGAAAATGACCAGCGTGACATAATTATCAAATATCACACGGGTAAAAATAGTCATAGAGGAATAAAGGAAACCCTAGCACATCTAAAACGTACATTTTATTGGCATTCTATGGATAAAACTGTCGCTGCTTTAATTAATGCATGTGAAATATGCAGAAAAATGAAATATGACCGTAAACCCTTAAAACCAGAATTACAGCTTTCTCAAACACAAACGAAACCCTTTCAGGAAATATTTATCGACACATTTACAATAGAAGGTAAAGCTTACCTTACAATTATAGATGCATTCAGTAAGTTAGGCCAAGCTATAGAAATTACTAATAAGTCCACACCGGAAGTCGTTAGAGCTCTACTTAAATACTTTTCTATGTATGGAGTACCTAATAGAGTCAGCTCAGACCCCGGTGTTGAATTTAACAATTCCTTAATGAAGGAAATGCTTTCCTTATATAAGATAGATTTACATGTAGGTACCCCACACAATCCAAATTCGATGGGCTTGATAGAGAGGTTTCACTCCACTATAATAGAAATATACCGTGTAGCCAAATATGAAAGAAAGGCCACAGATGCTACATCAGTTATGACATATGCAGTTATGTCATATAATCACACTATACATACAGCCACCGGTTTAACGCCTTTTGAGGTAGTTTTTGGCCATACCGAAGCTAATAGCATGTTTACAGTAGATTTCGAGAAACAGTACACACAACAACTGGTTAAGGAACATGTAAGAAAAACCAAACATTTATATGAATATTTAACAAATAAGCTTGTCGAGAAAAAACAATCAGTAGTCCACAAGCGAGGAGGTGAAATAGAATTCGATATAGATGTAGGAGACGAAATTTTCATGAAAGGCGTAAACACTAGGAGGAGTAAAGATAAACCGAGATATCAAAAAGCCCAGATTACCGGAACAATTAATAGGAATACTGTACCTGTTATAACTAATAACCGCGAGACTAAAATTCCAGTTAAAGATATTAAACGCCCTCCACAGGTTGTTGCTCCTGGGAGTCCATATGATCCAAAGCCAGGCCCTTCTACTGCACCGGATTGACAAGAATCCCGGATTATTACCAATAAAGGAAGGTAAAGCTTTCGTAAGCTACGATTACTGGACTGTAATTAAAATTTTAGATGTAAGCAAAATATATAATGAAATAGAGTTAAATAGAGATAAGTATATAACATTTAAGAATGATGTTTATAACTGCATCGACACAAAAACGTTGGGAACAGATTTTAGTAATATTGAATTACAAACAGATTATATAATTTCTAGTACTATAGAAAAGTATAAGCAATTATTTCCTAAGGCAAAGGTTAAGCGCGGCATAATTAATCCCCTTGGTTCTTTAATTAAAGCAATAACAGGCAATTTGGATAATGATGATGCTCTAAGATTTGAAGAATTAATTAATAAAATAAAAACAAAACAGGATGCTATAAATGAGAAAATGACAATAGTTACAGAAATGATTAATATCTTTTCGGATGTAGCCAATTCTACTAAAAGCAATTTTATGAAAATAGAAAATAATATACAGGAAATAGAAGTTTACCTAAGCGAGACAGCAAAAAAAGAGAATATTGATAGAATTATACATATTTATATGTCATTTTTATATAATTTCCAAATTCTGTATATTCGACTTAACGAAATTGAAACCGCGCTTGCTTTTAGTAAAATTAAGGTTTTGCATCAATCCATTGTAGACCCGGAAGAGTTTTTATCAATACTTAAGGAAATAGAGTTGACCGATAAGTTAGTTTTCCCAGCTACTTTTGAAAACATTGTTAAAATTGAATTTTGTACAGAATTAAAAGCTTATATCAGACAAAATCAGATAAAGTTCATTCTACACGTTCCTTTAATTTCAGATGAAACATATAATTATTTTAAATTAATTCCTATACCCATTTTGAGTAATAATAAAAGTCCCACTTCTATGATCCTCCCCAAATATCCTTACGTACTTGTGAAGGGGTTGAAAACAATGTTGCTCTCCCAGCCATGTCCTGAAATAGATGAAGACGAATTTTTATGCTATGAAAATGATCTCTCAGCTCAGAGAAAAGATGATTGCGTTACTGAGCTTATGCAGTTTTCCACCAATACCTCAAGCTGTCGCTCTATACCTGTTGTTTTAAAAGACATAAAGATAGAGTCTGTACAATTAAACCGCTGGATCATTTACACCAAGGATGAAAACTTACTTACCGAATATTGTAGTGAGGAAACAGCCCAAGAAGTTATACGAGGAACTTACCTGTTAACCTTAAACAATGACTGTTACGTGAAGATTAAGGAAATTACCTTGAAAAAGCATGTAACGGAAGGAAAGAAGATATTCGACACCAGATTACCTCTACTTCAGCTGCCCAAAGTAAACAATGCCCCGGAGCCGTTGAAGACAATCCCTCTTGACGAGATCAACCTTGCGGATATCCAGTTCCTGAACTTTTTAGTGCGAAAAAGTGATCTTAGTGCCAAAAGTAAAAGTGAAAATTCCCAAAGTGTTTTTACGGTCTTTAGCATAGTAAACTTAGTTATAATCGTAACTCTAGTTTTACTTATTGTAAGTTACAAATATAAGCTTTTGTCAAAAATGTGTAAGCTGAGGAAAACTCGAGATAATCCTGCGGATGATCTCGAACTTGCGGAGGGAGGAGTTATGCATGGTGCCCCTCATAGAGACATTGTAATGATAAATGCATAGTGCATATTCCCTGTAACGCGCCCACGCAGAATCAGGCCACCGTGCTATGCTTACGCGGCAACGGCCGACCTATTGTTAATAGCATTAAGTTAGTATTAAGACAGTCTGTAATTTGCTCTCTTTTCGAATACATGTCTCTACAAAGTAAAAGTTGTGCTTTTTAAAAAGCTCCCTTACACACCTCGTAACTTAAGTAGGTAACCTTTTACCTAAATATTTACCATCCCTCTCCTTATTGTAGAGTAAGTATGCCAGTTTATAAAAGCAATAAGTCGACAAAGTGCCCGCGGTTTAAAATCGGTACCAACGGATCCAAGCCAATAATTTAAATTTCATATAAGTGATTGCAGCGGGTCCACAAAAATTATGATAAGTCCAGAGCCACTCGTTTCTTGGATAAGTGTGTTAAAAATTACGGAAATCAAAAGTATAACTTTGAATGCGAAAGCTTAGTATTAAAGTATCTTTACCAATTGATCTATTTGTTATCTTTTTACAATCCAACAGTTTAATCAATTCAGATTAAAAATGTGAAGATAGTTTGAGACAATAGGAAGGACAGTGGATTGGTTTTTATCATGAAAATCATTGCTTAAACGCCTTAAACGGGTGGAACAGGAGATTAATATTTTCGATCGGGAATTTAAGGAAGCTTAAAGTTCCTACCCTATGCAGACGAAATCACGCGCAACAAGTAGTATTATTCCAAAAATTTAAAACCGACTATATTTATATATGTGACACTCCGGGGAGGAATAAGAATCTAATGACACGTTGAATCGGTCAAGCCGTTTAAACAACAGAAGGTCACAAGTTTCACCGCCTTAGTAGGGTACATAATTTTTTAATTGATAGCAGGTTTTCTAGATTCAAACATGAACGTTTTATCAAAGCCGGTCTAGCCATTTACAAGATAAAGGGATTTTCGTGTCAGAGGTTGCTTAAAGTTTTTATTTTATGTAGCTACATTGTTTGTAGAAAAATTCATTCCCAATTTCAGTATACAGAAAGCACTATAAACAAAGTAATTTATCGCTTGCGGGAGACAGCTTTCCATAAATCGATCATTACCAAGCAACTGTAAGGAAAAAAGACGTTAGCCCTTTAGGGATTTAGAAGGGTTGATTGGATTTGGCGAGAAGCTGCAATGGATAGTCTACGTGCCAGGTGAAGAGAGGCGTGAAATCTGTATGTTGGAGAAAATCTACGAAAAAAATGAACCGACTTCAATGTAAGGTGCAGTCTGAGGCAAATAAAACTAACCTCTCTAATAACAAAAGATATAAATTATAGGGGGGTCAGATTTATAAGTATACATTAAGTTATAAATGTTATCAGTATTACGTAGTATTCTTATAAAATAAGGTAAGATATGCTTTATTTGGAAGAAACAAATTACAAAATAAAAAGGACAAGAACGAAAAATAACAGCGAAATCAAAATCTATATTCTCCCAAACTAGACTCAACTCATCAATTGCTGGATGTTTCGAAGTTGATTACGTCCTGCCGGCCTATTTGCTAAGTGTGCAATGTTTTAGTCATATCAATATATATTACGTTTTACATACCTTAAATAAAAATAGTCAATCATACGAAAGCTGCAATGTAACTTGAAGTGACTATCAAAACGTTGTACACTGAGTAAGCAAATAGGCGGGCTGGTCAGCCGTTAGGGCCATAATAAAAGTGGTACCTCGGGCACTCGTACAGATCACATAATATAAAGTTGTCCTTCTCTTAATTATACTCTCGTCCTTCGCTTAATTATACTACTAAAAGTCTACATAAATGAATATAACAGAAAAAATAAATACCAAGGTATAAAAAAAACAACAATTAAAAATACTATTGTACCTACTAGATTATGGACGAAACGAGAATAAACACGAAACAAAAAAATGAACTATTAACGATAACAAAACAACTGAAATTCTGTGTCAAGATTGAACTTTTAAACTCCGGGCAGCCCTAGAGACGTCGGCAAATACTTTCCATTGAGTAAATACGTGGTTTGGGATGGAGCTGCTAATTTAGCTAAGTGAAACTAGCGCGGAGCTAGCTTCTTTGAATATTTCTAAATCCCAAGATTGCTCCCAAGAGAATACCTTTAAACTTCTTTTGCAATCATTACAAAGTGTCCCGAGCTTTTAGTGGTAGTAATAATTAGAAGTTTTTGAATTCAAATAATGATTTTTTATTATTTATATGGTAGGTGACAAAATCAAATACAAGAATTAAATTATATTTTACAATTAATTAATAAATTAAAATATTATTACATTAAAATTGCAATCAATCAATAAAAATAAAATAATTTAAATTAAAACTGCAGTCTCTACAAGGATCATTGCTGCATGGTTCATTTACAGGCAGTCAAATCGACTGGCAAACACCTTCAGGGCGGTGCTAGTACTGGCACGAACCCTGCGCACCAGGGATGTACATCGCTTAGGCATGGTAGTGTAAAAACAATCCACGCGCAACTCGGCAAACATCCCCGACGCGCTACAGAATCAGCATTATTGCACTGATATACTGTGGTGACTGCACATAAAAAGTGGGATATGGTAAAGGAAGAAGAAGATTTAATATTTACTGATAATAAAAATACAACATACATGGTTAGTATTGTAGTGATATTCATTCATTTTCATTTATTCATTCAATACATTGCATTACACTTGTTATGGTAAATACATACAAATGTACCTTGTCAGGCATTGCAATGGGCGAGAGGGAGGCGGACGTAAATTATGATTGTAAGTATTCATTTACTGAGTAATATGGTCGTTCTATTAAATATTATTTAAGTATTGCATAGAACTGTTTGTTACTTGTCATATTTTTTTATATTTTTTGGTAATTTATTAAATACTCTTATAGACATAGGATATGGCCCGGAACTGTGAAGTTGAAGTTTTGACGCTATTTGTATAATGTCATTCGGCCTTCGTGATTGGTACACGCGGGGAACGTCTTTTTTTGCGAGATATAGGCATGGATTTGTTTTAATAAATTTACAAAGTTCGAAAATGTAAAGACTAGGTAGGGTTAATATTTTTAGTTGAGTGAAGTGTTCCCTACAGCTCTCGCGCTGTCTAAGGTTCAATAAAATGCGGATACATTTTTTCTGCAGAACTAACAGATTATGCGATTCCGTACTGTCACCCCACATGATTATCCCGTATCGTAGCCAGGCGTGGGCATAGGCGTAGTAGGCGGTAAGAGCAGTCTTCGTATTTGTTGACTTTTTTAGTTCTCTTAAGGCATAAATGAACTGTGACATTTTAGCTTTTATTTTCTGTGTGTGGGCTTTCCAATTCAAATTCGTATCCAAAACAACACCTAACAAAGAAAAAGCTGGAACATTTTCTAATATTTGATTGTTATATTTAAAATTAAAATTAATTACAGATTTTTGGTATGGTCGGAATTGCATTATTTTAGTTTTTGAAAAGTTAATATCTAAATTGTGTTTATTCATCCATTTTATTATTTCGTCTATTATTAGTGTCAGTTTTTGGTTAATATTTAAAATGTCATTATACGATAAAATTAAAGAGAAGTCATCCGCAAACATAATACAAGGTTCGTTTATGATTTTAGGCAGGTCGTTGATATATATAATAAATAATATACATCCGAGCACCGTACCTTGAGGTATAGAACTGTTTAGGACCTGTTTTTTTGACCTGATTGTGGATATAACACGCGTGTCCTCATTTACATATTCTACCTCCACATACTGCTCCCTATTTTCCAAATAAGATTTAAACCATTTATGCGGTAGTCCTCGAACTCCTATATTATATAATTTTTCTAAAAGGATATCGAATTTTATTTTTTCATATGCTTTTGACATATCAAAGAACACTCCTACGGCATTCTTTCGATCATTTAAAAGATTCAAAATTTTGTTCACATAATGAAAGCAAGCTAAGGTTGTAGACTTATTTTTCCTAAATCCATATTGGGAGCTATCAAAAATATTATATTTTTCACAAAATGAATAAAGACTGGTGGACATAGCTTTCTCAAATATTTTAGAAATAACTGGTAAGAGGGCAATAGGTCGGTAGTTTGTAGGGTCTGACGAGTCATTCTTTTTATATATAGGTTTCACGATAGCTATTTTTAAGTCGTCAGGGAATATACCTTAAGAGAAAGATTGATTGATGAGGAAAGTAATTGGCGATACTAACTCATTTACGCACATTTTTATGAGTGTCGAAGGCAATTCGTCGATGCCGTAACTATTTTTACACTTAAGTGAACGTATTATTTTTTCTACTTCACGCTCATCCACTGGTCGAAGGTACATAGAATTCTCGGAACGAGTCATAGTAGGCTGTACTCGCGGCAACGATTTCGAATGCGACTGAGACAACTGAGTCTGCGGCGCCTGCGCACACGGCACAGAGTGCACAGTGGTCCCGGCGCCGGTAGATGCAAATACGTCGTTGAATGTATTCGCGACGACTTCAGGATCGGTCGTTAGTTTATTATTAATCTCCAGTTTAATATTTTTGTTTCTACGTATGTTATTTATTCCATTTTTTTGCTCTTTTATTATATTCCACATACATTTGGTTTTATTATTAGCTTTATTCATTTTACGTATATATGATAATTTTTTAGCTTTCGAGATAGTTATTTTTAGTGTTTTTTCATACTGTTTGTAATATTTTAATAGAATTTTGTTTCCGGAATATGTCGCGTGTATTTTCAATAATCGCTTATTTTTACAGGATACCCTTAGTCCACAAGTTAGCCACGAATTTTTCTTATTAGTAATTTTTAATTTCTTTATTGGAATACATTGATTTAAAATTTCATTTAATTTATTATTTAATATATTCTAATTATCGTTAATATTTCTATCCTCAGAGAGATAGTCGTGCCAATTAATAGCCCGCAATTTTTGTTTAAATTTTTCTACATTTAAACTAGAATTAATTCTCTTTTCCGTGGTCCAAGGCCTTTGAGTCGTATTTGGTATTTTAGAATTTGTTTTATGTTTTAGATGCAGTATTGCAGCCCGGTGATCTGAAAAACCTAAATCTTGAACAGAAGTGTGCATATTTTCGATAAAATTAGTAAAAATTAGATCTATACCCGTTATGCTAGTCTTTGTCACTCGTGTAGGATCACTTTTGTTGTATTGTTTAAAGTTATATTCGAGCATTAAGTTTAAGAACTGATTAGAACTCTTAGACTTTACCAAAATGTCTATGTTAAAGTCTCCGCCAATAACTACTCGTCTCTTATTGAATTTAGTTGATACGTATTCCAGCATTAAATTTAATTGTTTGTAAAAGTCTCTCTCCCATTCCAGTATAATACAATTAAAATAAGGTCAATGTGACTAATATCTACTGCACAAAATTCAATCACAAATTCTATCGACATATTTGAAATATTTTCTAACTCCTAGTATTCCAGGTCATTATGTATAAGGATGCCGACGCCACCACCGTCATGTTTTTTGCGATGATATGATGCTGCTAAGTGATAGTCATCAAATTTGATTATGGGCGCTTTGGAATCTGTAAGGAATGTCTCTGAGATTCCAATTGCTAAGTAGGAATCTTTGTATTTTTCTAGAAAAGCTGTTAAGATCTCTTGTTTAGTAAATACACTTTGCATATTTTGGAAACATATTTTAGACTCTTTAAAATCGAAAGGAGCGAAAGGAATGGTTTCCAGAGGAATCGTTTGTAGAACCTCTTGTAAAACGTGTGCTTTTATGCATATTACTTATCTGGTGACTATTATTTACCTCAAGCTTTTGAGTTTTGTAGTTATATTTAGCCTCCTGATTATCTAAATAAATTTTGTTTTGCTTCATTATGCAGAAGTGTCCATTTTTTCTTGCCTCTATGACGGCACGTCTTAATATTTTTTGTTCTGTCAATTTTTCTTTGTCCATAACTTCTGATATTACCAATCCCGTTGCTCTAAGTAAATATCTATTTTCCAATAAGTACTTAACCATCCGCTTGCTCAGTAGTTCCACTTTAATGGGTCGTCTCTCTCCATGCTTTCCAAGTCGTACTACTTCTTCGATATAACCAGTCAAATCTACATTAAAAATGTCATAAAGTATATGTATTAATCTGTCTTGCAATTCAATGTCTGTTTCCCATTCATATTCATAAATTCCATATATTACGAACTGCTTGTTAGCTTCTGTATTACTAGAATTATTAATCTTTTCTTCTTTCACTTCTTCTGTTTTTAATTTATTTAATGCCACATCTAACTGCTTTTGTAATTCTGTTAATTCCGCTTCTAATTTTGATGATTTTCCCTGTAGTTCGGCAATATGATTATTTAATTTTTTTATTTCTATTTTATGTAAGTTTTGTTCTGTTGTAATTTTATTTATGCTTTTATCCATATGTTGTTTTACCTCGTTTAAAGTTTTATCTTTAATTTCAGTAAGTAGCGATGTTTTCAATTCAACAAGTAGTGTTTTCTTTAATTCCAAAAGTATATTTTTATTGTTTTGTTCAAATTTTTTATCTAAAAGTTCTTCTAGTTGATTTAATGTAATATGTTAAATTTTCGCTTTATTTTCAGTGTTAGGTTCTTCATTAAGTGTATCTCCTATTATACTGTTTTCGTCGTCAAAACTTATCGATATATTGCCATCTGTGCCGGAAGGCAGTCTCCGTACTGTTATATTTTTCTCGTCCGTATGTGTGATCTGAGATGTTAAGACCATGTCATCGTCCCTGATAACGGTATTCATTGTGTACTGTGAACGCACTGGGGTGTTGCTATTATCAGATTTTGGTACTTTACATATACATGATTGGCATTTCCAGTTCTGTTTATGATTAAAGTCATGGTGTTATTGAATCTGACCAAAGGCACATTTGCACATTCTAAGTCATACATGGACTTACATAAATAGCATATTAGATGTTCTCTTTTCGGAATATTTTGTAAACATCCTGCACATTTACTTGCCATATTAATGTTAAGGGAATGTGTATTTACTATGACTAACCGAAGTCGTGTAAAGCACCACTGTGCGGCCGGTTCGTACCGGAACGTCGATGGACGAAAGCGGGTTGCGGAGGATGGAGCGGGCGGGGATGCGCGTAGGCATGTAACCGATGCTTGCTTGCAGCGATGTTATGTGTCGTAGGTCAGTTCCAACGATATTATTTAAAAACTCACAAATTGTTTTTCGTTGTAGCTCTTGATCGCGAACTCGGGTTTGAATACTGATTGTTGTACGTTGTAGATGGATTCTGAAACTTCACTTTGATACTAAATTGGACGTTTAAAGTACAAAATATACTAGTTATTCTGATTAAAATACGGAGCTTCGGCAAATTTGACTTGTACGGCGGGCGGGCGCCTCCCCTCTGTATGTAACATGGTAGTCATCATCAGGTCTTTTTTAGCCTCCACTAGAGGAGCACGACCCTCTCTGTACTACTAGAGCCATAATTGGCCAGAGCAGCCAGAAGACTTGACCTACACTCTCCACGCTGGCCAGACGGGTTGGAGAGGTCACAGATGTTTATAAGCTTTGTTTAGCTTGTATTTCCTAAGTCGCCTTCCTCAATGCAAATCCACTAGAAGACTTGGAATGGTCCTATTCTACTCTGCCGGATACCACACGGCTCGGTGTATAACATGGTAGTAAATGATTCATATTATAAATATACTTAGTTACTTTCTGGGCGCTACAACCCTTTAGGGTCTTCGCCTCCTCTGCGATCTTCTGCTATTCTACTCTGTCTCCGGTCTCCCGTCGCCAAAATGTTGAGCTGGCCAACGCGCTAATTGACAACTCCGATGTACTATGTTTTGATAGTCACAATACATTGAGGCTTTCATATAACTAACTGATTGTTGATATTATACTATACATGTACGAGTATTCACGTCCTCCGACGTGTGTAACTTTTACTTCGGTCTGTTTGTACAACGTGATCTTAAAAACAACACTTAAGATTTTAAAGCAGTTTTCATTAGCATTTCTTCTGCTTTCTTCTAATTATTTTTCGAAAACAGGATAGATTTTTTTTTACCAATAGAAACACAAAAAAAAGATACGGAAACCGTAGGAAAAAGCTTAGATCTACCTTTTTATATGTGAATGCTATATATTTTGATTAAAACTGATCTTGACAGAGATGAGTAAACTTTAAGGCAATAGAGTTAATACATCAAAGACATCGTCTTTGTCTAATTGAAATATTAATATTCCACTCTGAAATTATAAACTGAGTCTATATCAAGGTATTATGATGAAAATTCAGAGAGCAATTTGAATAAATATGACAAACTTAGCATATCGTAGTTGGAAAGGCATTAAAAATTCATAGTTCTCAGCTAACGTGACGCGGGGTCGTGTGACAATCTACTTTTGACTGTCGAGTAAAATTTTAATACGGTACTTTAAATAATATGAACTACTCAAATTAAAGATTATTAGGGTTTTAACCGACTTAAAGAGGAGGAGGTTATCAATTCGGTTATATTTTTTAAATGTTTGTTACCTTAGAACTTCCTTATTCATGAACCGACGTTAAAATATCTTTTTTTTTTAAAGTGTATGTTTTCAAGTTGGTCCTATTTAAAAAAAATCACAATCGGTTCAGTAGTTTGATTAAAGTCAGTTGTCTTATAAGAAAGATTATTTACAAATTATTCATATTACTGTGTGGACTTAGAGAGATCTTCAGACAATAATTTAATTTGAAAATCGCTTATTTTGACAATTCAATTTCATCCATGTTATACCATGACGATTTCTCTACACTATTACAATTAAAACCAGCCAAGTGGTTCCGTACTACCACAAATTATTTTACTACAAAAGACGCTCAAAAACACGTTCTTGGAATTCCCTTTATTTTTAATTTAATGTAATTTTTAATCCACTTCAAAACAAGGAGGAGGTTATCAATTCGGTTGTTTGTTTATTTTTATGTTTGTTACGTCATAACTCCGCCATTTTTATTTTTAAAGGTATGCTTTCCAATTGGTCCCATTTTAATTTCAAGATAATTGAATCAGTCGTTTGACTCAAGTCACACTGAAGTCTTTTTTTTATATAAAAGAGTATTTATTTCTTCTCACAGTTGCAATAGATATACATATTCTACCTACTTCTTATTTTTATGCACACCTTTGGATACACAATTAATAATTAATTTATTACCACCCATAATGCAGATTTTATGGCCGATAACGTGTTTAACAGATTTTATGGCCGTATCACGGACACGGGTAAAGGCCGGGTAACAGACAGTACGAATTAGCTAAGAAAAAAAAAGCGCGTTCTTACGAGAGATTAAAAATAGGGACTCATACCATCACAGGCGAATTCGGACCGCGTGCAAATCGGACCCGCCTCTCATTCGCAACTCGACCTTTTTGACCTCTCGACCACCACTTCTTCATTGAATGAATGAAGAAGTGGTGGTCGAGATCATCGTTGTAATAGTAATCTATTCAAAGCGCACTAGCCCCTACACTAGCTCCACATAACAGTGTGAAATGGTGGTGCGAGCCGTTGAATATTTTATGCTTATGAAACGAGTGCATGAGGACGTTTCATAAATGTCCAATGCTCGGATGTGCCAATTTTGCGGGAGAAAATTTTTCACGACCGAATTTGCAGTTTGTGGCGCTAACTTCAATTAGAATTTTGGTGGATTTGCATTAATGTTTTGTTTAGGGCAGATCTGCACTGCGGAGATATTGCGCGACATATCGTATTGGTATTCTTTACTATCAGATTATCTTTGTCCAGCGGCGTCTTCTACATTATTTATATACTTATAAACTATTATGATATACAATATGTAAAGAAGGACCAATCAAAACTGGAAACATCATAAAAATATTTGATTTCACAGCATTGGTCCCATAGGCAAAGTTGTTCATACCAACGGACTGAACACCCCTTCAAGGATCGGGGAAAGTTTTTCTTTCCATATTGTAAATGATACCTACTATAAGATTGTAAGTCTTGTAAGCAAGAAAATGTATAATATTTTTAGAGCTAGACACGTTTGTTTAAAACAGAGACTCATTTTTTTTAATCTTTCTTAAAACACAACCTAGTAAATTTTAGAATCAGAATGACAAATAGAATACACAATTATGTAAAAGTGAAAACTAAAAATAAATAAAAGATCAACAATTCGTAAAAGATCAATATTTCGTTATTCTAGTAAGAAACAGAAGGCCTATTCTAGGGCTAAAACAAGTAGGCACCCGTAGGTAAGTGCTACATTATGGCTAAAGTTGTCGTCAAACTTGAAGTGATGTGGACAGCGCGGTCCCGGCGTGACTCCTCACTCAAACGTTCCTGTTCACGCTGTTGTTAAGTTTGAAACTAGTTGCCACGCGGCAAAGTAATTACTTATCAGCACTACGCTTACAAAATGAATTACTTGTTACCAATCCCCTCACACCCCTCACCCTAGCTTCTTATGAATATAATAATACTTGAATTTAGAACTTTCATTAGCAAAAACACAAACTTACACAGTACATTTATAATAATAATATGATTATGCATATAAAGTAAGCACCCGTAGTTCAAAACACATTTACGCTTTTCCATACTTAATACAGCAATCTCAGAAGTACTAATTGGCTTAACAGATTAAATTTACGTGGAGAACTTACTAAAGCTAGTTGTCAGCCAGTAAAATGTTCTATGTCGCTCTGACGTGGTTAAAGTGAATTATTCAATAAGGAGTGACTCTGACCGTTGACAATTTTCAATACTAACGTTAGCTATAATGTAGTACCTGACCGTGCACATTGTATAATCTGAAAAAAATTAATATTTAAACCATAACCAATTTCACAGCATGAATATTAGATATAAACTACATACCCAAGGAAAGTTTGTGTTAAACAGGCATTAGGCTAAAAAAATAACACATCATTTATTTTGAGACAATTTACTTTGCGTGCTTCCGCCACCAGTTAGTTCATGCAAACTATTGCTGGCTGTTAGTCTCACAAGCGATGAATAACATTGACATGACGAATGTCATTCGAACGACCAACATCTGGGTTTCACTGCCTGAAGATGCCTCGTGTAGAGGCAAAAAACGTGTTGCGAGCGCGGCGGCCGGCATTGCTGCGGCCTCAACAGATGCAGCAGTATCGACCAGGGTAGCATGCATCAACTATTGGTGGCGGGCGTGAAGGGACTAACAGTAGTGGGTAGGCGCTGGCCAGCAATAGTTTGCATGAACTAACTGGTGGCGGAAGCACGGAAAGTTAATTGTATCAAAGTAAATGTAGTTTTGACTTCGCAAAGTAACACCTAAATCTATTAACTATTTACAGTATTATTTTATAAATTAAAATAGTGCAAAATTAAGGCAGCACAGCTGAGAATGCAACCAGGAACACGGTCAGAAGAGATAGAGACTGTAAAATACATAGCTAACTTCTTTGTCTTGACTTGAAGCAAAACCTTCTGACTGAAAAGCACTCACCATCTTGACTGTTGTTAATATAGCACTTCTAATGTAGGTATTTCTAAAAAGTTATTACTTTGCCGCGCAGCAACTAGGTTTAAACTGCAGTATGAACAGATAAAATCCAGTAAGCAGTCACGCCAGGACTGCGTTGTCCACATCACTCTAAGTCGGTCCACAACTTTGTACGCCATCATACTACTTGTCGTGGTCTTAAATGAAAACACTCTTCCCTGACTGCGATAAGAAGATAGTATTGTAGAACAAAAATATTTTAACATTTGTTGCAAAATCACACGCAACAGACATCGACCATAAAAATAATTACCGAAATGAAAACTATTATAAACTTACTGTCACGTCAGAGGAATCCATGCTCCAAAGCAATACAGCTGAAGATGCAACTGAGACTAGGTATTATAAGTTAAGAGACACTGAAATACTTTCTATCTTTTTTATGTACTGAGAAGTAATTAGTTTGACGCTCAGCAACTAGTTTCAAACTGCAGCGCGAACAGGAACGTTTTAGTGAGAAGTCACGGGACCACATCACTACAAGTTTAACGACAACTTTGGCTAACATGTAGCACTACCTAACGATGCCTTATGTTCTAAGCATAGAATAGAACCACTCCGTTTTTCCTTAGAATGTCGAGTGAGACAATTTATGTAGTAGAAATAGTAGTTGTTGTTATACACACTAAAATTATAGTGTGTATAACAACAACTTTACGTTAAGTGTGTATAGCAACAACTACTATTTCAGTACTTTTTATATATAAGACTAGCTTTCGCCCGCGGCTCCGCCCGCGTTAATGTCGATCCCTCGGGAATAGTACTTTTCCGGGGATTAAAGGTAGCCTATGTCCTTCTCCGTACTCCAGAGAACTTGTATGCTAAATTTCATGATGATCGGTTCAGTAGTTACGGCGTGAAAGCATAACAAACAAAAAAACAAACAAACTCACTTTCGCATTTATAATATTAGTAAGGATATCACATTAAAATGGTCACCATTTCGTGTATGCAATGCGGTCAATCGACCATGCACACCCTGGTGTCAGAATCTTCGGAACCGCCTCTCGGCCTCTGACATGGTTCCTTTAACGACTACCAGATCCAGCAGCTGGGACCAACGGCTTAACGTGCCTTCCGAAAACGGAATCATCTTTATTATCAGACAATCAGGTGATTCGAGCCAGCAATGTCCTAACCAAACTGCAAACAACTTAACAAAGTATGATTCCTGTGGGAATCGAACCCACAACCCCCGGGGTCTGCAGGCAAACGCCTTAACCACTGGACCGAGTTACTTACTGCCATGTATAATATTCTGAAGTTCTTTAAAAACGTTTGTCGTTAAGCGTTAAAAAATACAATTTTTAACAAAGGTTCATGCCCAAAATGCTCATGAATATTCCTTCAACTTCTTATAAAAAGTGTACGAATAATAAAACCTCGCTGGGGCACGACCGAGCTCTTTACTCCAAAATAAAGAATGGATTTTAAACGAAAAATATTCAAAATATTCGTTCAAATCCTTTTGTCCACCTAAAAGTCACTGGAACACACTAAGAAATTTGATAATGACGAAAGGGAAGTTAATAAGGAAATAATGAAAGCGGAATCCCAGCCAGAACATAGCCGGATAAATAAAGCAACTAATGAAGAAAGGTAATTCGGTCCAAGGGTGCGCCGTAATAATGGCGTGTTTGCCGCCAAACTAACCGAATGGGGCCTCTGTATGTACAATTATGGGTTTCTTTAGCAAATGACTCCTGGACGTATTTTGGAATGGCTTAATTAAGAAACCTGGCTTATGAGAGCGCTGATTACTAGCTAAAATGAAGCTTCATTTAGCACTGGTAGCCGAGATTGTAGTGTTGAAAGTTCTATGAGTTTGAGCTTACTTCATACAAACTATGAATAAATGTGAATTTACAATGTAAACGTGTACAGCAGACTTGCGGGTTTAGAAGATTGGTCCCGCGAATCTGATAAAATCAAATCAAAACGGGTATTTAAATAGGTTATTTAAACAGAATGAATAAATAAATTTTCAAATTTACAAGACATTAAGATTTTTTGTTAGCTGTACCTTTGATATATGCGCATGTAAAATTAAAAAAAACACACTTATTGTCATAACAAACAGTTTCACTCACGTATCGTTAGTGGGTATCGCCGACAAATTTCAGCCAATTCAGATGGCCATCTTCATGACGAGTGTCAAGGACGAGGCCATCTGAATTGGCTGAAACTTGTCGGCAATACCGGCTAACGATACGTGAGTGAAACCGTTTGTTATAATATAAATTATGACTCGCGTAACTTTTAATATTATTACTTACTAGCTGTTGCTCGCGGCTGCGCCCGCGTTAGTGTCGATCCCTTGGGAACAGTAGAATTTCCCGGAATTAAACACACCCCATGTCCTTCCCAGGCTTCAAACTACCCCCATACCAAATTTCATCCAAATTGGTTCAATGGTTAAAGCGTGAAAAGAAGACAGACAGACAGAGTTACTTTCGCATTTATAATATTAGTATGGATAGAATGGATAGGTTCATTCATTCATTTCGAGTAGGTGTCACGGTCAATCGACCATGCTCACCCTGGTGTCAGAGTTCTTCGGAACCGCCTCTCGGCCTCTGACGTGGATATAATGGATAGGTTGCTGATGGTAAGGTAGATGGTCATGGTAGATGCTGTCGTATAATGATGATGAATTGACTTTGGATTTTAATTTTCTTATGTCATGATATATATTTGCAAGGCACGAGGCCTTGAGTTCATTCAAATGACGATAACTTTTGTTTTAATGAACCGATTTTGATGAAACAAACTTTAAATGTTTTGCTGATTTAAAACAAAGCAATTTGTGAAAGTTTGAAGTAAATCGGTTCAGTATTTTTGGAGATAATCGTGATCATACATACAGACAGACAGACAGACAGACAGAAAGACAGACAAAAAATTCGAAAAAAAATTTTTTGCTTTCTATTATTCTTTTTAAGTGTCCCTCTATCCATTTTAGTCAAAAATTCTAAATGTACAGACAAAATATTTTTACTGTTTTATTATATGTATATATATAGATATATATAGATTACTAGCTGTTGCACGCGGCTCCACCCGCGTTAGTGTCGATCCCTTGGGAACAGTAGAATTTCCCGGAATTAAACACATCCCATGTCCTTCCCAGGCTTCAAACTATATAATTTCATCCAAATTGGTTCAATGGTTGAAGCGTGAAAAGAAGACAGACAGACAGAGTTACTTTCGCATTTATAATATTAGTATGGATAGAATGGATAGGTTGCTGATGGTAAGGTAGATGGTCATGGTAGATGCTGTCGTATAATGATGATGAATTGACTTTGGATTTTAATTTTCCTATGTCATGATATATATTTGCAAGGCACGAGGCCTTGAGTTCATTCAAATGACGATAACTTTTGTTTAAATGAACCGATTTTGATAAAACAAACTTTAAATGTTTTGTTGATTTAAAACAAAGCAATTGGTGAAAGTTTGAAGTAAATCGGTTCAGTATTTTCGGAGATAATCGTGATCATACATACAGACAGACAGACAGAGAGACAGACAAGAATTTCGAAAAAAAAATTTTTTATTTCTATTATTGTTTTTAAGTGTCCCTCTATCCATTTTAGTCAAAAATTCTAAATGTACAGACAAAATATTTTTACTGTTTTATTATATGTATAGATTGTCATATTTAATTTTATAACGTCAGTAATTTACTTATGGCGTTTTCTACTTGTCATCAAAAATAATCAAATAATAAGATTACATACTCACATATAAGTAGACTGTAAATATAAGTACAGATGAAGCATATTTTATATAAATATTGCACAATGATTATTATGATAATGAAACATTTTTTTTAATATACACAAGTACTTACTTATCATGTGTTGTTAGCATTAAAATATGTAAAGATATGAAAATAAGAATAAAAATATATATCACTGGAACATATAAAAAAAAATATATATTACCTACTAGCTTTCACCCGCGGCACAGCCCGCTTCAATGTTGATCCCTAACGGCGTAAAAGCGTAACAAACAAACTCACTTTCGCATTTATTATATTAGTAAGGAAGTAAGGATAAAGATATAACTATAAATAATAAAGATATACTAACATAGACTGTAAGTTTCTGTGCTACTAACAAAATTGACGTTTTTGTTTGACTATTTTTTTTATAACCTATTCGTCGCGCCGTTTATTTCAACTAAGTACCTAACACCGTCAAAAGATTGATCATCTACAGATTCACAGCACATCTGACAAGCGGATAGAAACTGATCTGGATCTAGCGCAGAGCGGTGAGTACTTCGCCTTAATTGATTTAAGCTTAATCTGGTAAAAGCTCTTACTACCGACTGATGGATCTACTATTAAATAGAAACATAAGCATTTATGTGCGATTTTTGTCTTATATTTAGCTTCATGAAATGACTGCCATCTATTTCAGAGACAAAAAATAAAATGTGCCATGTGCGTGTATCTACAGTCGGGGGCAAATACATGTAATCCTACAATATAAAATCTGTTTATAGACGGGTCAGTTGTATCAGCCCCCGACTGTACCTTGTGCGTGTTCATGGACCACGCGCAGAGTAGAGTTCCGTAGCTGCGCGTCGGTTAAAAGTTAATCGACTATTACTCTTTGACTTGTGAACCCTATTTAGCTTTAGACAAAATTCTACCCTGAACGAGTGAAATAGGGGGGTAAAGATTGTGCGGAAATTTTCTCATTTCTTCACTTAGAAGTATAAAAATAGGTATATAAGTTCTTGATTCCAAATAAAAAATGTATTTGTAGGTGAAATTTGCAAAATTCCTTCCTTAGGGATTAAAATTGGTTGGGTGGGTTTTATAAACTTTGTATGGAAATTTTCTCATTTCTGGACTTAGATGTATGAAAATAAGTATATAAGTTCTAGGTTACAATTAAAAATATCTGTGTAGGTAAAATGGACGATATTTTCCCCTGAAGGGGTTAAGTTCGTATAGGAATTTACTCATTTCTAAACTTAGAAGTATGAAAATAGGTAAATAAATTAACGAAAACAACTGAAAAAGATCTGTGTAGGTCAACTGGAAAAAAATCCCCCAGAAGGGGGGTAAAGTTTGTATGGAAATTTTCCCATTTCTAGACCTAGAAGTATAAAAATAGGTATATAATTTCTTGATTACAATTAAAAAAGACCTGTGATATAGACAAAATTCCTCCCTTAAATGGCAAAATGGGAGGGGGGTAAAGTTTGTATGGAAATTGGAAATTTTCTCATTTCTGGACTATGAAGTATGAAAATAAATAGGTATGTAAGTTTTCGATTACAATAAAAAAATATATATGTGGATGAAATGGACAAAATTCATCCCTAAAGGGGTAAAATGGAAGGGTAAAGTTTTGATAGAAATTTTCTCATTTCTGGACAAAGAAGTATAAATAATATCCATACTTCCATACTAATACTAATATTATAAATGCGAAAGTAACTCCGTCTGTCGTCTTTTTAAGCTTTAACCATTGAACTGATTTGGATGAAATTTGGTATGGAGGTAGTTTGAGGCCCGGGGAAGGACATAGGGTATGTTTAATTCCGAGAAATTCTACTGTTCCTGAGGGATCAACACTAACGCGGGCGGAGCAGCGGGCAACAGCTAGTATAGTACTAGAATTAAATTTATAACACTTAGCATCCTTTAGGTTATGTTACTAAATAAGGAAATACGAAGTAAATACACGTAGTTATAGATAGGTATAACAAAACTCCAGACGTAGATCCTTACAATCTATAACTATTGGCTCGAACGCTTTCTATATACTTCGATGGTTTCCTTTGATGGATTTTTTTCGGATGATATGACATCAATAAGTCTAGTAATAACTTGTCGTTACCAAGGAGGTAATCAATTCAATACCTCTCTTTCTATAGGTACACAGTAAAATGTTCCCATTTTCAGTCTTATCTTGTTATTTCTTTCCACCTTTCCTCACAACTATATTGGCCAACCAACACTAAATATGAAATAGAGCAAGAACTTAAATTAAAAATTCTTGCAATCAGGGCTGGATTAACCCTTACGTAGAGTAGGGCTATGGGCCCACAACGGATAGCGGCCCACGAGCGTATATAGGTGATTTCCCTTTGACTCCACACAAGGGCAGCAGTACAATAACAAAGGAATATCTTCATCATACACACATCACATCACTTATAAAGAATACGATGTAGGTACTCGTGTGTTTAATTTTACCAATAATTTTTACATATAAAGTCCAAAATAGTACATAAAGATACGCATAAAATTATTATAACAGTTGTAAAGGCGACATTCGGAGGATCAATAAGAGGCTTAATGGCATTAGTAAGTCGATGAATGGCCTATTAAGAAGTTTGAATTGTTCATTTAATTGGATCCTGAGGGAACCCTGCGAGCGGGAGTTTTGTAAATATTACAGTCTATTTCACGTCGAAGTACGACTACGTTTATTCGGGTACCAAATACTGTTTGGGGAGTTCGTGATATAATATCAGCTAATTCGTATAGAATTTATGACAATTTATTGCGTATTTCGCTTTGGAAAATGTTCTTTTTCTTAGTCGGTACACTCTTGCCATCGGTCTTGTGAATCACAATGAATGATGATCTTGGTAATACGGCGGCATTCGTCGCGGATAGCAGCTTTCCAGGTATACCGGGTATTTCCCAGGTATATTCGTAAACCGCACTTACCCTTAATCTGATCTATCTATCTCATTGGTGATCTACCACGTGGCCTGGTGCCTTCTACTTTTCCCTGCACTACGAGACGCTCTATGGAGTCATTATCCCGACGAGATATATGGCCGAAGATAACTGCCTTCGTGGTTCAGTGGTTAAGGCGTTTGCCTGTAGACCCGGGGTCGTGGTTCGATTCCCACGGGAAGCATATTTTGTTTAGTTGCTTCCAGTTTGGTTAGGTTAGGTTACATACAGGCTTGCAGGCTTGAATCACCTGACTATACATATAATGAATATGATTCCGTGCTTCGGAAGGCACGTTAAGGCGTTGGTCCCGGCTGCCATCTAGTAGTCGTTTAAAGAACCACGTCAGAGGCCGAGAAGCGGTTCCGAAAAACTCTGACACCAGTGTGTGCATGGTCGATTGACCGTGACACCTACACGAAATGATGATGATAATGGCTGAAGAAGGTCAAAATGCGTGACTGCACTGTGATTGATATGCGCTGTCAAACAGTGAGTTTTTTTTTTTTGGAAATATGTTATTAGAATCTAAATCTTTATTTCGATGTAGATCAAAATCCAGTGCCGCATTGGCACTTTGTAGGTTGGTTTTTAAAAGCAAAATATAAAGTAAGGTTTCTACTCTCCATAATAGCGGAAAAAAGGGGACAATATTTTTTTTAAATTGGCACTGGCAGCCGAAAAATTACACTGGCTGCCATTGTGATAAAAAAATATAAACTTATGCGTCGCCTCAGAGCATAACGCATTTTTTTTTTAATCTATGCCTTAGAGCATTAAAATGGGATAAACTTTTAAATATAATTATTTTGGAAGTGAAAACTTTTTAGCGGCATTATGCACTTTTTGGGATGGGTAAAAAATGACAAACTCGCATCAGGACACGTGACCTGATCGAAAATTTGTAAGACGGACACGTGATTTGAAACCGCCGGCGCGGCGTAGGACAGAAAGTAATATCCTCTTTCTTTCTACCGCGCGGAGTTTTCACTTCTGCCGGCATTCCCGGAGTCCAACCCGTTGTTTTTTTATTTTTTTTTTATTTAACGAATTATGTTAATACACAAAAATATTTTCATACACTTTCCACACCTGTACCATATGGGGTGCAATGAAAAATCTTACTTTCCATATATTGTGGTGGAGCCCGAATTGAGGCAATATCGAAGTGCTGATTTGTCGCTCCGCTGGATATTGGTCTGGCTGTGATTCAAATCTGCAAACGTCGACGCGAACATCGGCTTTAATTCCTGACAACATAGCCGAAGTCGACGCGATAACTTATTGTTGTAAATTTTTAACAGACAAAAATAAAGGCGGTTATTTCGTCACAATCTTATTATTCATCATATCATTGAGAAAAGATATTGACTTATGAAGAAAATGAAGACTTATGGCCACATGCTAAATCTACATTTAGCATGTTGGCTACCTTATGCTATCCATAAGGTAGCCCTAGGCTCTATCTACCCCGCAAGGGAAAAGACGTGATATATGTATGTATTGAAAAAGTTTACAAACAAACATTATTAATCCTATGAAAAAAATACCGGCCAAGTGCGAGTCGGTCTCACGCACGATGTATTTGGTACGGAACCCTTCGTGTCCGACTCGCACTTGGCCGGTTCTCTTTGATAAGTTTAAAATTATTGAAAATATTTTTTTATTATATGATGTACCTAAAAATTTATGCTTTTCGCAATTTTTCCTTTATCTGTGCTTTAAGGGGTTGCTTCGTACCAAATTTCAAGATCCTGAGTTCACGGGTAGTGCTCTGTAGATTTTGATTGCGAATGTCAAAAAAATGCGACAAAAACGGCTGTATCTTTTGATTTCGTTGGCTCATAAGTTTGATTTTTTTACAGATCTAAGGAACAGTAGACTTTAGTATTTGATATGAATTTCACCTTAATACCTCACGCGTTCCTGAGAAAAAGGGTCTTGACAGACAGACAGACAACAAAGTGTTCCTATATGGGCTTCGGTTTTTCCTTTTGAGCTACGGAACCCTAAAAAGTAATTAATTTACAATAATCTATATCGAAAAGTAAGTAGATAAAAAAATTACATTACACGAATAAGATTTGATACGTCTATATGTCTCTTCGCCGTCTGGCCAGCGAGGAGAGTGTAGGCCAAATCCTTTGTTTGCTCTGGCCAAGTATGGCTGTGGTATACAGAGAGGGTCATGCTCCTGCAGTTGAGACTAAAAAGACTTGACGATGATGATGATGACGTCTATAAAGATGCTGCTTGTTGCTATACACCTCATTTCTCCATCATACATAATGTCACCTTTTTAAACCTACATTTTCAAATTTCTAATTGCATTCACAAGTTACATTTTTAAATCACTCCCTTTTCATCAACTGACGCATTCTATCTCCTTCTTCTTCCTGATCATACGGTCGAAAACTTTCAAATTTATTTTATAATTTGTAACGGTTACTTTGTATAACTGTTTGTGTAATTAGTACCCAGTGAAATTATTAGTGAAATACAGTACCTATTCTCGTTTGTGTTCTGACTTACTGCTTGCTGAACTATCCTACTGACACCTATTTTATTTAAGGCCCACTCCATCTTGGCTGGGTGAGCTAAGGCCTAACATCGTCCAAAATCGCCATAGACGTGTGAGATTTAACACAATTTTGCTCTCTTAACACTCTCCGGGAAATCCCGCCTGTAAACGTAGACTTTTATTATTATATCTATTGTGTCTTTTCCAGTGTCTGTGAATGGGTTAAACGGTTAACTTTTGCAGTCAACTCGTAAAAAAAGAAAATATGTTTGAGCATTATATAACTTTTCAAACTCTCGAGAAAATGTCATTTTCATCCCGCAGTTTTACTGTTATTAATAAAATCTTCTTCACCATATCCTATTTAAATTGTGGCACAACTCGGCACATCCAATATCATCGTAAAAAAATAATATGTTTAATACGTGGAAAATAATCTCTTTACAATATTCAACGTAACATGTCGCTATGAGAAGGTAGGCAACCTTCTCATAGAAATCAAATCCAATAAGCAAAAATTAATAAACATCAGGAGAGAAGCCGAGTGACTTTATTACTGCGAATTACTTTCATTATTCCAAATTCTGCTTATCGCGATAGGCAGCATTGCGGATTATTTTTCAAATGTACAGTATTTTGTATTTCGCCGTATTTATCATTATTTTTTGCGTCATTTGCAACGCCAGATGACATTGAGGCATGTGGAAGATTAATCTGGGCACGGGGTGGTGCGCGGCGCGCGGGGGCTGAGGGATGTCCGCGTTATTTAGTTAAGCATTATATCAGCCGGCGACGCGATGCTTTCCGCTAGAATTATATCACCGCTCATTCTTCAGACAGAGCAATCCTTAAGTTAACTTAAGTTACTTCTTTAAAATTTTAAATAATAAAACTTTTTAGTTACAAAATATAGTTTTCTTTTTGAATAAAATAACCTAACGTTTCGAAAACTGTACAGTTTTCATGGTCGCAGTAGGACGTTAGGTGTAAAAATAATGTAATATACGCGATAATACCGTATTAAAGTGATTTTATTTAAATGTGTCACAAATGCTATAACATAATAAACTATTATATAGTTTTCTTTTTAAATAAAGAGATAATTTTATATAAAAATTTATTACGACTTATTTATGCAATTGAATTCCTTTTGCTTTCAAACTATCTGCTTAGCGAGAAATTTAAAGCATAACTTTGCTTTTAATTTATATTTTTTTTAGCTTTCTTATCAACTGTCAATGTTACTGTTGATAATCTAGTTGACTACTAACATTAGTTACAATGACATAAATACTATTTGTGTGACGTCACGAAACTATTTAGGATCATTGTTAAGAGCCCGACATATGCCAGGCGGCGTGGCGATACAAACGCGGATGGTCTAAACGCGTTGGCTACTTTGGATATTTTCGTTTTTTAGGAATATTCAAGGTTTATTCGAAAAAGAAAAACATATGATGGCTGCCTTATCTGTAATGCAATAATAATCAAAAGTTTTAAGGTTAATTTTAATGTATTTGGTGAATAATGCTATATACCGAGTAAATTAGACGTGATTTGGAGGCAACTTTGCAATTTTTTTCTATCGAGAAAATTTAACGCAATCGTGTTTTTGAGTCATATAGTTACCAGAGTTAGTCCTGAACTTTGCTGCATTTTTATTTCAACTTGAGTATTTAATTATTATTGATATAACAGTCAATCATGCAAAGCAGTGTGAGGTAGTACGGGCCCTTAAGAATACTCAATTAAGAGGCAATCGCGTTAAAATAAAAACAATGAGTTACACTCCGGGAGTGCCGGCAGAAGTGAAACATTGTGCATTTTTGAATATTTTGGAATGCTTAGGGAATAATTTCGAACTGCTTTATTTATCATTATTATAGTTAAATACAAAAATATATTTTATAAATAAATTTTATTTTTAATTTAATTTAAGTATGCAAAGGATGGCAATAGCAATCCAGCGTGGCAATGCTGCCAGTGTTTTGGGTACCTTTGCCCCGGAAACGATAAGAGGCGGGATATAATTTTTTGTTATAATTTTCTTTTTTTTATTGACATCTCTTAAAAAAAAATATTTAAGTTTTAGTTTATAATTTTAGTTTTTAGTTCTTTATTTGAATTATATTTAAATACAACTTTAACAGTTAAATACAATATTCATTTATCGCGCTATCGTACACAAACATAACAATTTATATTTTCGTCGCGCGATAGAAACAGTTCCATCCCCTCTCTTTCTATCGCGTGGCGATATTACTTCCTCTCCTACGCCGCGCCGGCGGTCTCAGGTCACGTATCTGTTTTACGCATGGTCAGTCAGGTCACGTGCCAGACGCGAGTTTAAGATTTTTACCCATCCCAAAAAGTTCAGAACGCTGCTAAAGAAGTATTCAATTCAAAAAATATTTTAATTAATTGAAAATACGTGTTTTATTTTCAGTTAATTACAAAATATTTTTTATATTTACAGCTTTAGTGGAACGAGGTCTAGAATACTACCATTGTTCCTACCTACAATCTGAGCGATTTCCTGATTGCAATCTCAGCTATAACGCGTCAGAACCCAGGGTCTGCTATTGTTTCAGCCTTCACGCTGTAATATAATTTAGCGAAATTTCCTACAATATTAATTTTAAAAACCTTTTTCTCACACAAGAAAGTGACAGGCGTTAAGAAAATTATATTTTAAATGAGAGATCGACTTTAACAAAACTACTGACGCAATGATGATGAAATTTAAATGGGAGCAATCCCAAATAATAAAAAAATACGGATAACAAAAACAAAAACACAGTCGAATTGAGAACCTCTTTTTTAAAATCAGTTATTAAAAAGGCTTGAGACAGACTTATAGTAGACATAATTGATACTAGACTGCTTCCATACGTTGACGATGGTACAGAATGTGACCGGCGAAGCAACGCATATGTGTTCCATTGTCAGTTGAAAAACTGACAATGGAACACATACGAACGAAGAACACATTCGTGAAATCCATCGACTAAAACTATAATCCAAAAGTTAATTGCTAAAACCGATTCTTTTCACGTCCATGGCATTTGTTTTAATTGATTTCAATTTTTCATTTCAATCAGAATTTCACCCAAACTGATTGGTTTCCATCATACCGAGGTACGAGTATCGAAACTGTCATAAGCGGCTTAAAGCGGCTTTCAATGTACAGCGAAGAGCTTTTAGTAGTTGCCCATCTCTAGCTCTATGTACAGCACTAAATCTCCACGTGTGACCCAACATGAGGGCATCGCGTGTGAATTCCGCTGGAGGCGCTAGTGTAGCTTGAGATATCCAATATGAAAATCATTAGGACCTATAAAAATTGTGATTTCCTCGATATGAAGCTATATCGATTTAGCGATTATCAAAAGTATTGAAGCCATTTGTTTGTCTTTTTTTTTTAAATATTTATAGTAATAAGGTTGGGGTGAAAGGGGATCCGCCCACCATCTTAACATCAGAACCAAAGTCAACCTCACCTGCTCTTGGTATACGAAGCTCTGGCGACACTCAAACACCCGCCAATACTCACTGGACCAGCGTAGCGGAGTACGGTCCAAACCACAGAACAACAAAGACATTAAAAATGGAGGATCTGCTCACTTGGATCTCCTAAGTAGTTTGTCCCGCGATAGTTAAAGGAACAAAAAGTAAGATTTACGTGGAAAAAAAGGGAAAATGCCGACGTGTGCTATTGTAACGTGTAAAGTGAGAAGTCCTAGTGAACCTTTGTCCAAAGAGTTTCTACTAAATTGTGTTGCGTTAGTAGTATGCTTGAAATGAGGCAACTATGGTTTTCATAAAAAGCACACGTGATAACACTTCTTATGTATTTGTTGTTCTGTGGTCAAAACCCCTTCATGATATTACAACACAAACAAGTGGCCATCGACTCCAGTTAAACCTGGTGACGACGGTCATCACGGTTTGCTCTGGAAACAGGGGTGCTAAAAATCCCCGGGCGAGATTAGTAGAAACCCTGGAAGGAGAAAGCTAGGAATAGGGATACCTGGGAAGATGAAGAGGAGGCTTTTGCCCAGCAGTGGGACATGAACAGTTAGAAAAAAAAGTAATAAGTTTGAACAGTTTATGTAGAGTTTTGTAGAGCAAGGCATTACATATGATTGAAATGTAAACTTTGTGTCCACGCCTGTAATGAAAATTTTTTTGGCATCTTACTCAACACAGGCTCTAACTAGCAAGCAGCTTCCGGGGAGAGCCGTTACTTATCCTATTTATATTAAAAAACGATCTACCATCAATATATTGTGAACCTACAGCGCACAGTACTACTAGGTATTATGGTGATATATAACAGTACAGAATAATTTTTTGCTGTTATTTAAATATTGCATAAATTAATAGATTGTTTTAATATCACTTCTGTTTTACTATGTAAATAAGAAGAAAAAGTACTTAAGATAAGATAGGTAAAGACACATTAATACGGAAATAATATTTGAAATTTGTATATTCGTAACTCAAAAAAAATTATAACTCCGCTAAACACAACACAACAAATGCAAAGTGCCCATATAAAATAATATAAATACGTACAGTCACGGAGACACCTAACATGTCCCTCTACTTATAGCTTGAATTCCTAAAACATATATATTTTTTTTTTTTACTAAATTTTGGTTTAGGCATTTGTCTCCCATCTCACCTGATGGTAAGTGACGATGAAGACGAGGATGTTACATGCCTATCCTATCCTATATCCTATAAATAATATAAACATGAAAATATATAAGACAGACATAATTAAAATCTTTCTGTATATACATTTTCATGTTATTATTATTTATAGTTTATGATTATTTAGCCTTGTGGTATCCGGCAGAGTAGAATAGGACCACTCCAAGTCTTCCCGTGGATGTCGTAGAAGGCGACTTAGGAAATACAAGCTAAACAAAGCTTTGAAACATCTAAGAGTCCTCTCCAACCCGTCTGGCCAGCGTGGAGAGTGTAGGCCAAGTCCTCTGTCTGCTCTGGCCAAGTATGGCCCTAGTAGTACAGAGAGGGTCGTGCTCCTGTAGTGGAGACTAAAAAGGACCTGATGATGATGATAATAGTTTATGAGAAAACTTAATATAGAGGTAGAGGGTTAGGTATCTCTGTCCCTGACTGTCGAACTTTAGTGAGGCTATTTAATTATACCTTTCGTACATTACTACGAAATTAAGTATTAAAATGTGAACCTTTGTGATGAGCTAGCAAAAGAAAAAACTGAGAAGTGGGAAGGCAGGGACGATAAAATGAAAATGAGAGGGCGGGGGCTCGTTAGCTAACGGCCTTCTCACTACGCGCCCGCCGATTGTCACCGACTCAATATTTACAGACGTGCGCCGAGCCAAATCAACCCTAACTCCAACCAGGTAAGGTTCAAAGTCAGACAACCGCGCAATTCTTAAAAATGCTGCCGGAACAAAGAACGCATAAAAGTCTGCACTACAAAGGATTTTCAGAAATGTTACAAACGTAATGTCTAATTAGATGATTCGTTCCTCGTTTAAAATTGAATAAAAACACGGAACGGAAAATGAAATTTTATATACAGTACTGTGAGTATTTATATTTTCTGAGTATAGGTAAACATTTTTGGTGAAAACAGTGATCTTGTATTGTATCAGTACATATGTTTTTTCTGTCGTGGTTTTATGAACAGACAGAACAGATTTAGGGACAGAAAAATAGAAAACTGAAATACGACTGTGAAAGTATTTTTTAGTTTATTTGATTGATATTGAGTGTTGTACGTCCAACGGATTTCAATACAAACATAGTTTTTAATTTCATTTGTGGTCAGTCAAATCGCTATTATAGCACTTTTTAATTCCGCCAATTAACGTTGTTTATTCGTGTGACAGGGATTAATATCAAAAGTATTACAAAACAATTTTATTTGCGTTTTCATCCCACACGATATAGCAATTTAATCTCAGCTAAAAGATGCTATCTGTATGCTATCTGTGGTGAATGGTGCAAGTAAACACGGAGAGACTTCTCCAGTCAGGTGTCGAGTCACAGCTCACACGCGTATGATGCCACAGAGCTACGAGCTATTAGACATGTTATAATTAAGACGTCTTTGTCGTGGTTTAGATACGAGTAAACAGAGATGTCACTACAGTACGGTTGGGATAAGGAGCCACTTTTGACGTTATTCATTACGCGTTAACTACGCGGTATATCTAGTAAAACGTGATTTTCATTGACGTAAAATTCATCTTTATTATTTTCTAGTCTTTTTCCTGCGACTTTCTCCACGTTAATTATAGCCTATGTTACCCACCGATAATGTAATTATATATAGGTAGGTGAAACAATTTTAAAATCTGTTCAGGATTTTTTTATAGATTGCAAACAAACATGCCAATAATCAAATCTTTTTAATATGAGTGTAGTTTTTGATGCCAGATTTATTAATAAACATGCGAAATTTTTGAACAAAATACTAGAACATAGTAAAGAATTTTCTTATCTTACATATAAATATACTGATATACTTAGCTTTGCTTTCGTATCTTGTTATCATCCATATTACCAACATGATTAATTCGTATATCCCTTTTGTTCAGGCGTAATAGTTACCTACTCTGTAGTCAATACTAAGTAGATCTAATTTATACTTTAATAATTGTTACAGATTTCAGTTTAACTTAGTAATAATTTTGAATCCTAAGTAAAGTTACAAAAATTAAGAATATAATAATGTTTTTTTGCCATTAATATAATTCATCATAAGAAATCAAAGTTAACATATGATATTATGCATTATATTTTGATATAATTTTGTATGAGGTTATGTTACTGTTATACAACTGTATTATTAAAATATTAATAACAGTAACATAACCTCATATTAAAATAACCTTAAAAATATATGTTGGTCTAACATTAATACCATAAAATAGGCAGCTCTTTAAATTCGTAAGTCTAACAAGACGTATCACACACTCGCGGTCCCTGAAAGGACTCTCGAGGGGCAAACGTCGGACCTTTTAATGGCAACTGCTCGCTCCATGTTTGAATGAAAAATAAAAACGACTTTACGGCAAACGAATGAGAATAGGAAACGGACTATTTGTTTCGTTCTCTCACTACTTTAAAAGGATTTAGGTTTCCTTTTAATTTTTTTCGATAAACGGTCGAATGATAGCCTGCGATTCGAGAAGCTTTGTAATTTAATTTCAATTTTTGATTAGGTACCTTTATCTAAAAGTATCTCATTCCTTATTTTACAACTTTTAATGTAACAATAGATGCAAGTGTGACGGCAAAGCAATGCAAACAAACTCTAATTAAGCAGCTGAATTTGTTTGTATGATTAAAACAATGGAGATATTTTAATTATACAAATTTAATTATCGAAACAACTTTCTCGGACATGAGTGAAATCTAGCAATCTCGATTTTTACAGCGGTTTTAATGCATAAAATCTTTGCAATAAAGTGGTACGCTCTGGTGTCGCACTCAACTTAAGGGGATATGCTACGGTGGCTTGAAACGTCCTCAATGGAAATACGTGCAGTGACTTCGCCAAAACTACTACTGGTGTTGATTGCATGTCAGCTGCTCTGGGTAGAGGAAACTCTGCGACGTTTTTGGACGTCCGACTCTGCCTTTCACAGAATGTTGGCGTCAGGCCTTTGGCAATTCATCGCAGCTGCAGCAAGGATACAACTAGAGAGAACGATAGAAGAGAGTGTAATATAACACCCAAATTAATATCATCATTTACAAAAAATATATAATTTAAGGTCAAATGTTTTTTTTCGGCATATATCAAAACAATATTTTTCAGTTTTACTTAATTTACGTTAACGCTATCTGTCAAGTGCCAGGTGGAAAATACTGCCACTATTGCAGTGCAGCGCCCTCCTTGCCACCCGTAGTGGCAAGTTAGTAGAACTAACTGCTACAGCCTGCCGTCATGCTTGTTAGGCACCTTGCAATGTGCTTATAGTCGGCCTTAGATGAGCCAATATTTTTATATTATATTGGCAGCATAAGTTCATTTTTTTTTATAAATTAATATATAAGGACATATCACACAAATTGACCTAGCCCCACAGTAAGTTGTGAAACTTGTGTCGTAGGATACTAACTCAACGATACTATATTTTATAATAGATACTTATATAGATAAACATCCAAGACCCAGGTCAATCTGAAAAAGATCGTTTTCCATCATGATCTGACCGGGGATATAACCCGGGCACCCTCGTGTCGCAGACTGGCGTGTTGACCACTGCGCCACGGAGCTCGCCAAAACATTTTATAGCGAATGAAGTTGCAGGAGAAGATAATCTATAAATAATGAGGAGGCTGACCTAAAATTCATGTAAACAGGTCAGTTAAATTTTGCTTAACGTGTCTCATCCAATTAGTAGTCGATAAAACCGTCAAGCAGTATTTCCGTGTTAACCCGTCGTTGCAAATCAGGTTACGCGCGCACCAGTTATGCAAATTCGGTTATCTGTTGTCCGCCAGTTAATTCAGTTCTTTCTCGGCGCTCGCCGGCTGCGGAAAAATTGCACTTTTATGCATTTTGATGAATATTCTGTCTGCATGTTGACGATTCAGCTGTTATTGTTTACTTCGGAATTAAGCTACGAATTATTTAAACTTTCAGGCGGAAAATGATGATTCAAATTATTTACGATAACGGTAACAAAACTTTGCTGAGCTCAAATATTGTTTTCTTTAAAGCTATGTCCGATACTTTCAACATCAACCATTTTATTTTTATTTATGCAAGCCTTTTTTTTTTCAGAAATTTAAAAAAACGAATTCCTCGGTAAATAAATATAGCTTTTGTAACTCAGCTAACATAAACATCCATGTCCGTTGGGGCATTTAGAAATTATGGAGGAATAAAAAACTCACATTCATACAGACTTACATACTTGCATACATACAGAAACTCGAAAAACAATGCAATTATTTTAAGGTAGTCGTGTAAAAAAACTAAAACACCCACCACATTAAATAAAATAAATAAAATAAAAATTGTTGAAATTGACGCGATTTCAACGCGAGCTTCAAGATGAGCCTAGTTTTCACTCTCATGTAACTGCTCCACCAGATCTTCACTCTTTGTATAGTAACGACGGTGGGACACGTAGAGTAAAGTCGTGGGTACGGCGGCACGCAGTAATTACTGCGTGCTGCCGTACCTACGACGAGTTTTAACTTTTTGGGAACACTGAGTACAGTAACCGCATTTAATTCTGCGGGGGGCTTCATCCGCTTTCGTAACACTTTGGTGAAGCCCTCTTTGTCGAGAGATCCTTTTTCAGGATCTGGTTCGGGAGCTGGCCCTTTAGCTGGTGCCAACTCCGTGTCATATTGAGATGACAAGCTTTTGTTAATCATATGGATAAGAGTACTTGGTGTGAAAACACCTAGACTTATACTTGAACAACTTTGCCTATGGGACTAGTACTGGAAACTTAATAAAGTTGACGCCAAACGACTAATCTTACAACGTTTGTATCGGAATGCCTTTTGAAGGAAAAGGTTGTTCAGTCCACGTTCACCGGCCGATGGGCCCTTCAAATATATGTTGAGGGTTCTCTTTACAACCGGTATACAATAAATAAAATATACTTATAATAGCTCGTCCAATAATACCTACAGGAAACGAGCGAGAGCCATGGCTATAAAGCGGGCTCGTAAACCCTTCGCAGGCTGGCGGCCATTATGCCCGCAGATGTTATCGCGACGTAAAACGCCAAAATTAAAACCTATAAAATATCGGCCGCCGTGATTTATGTCACGCAGTCAAAGAGCATCAAACCGAACGGAGCTTATTTCAGATTTATCATCGCAGCTTTGATACCATTGGCCAAGGTTGTCATGACTTACTTAGTTGTACAACAGGAAGTTTTTTTAACCTTATAATTAAAACAACAACCTATTAAAACAAATATATTTTAAAGTAATCAACGACATATCATGTGAAAAAATCAAGGATAAAAGGAAACACACATTGTATAATAGAGATCGTTCCTTATCGTTATAAGATAAAAGTAACTTGTACAAAGCAGTAAACTGTCACGCCAGTTGAAACATCGTGACAAATATGCTCAATCTAATTGTCTGTTTGTATATGTTTTTGCAATGGATAAATCTTTATTCCACTGAATCGCTATCAAAAATACTTTCACATGCTTATCAGCGCGATACATAGGCTATATTTAATTCAAACAAAAAAATGAGATCCGTTCGAAAATTATCATAATGAAACATTTTCACGCGTGCATTGCGTGTCACAATCACTATGACTATGTCAAAACAAGAACGGACGATCTGACCTAAAAGAAGTCCAGGTTATAAGCTGGGTACGCCGATGGGTAACCCGTTTGTTCGTTTGCCGTCATCCTTACTAATATTATAAATGCGAAAGTGAGTTTGTTTGTTTATTTGTTTGTTTGTTTGTTTGTTACGCTTTCACGCCCTAACTACTGAACCGATCATCATGAAAAATTGCATACAAGTTCTCTGGAGTGCGGAGAAGAACATAGGCTACCTTTTATCCCGGGATAGTGTTCCCGAGGGATCGACATTGACGCGGGCGGAGCCGCGAGCGAAAGCTAGTATATCATAAAAATCAGAATTTTGGATGTTTAACTAAGTAAACGTTATTTTGGTTCTAACCTCCTATCATGCGTACGTTCGACAAATTGTGGCCCTCGTTATTGGACGACATAAAAAGGATTTTAGGCTTGATATCGTAAAATATACTGATTAAACGGGAATATGATTGAACGCAGCCAGTGAAATATTATTTTATTTATAAACACGTAGTAAAAACATTTTCCGTGTATGTATAGAATGTTGATACAAGAAAACAGTAGCGACACGAAAGAATGCATCTTTTCTGGGGTTAAATGGTTTTCTAATATTTTTTAGTACTTATTCCAAGACGCATTGAAATCGGAAGATATATCCGTTAGGATATGAATTCTATCTCTATGGAAGATACAACGAGTATTTTATAAGAAATGTGAAGAAGTTTGAATGAAGTCGATGAAAGATTATTTTAAAAGTTTTCATAAAAGTAATCGGATCCCGTATCGCAGCTAAAATTGATTTACACCGACCACCTAAACAGGCAGGTTTCCCTCCTGAATTATCTAATAGGTAACCTACGTACATAGAAGCCTCGCGAAGAGCTCGTTATATGGTCGTACCGCATCATTACCGCCCATTCCCCACTGGGATGTGTGACCACCAGTTTCATAAAATATCTCGAACTCCAAGAGACGAAATAACCGGAACCATACGGCTCAGACTCATATGAGTATTTAGTAAAAAGCTGGGAAAAATCGTTTCACTATGCAATATGAGTGAATAGGTACATAAGTGTAGTGTAGTCTGCGTTCCAGTCCGCTTTTCCTGACTTTTTGTTAGCATTCAGCTTTTTGTGAGAAAAAGTCGAAACTCGCGCTCAAAACTACGTTTTTCCAAACACATTTGGCTGAACATGAATAAGTTCTAATGTAAACTTCGTTTAAATTTTTAACTCAACGATTATATATTTAACGTGAATACGTTCAACTATTAAATATAGTATATTCACTCACGAGTTTTTAGTCAAAATGCCCTCAAGTTTTAGATTTGAAGGGTCTCCGTCCGTCCGCCCATTCTTCTGTCACAGGGCTCTATCAATTGACTTAAAATATTTACAGAACATGTTAATCTGGTGCCGCCGCACCGTATTATGTTTAAAATAAAAGGGTGGCGAAAAACGCCCAAATCACGTTTTTTTTTTGTATGGAGCCATACAAAAAACGTGTTTTTGATCGTTCTTCATAGTTATGTTAATATTGTATGGTGGTACGGAACCCTTAGAGTGCGATCCCGACTCGCACTCGCCTGGCTTTTATTTTACCATAAGCTGAAATAAAATAAAAAAATTAGGTGTATACTGTAAGAACTAAGATTATAACCATGTCCAGGGCATCGCCAGACAGGGCGAGGGAGATAGGAAAAGGCTAAAGACCCTAGAGGCTCAGGCTTTCTACGGTCTTTTTAACTTATCTACAACGAGACAACCAATCCTGTAAATATTTTTGGCAATTACAACCACCATTAAACGTATAAACTTTTTAACGTGGTTGTAATTGCCGCAATTATATTACTACACTAGCTGTTGCCCGCGGCTCCGCCCGCGTTAATGTCGTTCCCTTGGGAACAGTAGAAATGATAAAAATTCCATACAAACCCCTGCCCCTTTGCTTTTTCCCCTTAAGGGGGAATTTAATACATTTCACCTGCATAGATCTTTAGCCCTTAAGGAGGGGATTTTGCCGATTTCACCTACACAGATATTTTTTTATTGTAATGGAGAACTTCTTATTGTCTAAGTTATATTTCTAAGTAAATAAAAAAATCCATAAATTCGACCATTTTAGCTACACAGATCATTTTAATTGTAATGTTAACATATATACTTATTTTTTTACTTCTATGTCCAGAAATGAGAAAATTTCCATACAATCCCCCCCCGTCCTTTAACCCCTTAAGGGGGAAATTTTGTACATTTGACCTAGACAGATCTTTTTTAATTGTAACCTAGAACGTATATACTTATTTTCATACCTCTAAGTCTAGAAATGGAAAAATTCCATACAAACTTTACCCCCTATTTATCCCTTCAAGGGAGAATGTTGTCTGGTTCACCTAAACAGATCTTTTTTAATTTTAATTGAGAACTTGCGTACCTACTTTCAAACTTCTAAGTCCAGAAATGAGAAAATTCCATAAAACTTCACCCCTTTGATTTTCTAAAAATCCTTTCTTAGTGCTCATTTACATCATAAAAAGAATCCCTGTGCCAAATTTCAAGTTTCTGCGCACAGTAGTTTCGGCTGTGCGTTGATATATAAGTCAGGTTTGCCTTTGGCCCGCGGCTCCGCCCGCGTAAGTGTCGATTTCTCAGGAACAGTAGAATTACCCGGAATACATTAGTTTATGACTTTCAATGAAACACCTTAATATTTAATTTCAATTGAATAACTTCAAAAACGGAAAGTTTCATACTAACTTTGAATCCCCGTTATATCCCCTTAAGGGATGATTTTTGAGAAAAATATTTTACTCGTGTTTCATACCTTTCAGTAAAGAACCTTCATGCTGAATTTCATTCGAATAACTTCAAAAACAACAAAGTTTCATACTAACTTTGCAACCCGTTTTTCCCCCTAAGGAGATGAATTTCCAAAAATCCTTTTTAGTGCTCCCCTACGTTATAAAAGGAACCCCTGTGCAAAATTTCAAGTTCCTAACCCTTATAGTTTAGGCCCTGCGTTGATATGTCAGTGAGTCAGTCAGCTTCTCCTTTTTTTTTAGTATGGATTACTATGGATAGTATGGATAGGTATAATGCTGTCGGATAATGATGATGAATTGACTTTGGATTTTAATTTTCTTATGTCACTTATTATTTTATTTTATTTTTGCTAGGTATATGTTTGCAGGCAAACTCATGCCTTGAGTTCATTCAAATGACGATAACTTTTTTTTTAATGAACCGATTTTGATGAAACAAACTTTAAATGTTAAACTGAGTTAAAACAAAGCAATTGGTGAAAATTTGAAGTAAATCGGTTCAGTATTTTCAGAGATAATCGTGATCATACATACAGATAGACAGACAGACAGACAGACAAGAAATTCCAAAAAAAATTTTTTGCTTTCTATTATTCTTTTTAAGTGTCCCTCTATCCATTTCAGTCAAAAATTCGAAATGTACAGACAAAATAATTTTACTGTTTTATTATATGTATAGATTACAACTCTTCCCTGGGGCTTTTGATCCCTCATTACCGAATTTCCACACCCCTCTGACTCAAAGGCTGGTGACACTCTTGATAGCTACTATATTATAAGACTAACTCCAAATATATTTTAACTAAAAATGTCCTTAATCTGCTGATGTCATTGTCTGGACCCTTGCGAGATAGAGCACGAGACTTAAGAACATCAATCAAGTATCAATTATATTTTTATTTAGTACAACAACTCAAATATAACTTTTCACTATACATTAGTCTATATTTACATTACGAGGACTGTAGCTGCTTATTTACTGAGTAAGCTCAATAGTACTGAGTATACATCAATAGCTGAAATCCTTTTGAGTATTCCGGTGGAATGAAACCAATATTCAAACAACTTTTAATATACCTACCTATGTACCACTGAGGAAAAAATACTAGTCGTATGTGTTCAAATGATGAGATCAAGAAGCACCTGCGCGAACTAAAGGCCGATATCTGGCAAGAGGTGACACAGGACAGACCGAAGTGGAGTCGCTGCGCCATCTCAGTTAAAACAAATTTGATACCTTCCGCTTCTAAAGATTACTGCGCCGAAATGTTTTTTTAAAAATCGCTACCAATATTTTTTTGCAGATTCTTTGCGTCCGTATGTCCCTTACTACATAGAGATTAACAAAAACAGAACTGGCAGTCGCAGCGTAAAAACTGGTAAAACTCACAAAGTGGCGCAGTATGCAGGCAGCTCCCTGCCTCCAGCTCTTCTAATTAGCATCGGCTTTGACTGCGTCAAAGTCAGCCGGGTAATTAACGCTGTATTATTTTCTGTGAAATGCGCTGATCATTTTTTCTTTATTATAAACGCTGATGGAGAAATATAATAATTATGCTCGTCTATGAATTGCGGCTTGGTTATTGATAACTCACAATTTACCCAATTGTGAGTAAGTAAGAATAACTACCTTCTCCAGCCATTCTCAATGTAAGCTTCGCGGTGCCTTGGGATTACGCGATAATACGGGGGGGCTGGTCTGCTACGATGCAAAATTGCATGAGATAGAAAGCAATAAATTATCTTTTAGGGCACCGTTTAATCTTTTGCCTTCTGAAAAAGGTCCAATGCGATAAAAGTTTGAGAACCGCTGATACACACTATTTTATACCTACAGATCTATGAATAAGTTCCTAAAAGAAAGCAATGGGAAACAATTGTAAATTGTAATAACGTATACTAGAAATATTACTTCATTTATCGAAATTCCAATATACTGCTACCAAATCACAATAATTTTTATCCTGCTTCGTGCCCAACCATTTTTTAAAATTGCCGAATTTCTAAGTCTATAAAATGGGTTAATAAATAGGTCATGATGTTTATAATCCGATATAATATTGTGGTTATTCTTTTTAGGTACAATATCTCCTTTTGGGTAACACTTCACATATGTATTTTACAAGCTTTTATTCAGTTTCACCTGTCCGATGTTTGTTTGTAATCAAAGCTTGCTAGTTAAATTTGATCCATTTCCCGGTTACCGATTAAGCTAAAATTTTGAACACTGGTATGAATTGGATGTCAATATAATATTATGGAATCGTTGCGCTCATTAGAATCTCGTTTGGGCTCATTTGATTTTTCTTGGAAAATACCTTACAGTTTGGATTCGGTTATATTAAAATAGCAACCTGCCCCGGCTTCACACGGATGCAATGTAGATACATATAAACCTTCCTCTTGAATCACCCAATCTATCAAAAAAAACCGCATCAAATTCCATTTCACTTTATTCTAAACTAGCTTTCGCCCGCGGCTCCAACAGCGTCAATTTCGATCCCTCGGGATTAGTATATAGACTATTATAGACTTTTTCCCGGGATAAAAGGTAGCCTATGTCCTTCTCCGTACTATAGAGAACTTGTATGCAAAATTTTATGATGATCGGTTCAGTAGTTACGGCGTGAAAGCAAAACAAACAAACAATCTCACTTTCGCATTTATAATATGAGTAAGGATTATGTAGTGAAGCTTCGCCAAATGTCGCAAAAATGTAATTTAGCAAAAGAATCTTTTTTACTCTTACATTAAAAAAAACATGCAATAAAAATCAATGGTCCATGTTCTAATTTTGAAGGAAATTGTATACTCTCCAGCATTTAGAGTGGGTGGAGAATCGAAGACAATTTTGTTATAGGTCATCAAGACCCAGTCCTTCAGTCGGGTTTCCCGGAGTAAAAATCCCGGCGGAGGTGATTGAGTTAGCGCCTCGCCTTAGGAAATGGACGCCGCTGTCGCCGCTAACGCAATACGCGGCTCCGACCGGCCATTTGTGCGGGATTGAATAACATTATCGACAATTCCATACAAAAATGTTTGGCCGGAAGTTTGTATGAAAATGTTGCATTTTTTGAGTTCCCAACAGTGTTCCGGTAATATCGGTAGTTAATTTGAACGCTATTTATTGAAAATTATAGAAAATAGCAGAGAAAGAATGCTAAAGTCACTTATATTTCAAACATTACTTGAAGGGAAGATAGAAGGCAAACACTTTACAGTGTGTATCCAGAAATATATAAACTAAGAAAGTAACAAACATATGAAATACTTATAAAATATTTACCTTTGGTCTATAACACTATTTCTCTTTGCTAATTAATGTCAACAGAAATGTGGTTTCTTGTTTTACTATAACATATCGTTAATTTCCTTTGAGAGTTCTTTTCTTCTAGTTAATATCTATTTTTTTTTTTAGTAGGACTATGTAGCTAGCTCCAAGTGAGCTTTCGCTCCTTAACCGGGTCTAAATTAGACGCCACGTCTATTAAACGTGATAGAAGTATAAGCGTATTTCAAAATCCGTGCTATTTATGTATTTTAAACAATCACTTCAACGAACATATTTTCAGTAGCTTGGTATGGATACGAAGCAATCGCAATCTGAAAAGGCTTCTGAAATTTTAAACTTTCATCTTACAGTTATCTACACTAATATTATTAAGAGGAGAGATTTGATTCTTTGTTTGTTTGTTTGAATTGAATAGGCTCCAAAAGTACTTGACCAATCGTTCAAGTACTTTTGAATAATTCTTTCACCATTAGACTCCTACATTATCCCTGATGAACATAGGCTATAGATTATTATCAATATGAGTGAGTACTTCCTACATGAACTCAATAATGTTATTATCGGAATCTGAAAAAGAAATACAAAAATACCACAAACAATGTTTCAATCAATATCCAAACTACTATTGAAATAAAACATTATTCTTTACAAAAAAATTGGCTGTCTGTAAAGTCAGTTAATTTTACAGACGATAATTTTAACGGCGGAAAAGAGATAGATGCTTCACAAGCCGAACTACTATCGCTTGTTCCGCGCTCTTGCTTGCACACGGAACGTGACACTTTTTCGTGCATGCAGAAAGCCTTCATCGATTTATGTTATGATATCACGTCAAAAATATTCGTATCGTAACTTTTATGATGTATTTTGGAATAAGCAACACCATTTCGGTATTGGTTATTCCAAAATACGGTTTGTTAAATGTTACCTTTTTGTAATTTAATGTTATTTTATTTCTATGATAATAATATACTGTACATAATTAATGTATGAGTTATATTATTTTATATTCAATAATTATATATTATAGATGAGGCACCTAAGCGTTCGAGGAATTGAAGGAAACCTAAAACTCAGAGGTCTTCTCTTCCCCTTTCTCATCAAGCTTCGTCGCTCAGGCATGAAAGCAAAAAGCTCGGATTCTCAAGAACGAACGCGCTATGATAGCGTTTAAGCACGCTAAGGGGTAAGTAAACCAGGCTAACTTAAGCAATAATTTATTCTAACCTTTTCTATGGGTGACAAGACTCTTCGTCGACTATGCTTATTGCACGACTTTGAACACGGTCAAAAGGAAGAAGTTGGTATTGAGGTGCACCGGCCCAGAGATGGGAACTGGGATGCGCCGGTGTGAGATATTGCCTTGCTCTACCGAAGATACCCAGTTTTTTGATAGCCTGTGGCGATGGCAGAATGGATGCCAACTTAGCCTTTTCTTTTCGATGACCGCGAAATAGAACGTCGCTTGAAATCTCGACGCCTGAAATTCCGATCTTCGAAGTATCGTGGTAAGCGCCCTGGAATAAAGGAGATGCGACAAAAAGACTTTTTAGCGGTAAACGCACAACCTTGGTTTTGGGGTTGAATTGGACTAAGGTTATTCATAATCAACCCCTGTATCCTTAGTAATATTATAAATGTGAAAGTGAGTTTGTTTGTTACGTTTTCACGCCGTAACTACTGAACCGATCATTATGAAATTTACCATACAAGTTCTCTGGAGTACGGAGAAGGACATAGGCCTTGTCTTACTACCATTTATCCCGTGAAAAAGTACTATTCCCGAGGGATCGACATTGACGCGGGCGAAGCCGCGGGAGAAAACTAGTATTATATAATTGTAAGTGATTGAGATACTACATTTTTGCCGCAAGCAACTATATTAAAATAAGTTTTTTTTATATCAAATAGGTACCTAGAAGGAATAAATAAAACTTATTTCAGTTTCATTCCATTACCGGACACATGAATTTAAAATGAGCTGTCAATACTACTTACTAATAGTATTGGAGGCGGGGCTCTAGGGTTAGGTTTTACAAAACTTGTATTCTTATAATTTTTTGGTTTTATGGTTCCGTACCCAAGGGTAAAACGTAGCCATACTAAAGCTTCACTGTCCGTCTGTCACACGGCTGTATGTATTGAACCGTAATAGGTAGAGGATATAAATTTTCACAAAACGTGTACATCTTTTCGCTATAACAGAAATTATAAAAATCACTGCAGCATCATTATCATCATCATTTCGAGTAGGTGTCACGGTCAATCGACCATGCACACCCTGGTGTCAGAATTCTTCGGAACCGCCTCTCGGCCTCTGACGTGGTTCCTTTAACGAAGACCAGACAACGACTTAAACTACGACTACTTTAATTTCACTATAGTACCACGCATCGTAGAAACAGTCTTCATGCTCTTCACTCGGAGCCTCTTATCGTTTCCTCGCGTGTGTAAGTTAGGGAAATAACCCCCAAAGCTCCTATTTAACACAGCTGGGTTCCCTCAAATGACCGGTAAATCCCTATTTTAAAAGCTAACATCTTTAATATTGCATATTTAATATTGCAGATATCCATAGGTCATACATCCATGTCCATATCCATCCATGGATACACCAGTGTAAGTGTCACCGTCACCTTTTTTATGCTATAAAAGGTTTTTTTTATTCTTATACGGCAGACAAACCTATCTAGGTTTGTCAAGTCGATACGAGTAAGAATAAAAAAAACTACCCATAAAAAACCGCCCAAGTTTAAGTCGGATTCGCGCACGAATGGTACCATCTATAAAAATGGTAAAGTCCGTTGTCTGGTTCTGCACCAGGTATACCAGTTTCTTAAATAAATAATACCCCATATATTTCCTAGGCTTAATAGCTATGTAATAAAAAAGTTTAATTGGAATCCGTGTCGTATTTCGGAAGATTAGCGTGTACAAACAGATAGATAGATAGACAGACATTTCTTTTTTAATTCTTACTCTATTACTATGTCTCCATCGCCGAAAGTTCTTTTAAATATATTTAATGTACAGACAAATTTTATATTGTCTTATAATATGCATTTTTGATTATCTTTTTTCTATTTCTATTACTTTTTGTTTTATAAATTTATGTGTGAATAAAATTTAAAAGACTTAACTAAAACAAGCATACAACCGTTTTGTATTTTTTTCTAATTCTAACTCTAATATTATGTCTCCATCGCCCAAAATTTGTTTTTTGTAAATGTATTCAATGTACAGACAAATTTTATTTACTGTTTTATTATATGTATTGACTGATTGATGAAATAATAATGAATTGAATATACATTAATTCCGTAATTGGGTACAGCACTCAAGCTGTAGCATTAGAACATTAGTCTTAACATATTGTTCATGCTCATCGCACAATAGTCAGTGAATATTGAAAAAGTATACTTACCTTTATATCAAAATGATTTCTCGAATTTCTAAATTATTCGTCAGAATTGAAAACGCACTATGTATTTATAGAAATTTCGATACATTTACCAGACGAAATAACCAAATGATGGTACTCAGAATAATTGTGGATTTGGTGATATCAACAATTGTATTTGTCTATAATATTACTCATCCACTGGTAATAAACATTATTTTTGTTTATAAATTGCTCTCATGGGTAAATAATATTTATTTAGTGTTATTGCCTTGTTACCATTACGGAGTGTTAACAAAAATGTTAGCGCTTCTGGATATAAATTCACAGAAATTTTTTGACGATAATTTATACATAAAAGGTATAAAAAGAAGAATGAGACATGCTTTATGCCTTTTAATATTATTGTTTTTAACTAAGATCATAACAAATACATTAAACCGAATCAATGATGACATGGCCCATGCAGATGTACCTTTGGTATATACTTATATAATTAATTTAATTTATACAATTGGAGATCTTCGGTTTGTGTTGGAGTATGTGATGCCTTCATGGATTATTTGGGTGTTTGCTGAACAAATTAAAGCTATTACACGTGTCATCGAGAAGAAAAATGAATTAGTTGAATCAAGAGGGACTCGAGTTGTAGATATCACTGTAATACAAACATTGAGTGAAGATATACAAACATGTACTTCAGCGTTTAAATCAGTTGTTAAAGCGAATAAAAAATTTAATGAAATGTATGGATTTCAGGTAAACCGAATCATATCAAATTGTGATATTACATTACTACAGCGGCCGGCAAAAAGGTATTGATGGACTAACGTGATAATGTGGAACGGGGCAAGGTTGGGGCACACTTACCATCAATGCCTGATTGCGGGTGCTTTTCTCAAATAATGCGCGGACTGTCAATTTCCACACATAATCTGATAGTTTTTTTTTTTTTTTTGTCTTTTTTTTATTTTGGCTTTCACACTGTGACTTAGCTAGCCCGTAGAGCTACCCAGTATCAAATATAAATGAGAAAAAAATATATGTTTATTCTTGCAGCTGGGGCTTATGGTCGCTTCGTCAATATGCGTTTGGGTTACAAGTTTATATATAGTAATGGTAACATTAATTAATGTAAGTATTTTATAATATTGTAAGTATTTTATAACAAATTTTCTCTGACCCATAGTCTGTCTGGAGTCTAATGCAAGTTCAATTCATCATCATCATCATCATCATCAGGTCTTTTTAGTCTCCACTACAGGAGCACGACCCTCTCTGTACTATCAGAGCATGTTTGGCCAGAACAGACAGAGGATTTGGCCTACACTTTCTACGCTGGCCAGACGGGTTGGAGAGGTCATATTTGATGTTTAATAGCTTTGTTTAGCTTGTTTATTCTAGGTCGAATTATTGTTTTAAACGTACAAATTACAAAGATTTCCAAAATGTTTTTAGATATCATAATATGTATCTGTTTCATATTCCAACAAGGGGGCTATCTTGTTCAAGGATCGACCTAAATTATACAAATACTTTTGATGTATTTAATTAATTCAGTGCATAGTATTAGTGATTTGAAAACACGTAAATTTTCACAATTTCGTGCAGTACCGTCTTAAGTAGATATCTTATTTAATTTATTTTTAGTTTGTGTATTTTTAAGTACAAGGTCAAGTTTTTTCGATATCCCTCATCTATGGTTGTTTCTACGGAACCCTTCATAAGCGTATTTGACTCGCACTTGGCCACTTTTTATTTACATATAGTAATTGTATTTAAGTAGGTTATTTTACTTTTGGTTAGGTTTATTTATATGTAACTTATTTTTATTTATTGTTAATTACATCTAGTTTCACAGCTTTCATCATCATCATCTCAGCCGCAAGAAGTGCACTGCTGGACAAAGGCCTCCCCCAAGGATTTCCAATATGACCGGTTGGAAGCGGCCTGCATCCAGCGTCTTCCTGCGACCTTTGTTAGGTCGTCCGACCACCTTGTCGGTGGGTGTCCAACGCTGCGCTTGCCGGTACGTGGTCGCCATTCGAGCACCTTTCTGCCACATCGGCCATCGGTTCGTCGAGCTATGTGCCCCGCCCACTGCCACTTCAAAGAGCTAATCCGCTGAGCTATGTCGGTGACCTTTGTTCTTCTACGGATCTCCTCGTTTCTGATTCGATCTCGCAGAGAAACACCGAGCATAGCCCTCTCCATAGCTCTTTGAGCGACCTTGAGCTTTCTTATGAGGCCCTTAGTAAACGACCACGTTTCGGACCCGTAAGTCATCACTGGCAACACACATTGGTCGAATACTTTCGACTTGAGGCACTGAGGTATTTTGGACGAGAAGGCACTTCGGAGCTTCCCGAACGCTGCCCAGCCGAGTCGGATTCGTCGAAAGACCTCATCCTTGATGCTAAAACTTCCAACCTGGATCAACTGACCCAGATAGATATATTGGTTAACAGCTTCAAGTATGGAAACCAACAAGCACTGGAGAAGGTGCAACATGGACATTCGACATTATTTTCGTCTTGTCCATGTTCATTTTAAGGCCCACTTGTTGGGAAACTTCATTGAGGTCATTGAGCATGGCACTCAGATCCTCCAGCGACTCCGCCATTATAACAATGTCATCAGCAAATCGAAGGTGAGTGATATACTCGCCGTTAATATTAATGCCAAGTCCTTTCCATTCCAGCAGCTCAAAGGCATCCTGCAGAGCAGCGGTGAACAGTTTTGGAGATATCACATCTCCCTGTCTCACACCTCTCTGTAGTCGGATAGCCCTCGTACTCTGTACTCGGATTGTGGCGTTGCTGTATAAGCACTTCAACACTTCGATATACCGATGATAGATGCGGCATCGCTGGAGAGACCGAAGTACGGCCCTCGTTTCGAGCTTTCGCATTTATTTTATTTATATATGTGTCAACCGTACGTTTACATCCATCAAACGAAGATTTTTTATATATAGTAACATCGATTCGCCGTGCGTGGGGTTTCCGGCAGAGTAGAATAGAACCACTCCATGTGTTCCCATGAATGTCGTAAGACGCGACTTAGGAAATACAAGCTAAACAAAGCTCATAAACATCAATGAGACCTCTCCAACCCGTCTGGCCAGCGAGGAGAGTGTAGGCAAAAACCTTTAACTGCACTGGCCAAGTATGGCTCCGGTAGTAGGTCATGCTACTGCAGTGGAGACCTAAAAGACCAGCTGATGATGATGATGAAGATGATGAAACGAAGATTTATTTTATTTTAGAATATGACAATGGCGTGGTCGGCTTGGTTCATATGCATTTCATCACAGTTTAACCTGTTCTTGGTAATTCTCGTAATATCTCAAGCGGCGCAAGAGATGCGACGCAGTGCCGAAATCTTGAAAAGGCGACTCATTGTTTTTATTTTGAATTTAATTCCAAGTAAGTAATTCAACTTGATACAAGGGTCACACTGAAAATATTTAGAACTAGGTTTCGCCCTCGGCTCCGCTCGCATTAGTGTCGATCCCTAAACAGGACTTTTTCCGGGATGAAAGGTACCCAATATCCTTCTCTGCTACCCCAGACAATGAATATGCAAAATTTGATACTAATCACTTCAAAAGATAAGACGTGAAAGCGTAACAAACAAACAAATCACTTTCGAATTCATAATTATTACTTTTGTTATTTTTCAGCAAATTTTTAAATTGATCAAAATAAATTAAGATTCATATCGCTTTTGGTTTCCTTAACACCTTGAAGTTTATCCCAAATATACTCGTAAAGCCACGAATTAAAAGCTGCAGATAACCAGTTTGAGAATGTGTGGCCACACCACACACCAAACATTCCCAAATTTTAGACAGTACAGGATAGTAATCTGGGGCTTTTACCAAATTGTTGGTTATTTATCTAGCACAAATAATTCTTGACTTACATATCCAAGTTTGTCTCAATGATAAAAGCAGCGTAGACCTATTAATTGGCAAATTTTATATCGTGAATAAGAGTATCGGATATTATGAATGAGATACACCTAAACTTATAAAACATTTTGTTGTACATGATGTTAAGGGACTGGGTTTAATAGAAATTGCTCAGTTAGAGCCAAATAATGACTTTATTTTTATAAAAGATCCCAACAAAAGTATCAGTACGTCTGCTATAATAGAATAATTGCCTGCATGTGCAACTGATTTTGACGCGCGACACGCACTATTTAAATGTCCGCTGCTTATTAAATTAAACGATAAAATCATGTTGTCATTCATAAGGATTTCTAAAGAATCAACATTTCTGAGTTTAATTTGGCTCTATCTAACCAATTCTATATATTGTTAGTGTGACCCACATTCTTTATTAATTAAAAAATAAATAAATATAAAATTTATTTATTGCTTCAAAAACATTTGTGTAGCTGTTACAACCAAAAATCTTAAGTAACAGTAACATACCGATGTAACCGTATTACTACAGAACAATACGATACGAGTACAAGACAAACTCATAACAATAAAAGTATATTTTGTTTAATTTGCATCGTAACATTTTTAATGGAGGTAGAATAAGATAGGGTAGGAGAATAGAAGTCTTGATGAGCGGTAACAGCAGGTAATGACGGCTACTCTCCGCACTAGTAAAAATACTGTGTTGCGGCAGTGTAGGTATCATCGTCCACGGTGACCAATTTATATTGAGACATGATTAGTGAGCGTGATTAGTGATATTCATATACGTAAATATTGTGGAATAGTTGCGCTGGTCTGATAATAAGATATATAAAAAATAGAGACAACCTACACAAAAAACATAAGAAGGATCCGGACAACCAAGTCATAACCGCTACATACAAACGCTATCGAAATTACTGTTCCCAAATTCTCAAAAAAGCCAAAAGAATGTACGATAAACAACAGATAGAAAACGCACGTAGTAGCCATAAACGACTCTGGGAGATCATAAAAAACATAAGCGGCTCAAAAAACACCCCAGAATACTCAATGTCACTCTTATCGGATAAGGCCCAAAAAGAAAGTATAAACAATGTAAACAGATATTTTGCAGATGTGGGTAAAAAGCTTGCCGGGTTAATACCACCTGGCATAAACCCGCGGCTTTCCTCCGCTAAACAGCCCCCACGTTCTCGGCATAGCTTACAAATGGTACCTGTACTAAAAGAAGACATTTTCCATATCATTCTAGGCTTAAAAGAGAGGTGTGCAGTTGGCTTAGACCAAATCTCAACCAAAATCATTAGGAGGTATGTCCAGCTGCTCACCAATCCAATCACCCACATCTGCAACCTATCCATATCGCAAGGTATATTCCCTGAAGCCTTCAAAAGGGCCCTCATAAAGCCAATCCACAAAAATGGTGATAAAAGCACAGTCGACAATTATAGACCGATATCCATTCTACCAGCACTTTCAAAGAAACTAGAGCGTGTAATGAACGACAGGCTAATCCGATACCTAGAGGGTAACAACCTTATAGCTTCAACCCGGTACGGATTTCGTGCCGGGAAATCCACCAGTGACGCCGTACATGACCTTACCCACTCTATTATCACCGCTTTGGATGACAGCAAAAAATGTGTTACCATCTTTCTAGATCTCACCAAAGCGTTCGACACCGTGTCGATTCCACATCTACTGGACAAGCTGGAGAACATAGGAGTCAGAGGAATACCTCTCCAACTCTTCGCTGACTTCCTGAGTAACAGAACCCAACGTACGAGAATAGGGGAATGGACCAGCGAAGAAACCTACCTCACGTTTGGTGTCCAGCAAGGCAGCGTTGTCTCTCCCACTCTCTTTCTCATCTATACAACGTGATTTTGAACTCCCTAGCTATATTGACATCTGGGTATCAGAATCCCTAATGGAACACAGAATTGCAAGAAAAAAGGTAAAAAACGAAAAAGAAAATTAGGTTTCCCATACAAAGTCGCCGATCAGCTGGACGAATTTCTATGAAAGGTTAAATTTATTTTTTAGTTTTTTTCCCGTTTTTCTTGCAATTCTGTATTCCATTAGGGATTCTGATTCCCAGATTTGAATATAGTTAGGGAGTTCAAAATCACGCTATATAGACAGCCTATGTCGACTCCAACTCCAGGGCGAAAAAGTCTTCACTTTCGCTGACGACACTGCACTATTTTTTACCGGCAAGACCTGGGAGGAAACCTTCTATAACGCCCAAAAAGGAATTTGACCTTATAGAGGAATGGCTAACGGACAACGTACTTACACTCAATGTAAACAAATCCAAATATACCTTCGCCTTCAAAACAAATTACTTACCACCTGTAAATTATAACATTACTGCACACAATTACTCCCGTAGCCATTCCAACTGCTCCTGCCCTCCCTTTCAAAGAGCTGAGTCCATAAAATACCTGGGCGTCACGGTTGACCATACGCTCAGCTTTGTACCTCACGCGGAGTCACTGGCGTCAAGACTGAGAAAGCTCATTTATATATTCAAAACCTTAAGGTACGCGGCCAGTCGGCAAGTGATCGAAATGGTGTATAACGCGTTATGTCAGTCGCTAGTGAACTACTGCATTACATCCTGGGGAGGCATAGCCAAAACCACGGTCCTTGAAGTTGAAAGAGCACAACGCGCAATCCTAAAAGTTGCGGCAGGACTACCATTCCGGCACCCAACTACTGAACTGTATAAGCTCTGGGACGTGCTCACCGTTAGACAGTCGTTCGTGCTCTATACCACCCTAAAGCAACACTCCCAGCTCCAATTCAACCCTATACCAGCAGCGAGAAGAATAAGAGCCATCTGTCCCTACAATAAATTAAATACAGCCACCTCTGGCCACTTCTTCTGCTACCTTGGGCCGTACCTCTACAATAAACTTAATTCTTCACTGAACATATACCCCCTGCATAAGTCCGCATGCAAAGCCTCGGTCACCAGATATCTGAAAACACTAGACTATACAAGCACTGAAGACTTACTTATACCCAACATATAATGCGTAAATCACACCCTGACAATGATCCCTTTCTGAAACCTACCCTTACTACACTACCAACCACTATTATCCCCATCCATAAAATATTACTTTCGTACCACTTACCTAACCTACCGGATACCCTCCTCCGCACTCACTAAAAGATACTAAAAGATATTATAATAAAACCTAAACCACCCAACATTACCCCTCTTTCACCCTTGACACCGTACTGATCTCGTCCATGCCTCCGAACTACCCCTACCATCTGACACTCACTCACTCACTAACACTCACCTTCCCCACGAACAGACTCGACGCCATAGATTTAAAAAAAAAAAATTCGCTTCATCCTTCTATGCCTAATGCAAATAGACACTCACTCTCTACACACACACACGTTACTCATTATACACTCACACATATACGCATACACACAACACAACTGTTCAACACTTACCCGTACTTCCCATCCACTCGTAGATATAAGCAGTTAGTTATGTATTATTATTATTATGTTGTCTCTTAAGTAACCACGGGCCGAAGCCCGGTCTTTTGAGGCTTGCATGGGGACACATGTCCAACATGTAGAGGCCTTGTGAGACGTTTGCTATAAAATGGGGTGGGGCACTATCCAGGTCATGACAGTAAACACACTATAGAAATGTGCTCACAGACAATCCCCAGAAGGTGCAAACCTATTGATATAAAGGAACACTACTCTTGGGCTATTGGGATGAATGGCTAATGGTTAGTATCTGGGCTATGGGAATAACTATGGCACCTGCCTGACCAATGTTGATACACACGGAAAAATAGGCAGGTGGTGACTCGCCGACTCAGTCAATGGGCCCCAGAAACGGCTGCACGACGCAAAAATGTGCAGCAAAGGGGCAACATTAGTTGAGCGGCTAAAGGGCGGAGAGGTGTCACTGGACTTTAAACGTACGATCACTTGCATCCTTAGAGGGTCCCATCACGCACGCCCACTCGCCACTTATGTTTCACATCCACCCTTTGAGCATATAGCTCTCGCGACTCCACTCTGACCGGCCGATTAAGGCAAGTCAGAGGTAGGGGTTCCTGTTACCTCTTCGGTGTCCACTCCGATCGGCCATCTAAGGCAAGTCGGAGGCGAGGAACAGGGGCCTCCCCTGGGAGCACTCAGGTCCGTGGGGTCGCTACTCCCCAACAGCTCGCCACAAGCTGCCCTGCGGGCTTATTATTATTATTATTATTATTATAATGGAGTTGGAAGGTGGCCATAGGAACTCTTTCTTAAGCTAAACAAGGTACACCAATCGTGTTTGGGCTCATTTGATTTGTCTTGGAAAAAACTTGTCACAAAAATGTAATTTTTGCAAAAAATAAACTTGTTACAGATGAGCAAATATACACTTCTGCGAAAGACTTGGCGCGGATCATGTCTGTCCAAACAGTCTGCATTCAGATCACCGGCTCTGTCAGTATTGACATGACGCTTATGCTCACCTTCATCAGTCTCTTCACCTCGTACACTGTCACGGCACTGCAGTTAAATAACGTTGTTTAAAAAATATTAATTGTTTTTCATTACAATTACCTACCAGTGTAACCAGTATGTTAATTATTTAAAAATTACTTAGGATTTAAATGATTTAAAGTAAATAAAAGTTTTTAGTTATGAGTGTGTTGTTGCATTATAATAAAAATGTTGTATACGTATTGAGTACATATTTATTTTACATATTATTTATGTACATCATCAGTATATTCTTTATTAATTTAACTTTTATTTTTATTGTTATTCAATAAAATCGTAAAATCCTGTGTGCGTGTGCTTTGCATTGAATATATTAATTTAACAATAAAGTCATATAGGTGGGTACCTATCCCATATACCCCTTGCAGGGTTGCAAGGGGAAAAACACGTTAGATATGTGAAAAAATTCATCCAAATCCATTCAGCCGTTTTAGCATGATTGAGTTACAATTAGTTACAAACATCCAAACTTTCGCGTTTATAATGAAAACTCTAACACAGTCCGTTAGCTGACGCTACTGAGTCAAATGCTAGGACATAATTTGATACATTTACAGGAAACTGATATTTTCTCGGCATAAAAAGTAGCCTATGTATTTATAATAACCTATATGTGTCCAAAATAGTATCCACAAAGTCACAAATTTTCCCATTAGATAAAATATGATTTTTGGTAGGGTGAGTATAATAATATATTAAGTAAGTATAATAATATAAAGTGTTTATAATATTACTAGGAAGTACAACATAAGTAGGATATTAGGATAACGAAAAATATCCCGAGATTAGGTTTAAGTGATAATACAAAACAAAGATTATTAGAAGTAAATACTCTAGGCCGGCTTGTAATCAGTACTTACTAAAAAAAGTATGCAACAGTCAGAATTATTAGTATCTCTAATTATATATAGTATTCAATTTTATGTTAAATCATGTAAGAAAATTTCCTATAAACCCTAGTACTAAGCTCTCCAATAAGTCCAAAATGGATTTATGTCCAAGCCAGTATATTTGATTATTTTCTGAGTACCTACGTATTACCTATCCACTAGGAACTAATAACTTAAGTGTTTGTTCGGCTTAATAATATTTTACTACAAATTTTGAATTTAAGTCACACAATTTTACTGAAGATTATTTGTATGCTGAGAATATTCAAGGAAGTACTGCAAACCTTATTATATTTCTGTTTTTGATAACAATAATAACCATAGTATTCAATGTAATCACTTTTGAGCTTGGAATGCCAAGTGTACCATTGCTGTTTATTTGCCTACTCGTAGCTTATGTAGTTGGAGATATTCGGTTTCATGGATGCTTTGGGTGTTCACTGAACAAATTAAAGCTATTACACACGTCGATGAAAAAGAGCAATGAGGAAGTTAAACATAAAATCAGACATGCTGTAGATATCACTAAAATTCAAGCCAATTACGATGAAATTCAGTACTGTACTTCAGTTTATATATCCATAGCTAAAGCAGTACAATAAAAATTTTACTAAATTTAATATTTTTTTTTAATTTTTCACCTGAAACTAGTACATTTTATTAAATATTAAAATTTACAAGCTTCAAGTAAAAGCCTTTTACTTATCTTAAAATTTGTTTAATAAATTATTTAATTAATTAAGCCAAACGATTATATTAATAACAATAATCTGCCTTTTTTACAAAGTCGACAATGATGCTCGCTACGACAATATCGGTTTCGATTTCTTTATACACTTCTTTGGAAATTTATATAAAGGTTTTTGGTGGTACATACCTTACTTTAAAAAAGAGATTTACTTGTAACTAAATATCGAGTAAAAATTCTATATATGAGAACGAGCGTCTTTTTTGTTCGATCTCGATACTGCACCGTCATGGCTCATGTTTAGTAATTCTAGTATTACGTACGATACGAGAGATGTAACACAAACAGTACTTTGGCTGCAAATACAAGATGTTAGGGTAAACACCGTTGTCCCTCAAATTATCAGATCAGCCCGTTAAAATGAACAAGTTTTCCTACAGGACCAATGCAGGGAACTCAAAAAAAATTTCGACATTTTCATACTAATGGCTGGGAACGCTACCGCGGGGCAACGATCTACCCGGCCTATTTTATTTGTAAATACAAATATGAACATTATTATTTATTTGTAATTGTTGCATTAGTTAAGATATATTAAATTTAAATTGTAATAAAATTACACAGGATTCAGCTTTGTTCTCATAGGAAAAATTGTTTACTGATGATGTGGTGGTTTGAGGGACAACGGTGTTTACCCTGCCATTTTGTATACAGGATTCATTTTTATTTTTTAATGCGTGATGTTTCGCATCTTAATTATTAAGTGCAAGAGTCTCACTCTTTGTCACTTTTGTTTTAGAAGTTTGAGTCTTGGCTACATTAATGTTTGCACTAACCTAATAATGCACTTATGGAGTTGTGCGCCTCATGTGTGCTTTAAAAGCTCAGATGGTTTATTTATAACGAGGTCTCGTTAGGGAATGCGTCGGGAGTTTTTAATTACTTATATTCTGAGAACTCTGCAAACTGTAGCATCAACACGCTTGTAATGAAGCTCGTAAATGTTACTAAAGTTTTAGTTAGTTTATGCCCTAGGGGATACTCTCTTGATAAAAATATGCTCAGCTTATTTGCATCTTTATCGTATACATACGAGTATATTTTGTTTGTACTGACTTTGGAATGCTAATGTACTTTTTCCCCTAAAATAATAGAGATAAATTGAATTTAAGCCTTCCATTGTTAACGCCGTTTTTCGATCAAATTGAAGTAGCGAATAAATTATTAATTAAATTAAAATGGGGTAAAAATAACTCGTACCCATTTCACTCATTCAATGAATGTTTCGTCATAGTGAGGCACTGGAAGTATATCCACTTTTCTACACAAACACAACAAATTAGACGAGTTGGTAGATAAACCTGGTGGCGATAGGACGTGCTTAGTCTAGTAGTTTAATTAAGGGAACTGTGTGTTTATTTGTGAAGTAAGAGATTACCACTTATACACTGGTAGTTTATTGTAAATCTAATGTTTAACATGTCCAAGATTGTGTGTGACAAAAAAAGACTGACTACTTTGACGAAAAACCGAGGCTAGGGAGAATAAGTAACAAAGTATGTATTCTTATAGGTGCGTGTGAGGCCGGAGTCGTATCTTATCGACCATATTACTTGTTACTTCAATATCCCATATAACTCCATCCCATAATTACCTTCTCGTGCTTGATATATCCTGCATATAGGATAAATCATTAAAGTTTTTATATTTACTAATTACCCATTCTCGTCACATACCTACTGACCGTTCTTATTTTGCTTATTTAAGAATCTGTTTTTGCGTCAAAATGCCTAAAAATAAGAAGGAAATCATTGATCCATCCGTAGTAATTTCCCTAAGAGCGAATCTACAAAATATTTGCTATCATTCAACTAACCTTTTCGCTAAGCAAACATATTTCCAACAAAGTAAATAAGACTCAATTTTTGAAACATTTTCAAATATTCTAAAGTTGTGATTCTTTTGTATGATGTAAATGAAACGGCGCCTTGAGGGTTAAAAATGCTTATACTATAAGCCAACCCATCTCGATCGAGGAAAAATAGTTCGCAGAATTGGCAAAGTTGCCTCGCATTCCTACAAAAATCTTGTTCCATCAGCCAATTGCAATAAATGAGCGTGGCTGATTGGAATCCGATGGAATGAGATTTTTTGCCCCGGCTAGACGTCAATCCGGGATACCGGGCAATTTCCCGGTCGAGCCTCATTTATTACAACCATTATTGTGTTTAGTTGTGGTCGTTCCGCCAATTATGGACGAAGAATAGATTTTAATGAATCATTACGACGCTCTGTTGTGAGCGGGCTGCGGCCACTCCGAGCTGAATAGGAAAATTTATTGTATTGCAGATTCTCGTTCCGATTCTGAAATTGATTGGAATTTTCTTCGATTACGTTTACTTATACTTTTCTCTGCTTTACAGCTTACATCAGATAATACTTTATCCTAATACTAACTAATATTATAAATGCAAAAGTGAGTTTGTTTGTTTATTTGTTTGTTTGTTTACGCCGTAACTACTGAATCGATCTTGCATACAACTACTCTGGAGTACGAAGAAGGACATAGGCTACCTTTTATCCCGGGAAAAAATACTATTCCCGAGGGATCGACATTGACGCGCGGAGCCGCGGGCGAAAGCTAGTTTTTTATAAAACTTGTTAAGTTGGTACATTCCAATTGATTTCACAAATCTTATTTCAAATCTTATTTAGTTTCCAAAACAAACAAGACCTGCGCGCTTTGCTAAAATGGCCCGATTGACCTCAGTAATTTTTTTGTTAATTGCCCAGTCCACCAGTGGTTTGTCAATTTCGACATATATATTTTTTTACTGGAAAATTATAAAAGGTAACCAACAATATTAGACCAGTGCCGAAGCCTTTGAAAATGATAAAAAGTAAACTTAAAAGATACTCGTAGTAGGATGAAACCTATTACAATTTGAAGAGAATACACCAAAAATTAAAGGAAAATTAAATTACGGCCGATCTGAGGTCGGCAAGGGGGAGGGAGCTTTTAAGGGTAAAAAACTGTTTATCTCGATTTCTGGCAAAACTACAAGTCCTGTGGAAAAACGATATATGGATGTAGGTAATATTTGAATTTTTCACATACATTTTGAGATTATGTGAAATAAGTGTAAATACAAAAGGAGTAGAACTTGTTATTACCTACATAATTGCCATATAACGTTTTTTCACAAGACTTGTAGTTTTGCCGGAAATCGAGATAAACCGTTTTTTGCCCTTAAAAGCTCACCCCATCCTCTTAATTTATTTTTCCTTTAATATTTGGTGTATTCTCTTCCATTTGTTTGTTTTCAATGGGTTTCATCCTACTATAATTTAAGTATGTTTAAAAAATATAGGCTCTTAAAAAGGTTGTTTAATGACCATTCAAATAAAATAAAAGACGAATAATCCGGATATAAAGAATGCTATTATTTAGTCCTCATAAAATATTGATCTCTATTAAATAAATACTTACCATAGATTAAAAAAAAATTGCGTCTCTACGTAAGTTTCAGGCGGAAAAACATCCGATTAACTTATTTATCTTATCTCTTAGGTTTATTTACACACATAAATGTTATTTACACAACCATGAGAGGTCGGTCCACTTCAAACATTTTTTTCTGAAAGTCACTCGCCCGTAGACTCGACTATGATTTCTATGAAAACTTCTTTAGCTTTTATCTTGTTTCTTTTAACTTTTTGGGACTGGTAAAAAAAGTCAGACTCGCGTCAGGACAAGTGACCTAATCGAAAATTCGTAAAATGAACACATGACCTTAGATCGCCGGCGCGGCGTAGGACAGGAAAATATCCCCCTCTCTTCCTACCGCGCGGAGTTTTCGCTTCTGCCGGCACTCCCGGAGTGCAACCCGTTATATTTTTCACGGATAAATGTATGTACCTATGTGTGTTCGGATCTTGCCTTATTTTTAAGCAGTTCCACTTCACCTGTGACTTCACCGATTGAACGAGTTCCACAATCTCTCTCAAACTGCTTAGTTGTTACAAGTCAAGTCCCGCCCGCAATAAATTTCTTCACCATATTTTATTTTTTATTAAGAGTACATATCAAAAATAGCATTGTGAATGCAAAATAAAACATCTATAAAATATTGCATGGCTTTCTACATATTAGTTGATTTTCAAATCCTTACTAATCCTAATCCTCATCCTAATCCTAACTAATATTATAAATGCGAAAGTGAGTTTGTTTATTTGTTTGTTTGTTTGTTACGCTTTCACGCCGTAACTACTGAAGGGATCATCATGAAATTTTGCATACAAGTTCTCTGGAGTACGGAGAAGGACATAGGCTACCTTTTATCCCGGGAAAAAGTACTATTCCCGAGGGATCGACAATAACGCGGGCGGAGCCGCGGGCGAAAGCTAGTTCATTATAAAATGAGTTGAAACAAATAACTCACTTGTAAAAGACGGGTAGTTGTGTAGGTGACGTAAGTCTTAATACGTATAAGGGGAAATGGATATGGTGAAGAATTTTGGCGCTGGGATTGAATTGTGCGATAGCTCAGATGGCAGAGCATCGGTTGTACATAGATCTAGGTCACCGGTTTGTGTCCCGCTCGCATGAAATTTTTTCACCGTATTTTATTTCGTATCCATCCCAATAGGAACCACGCCCGGGGTCGCTTAACATACGTAAGCGATAATAATCTCAGAACCACTTATTTCAGATCGCGTAGAGAACAAAGGTTAAAAAAATGTTGTCTTTCATATAAAAAAGATTTTTTAAAATCGGTTCATAACCGACGGAGTTCTGAGGTAACAAAAAACACCACTAAATTGATAACCTCCTCCTTTTTTGAAGTCGGTTAAAAAGGGAGATAAAACGTGAATTCTGGCAAAATTTAATGTAAATCCACTTAAGTTTTATTCTCAATTAGGAGGCAGAAATAAATGTTGGGAAGACCCAATAAGAAAATTCGCTTACTGATTGCGATCGTGATCAACTCTACATAATTGACTCTGATCATCCTAGCTTTGTTCCGTTCGCATTAATCTCCTATTATGGATGCCTTAATCTCTCTGTTGTCGAAAGGCAGCTCCCACTGATCCCTCTCGGGGACTGATTTATACAGTTTACCGAATACTAAGGAGCCATGTTTTTACAAGAGCACAATTGTGTTTAAAAAATATGAAACATTACTTGAAACTTAAAATTTATTTGATTTTAAGAATCAAGTTTTAACTTTTAACTGTTTGTAACTTACCATTTTTGTGTACTATACGAAAACCTGTAATTGGCTTTACTATTTATATTCATTGATATAGGTAAGAATAAGACTGTAAACGCTGTAGATTCGTAATAAATAAATAAATTACTTTAATATTCGGAAAAATAATAGAGTTTGAGATAGGTATAGTACAAAATAATTGCCAAATATGATTGAACTTAGATAATAATTGTACGTGTTTTGTAGCTATACTAGCTTTCGTTGGTGTATGTGTCCACGTGAATAGTATTAATTAGATCATAACAGTTTTTCGCTAATGTTTAAAGATCCTGCAGTAACTACTATCATATGTTTACAAGTGTTATAACTATTTTTGACATCATTATCATATCGAGTAGGTGTCACGGTCAATCGACTATGCACACCCAGAGTTCGCCTCTCGGCCTCTGACGTGGTTTTTTTTTTTTTTGCTGTAATTCAAGAAATGTTATTACTAATTGTCTTGTAGATATGCCGTCATTTAGATTTAGACTGCACAAACAAAAACCAAATCAATGGTTTTATAACATTGGAAAGTCCGAAGAGTTATACACATCAATCTATATACATCTTCACAAACCCTCACATTTATAATATTAGCTGAGAGCAGGATGATTGGTTCTTAAACCTCGGAACAGAAAGGTCAACCTCGGAAAATTGGAGTTCTCTGTACCGGAGCGATTCCATCATTAGAAGCATCACTATTATATAGAGTCAATGATTCGTTTTACTGAGATTGGATTTTCCCATTAATGATAATTGAAGTATTGGAATTTGAATTAAAACACCGGAAATAAATATAGATGGACAAATCACTCAGCTTAAGTTTGCCTTAAAGTAAGTTGGAGACTTCTGCTGTGGGAAAGTAATTCAACGTTATTAAAATCGAAAATATGTGATGAAAAAAAATTTATATTAAATTTTTATTAATTGAGAAAAGCTTTCTCCACTTTAATCAACTTTCAATTCATCTGATATGAATTAAGTTGGATACCACACTTCTTAATAGTGGGTAGTATAATGGTAGATATACACGATACGCGCTCGAAAAGTGACACCGGCAAAACAGCGCTCTAATCGAGTTTCGGAGCTGTTTTGTTCACAGTTTCGATAAACTGTGCTAGCACTCACACGTCGCAAACGCAATGACGAAGGTCATTAAAAATATGCAAAAATTACGCGTCAAAAGTGAAAAAGAAAAATGGAGTGTCATACTTTTAGTACGTACCGTTTTTGTTGTTGTTTGTAAGTATGCATGATGTTTTGACTCGGGAACATTATTTAGGCTTCATTTTGTATGAGACTGTATATCTATCATTATATTTGATCGAAGCAAATAACATGTATAGTTAGACATCCAAGATTAATCTGGCAAAGATCATTTTTATCTTGACCTGACCGCGGATCGAACCCGGGACCTCTGGTGTGGCCGCCCGGCATGATGACCACTAGGCCATAGAGCTCATCGACCAGAAATAATAATGCTCTATAAGTTGTTATATGGAACCAAGTATGGCTCCGGTAGTGCAGAGAGGATCGTGCTCCTGCAGTGGAGACTGGAAGGACCTGATGATGATGATGATGTTGATGTTATATGGAAATATTTTACTTACAGAAAACTTAATTTCCTAAAAATGCATTGCAAATGCAATGCGGGGCATTATTAGGAAATTAAGTTTTCTGTAAGTGAAAATATTTCCATATAACATCATCATTAGGTCCTTCCAGTACCTTCATGATATCCTCTAGGTATACCTAGTCCAGTTTGATCAACTGCATGATATCTTTACCGACTTCCTCCTCGAATTAGTAGGAAATAAGACGATTGCTTTTCGAATCATACGGACAGTTATTATTATAAAATCGGTGCGGTTCGACTATTGTTCGGAGCTAATGATTCGTTACACTTAGATTGGATGTTTCCATTAAAGATAATGATGCTAATCGTATTAGTGATTGGATGGCGTTGATACACACGAGAACAAATAATTTATAGATATATTTTCTATTATCGAAAGCTGTAATATTATCGCAAAAAACTAAGTAACACGCTGTGTACAAAAAACTCTAGAAATAAAAGTATTATTAGGGGAGCCCATGATGCTAAATGTGGATTTACTCGAGCGTCGTAGGACCCATTGAACTTTAAAGATAAAGTTGTAAAAAGAAAAAAGGTTACATAAAATTTTCCTTTTCAGCGACGGGGAGACAACATAAAAAAATTTCAACAAAAAATAATAGTTCTATGAAAATACCCGAGCGGGTCCAATTATTGCAAGCTGGCTAAAAATATACCAAAAATGATGTATATATGTATGTATAACTATGGCACTAATGTGACGTTTTGAACATGACGTCAGGGGTGGGAGGGTAACAAAAGTTCAGACAAAAAAGTGGAAAAATTGCGTGGTCGGTTCTTTTTCATTAGAAAAGAAATAATTTAAGAATAACTGGAAATATATAATCTGACGATATCCATTTAGTGGATCAAAAAAAAAACAAAAAAACATAACCAGATTATATTAAAGTCAGATATGTGGTGGAAGTACTTAAACTGTGTAGTGTAAGGTATCCCTCTTATCTTAATCTGATGCGTTCGAGTAAATCCCAAAATTCCCTCTTGGGCTCTCTACAATATGTATGCTTATTTCTGTTTGTTCACCTATGTTAATAATTATATATAATGTGTAATGGATATATACCTTCGGTGCTAAGTTTTTCGTGTTGGCGTGCATTCGTTGTTAAGTGATTCGTATTAGTAAACTTACGGGGACGTGGTATTCGGTGTCACACTTTTCGTAATCTGGTAGCACACTCACATTATACAGCGTGAGAATTGACACTCGACGTTCCCATAACGGGGTGACTCAGCCCATCAATATTAATTACTTTTCCTATGGGAACAATGCGTGGGAAAATTGAGTTCCCAGCTATGGTCCCATAGAAAAAGTTTTATATTGATGGTTTGAGTCACCCCTTTTGAGGGAACGCCGAGGGTACGTTTTTTAAGGGGTATATATGTTAGTACCTATACTGTATAGGTTAGTACCTATACAGCAAACGTGTTTTTTTGCTCGTGTTTGCTCTGTATTGATAACGGCAACAGGTAGATGCTAGAAACATTCATAGAATATTTAGTATAAATAATTAAATTGAAATAAAGTTAATATTTATGGGGACTCCCATACAAAAAACATGATTTTTTTGCCGTTTTTATAGATAATGGTACGGAACCCTTCGTGCGCAAGACCGACTCGCACTTGGCCGGCTTTTTCTTCGTTGCATTGTAAATCTGTTGCGACCCCACTCTGTCCTTACAAAAAGTCCATAATGTTATGTGTTATTTAGGCTATTATTATCTAATCAATTCGTTATGAAGGCAGTTTTTTGTAGCTAAATAAGCTTATACGTTACTGAATGAACTAATTTAGAAGATTTGCAATTTATGATTAAGTATGTATATGGTAAATTAGCGAATTGCTCGCACAATGCCATCACTATTATTCTGCGATAATTATTGGTTTCACTGAGATTGGGTCATGATTGGATATTTCCATTAGCGATAATGGAGTTTATCTTTGAGCTTATGTATAATTAAATCTCCTGGTTCTGATACAAATATACTATTGCCAACCATATATATAAACAAATAAATCTATATATTAATACGTGAAGCAATTTGTACTAACCCCTTTTTACGAAAATTGCACGGACGGAGAAGTATAAAATTTCGCACACTTATATTTTATAAACTATATTATTTTTTAAAATTGTGGTCGAATTTTGAACACTGGGTGACCACTAGTAAATATAAATATATTATAAGGACAAATCACACAGATTGAACAAGCTCCAAAGTAGGTGTGAGACTTTTGCTATTGAATACTTACGACTCAACGATACTGTATTCCATAACAAATACATATTTAAATAAACATCCGAGAACGAAATCAATCTGACCACGATAATTTTCCATTTTGACCTGACCGGAAATCGATCCAAGTTATCATGCCAGAATAACCTAGGCCACGGAGGTCATCAACAATATAAGCCATAGCAAAAGATTACTTCATTATTATTAATATTATTTAATCAAATAGTCTTATAGATGAGAAACATTCTCCAATTTACTTTTTTGCTTGAAAAATCTAAACAAAGAAGGGTATATTATATAGGTACATGAAATTACTGTCTTTACTCGAAGAATCTCCACAAAATGAAGTTAGGCTCGAAAAAACGAGTGATTAAAGGTTGAACCAACGATTAAACATTCATAAATTTATATTTTATAACTCTTTCTAAAGTGCTCCAATCAAAAACTCGTTATAAATGAAGCCATTGTTGTGGTCAAATGTAACCAAATTCGACATCACATGAACTAATTTAAATTATTGCAGTACAAATTATGATTGTCTGAAATATTGGTGATTGTTGTCAGCAATGCAATTCCATCAATATTATACGGAGGTAATGATGTGTATCAAAGAGATTTCCATTAAAGATAATAGGAACATATCATCACATTTTTATCCAATGGGGCAGACAGAACCCAAGGCTTTAAGACCCAAAGTCCATGTTTAGTATGTAAATGTAAATGGTGTTTGATAAAATGGGTAGAGATGGAAAATGCAATCAAACCAATGTTAACAAAGGTTGGTTATTTTATATTAATATTATTTTTTTTATATATTTATGCACCTTTTAAACCATGCACCAAAATATTTGTTAGGTTCATATAAAGTTGCTGCAACTTATAATGATGGGCAAAGTCGAAAGCAAAAGACGCTTTGGAAGGCGCAAGAAATCATGGCTGAGGAACATAATGGAGTGGACCGGAATAACAAAGGTCAAGGAATTATTCCGCTTGGCAATGGATAGAGAGGAGTTTGGGAAGCTGACGGCCAACATCCAAAAATGGAGAGGCACTAAAAGAAGAAAATAACTGCAATCCAGCATATTGTTGTGAAGGCTCGGCCGTCCCGACGCTCAAGCCGAGTTCCACATATAAAGATGGTAGGGAGAGCACAAGACGAACACACAGAACACAGCTAATAACTTTATTAAAATCTTTGCTTTTACAACTTCAATAAATAATTATCAGAGACTTATGCTCCAGGATATGGTAGTAGACTCAATGAGTGATAGACTGAAAGATGTTAACCGATTGAAAGGTGGTAGCAGACTGAAGAATGATCGAAGAATCAGTGATGAGAGAGAGAGAAAGTAATCTAAAAATGGAATGAAATTTGAATTAAAAATGAAATTTGAATTAAAATAAGGAATGAAAAATGGACAGGATGTGAGAAATGAGGTTGGATGAGATGCAGCATGCAGGTGGCATGCTGCAACGTTACATTGTTATTTATAAAATAGGTGATTTTAATCAAAGAAAGCATCTCAGCAATTTCTTACGTATTAATTTTTAAGTTAATTAAAGTAAATTATTCGTCAGTTATAACCAAAATTATATTTTCAAAAATATGAGCCAACAAAAGCATAAACAAAACTGGCCACGTTCAAGACGGATTCACACGCATTAATCCGAACCAGTGTACCTACCTGAGGTAGGTATGTACCTACCTCAAGTAGGTATTAAACTATCAAGAAATCAATAAAACCACGTTTGATGTATGAAGAAAATGATAAATAATACGTATGTATTTTAAGGCCATTCACACACATCATGGGACCTCTCTTGTCCGGGATCTCTCTTGTATAACCAAACTCTTTCTTGCTTTGACGCTAAAGTCCTAACACTGGACAGTGGAGGCTTAGCAATACAGGTAAGGAATCTTAAAAACTATTAACATTAACACGCATTCGCATACCTCAAACACAATACATCGTCACGAGGTTTTACGTGTCATAGCTTTCTTCTGCGACCACGGCTGCGACTTCAACCGCCTAATATGTAGAGTATGTGTTATTGTGATGTATATATCAATAACATTGTAAAATTTCAACAAAGCTCCCAGTAGCGTTAGTGTGAAGCAGTAACAAATCTTTAGATCCTCACCAATATTTATATTATGTAGTACTACAAACACATAAAGGGGCGACACAGCCCATCAAAATGAATAACTTTTCCTATGGGTTCAATGGTGGTAACTTAAACAAATGTTACGATATTTTCATACAAATTGCTGGGCCGGCAACACTTTTATGAAAATGTATTTTTTTTAAGTTCCCGGCATTGATCCTATAGGAAGACAGACAAATCTTTCTTCTATCATATTAGCGATGACGAGCTCTGTGGCCTAGTCAGCATCATGCCAGGATGGAAAATTATCTTTCTCAAATTGGCCTGGGTCTTGAATATTGCTCTATATGTATTTGTTATAAACTATAGTATCATTGAGTTATTATCCCATAACACAAGTCTCGAACTTACTTTGGAGCTAGGAAGTTATAAATAATATGAACAGTCTGTGTGATTTATTTGTGTTTTTATTTACTATACATAAAAAAATACATAACTCTTTATTTTGTTATTACACTTTATAAATTCAAAGTATCTCAGCAAATATTTCGGAATTCAGAAGCACTTTAAAAGGCTTAAAATCCAAATAATCTTAAAAAGTTCAAACAAGAAAAAGAAACCATTCAATCTTCGAAAATTCCGGCATAGGCCAATCGCTTTAAAAGGTTATGCCATTAGGGATTTGGAGCACGAAATGTTTTCAAAGAATAATGTAAAAACTTCGTTTAATCCCCAAATATTACCGTAATGCCGGTTAAGTTACCTGCCTATAAGCTCCTAATGGTCTTTCAATTTGAAAGTTTCGAGTCTCAGAGGTCCATTTGCTTCGGGCGACTGAAAACAAGGCCCTTAAGTTAGGGGCCTTACCACATTCATTGTCACTGTTTTGGTAACAATACATTATTCATTTATTTATCAACAGCCTCCGTGGTCCAGTGGTTAAGGCGTTTGCCTGTTGACCCGGGGGTCGTGGGTTCGATTCCCACCGGAAGCATACTTTGTTTAGTTGTTTCCAGTTTGGTTAGGACATTGCAGGGTTGAATCACCTGATTGTCTGATAATAAAGATGATTCCGTGCTTCGGAAGGCACGTTAAGCCGGTGGTCCCGGCTGCTATCTGGTAGTCGTTCAAGGAACCACGTCAGAGGCCGAGAGGCGGCTCCGAATAACTCTGACACCAGGGTGTGCATCTTGGACGAATTAACCACGTGTGCATGGTCGATTGACCGTGACACCTACTCGAAATGAATGAATGAATGAATTTATTTATCAGTGATTTATCATTCGACGTCTCGTGATCTAGGCAACCAAAGAGTTAAGCTATATATACACACATACATACTATCACGTCTTTTTCCCTTGCGGGGTTGACGCCCCAGTTCTTTAACACCTAAAAGCCATGTTTAGCCTGTTGGAGAGCGTTAGGTGAAAAATGGAACCAAAAAAGTGATGGATTGCTGGCTGCATCGCCTAGGTACTAATATGATTCGTCAGATTTGCCCATTCCCTCGATCGGCTTATACGATCCGCGTGGAAAGAGAATCAGCTGAGAGCATATATTTATGTTTTTCTTTTCTCCCAAAACAAAGACTTCCTTATAGTCTTCCATGCTGGTTTAGGAGAAAAGGTATATGTTAATTTGTTTAACAAACTAAACAGCGTGTAAATTGACCCTCGACGTTCCCTTAACGGGGTGAGCCAACCCATCAATATGAACAACTTTTCCTATGGGAACAATTCCCGTACAAACTGGCCGGGTGGCAGAACTATTTTGTTTGGAAATACCCAATTCTTTTTGGGTATTTCCAAACAAAATCATCATTGGTCCCATAGGAAAAGTTGTTCATATTGATGGTCAGAGTCACCCATTTGAGGGAACGTCGAGGGTACATTTACGCGCTGTATATGCAATAGTGAAAAAATAGTTTCTTGCTCTTTTGTACGGATTCATACATCTCGCTCTTTTAAAAATGACAAACTAAATCGTATGTTGGCCATCTTCCATAGCTGTTCAAAATAACAGAATAAACCTTTCATCGGAAAACCTTTACAACTTCTCTTAAACGTACCTATAAAAGTTGATGCTGAAAACCTTAGAATTATTTTCATAAATTACTTTTTTCTATGAGTTGTATTAGGTAAGTAAGTAAGTAAGTAACACTTTATTGCACACCAAATAAATAAAAGTTTACAAAACATTAATTTTACAACAAGTATGTATAATATATGTGTGGGTATTCTGATTCCGTCTAAAATTAATAAATATTGCTAAGGAGTTTAAAATCTACAGATTTCTGTATTCAAAAACTACAGACATAAATTTGAATCCTAAACTTAAGCCAAAAGTTTTCTCAAAGCCGTATGTACTAACTCGGTACAGTTCAGTGACAATGAGGCCCACACTGATCATGGTATATCGCAGTTAATAATACTCGTATTGAAGGTCTTATAAACAAACTACAAATTACAAAATTATTGAATTGCGTTGCGGCTATTATTATAACACTGCGCCAAAGAATTACTATAGGTACTTTATAATAGTATTATCTATATTCTCTTCAATTGAAGGGGCAGTTCAACTTATCTATACTTATTACTTATAATATTAATATTATAAAGCTAAAGAGTTTGTATGTATGAACGCGATAAACTCAGGAACTACTGGTCCAAATTGGAAAATTATTTTTGTGTTGGATAGTTCATTTATTGAGCAAGGCTTTAGGCTATTAAACATCACGCTGCGACCAATAGGAGCGAAGCATCAATGAAAAATGTTTTGAACACGAGGGAAAATTATTCATCTATATACTAATATAAAAAAAACTAATTAATCATAATACCAGAAATTCAGAGAAGTCGCGGGCAACAGCTAGTTTTGTAATAAAGTTGCGTGTAAACTGAATGGAAATACCGCAAACCCGGCCATTTTCTTACCTGCCCTTTTTGCGGAACCTTGAAAATTTCCAGTTTATAGAGCCAATAATTTGGTTCGGTAAGATACGAAGGCGTATATTACCAAAAGCTTTTACCGTACGCGTGTTCCCGACATATTGCCGGTCAGACAATATTACGAGATTCGCGCGTTTACGACGCTGGTTGAAGGATGGACGTTGGGTAATATTTTTATTTATAACATTCGGATATTGCTATCTTATGTGCTCACAGGCAGTATCGGCCGATGGCTAAGTTGGCTTTTATCGATCCATTCATTATCTAGGTAACCTATCTAGAGCTACACGTCATCAGCTAACCACTGAATCTATAATTTAGGTTCTGTATCGGCAACTGAACAAATTGAAGTATGTATATACTCAGGAGTTTTGGAGTAACCTTTTAATCGGTATTTGACGTTCAAGTACCCAATTGTCTGTTAATTATACCCTCTACCTCAACCAAGTGGGTTCTCTGTGCTCTCTAATTGTATTAGAAATACACACAATATAAAGTAACTTAACATTTTTTAATGAAATATTGAAATAATGATAATGGTTTTTTTCTATCTTTCCATTGCACATGCACATCCTTATCTATATCTGCATGGTTTGCTACCCGCATCGTGTACTAACATGATTCCTGATTTTTCCCCATTCCTCCGATCGGCTTTAAAGATTTGCGTAGGAGGAGAAGCAACTGGTACATTCTTCGTTTTTTCTTTGCTCGCAGACCAACATGAAAGATACTTAATAGTTAAAATAAGAATAACTTATGGAAAATATACCGGTCATTTAAAAAACCGGCATATTCATTCAATGTTCCAACTTCTACGATAACTATGCAAATATACTCGCAAATAGTAATCTAATTAGACAAAATCACAGTAGCAGATAGTCACAGAATAAAGTCAGCTCAATTAATAACAAGCTTCATTTGGAGATGTAATTAAAGCCCCCAATATAGCTGCTCTCCGGTTCTCAGCCGCCGAGAATTGTTTAATCTTAGGATGACTCAACATAAATTTCTGGCCACCAGACACATTATACGATTACAAAAAAATATTAGTATTTTATTTAATCAAACTTTACAAAAAACATTACAAAATCTTATCTGCTACAGTGTATCAAAAAGCTTATATTAGATTTGAACGTACACTGGCATTCAACATCGAGCGTCCTTAAAATAGTTGTACGAGTATGCAGTAATTTAATTCATTTACTTTCTACTCTATCTAGATCTACACTTTTACACTAATATTATACATAGAAAAGATTTGATTGTTTGTTTGTTTGCATTGAATAGGCTCCAAAACTATTAGAACGATTATAGAATTGTCTAGAATTGTCTAAAGGATTTAAAAGAAGTTAGGGATCCGCCTGGTAATTTCGATAATATAACCAAAATGTGAAAAAAAAACAGGTACCAGTATATCTACCAGTGAGAAGCCAGGGCGGGTCGCTAGTATAAAAAAAAACTACATCGTAATGTGTTCATCGACTGACTGCAAGTGCGAAGCACGAGAGCATCTCCTTTCGACTTGAGCACATAGTTCTTTCTTGTGTCCGTATGTCTATCCATCTTTCTGTCTGTTTATCTTTTCGTCTGTTCAAGTCAGATCGTGGAACAAGCGATTGAGAGGCACGATCGGCCTAAGAGTTCGGATTTTGACGCATCTATATCTCTTCCACTGTTGTCACGTAAAATATCGTCCATCATCCGTAAAATTAAACCGACTTTAGAAGCAATTATGTTATTTTTTTTAATTAACAACGCTCTTCTTGTTAACTAGTATTTGTGAATGCAAATGTTCCAACGTGGTAACACAGAATATTGCGCGTACAGAGAAGCACGAGCCGAAATTCGGTAGTGTAGTCATTACTTTTTTCATTTCTCATACTCGGAAAGTAGTGTTGTTTTGATCTGATTATTGGGTGGACAAGCAGGTGTAGTCCAAAACTCCGTATCTCTACATAACGAGTCCAGTGAGCAGGTACCTAAGTTCAATGCGATATATCTACCAAGAAGTTTTTAAGCGATTATTTTCTTGTAACAACAAACTTCGTTCAAAATTAGAATATCAAATTGACATAAAAAAATCATCAAGTGACGCGTGTCATCGGCCATAAAAATTACAAAATTAGTTTTTATTTTTTGATAACAAACATCATGCAATATATTTTGGAATAAGGTAAACGGTATATTAATTTATCATTCGTGATTTTTTAATAAAGTGATTTGAAGAAAATATTGTGACAATGGAGAAAGGAGGAAATATTTTGTCAGGTTGAAGTTCAAAGACTTGTTTTTCTCAGCATTACCTGTTTGCTGCTGAAAATGATTGAAGCAAGCAACGCCGAAAACGCAAAAGTCGAAACTACGCCGGCGAGCCAAGTTAGTTTATTGCACAATTTAAGCAACAACTAGTGTCCTATTAAAATAGTTGTATGACACCAAAACCTGCCTACTTAAGCAGATGCATAACCATATGTTCAATGCTATCTATATGTGTCAAAGACATCAGGCCCGGGCAGATTGCCGATTAGGGATGTATAGATTTATATAAGTAATACTCAGGTGTATAATATTACACTTTGGAAAATGTGCATACTTACCTGATTTTTGCATAGATAGGTATTTTTTTTTTAAATTTGAAGTCCAAAATTTTGTTGCGATACAGTAAATAGAAGTTAATTTCGAAAAACCGAACAAAATTTAATTTTATCATACGTTTACTAATCCAGTTCCATGAATAACATGATTCTGTTTTCCACCTATACGCCCATGAACTCGATTAACGTGGACTTTCGGTCTTAAGGATTAATAACGTATTAAATATGTACCTATTACCGTAATTACTGAAGGTAATATTTTCAGAAAACCGTAACATTGTAAAACAGTTAAAATAAAGTTTTCCGTGCAATATTCGTTTGAGTAATTTTATCCTTATTTCACTTGTTGAATACACATAATATGGATATATACATCCTTTTAAGGGGCTTACATTAGGGAAACTAGAATCACCCGTCCTTTTATTTTTAACTCCTAAATCAGATCAAACTTAAATCGTACGCAAAATATCATTATTTTGCATACGATTTAAATTTGATATACCAAAAATACTACAAGTAATTTACTTCAATTTTAGTGTTCTAAAATTTCTTCTTTTGATTAAATAAACATTGATTTAAATTTAATTTAATTTGCTCTGGTAAATTATAAATCATCATCATCATCATCACAAATTATAAATAAAAAAGTTTATTTAGCTTTTACCATGTTCAACATCATCACAGTTGTCAAAAAGCTTTAACGTTTCTAAGTAGTTAGGACATTTTTGAGAATATAATAAAATCTTATTGCAGGATAAAACAAAAGATGACGAAGACGTAGCAAGACCTGAGGCAACGTTCCGTTTCACGCTCCAAAATATAAGTCAATTGAAAGAACAGGTCCTATCCCCGCCATGTTACGTCAGGTGTCTTCCATGGAAGATCCTTATCACGCTTCGCCACACTTCAACTCCTGAACGGCAGCAGCAGAAGGCGTTGGGCATCTTCTTACAATGCAACGGTGACTACGATACCCCAGGGTGGTCATGCTACGGCCTGGGCGAGCTTAAACTGCTTTCTCATAAGCCCGATGGCGCGCATTTGTGTCGGAAACTACATCATATGTATCATTGGTTAGTCTTTTATTAACATTGACAGTTCCTTTTTGGTTCGAGTAGCTATGGTGTGGAATGAACTGCCTGCGTCTATATTCCCAGACCCAGTACAATCCCGGGACATTCAAAAGTAGAATAAATGGGTATCTCTTGGATAGGCATGTAACATCCTCGTCTTCATCGTCACTTACCGGCAGAGTAGAATGGGACCACTTCAAGTGTTGCCGTGGATGTCGTAGAAGGCGACTTAGGAAATACAAGCTAAACAAAGCTTATAAACATCTGTGAGACCTCTCCAACCCGCCCGAGCAGCGTGGCGAGTGTAGGCCAAGTCCTCTGACTGCTCTGGCCAAGTATGGCTTTAGTAGTATAGAGAGGGTCGTGCTCCTGTAGTGGAGACTAAAAAAAGACCTGACTGCGACTTTGTCAGCGTAATTTATAGCCTATGTTACCAGCTGGTGATGTTGTTTTCCATATGTTAAAGTGCTTTTTGATTAATTCAGTAATTTTCTAGATTTCCAATAGGGTACTTTTTCTTTATAATATGCCCAACATTCTAAACATTCTTTTAAATAAATAAATAAATAGATCTATACGGACAAATCACACAGATTGCGCTAGTGATTTTGTATCTATGAACTAATATTGAAATCCTGGAATCAGAATCATTAATGGAATGAATGATAAAACGCTGAATAGACCTAGGTTCTGCCTACAACGCAAGAGAGAAAAAGACGTAATAGTATATATGTCTGAATCTTTACAATATTAGTATAGATGAATTCAACATTCTTGAACAGATAACTCGTATGGAATTTTTTTATCTCAAAGCTATTTTCTATATCAGCAAAGAAGATGATTGGGGCTTCGCTCACTTTGTATCCTGGGACGACCTGATGGACTTGGACAATGGCTTCGTCAAAGACGATGCCATCACTGTAGAGGCTCACGTGGTCGCCGAGGCGCCTCATGGTATATCCTGGGATTCTAAGAAACATACGGGCTATGTCGGTAAGAATTCTTATTCACCCTAAGTCCTTCTCTGTACCCCAGATAAAAAAAAATCCCGCAAAATTTCATGATGATCGATTCAGTAGTTACAACGTGAAAGCGTAACAAACAAACAAATTTAAAAAAACATACGGGCTATGTCGGTAGGAATTCTCATTCACAGGTGTACACATCTGTACTAATATAATAAACGCGAAAGTAAGTTTGTCTCTCTGTTACCTTTTTACACGTGAAATCAATGGTTATAAAATTTTACAGACATGTTGTTAAGGGCACGAGCATAGGATATCTTCCATCTTGTAACAAGTCTGTTCTGGAAAAACGTACATAAACGCGGGTGAAGCCGCGGGTAAAAGCTAGTGCTAAATATTAAACGCTAAACGTGGCCTTTAGGTCTCATGGCCTTAGGATCTGTCATCGGCCATGTCCAAATGCCGAGTTCACTACTTCAGAAGATGTTTTTTAAAATTACTAGTTGTCAGTTTCTTTGTGAAGAGAGAAACACACAATGTTTATTTCACACTAGTAAAGGGGGCAAACCACTGCATTAGGTTTGCCCCCTTCACTAGTGTGTGTAATACACACACGAGTGAATAATTCACTAGATAGTGTGCAGGTTGCCTCACGATGTTTTCCTGCACTGGAAGCAGATAGTGGTAGATACAAATAATCGTACTTGAGTCAGATTGGGGAGAGGAGATTCGTAAGAGAACAAAGATCACCGACATAGTTTAGCGGATACGCTCTTTGAAGTGGCAGTGGGCAAGGCTCATAGCGCGTTAAACCGATGACCGATGGGGCAGAAGAGTTCTCTAATGGTGACCACGTACCGGCAAGCACAGCGTCGGACACCCATGGTCGGATGACCTGACTAAGGTAGCAGGAAGACGCTGGATGCAGCATTAAAAATCCTTGGGAGAGGCCTATGTCCAGCAGTGGACTACTTATGGCTGTTATGATGATTGTATTCAAATTCAAGAGGTACACAGGTCTGGCCGGGCGGGCTTGAACTCAGGACCTGTCACTTGCAGGTCACGCTGTAAGACCAAAAAGGGGTATTTGTTTTGTTTTTTGCGTGTAAGTGACACTCACTTTTGTTCTAGGACTCAAAAATCAAGGAGCGACATGCTACATGAATTCTCTACTACAAATGTTATTCTTCACGAACGTCCTCCGCAAGGCAGTATATAAAATACCAACGGTCGGAGACGACAGCAGCAGATCAGTAGCCTTCGCTCTACAGAGAGTGTTCTACGATCTGCAGTTTTCTGACAAACCTGTCGCTACTAAGAAATTGACTAAGAGTTTCGGCTGGGAGACTTTGGACTCTTTTATGCAACATGATGTTCAGGAATTTCTTCGGGTAAATTGTACTTAAATACAGAATTTCTTTTTAAATCAGAAGACAGAATTTTTATTCATACAAAAAAAAGTAGCGAAGTAACTTTAGAAAAAGAAAAATTAAAATATAATATGTCTCGGTTTCTATACATATATTGAGTGAGAGAATTTTTATTCATACAAAAAAAAGTGGCGAAGTAACTTTAGAAAACGAAAAATTAAAATATAATATGCCTCGGTTTCTATACATATATTGAGTTTGGGTTTAATTTTCTTTAACTTTTTATGTTTGCTTGCCTTACATCATTTTTAGGTTTCTCAAAAACGTCACAAACATTTTAATTAAATTAGTTAGTACAATTTTATTTATCGCATTTATTCCATTAATAACCTAACGTTTTGAAAACTTTACAGGTAGACTGAGTTACTAAATATATATTCCATTTATATTATTTATTATATTATATTCTTAGTCTATTAGTTCAGGCAACTTTGACTAGCTCTGTGGCGCAGCGGTCAACACGCCAGCCTGCGACACGGAGTGACCGGGTTCGATCCCCGGCCAGGTCAAGATGGAAAATGATGTTTTTCAGATTGGCCTGGGTCTTGGATGTGTATCTATATATGTATTTGTTATAAAATATAGTATCGTTAAGTTAGTATCCTAAAACACAAGTCTCGAACTTACTTTGGGGCTAGCTCAATCTGTGTGATTTGTCCGTACATATTTATTATTTATTAACTTAGTCTACCTGCAAACATTCAAAACTGTAAAGTTATCGACGAAAACCGTATTAAGTAATTTAATTTAAACGTGTAACAATCGCGAAATCATTTAAACATTCACACATAAACCTTAACTTTTATTCTTACCACACTTATAACAGTTATTATATCTTAAAAACTTCTTATGTATTATTAAGCATCTCCACAATATCCTTAAAATCGCCTACAAGATTACACATTTTATGTAACTTGTCACCAAAACGCCACATGTAATAAAGGGTCACTACAAATCTGTCCCCAGGTGCTGCTAGATAAGCTGGAAAATAAAATGAAGGGTACAGTCGTAGAGGGAACTGTACCGAAATTGTTCGAAGGAAAGATGACCTCGTTCATCAAGTGCAAGAATGTTAATTGTACCAGCACCCGCGTGGAGACCTTCTACGATATACAGCTTAGCGTTAAGGGAATGAACGACAGTGAGTTTCGAAGTGACACTTTTACTTAAAGCAATCTTCTAAATTTCAAATAAATCTTTGAAATACTTTTTAAATTTTTGCACAAACAAAAAATGAGAAAATTTTATTAACCTCACAAAAAGAATGTCACGGGAATAAAAAACAACACGATGGTTCCTCCCATTTCAGACTTAGTCAAACAGCCAATATACATGTTAGCATTTTATCTACCTTATTGAAAAGAATATAATTTAATAGAACAGTAATTAAAAAATGTTTATTTTGCACTGCCTATTATTCTACTGGCTCAATAAAACATAGCACAAGCATCGAGATTCTTAGTTGTTGCGAGCTTCTGTATAGATTTCTTAGTACATCAATGAACTAATAGAGCTTTTATCAGTAGGCCGTATTTATTAATCAGTTTAGAACTACTCGGAATAAACTTCATAATAACTTAATATTTTTAAGAGCTCTTGTCGGTATCAATGTGTAGAAAGAACCGCACACAATCACTTGGCAGGAAATAATTGGAGTGGTTTGCCATTGCCTTTTCCATTCCACACATTAGTGAACAATCCAATAGCGTACAGGTTGCCTCACGATGTTTTCCCTCACCGAAAGCAGGTAGTGGTTGATGAAAATGATCGTATTTTAGTCAGATTGGTCAACAAACTCAGAGGTACAGGTCGGGCCGGACGGCGATTTGAACCCAGAATCTTTCGCTCATAGGTTGCGCTCTTAGACCACTGACTACTTTTTATGTTATGTAGTGGACATAATATGAAAAATACACTTCCATCGCCAAACTAATGATTCAAACTTCCATTACAGTCTACGAGTCGTTCAAAGACTATATAAGCACAGAGCTCCTCGATGGCGACAACAAGTATGACGCGGGTGAGCATGGACTACAAGAAGCTGAGAAAGGAGTGAGGTTTGACGTCTTCCCGCCCGTGCTGCATCTGCACCTCATGCGGTTTCAGTACGACCCTCAGAGCGACGCCTCTGTCAAGTTTAACGACAGGTATAACAGGGTCTTAATAATTACAGCCATCATATTATAGTCTACAAATCAAGGACTTCATACGACGCGAAGATCACGAGCTGCATGGATCTGAGAAGGGAGTGAGGATCGATGTATGCTCTAGTGCTGTATTTGCAGCTAATTTGCAGCAAGCGGTTCCAATAATAATAATAATAATAATAAAAACTCTTTATTGCACCAAGATTCTGTGACATAAGATACAATCATAACTAATAAGTAGTATGTACAATGGAGGCCTTATCGCAATTCAATTTCTTACAGGCAACCAATTAGGTATGTAGGACTTCAAAGAATGAGATAGTTAGGTAAGGCGCAGAAATACAATCATCGTTTGCAATAATTACTTACTAATATACTAGCACAGTTTACATATATATATATATATAGTATCAAATAGATGACAAATATATACTTAAATACATACATATCAGACTAATCAAATGCACAAAAACACACACAAGAACAATAAGACTGCAGAAAACCAAGATAAAAAAAAAAATCTAAAATCTACAGAGGGGGGGGCATGAGAAGGAGGTCATTAAGACAGAGACAAGAAATGTGATTTTACTTGACCTTTAAAACTGGAAAGTGATTCAGCACTACGAATGGTAACTGGAAGGGAGTTCCAAAGACGGACCGCTTGGGCATTAAAGGATCGGGAATAGAAATCGGTGTAGTGAATGGGTATCTTAAGACGTAGATTATAAGCACTACGAGTGCGGTTTTGTACTTCACTGTGAAATGTGAATTGATCTTTAAGATATCGAGGATAGGTAGGATTAAAAAGGATGGAATATAACAGGGAAAGGGTATGCCAGTCACGGCGACGTCGGATTGGGAGCCACTTGAGTGAATTGCGAAATTGTGAGACATGATCATATTTACGAAGACCGTAAATAAATCTGATGAAAAGGTTTTGGAGACGTTCAAGTTTATTAAGTTGCTCCTCCGTTAGGTCAAGGTAGCAGGTATCTGCATAGTCGAGGATAGGAAAAAGAAGAGTTTGTGCAAGCGTAATTTTGGTTTCAATGGGGAGAAATTTACGCAGTCTTTTTAAAGATCCTGTAGCTGAAAAGATTTTTCTGCTCACTTCGGCAACTTGAGGAATCCATGACAACGAGCTAATACGACCCGCAGAATGACAACTTGACAGGTATTATGTAATAAAAACATTGAAAGGTTACTAGTTGTCACCAGCGGCCCCACAGAACCACAGCTGACGTATAGCAGGCTTCGTTATACAACTCTAGAGAGGAAACGTTTATACCTGACTCGGGGACTAACATTAATATAAATAAATGATTTAAGCTTGTCGCACATAAGTTGTGAATATTATCTCTTTAACTGGTTGACCATATCCATACGCCTAACTTGTTCAAAATGATTAGCTTTATTTTTTTCTTTAAACAGCTTTTTCTCTTTTTCTTCACGTTTTGTGAATCAGGGTCTTCTCCAGGTAGCGGCACTGTGACGATAAATATTTTTAACAGCAGCAGTCAATACTATCCATCGATCATGTTAAATTTTTAGTTAAATTTTTATAATTGGTGAATTTTGTGAGCTGCTGTCAAATATAGCTGTTGTCTTAGTGCTGGCGGCACTATGACAACAGGTATATTTGACAGCAGCTTAAGGGAAAGAAAAGCCTTAATTACTTATTTATACAACGTGATTTTGAACCACCTAGCTATATTGAAATCTGGGAATCAGAATTCCTAATGGAACACAGAATAACAAGAAAATAAGGTGAAAAAGAAAAAGAAAATTAGGTTTCCCATACAAAGTCGCCGATCAGCTGGACGAATTTCTATGAAAGGATATATTTATTTTTTCATTTTTTACCTTTTTTTATTGCAATTCTGTATTCTATTAGGGATTCTGATTCCCAGATTTCAATATAGCTAGGGGGTTCAAATTCACGCTGTATACAAGTATTGACTATTTTTGACAAACAACTTTTTCCTTGTATTATAAACAAAATTAACAGTTTTATACGCTGCATGAACAAATATAAGAGAAAAAGTCAAGTCAATAACGAAGTTACAGTAATAGTTGTTTATGTTGTACAGGTTTGAGTTCTATGAGGACATCAACCTAGACCCCTACCTCCAGGAAATTACGACATCTCCGGCACACTACACACTGCACGCGGTCCTTGTGCACTCGGGGGACAACCATGGAGGACACTACGTGGTCTTTGTCAACCCTAAGGGAGACGGAAAAGTAAGAAAACTTGACGTATTAAACACTTAATTATGGTGAACTAGTTTTGCCTGCCGCTGAATGCGTAGGATGATTTAAACTAATTGAGAAATGATTGATTTTCGATGCAAAATTAATCTGCTTTTTCACCATATCAAGAATTGAATGCAGTGATAAAATAATATACGGTGTATCCTCCCCAAAGCTTCCCTTTAAAAATATTCATGTAAATTTTCATCTAAATTGGTTTAGTAGCTTGTAACTGACACTGTTATGTTAGCATGAATGAATATCGGACCGTCCTAATAACAACATGAATGTATGTTTGCATACTCGGAACTCGTAGCATCACTACGAGCTTCGTAGACCTTACAACGCAGAGAAAGCTCGCAGCAGTTCTACGATATTCGTAGCACAGCGCGCAATCTCTTTTATCCATCATATTATAATGAGGACATAACTTATTATATTATAAATTCGGAAATAAATCTGTATGTCTGTAACCTATTCGCGCTTCAATCACTGAACCGATGTGCACAAACTTTTATTTAAAGTTTCAGTTTATGAAATAAATTTGGTTGGGCCAAGGATACCATTAATTCCAGAAGTAAAGGATACTTCCCGAAGAATCGACATTCATGCGAGCGGAGCTGCGGGCAAAATATTATTGTTTTAGATTATGAGATGATTTTCACTTATTTAAACTATTGATGTTTTTCCATTAGTCATCCTTCTGAATGGCAAACTGATGTGATGGCACATACTTAAGGATGTTTAATTTGTTGGAAACTTTCCTAAGCGCTGGATAAGTCCAGCGCTTACATGTCTAGACAACGTCCATTTCCGCGACCATCATTATACGAAATTATAGATAAGGGCAAGAGATCACATGTTATTTGTATATAAGTATCAATAAAAAGGTATCAAAACCTTCCTGATTGAACAATCATTACACATGTTCATATTTTTTTAACAAATCACGAAGATACAATTATAAATACCTACACAATGATCTTTATACTAAAGTCAGTTAATCATTTTGAAAATCCCGCTGTAGATTTAACAAGAACTCGTAGACATAGACTGATATTTTTATTTTGCTTATGTTTTCGACTGGTGTGGTGACAGTGTCTTTCTTCCTGTTCCCAGTGGTGCAAATTTGATGACGACGTAGTGTCCCGGTGCAGCAAGCAGGAGGCCATCGAGTACAACTATGGAGGGAAGGAGGACGCGCCCTACCTCGCTAGAAGAGCCACGAGCGCTTACATGCTCATATACATACAGTCAGCATAGCCTTTTTATTATATCATAAGCAACGCCATTTCACTCTCCATGGACATCACGTCATACAATAGGCAAACATACACGATTTCTAATCGTCGGTGTCTTTAATACATTGCCGTTATCATTCATTCTAATTGGTGCATTTCTTTATTAAACAGCGATAAAAAAACATTTATTGCTGTCAACATACGACATTTGAAAATGTAAGCTTAAAGCACACCAAAAATCAGGCAGATGCAATAATCTTAGAGTAAAATGTCTTTTATTTTACTTGCTGCCTTAGGGCTCAATTAACGAGCGCGTCGTGCATCCACCGTAAACGAGGCTTCATTATGTGTCAAACCTTGTACGTCCAATAAGAAATACTTACATACACGACCGAGCTAAACTATAGAATATTTATGTAGGTAAATCGAATGACAATACTTTACTAAAAATATGTAATACGTTTCAAAAATATTATTCGTTACATGATGGGCATACTCCGATTAATATGTACAACTTTTTCCATATTCCCATACAAACGCTTTTACGCTCTTATTACTGAATCGACCATTATGACATTTTATATTCTGGTACCTACCAGACTATAAAATGTCATAATGGTCGATTAAATGACCTTCTCCGTATACCTATACGGAGAAGGTCATTAGGCTACCTTAGATCTCAAAAAAAGGTACTGTTCATTAATAGCGGAGCCGTGGACGAAAGCTAGTAAAATTATATTTTTGGTGACCGTAAAACTTAATAAGAAGGAGAGAGATAATTTTTTCTCCCTCTCTCTCTCTCTGTCTCATCTTTCTCGCATCTGGGCGGGGTGAAGCGAAAAAAGCGGCATACCCAGACACCTTTGCCAAATCATATTACAGCAAAATAAGACCACAGTCTTCAACCTTCGTCCTTGAACCACTGCAACTGATGAGTAGTCACTACAATCCATTGCCAAACCAAGTCATTAGCAGAAACTATGAGCCCAAAACTAAATTTTTATCGATCGCCAACGTTATAAAGTTACGCATACAGACAGCACATATAAAGTTTAGATGACGTGTTAATTTTAATCAAACAAGTGCATTTATGCCAGTTGCCTGTACGATCTCGAGCAATTGATACAAATCTGGGTACTTATATTGAACGGAAGAATTAATACCTTTAGGTTTAGTTTGTTATTTATGTTCCCAAATATTTATATAATGTACGTTGCTCGCTAAATATACTATGTGTAAATGTACGGTGGAGACGACATATTCTTGAAGCGGGCTTTTAGCCCGTCAATTTCACTTTTTCTTTTGACGTTCCCATGCAAAGAAGTTAACCCCGCCAGATAATTTTTATGGGAATATGGAAAAAGTTGTACATATTAGTCGGAGTATGCCCATCATGTTACGAATAATATTTTTTAAACGTATTACATATTATTAAATTATGAAACAACGGGTTACTCACGTACGAAGTCAGCTACTGGCCATCAAAAAAATTATTATATATTTTTAGAAAAGTTTAAATGGTTAACTATTACTGTTCACAGGACGTCACAGCTGAAGTACGTGTTACAAGACGTGACAGAAAACGACATCCCCAGCGACCTCTCCGAGCGCATCAACGAAGAGATGCGATACGAGATGGTAAGAACATGTAAATATCATTTTCCTGCACCCGTTGTTCTTTATTTTATTTATTTTTAACTCTATAAGCCAGCCAGCATTCCGTTTCAGGCGGCCGAAAAATAAGGTGCCGAAAATATAAATCCGATACGTCCGTGAACTCAGTCAAGTACTACGCGAAGATTTTCACAGCACTAAAACAGTTCTTCACTTTACAGGCCGTACCCGGCACTAAATGTAAAGGAAGATAGTCCGCCGAAGTCTTTTTTACGCATTTTATACACTTATATACATAGCTTTTGAAATAACGTTTATGCCGATGGCGTTAAACAGTTAAATTCATCAGGTAGGTTAGTAAGCTTTATATTGCTTTGTGTATATTTTGTTATACTTAATTTATGTACCGATGTCAATAAAATTTGTTGCGAATAAATTAATCAATTATATCAAATGGTTTTCATTTAATAAAACGCAACTTCGATCATTATGAACTCACTATATTAACATAAGCTGCTATTATACTAAGCGCTTTCAGAGTTAAGTCAAAATTAATATCAAAACTATTCAAACAATAGGCAGCATACTGTAGGCGCTTTTTCACGTCAAATCACACTAAAAATTATATTTACTGAGAAATATTTACATACATAGCATCACGTCTTTTTCCCTTGCGGGGTAGACAGAGTACAGGTCTTTAAGACCTAAAAGCCGAAGCATTGGTGGACGTAAAGTGGAAAACACAATCAAATTGTGATGGGTTGCTAGCCGTATCGCCTACTAACATGATTCCTCAGATTTTCGCTCATTCCCTTGATCGGCTTTTACAATCTGCGCGGGAAGAGAAGCAGCTGGTATATTCTATGTTTTTTCTTTTCTCCCAGACCAGCATTGAAGAAATATTTATTTTACTAATTATAAATGTTAAAAAGTCACATAGGTAGACACTCATTTTACACAAGATACAGCTTTTGCTTAATATTGCTTAGGTACCTACTGTAATTAACAAGCAATCCAAGTTAGGGTTCATAAAATAACCGATATATCACCAGGTATATAAGTACTTGCACTGACTTCACTACATAGTATAAAACAGTCACTTCCCACTGTCTGTCTGTCCCTATGTATGTTAGATCTTTAAAACTGCGCAACGGATATTGGTGCATTTTTCGACAGACAACTCTACAAACGGAACAAACCGGCCATATGTGACCCGGGCTCGCGCACGAAGGGTTTCGTACCGTTATCTATAATAAAAACGGCAAAAAGTCATGTCTGTTGTATGGGAGCCCCCTAAATATTATTATTATTGAAAGTTATTGAATTGATTTAACCATTCCAAAGAAATATTTTATCTATTTATTTTATTCAATTTTTTTAGTATTTGTTGTCATAGCAGCAACAGAAATACATCATCTGTGAAAATTTGAACTGTCTTACTTTCACAGTTCATGAAATACAGCCTGGTGACGGACGGACAGACCGACATAGAGACAGACAGACGGACAGCGGAGCGATATTAATTGGGTCCCGTTTTTACCCTTTTGTACGGAACCCTAAAAAACGGGCATTCAAAGCCATTCTTTTTTCATGTCTGGGAATAAAGCGTTCCTGGAGGTCGAGGCCTACTTATGACACAGATTTAAACATGCGCTCCCACGTCTGATCTAAAATGGACGGGTTAACACTAGAGAAATTAAATGCCGACGCTGCAAGAGCGCTGCTCTGCATATTTCAGGCTGATGGTTGTATGGAGGGTGGATGGGGAGATTTGCGTAACACGGACGTTTTATGATTCCGTGTCACACAGACTTGATTGTGAAAACTGCTTTGACGGATATAATAGGCACAGAGTATCTATCTCGCATAAAATATATTTTTCAACAAGACAAGAGAAAAATTATTCAAGTGGTACGAGAGCATGAAGTCCCCGACGCAAATGAAATATCTTTTTAACAAAGTAAGAGCAAATTGAAGTAGGCTGGTAACTTGAATTTGCTCTGGTTTAAGAATACTTATCTATTGTGTAACTGATTTCATTAACGGACGAAAATATTTTATGAAACTATTTTTCGCCTTAAAAAGAAATCTTTTCAAATACAGTAGAGCAAAGGAACATGGATCTCGTTGAGGCGTTAGGTTAATCACATCTCATCCAAAAGTATGATTTGGTGTCACGTTATCATGCAGATTGCCACCACACAGCTGAGGATCCAAATATACACACGATCGGATTGTTTTCGTGTGTGTAAATGTGCATCTGACGTGACGGTCGGATAAGAGGGAGATTTTTTTCGAGTCTGTCAGTGTTGTGTACCACAGTTGGGCAAAGGCCTCCCCTTGGTTTACCACTCATCTACGGCGGCAGCCATTGATTGAATAGATCGTACGTGATTGGTTCATTGGTTGTAGATTATGATTTGACGTTTTAAAAATAGTTTTTGTTTTTACTAGTGACGTGGCATTATTGCCACGTGTTGTACTGTTTCTTGTGTTGTGTGAGTGTATTGTTTTGTTATTCATTCTTTTCTTTTCTTATGTTTTTTCTTTTTGTGTATGTATTTTACTTATTTTTTTTGTTATACTTTTGTTGTTTGTATTGCACAAAGTCTCTTCCCAACTTAGGGAGGCGTGGGACGGTCCGTGATGCCACAGAAGGTGACGGCTGAAAATCAGTGTTGCACTAGGTCATGCATATGCCTAGTACAGCGTAATACTGAGCCGTCACCTTTTGTAATACTGATGGCACCGCCTTATAATTGTGTTTTTGTCTTATACTGTCCTTTTTTGTTTGTGTTGTGTGTGCCATTGTGTGTTGCAATAAATATTTTTCATTTCATTTCATATACGTATATCTAGGTATATCCTTCGCTATATCTGGCTATCGTCCCGCCATCTACTTGATAGAAGCAAACCAAGAGCGAGAACATGCTTGAAAATCGACCTCAGAACAAGGAAAATCGACGCTCCTTCCGACGTAATCGGATATAATAAATAAAACCTCATCAGTCTTTCATCAAAAAGAACCGCATCGTGCCAGCGTTCATTACTCGCAGACATGACGTAGCTTTCTAGTCTCGTCTAGCGTTACCGCCATTTATTCTGCCAGATTTATTGCCAAGGATTACCGGACGCCCATTTTTAACACTCATCTGGCTTACTTATGATTTATTTGTTATTTTTTAGGGTAACGCCTTCGTACAAATCAAGATGTAGCTGTTTTGATGAAAGGAAATCCTATACTTACATATAAAAAGGAAAATAAATATTATGAAATAAACGTTATCAGAGATAGAATTTATGTAACTATATACATTCATACGAGTAGGACTTCTTTTTAGTAATAAGAAAACTAAATAGAAACTCTTAATCTAATGACACGCAGTTCTTGGACGGAATTATACCTAGCGGACTTCACGGTTTTTATTCTTTATTTGCAAATTGATTCTAGTGGAATTTATGAGTATAGTGTGAAATCGGCGTAAGGCATCTTCCTAATTGGCAACGATCGTGCGAGCAAACGACGCGTTTCTCGTACTCGTAGTAAAAAATGATTAGGTACTGTGCTCGCGCGATGATTTAAGGCAATTACGTACTTATTCTTAGTAATTAGAACACGTTTAAGAAATGCTTGTGTTTATTCTTGTCATCATCATGATCATTACCAATTACCCTTATTTTGTTCCATAAATACTCATGTTTATGATGATTGTATGGATTAACACAAACTGTCATGGTGTAGCGAGATTTACTTAGCGGGCTGGTGGTGTCCGCCTTGCTTCGTCCTCTTTAGTGAAGAATTGTCGCCAATAGCTTCGTCGAAAAACGAAATAAATTATACCATTTCGTTGATATACAAGAGTAACTCTACAAATAAATATTATAATAAATGGCGACATTGCCTAACTATACACTGGCTAAAATAAACTCCCGAATATCTGCTCTGAATGAAGTCTGATCGCCACGTGTCGTTGAAACACTTCACATAGTAAAATTTCATAAAGGCTTGTTTTGGCAAACCTAGTAGTTTTCTGTTTGGTTTTGGCCGTAGAACGTACTTAGAAAACTGGCACTTAATACACTCAAAAGTATTAAGTACCCTCATCGGATGCAGGCAAGTATTTGGATGTTTATCTATATATGTATTTGTTATAAAATATAGTATCGTTGAGTTAGTATCCCATAACACAAGTCTTGAACTTACTTTGGGGCTAGCTCAATCTGTATGATTTGTCCGTAAATATTTATTATTTATTATTTAAAGAAAATAAAAATACTACTGCGCTCCCCTTAAAATATTACATATTTAACTTGGGAGGCAAAGATTCTAACAATACCCACACATCTAAATCCAAGTTATTTAGAAATCATGGTGGCGTTATGGAAATTACAATCTTACATTATCATATTAACTTTCGTTTATTATCCATTCATTTATTAACTCTGAACACATAGCGCTTATCTTTTGAGCAGCCGTGTTAACAGGAAAAGCGTTGGTAATGTTCAATTGAATTACATTTATGTTCATTATCCAAACTCATTTGGTCTTATCTTGCTCTTGCAGGTCGCGGACCTAATTAGCCGTGATTCTCCTCCTTAATCTAGCGACCGGCGTGAACAAATGATGACCGTGAATAACAGAATTCAATCCCAGAATGTCTAAATCTTTCTACGATTTGTTCTGTAATGAAGCGTCTCCGAAATGCATTAATCAGGCGAGGTGTCTCGACGAGGCGATAAAAAAAAAAGCATTATTACTTAACCTTAGCCACGATTAAGCTTATGTAAGGTAGTAGTGGCTAGTCAAACGATCAAACCTTGCGCGGTCTGACTGTCACTACATAGTATAAAATAAAGTCGCTTCCCGCTGTCTGTCTGCCCTATGTATGCTTAGATCTTTAAAACTACGCAACGGATTTTGATGCCATTAATACATAGTGATTCAAGATGAAGCTTTATATAATAATCGGGGGCAGATAAATGTGACCCCCTACAATTTAAAATCTATTGTAAGAGGGGGTCAGTTTTATCTGCCCCTGACTGTATATTGCACAACATACGCATACACAAATAGATATAAAACACACGAGGCTAGGTAACATTAGGCTACTAGTCTAATGTTAATGTTAGGATTAGAAAAGAACTATCTTGTTAAATTTGTTAAAAAGCTAAATGCTTATATAATAAATTTTTAAGACAGTTATTTTTCTTTGGGCGCTGTAAATAAGTAGCTCAGAGTCACAGACACAAGATTTATATCGGGCTGTTTACGACTTAAGCAGTTAAAAAACAATAGAAGCTGCGGCAATTACCAGCCGGCGATTCTCTGAAAAACTCGGCAAATTAATAGCGGAATTCATTAGGAATCTCGAACGGCATCTTGTTATAATTTTGTTACTTATTATAAGCGCTGTTATCCGCACTTATGCACTTGTTTTGTGTACAGTGAAGGGACGCTAGCGGCATAAGTATGTTGAAACTTCTTTAATCTTTCTTTTAAAGTTATCTTATTAATCCTTAGGTACTACAGAAATCCTAACTAATATTATAAATGCGAAAGTAAGTTTGTTGTTGATTTATTTGGTACGCTTACATGCCTTCATCTGAACCAATTATTATGACATACTAGCTGTCGCCCGAGGTTCTGCTCGCTTTAATGTCGATCCCGCGGGAACAATACTTTCCGTGATGAAAGGTAGCTGCTCCGCCCGCGTCAATGTCGATCCCTCGTGAACAGTACTTTTCCCGGGATAAAATGTACTCTATGTCCTTTTCCGTAGCCCAGATAACGTGTATGCAAAATTTCATGATGATCCGATGATGATATTAGTAATGATTGCATTATAGACTGGAGTATGGAGAAGGACATAGGACATCTTTTATGTCGGATACTGTTCCAAAGGGATCGACATAGGCACGAGCGGAGCCGCGGGTAAAAGAAAACTAGAAATATAAAAGCTAAAGTGGGTAACTTTGTTTGTCTCTTTCACACATAGTACTGATACAATCATTATGATTTTTTTCGGTACATTGTCACGAGTAGTTTCGTAAAAGGACAAAGTATCTTTTGACCTGTAGAAAAGTACTGTTTCGAGGTATCAAGGTTGCGAAAGATGGTATAATTTTATCAATGTGATTTTTTTGAGATCCTACAACATTGGCCCTTTAGGATATGTCCCAGGTTAAAGGAAGTCGACAACCGTAGAAGCTGCAGCAAATACCAGCCTGCGATCCTCGGAAATACTCAGATAATAATTGGCAGGATTCATTAGGGCTCTCAGACGGAGTTTTGTTTGAATTTAGTTACTTACTAGCTGTTGCCCGCGACTTCGTCCGCGGCAATTTCTGTTATTATAATTAATTAGTTTTTTTCTTAGTAAAGAGGAATAATTTCCCCGTTTTCAAAACATTTTTTATTGATGCTTCGCTCCTATTGGTCGCAGCATGATGTTTTATAGCCTAAAGCCTTCCTCAATAAATGGACTATCCAACACAAAAAGAATTTTTCAATTGGAACCAGTAGTTCCTGAGATTAGCGCGTTCAAACAAACAAACTCTTCAGCTTTATAATATTAGTATAAATAACGTAGATCTGGCTATCCGGACTTATGTACCACTGGATGTGTTCGGTTCGAACCTCACATTCTTGTAATTTGTTAATTCAGCTATTCTGCGCGCCGCGTGCGCTTTTACATTTTAAAGCAAAATTCAGTTCACATTTCACCGCCGTCGTGTACTCATGTATCATCCCTAAAATTGTATCATTTTCGCGTAGTTTCCAGTCGCAATAAACTCAATTATTATCAATACCATCTTTCAATTATCTCAACTAAAGGCGGCCCAGACATCTTTATGGTCCTTCGATAGCCTCCAAACAGGCCCAGGATCAGTTGCGCGTGGACTTACTAAACAAGGACAGTTTTCGTGTGAGTGATTCTGTGTAAACCAGCAAAAAATTGGATACAGTGCTACTTTATTAAAGAAGATCGGACTCTTGGCAAACAGCTAAGGGTCATCCACATCAACGAATCAGCAGCATCAGCAATCAGGTTGCAGGTTCAACAGCAGATCAAGTAAGATCTATCCTTTTCACTAGTATACCTAACAATTACTAGCTATCAAGATGGAAGATCTCCTTGCAACTCAAAATCAGCTTATTGGAGCCATCAATCAACTCTACGTCAATTTCAAAAAAGACGGAGCAGAACGTAAAACTGCTTCTAATATCAAGAAGCGGCTGGATACGCTCGAGTCGTATTGGAGTGAATTCCAGAGCAATCATAATAAATTATGTGAGTTCCAAGATCAGTCTCATGTATATTTTAGGGAAAATCACTTCGATAAAACTTATCAATTTTACACTGACATTTTAGCAGCTTTGCATACGTACATTCCAGTAGGTCCGAAAAAAGAGGACAAACCGGTACTTAGGCCGGCGACTCCTTTATCAATTCCCAAAATTTTAGACAGCCCTTCGGGTCTTATGTCGCCCGCTGCCGACGCTCCAACCGGGACCTCACCCGGGACGTCCCAATCACTCGAACCTCCCTTTTTATCATTGCCAATTACCTCGGCGTCTTCTAAATTTATTGCTAGCGGAAATATGAGTAGGTTAGATGAGATGTTGCGTAAGCAGAAGAGTAATTTTAGGGCCTTTTCCCGTACCATATCAAATATCGATCTCGATTCTTTAACGGCTAAATGGGAACTAGAAGATCTACTTAAGACGGTCAATTCGCGTTGGTCTGCCATCGATGACCTCCATTGGGAAATCGACAGCGAGATGAATGAAGAAAATATTGAATACGAGCAGGCCTACAGCAAGTATGAGCAAAAATACAACGAGATCAAGAAAGAAGTCAACAACAAGATGTGGTCAGCGTGTCACCGCGAACAATCAGTGCCTAAAACTGACCTTCCGACCTTCAGTGGATCATACCACCAATGGACTTCGTTTAAAGACCTTTTTTGCGAAGCCATACATAATAATCGGTCCTTATCAAATGCCCAAAAATTACAGTTTCTAAAAGGGAAGCTTCGAGGGGAGGCGGAAAAAATCGTACAGCATTTACATATCACTTCGGATAATTATCAGGTCTGCTGGGACATTCTAAACCATAGATACAATAATCAAAAACTAATTTTCGGCGCTCATATTAATATTATTCTAAATTTACCATCGGCTCAGCAGCAGTCATCAGCTCATATCAAGAAAATACATGACAATACCAATGAGAGTTTGAACGCAATCAAAAACCTCGGTATTGACATCAGCACGTGGGATCCTTTACTTGTACATCTCATCTCTCAAAAATTAGATCCTGAAACGCATAAAGAATACATTGAGTCCCTGAAAAATCCTAGAGATTTGCCCACTTTAAATGATTTTACCGATTTTCTTGAGAATAAATTTACATCATTAGAAGTCTCAAGACACGTAAGCAAGAACCCTCGGTGCAAAAAACAAATCAGCCTGAAAATTCTTCAACGTTTAAAAAACATCAAAAATCACATCATTATTTAAAGTCATTTAACAATCAAAGTAATGTACAAATAGCGGGCAAAAAGGCACAAACAGGATGCCCACTATGCAAAAAACGCCACGGAATATTTCATTGCGACACCTTTCTCGGATTACAACCTACGGAAAGGCGCAATATGGTTGCGAAACACAAATTATGTATAAATTGCCTGTACGATCACCACGGCACTGCGTGTATTTCTGAAAAAAGATGTCGCGAATGTAATGAACAGCATAACACCCTTATTCATGACGCCTTTGCAAAGCAATCTAGCACGTCGACGGAGTCTCGAAAAAGTGTAAACCACGTGACCCAAGACAATGTCAGTGAGACCCTCCTAGCAACAGCTCTCGTGAAGGTGCAAGCAGCAGATGGCTCCTTCATCAACCTTCGAGGACTCATAGATGGTGGTTCTCAAATTTCACTCATTTCCGAAAGGGCTGCGCAGACCTTAGGGCTCCCTCGCCAGAATTGCAAAGGCACTATATTTGGCATCGGGTCTAATGCGCATACTAGTAAAGGTTTTTTGACGCTTAGGTGTCAGTCAACCTTCAATGACTATTCCTTTAGTACAGACGTACTCATCATGAACAATCTCATTAATAATTTGCCAAATTATTCTTTTCCAAAACCATCATGGCAATTATTGGAGGGTATACAGTTAGCCTATCCTGATTTCAACATCAGTCGTCCGATCGACTTATTGTTAGGTGCCGATGTATATGCTCGTATCATCATGAATGGGATCCTGAGGGAGAACGACTCGACTCCGATAGCTCAACAAACACGACTTGGCTGGATTCTCTGTGGCAACTTCACGTCATTTCAATGTAACGTCGTCATAAACAATGTCGACGAGTTAAAACAATTTTGGACGATTGAAGACATTCAATCGGACTCTGAATTATCGCAGGAAGATTATAAGTGCATACAGCACTATAAATCAACCACCATCCGAAATGAAGACGGCCGGTACATCGTAATATTACCTTTACATGAAGATGCCACAAGAAAATTAGGAGACTCAAAAACAAAAGCCGTCGCGCAATTCTTAAACCTCGAAAGAAAATTTCAGAAAAATCCAAAATTAGAGTCGGATTACAAATCATTTATTTTAGATTATATTGAATCGGGTCACATGCGTATTACTGATAACAATCAGTCACTTAGCAACTATTTGCCACATCATTCTGTGCATCGGATTGAATCAACTACGACGCCACTACGTGTAGTCTTCAACGCTTCATCGAAAACATCGACTGGGCATAGCTTGAATGACGTCATGTATTGTGGCCCAAATTTGCAACAAGACCTGTTACTGTTGATCTTAAAATGGCGCAATTATCAATTTGCATTTTCTGCCGACATCAAACAGATGTATCGACAGATTCTTCTTGATGCCAAGGATCAACTCTATCAAAAAATTATCTGGAGAAACACTCCAAAGGACATGTTACAGGAATATCAGCTAACCACTGTAACATATGGCACCAAATCAGCGCCTTTCCTAGCCATGATGACCCTCAAACAATTAGCTATTGATGAGGGCCACCACTTTAGTAAAAGTTCAGCAGCTACAGTTCTTCAGGAACAATTTTTTGTAGACGATGTCTTGAGCGGAGAACACAGCTTGACCTCGGCAAAGCAGCTGCAGGCCGATCTCATAGCCCTTCTGAAACGAGGTGGGTTCGACTTAAGGAAATGATCGTCCAATAAACAAGAACTACTAGAAGGTATGAGCACTACGCAAAAAACCCAAGAGTCTTACGATTTTAAACACCAAGAATCAACAAAAACTTTAGGCCTGCGATGGTGCCCAAAGAGTGATACATTTGAATTTAAATTAAACATTGATACTTCTCAGAGTCAAAGGACATCAAAGAGAAAATTGTTATCCGATATCTCAAAGATATTCGATCCCCTTGGTTGGCTCTCTCCGGTTACAACGAGGCTAAAAATGTTATTCCAAAAGGTGTGGGTCTACGAAAATCTATCATGGGATGACAACCTACCTGAGACTATCAACGAAGAATGGAATAAAATAAAATCAGATTTAGAAAATATCAATTTTATCACGGTGCCAAGATGGCTTCAAACTCGTGAGAACGGGCACTTAGAGCTACACGGCTTCTGTGACGCTTCAATTAAGGCGTATGCATGCGTCATATATTGTAAGGTTCGTAAGCAAAATAAAAAACATTCACTCGTAATAATCGCCGCGAAATCACGTCTCGTATCATCTTCCAACAAAGATAAGACGTCATTACCTAGGCTCGAGTTACTCGCGGCCGAGCTTCTATCAAGGTTAATGACTAAGGTCAAAACTTGTTTGAAGGACTATCATATCACCTGTTACTGTTGGTCAGACTCGACTGCGGTACTAGGATGGCTACAAGGCGATCCATCTCGGTGGCGTTCATTCGTAGCCAATCGAGTTAGCAAAATAACGTCAGTAATTCCGGCAAAAAGTTGGCGTTACGTCAAATCGGGCGATAACCCAGCTGATTGTGCAAGTCGGGGTATTTCCGCCGAAATCCTCAAACAACATCCAATTTGGTGGAGTGGTCCTACCTGGCTGTCTTCGTTCTGTGATCAAGGCGAATCACAAATATTCAACACAAACGAGGAGCTGAAAACATCAAAACAATCAAACGCAGCCACTACGTCGGCGCGTGACGTAGAGACATGCGATGACATCATCGGCGAGCTTATCACGACCCATAGCAACTGGACGCGAGTAACCCGAGTCCTCGCTTGGATATTACGTGTCGGGAATCGTAACAGTCGTTCCATTCCCTACCTTACAATCAACGAACTAAGAAAATCAAAATTGATGATCATTAAGTACACTCAACAACTCGAATTTTGGAAGGAAATTAATGACCTGAAAAATAAGCAAACTATTAGTATGAAAAGTAAGTTATTACCTCTCAACCCTATCTTAGACAAGGATGGTTTACTTAGAGTGGGAGGCAGATTGAAAAACGCCAACATACATCCAGACATGATTCACCCATTAATACTTCCCCATGACAGTCAAACTACTAACTTATTGATAGATCATGCACACATCCTTACCTTTCATGGAGGAGCAAAATTGACACAGGCTTGCCTTCGTCAACAATTCTGGATCGTAGGCGGGAACAGAGCTGTAAAGAAGCGTTTACTTACCTGTATCAAATGTAGAAAACACAATTCCATTAAGCAATCTCAACTTATGGCTGCCTTACCTGAAGCAAGGGTAAACCTCATTCGTCCTTTTCTAAAATGTGGAGTCGATTATACCGGTTATGTAGAGGTCAAGGCTAGCAAAGGTCGTGGAATTAGATCATCGAAGGGATACATCGCCGTGTTCGTCTGTATGGCGACGAAGGCCGTCCACCTCGAGTTAGTGTCAGACCTAACTTCTACAGCATTTTTGGCGGCCCTTCGTCGTATGTCAGCAAGGCGTGGAACACCTCGTCATATTTTCAGCGACAACGGGACTAACTTCGTTGGATCAAATAACACGTTACAGAAGGAATTTCTCGACCTCACTACCATCATCGACGAAGAATTCTTATCAGAGATAAGCAACATGCAAATCGAGTGGCACTTCAATGCACCAACATGGGCTAGTGCCGGAGGGCTATTTGAGGCAGCCGTGAAAAGCCTCAAATATCATATGAAGCGAGTAATTGGGGAACAAAAACTCACTTTCGAGGAGTTTTCTACCATCTTAGCACAACTGGAAGCGTGTTTAAATACCAGACCCCTCTGTGCAATCACTGAAGACCCTGATGACCTCGATTACCTGACTCCATCGCATTTTTTAGCAAGCGGCCCAGTTTTAAACATCATTGAAACTGAGACAGACGAACGTACCAGATGGTGTTTGACACAAAAATTATTTACTGACATATTGAAACGTTGGAAGGGCGATTATTTAACACAATTGTCAACAAGGACGAAGTGGCTGAGAAAACAGAACGATATGGCAGTAAACGACATCGTGCTTATTCATGACGCTAACTTGCCTGCCGGGAAGTGGGCGATGGGCAGGGTCATCGACCTCCATCCCGGAGCTGACGGACTCGTAAGAGTGGTGACTCTAAAAACAAAGTCTGGAGTAGTGAAAAGACCCATAACAAAAATATCACCATTATTACGCGACAAGGAAAACTATCCTACTCAGCAGAAAGTTGAGAAATCATCTCACGTCATCACTTCTGAACCACAAATCCAAAAATCACCTCCTAAACGGAACTTTAGTTTATATACCGTATGTTTTATGTTATTAAGTATGCTAGTATCAACAGCAAGAGCTTCATTCAATATCACATCACTTAAAAATAATCAATCTATGTATTTCGATAAAATTTCCAACATGTACTTAGTACGCGACGATTGGAAGCTCATAGTGTATTACAACATGGATCCATATTGGTTAAGTACCGATCTCTTTGGCAAATATATAAATCATCTCGACAGCTTATGTAATGCATCTTCAGAAAAGAATTTATGTGACGTAGTTCTCCTTCAATTACGTAACAGCTACGTAGAGCTTCAGTATTACAATGACATGTTGCTCAATCAGCATTTTGGCGCCGCACCGACTCGCTCTCGTCGCGGCCTTATCAATGGCATAGGTCATCTCGCTAACAGCCTTTTTGGAATTTTGGATGAAAATTTTGCGGAGCAATACCGCAAGGACATCGAGTTAATCCAGGAGAACCAAAAACACGTCATGTCACTATGGAAAAATCAAACTTCTGTGGTTGAAGCCGAGTACAATCTATTGAAAAGGGTGGAGAGCAGCATGGAGAAACAATACAAGATCTTTAATCAACATGTCAACAACTTAGAATCAGCAGTGACAACTCTGAAAACACATATGGAGTTTACTATGTCTGCCATCTTAGCGAACGGATTAATAGTTCATTTGAAAAACATTCAAGACTGTTTCCTGGACACGATTGCGGACATATATCATGGCAAATTTGACATTCATCTTATCACTCCGGATCAGTTGAGAGAAGAACTTAGTATCATCTCCGGACAGTTATCAAAGGACATAGCTCTTCCTATTAATAATATTCACACAGATTTATCAAAAATATATCAGCTACTGAAGGTCAAGGCTCGAGTCACCAAGGACTACTTGATCTTTGAAATCAAGATCCCTCTAGTCAATAGAGAAGGTTACGAAATCTTCAAAATGCTGCCCATACCTCATCAAAACGCGAAGAACAAAATTGAAATAATTCCTATCTCTACCCATTTAGCCATCGATATTCAAAAAGATACCTACTTACCGATGACGGTCAACGACCTACATAATTGCGTACATTTTGAAGAACACAGGTATCTTTGTGAGTTGACTAGCCCTATATACCAAATGACGTCCGAAAACGACTTATGCATAAAAGATAAAGAAACCAAACAATGTAAATATCATAAGGTAGAATGCACTAGCGTATGGCAACAGCTGACCGCTATGAATACCTACCTATATTTCTGCTGTAATCAATGTACTTTCCGTTTCATATGCGGATATCAAGTTACTACTCAACAGGTGAGCGCGGCAGGTATTATTCTTCTCGGTAATAATTGCCTTATCAAAAGTGAGTCATTCACTGTATATTCTCATAAACAACAGTTTAACGAGATACATTCTCAATCCAATTTTATCAAGTTAGAGATACCCCCTATCAATAACATCCTCAACTTCTCAATTCCTCTAAATGTCAGTCAACCCGATTTTGGAACTCATCAGATGGAATTAAGGCAGATAGGTGACCAAATTCAAGAAATCAAAAAGGAACAACCTCTAGTTGACAGCATTTCCTACCACGACGTACATCATTACGTAGTCATCTACCTATTGTTGGGGGCTGCAGTTATTACGGGAGCAGTATTGGCCTGGCGGGCGCGCCTAAGGCGGCGCCGCCCCCGGGCAGCCTCGACGATGGAGCCCAGCGCCGACACGGCCAGCAGCGGACATCTCGCTAATATCAGTGTTAGTGTTCCGTGCGGGAGTGAAAAAGCAGAGCATTCGAAAATGTGTGTTAGTGAGAATAATATTCCCCGTGTGATAAATAAGGCGACCTCCCCTATTCTTACAAAATTTGACTTTAGTGAAATCAAAGACAATTAATATAATCTAGGGACATTACTGAATAGAAATCATTTATCATCTAACAATTAAGCAAATTGTTTTTCACCTTGTACTAGCATAAGCTCATCCTTCCACCCTCATCTCTCTCGCCCCGCAGCATGTTCGGTTCGAACCTCACATTCTTGTAATTTGTTAATTCAGCTATTCTGCGCGCCGCGTGCGCTTTTACATTTTAAAGCAATTTGACTTTAGTGAAATCAAAGACAATTAATATAATCTAGGGACATTACTGAATAGAAATCATTTATCATCTAACAATTAAGCAATTTGTTTTTCACCTTGTACTAGCATAAGCTCATCCTTCCACCCTCATCTCTCTCGCCCCGCAGCATGTTCGGTTCGAACCTCACATTCTTGTAATTTGTTAATTCAGCTATTCTGCGCGCCGCGTGCGCTTTTACATTTTAAAGCAAAATTCAGTTCACGTTTCACCGCCGTCGTGTACTCATGTATCATCCCTAAAATTGTATCATTTTCGCGTAGTTTCCAGTCGCAATAAACTCAATTATTATCAATACCATCTTTCAATTATCTCAACTAAAGGCGGCCCAGACAGGATGCAAGCAGCTTATGTACTGAATGAAACCTGCTGGAGAATTATCTTTTTACAATAAAATATTATACATAAATTGTGTCAATTCTTTTTCCCTTACGGGGTAGACAGAGCCCCAGGTCTTTCGCATGTTGGTGGGCATTAGGTGGAAAATGGAATCAAAATAGTGATGGGTTGCTAGACGCATCGCCTACTCATATGATTTGTCAGATTTTCCCATGCCGATCGGCTTTTACGATCTGCGCGGGAACAGAAGCAGCTAGTACATTCTACGTTTCTATTTTCTCCCAAACCACATTATTAAGAAATATTATCTTTCATAATAATGTGTGAAACTTAAATCATAGACTTTAAATAAATATACCTACATTATGTAAATGAAACCTATTATAGGGCAGGGTCATTCTCAAGTGCCTGTCCGGTGGTTGCAGGTATAAGCGCGCCCGGCCTCCCGAGCTCTTGCTTTACTCTCGTTTACCCGATGCGTCTATTGGGCAGCAGCAACGGAAACTGCGCTCTCCACCCACCTGCTAAAAGTGGCGAGCATGGCAAGATCCTCTCATGGAACAAAGAATTCTAGGGAGAGGCCTTTGTCCAGCAGTGGACTTCTTACGACTGTAATGATGATGATGATGATGATACATCATTTGTAGTGAATGGAGACGTAGATGGAGACGGAGACGAACAACTGAATTTTTGATTTTCCGAAACAAACGTTGAAATTCCTTAATGACATGTTTTTCGCCTTATGCTCCTTGGTGTTTCAAAAGTTCACTTTTCCACCCAAAGAATTTTTATTTTTTTGTGGTCTATTTTCGAGCCGAAATCAATAATTCAAATAAGCCCAAATAGAATGAGTTTATCTTGTTTATATCAGGAGCTCCTTTGGCCATCTTCCAACTTTATTATCAGAACAGTACTATAACTCTTTAATGTTACGTCATCCAGTCATCAAACAAATAATTTCAACTTACATACCTAAGTGTTTTATTATCAGTAAACCACTCACACATACAGAGTAATAGGGCAAGCAAAATAAAAGCTTATTGAAAAATAATATCGACAGAAACTTTTATTCATTTTTATGTTATATAGCTAACTCGTATTATCATCAGTAGTGCTAAGCGTGCCAGTGGTCGTTGTTGTGGTTTTCATCCTCACCGGCAGTTTCTTAATAATTTGACATTTGTTTTCGCATTCCTCTTTAGTCTCGAACCTGTTGAAGTTACCACCACACCCGCCGTAGGTGAACTTGTAGCAAGAGCGAAAGTTCACGTCGTAGTAGTAACTAGAAACGAACAGTTTTTATTAATCATGTGATTTTACGTCGCTTGTAGCAGTAAGCTTTCTTTATTCAATAAGAAGCGCCGACCTATTTCTCCTAAAAGTATTCCTCGACAAGAACGGTAGTATTATCACGTTAATTTTATCAGTCAAAGGAAAGAGCTTGTGTGACACACCTAGAGTTTATGCTGTACAGACAAGATATTATAATATTCTTACTTAGTGATAAAAGCAAGACACCAGCCCGATTCAGCCTGCAAGTAGCAAACCGTTGGCAATCTCTTTTCATTCAGGCCAATGAAAGTTGCACCTAAAAATATCAAGATGATTAATTTATTTAAGAAGCGAAGGACATACGGTAGGTACCTGTCACGGAGCATAGGTACCTTTTATCCCGGAAAAATGTACTGTTCCCGAAGAATAGACATTATAGCCCGATTACACCTACCGAGTAGAGCGGCGAGACAGTGCCCTCGGCCTAGCACTCGGTGTGTATAAACACCTAAGCCGAGTGCTCGGCCGAGCGGTCGACCTAGCAAGTGGCAAGACAGTCACTCGGACCCTGTTCTACTTACTAGGCAAAGTACAAACGTGGGTCTCCTGCAACCTGCAACCCGTTCCTGAAAATACCAATGTTAGGTATTCCCTTGAACAGGTCTTGGCCGGAGGAGGAATTATTGCATTTTTAAAGAGAAATTTGTGGGTTTATTGGGATTGAAAATTTAGGTGGACTTCTACAGGGTTATTGCAAAAGTTCGGACAACTGCCATAATCAACATAACTGTAATTGGCAGGTGGAAGAAGATGAGCCCTTCAAACTAACCAACGATTATTCCTGGCAAAAGGGGCAACACCGATGCGTGCAAAGGGGTGTTGAGAGGTGTACTGCGCTCTGACTCGGATATGTGAGGTATCGTTAGATTTCTTATGATTTAACGTATGTTGCTAAATTTTTTTGGCAACGCAGTTGTGTTTTTATTAAAACACTGCTGATAATCCACGGATGCTAATGCTAGTATTGATATTCGCAATAACTCTGCACTAATCGAACAGAAAACAATAAAATCAAAAGAAACTCTTTTGATTTTATTGTTTTAATAAAATTTAAAATTTTTAACAATGTTACCTTTGCAGCGTCGCTCACAATCGTGGATCGATTCAAAATTGTTTTTGTTTCCATGACAGCCCGAGTAATTAAAGACATTACACTTATCCTCCTGTGCATCGTAGTAATACCTAAGAATAAGAAATGATTACTTATTATTTGCGTTTGAGACTCAGATTTATAAAGAAATTAGAAAATATTACACAGATAGGTGAGACAGATTTCAGAAATTTGAGATTATACAAATACTTACCTAGTTCAATAACAAAAATGAAAAGAGAATAAGAATATCTCTAAAAGAATAATATTTCTTGACACTTGGGTCTGATTCAGAGCGTCACGAGGTTTTTCCCTCGTACAGCAGGATTGTGGAACGGGCTCCCTCCCGAGGTTTTCCCTGTGTGCTACTACTTGGGGTCCTTCGTGTTTACAGGTATCTTAAGAGTCGGCAACGCATTAGCACCTCCTCTAGTGTTGCAGATGTCCATGGGCGACGGTGACCACTTTCCATTAGGTGGCTTGTTTGCCATCAAATATACATAAAAAAAGACGAATACAGATTTTTTTACATTCATTTTCTCTCTTTGTAAATAGGTGGCCTAATATGTTTTGTTTTTTGAAAATGTTATCAGTTCGATTTGGGTACTGAGGCAATGTGGTACCATACTTAATCGTAGAGTATGTCATTTTTATTTTCATTCTTCGTTTTTATTGATACAGTTTTTAACACATTTTAATAGTTTTATGCGTTATTCCTTATTTGATCCATCACACACTTTTAAATTTACTTATTTAACAATGAATTGAAAAAAGATTGTTTTTATTAAATTTCTTTATTATGGCCTTTTAACAAAGTGTCCGAATATGAAACGGAGCATACGACAAGCGTCATGCCACTTAGTAACCCTCAATCATAGCCGCAATACCTAATACGTAAAAGAAGGCAAAAATAAAGAAATTTCTCTTTATTCTACCATTTTACAGGAGAAAGAAACAATATGCAAATAACTCAAAAAGAAAATATACTACGTACTAAATCAAATACTTATTGCTTCAAAAAAATTGAAGTAACAACAATCAACCGCCAAATGCTTGATTAGTTTATGTAACATAATTATCGACTAAAAAGTAACTTGGAAAAAACTTTGGTACATTCTTTCTCTTCCCGTGTTCATTAGTGTGGTCACTGCAGATAAATAAACTTCTCAAACGCAAGCTAGTTAGATTAACACTAAATAATATTGTGTTAATTACCTTGTTAATTCTTCTTTACAAGTACCTTTTACTGGTTGGTAATGACAGTGAAGATTCCAAGCCCATATGTCGACCGCTGAAAATTATAAGTTTTTAGGTTATTGTTAGCACAGGTGAAAAAAAATACTACGTAGTGTTAGGCTAGGTTAGCCAATACCCAATGACGCACACGAACAGACATGAAATAATTGTTAGATATAAACTCAAAATCCAAAATTAAGATGTATGTTACTTCTTGAGACAAGGCAATTGAGCCAAAAAGTAATAAATAACTTCATAATAGGCACACAGTTAGTGCGTCGTTTAGCCGACCGTCAAACAACCGAACGATCGCCAAACCGAACACTACACCGTATACTACGCCAGTCCGACTCGCGCATTAGTACCTCCTTCTGTGCTACAATCCCCACGCACTTGTTACAATTTGTCTTGATGTGTTAATTGTTCCTATATATCACTTATTTCTGTATAATATAACTTTATTAATAAATTCCTATTTGTTATCCTTACCCTTATCCTTACTTCCTTACTAATATTATAAATGCGAAAGTGAGTTTGTTTGTTACGCTTTCACGCCGTAACTACTGAACCGATCATCATGAAATTTTGCATACAAGTTTTCTGGAGTACGGAGAAGGACATAGGCTACCTTTTATCCCGGGAAACTACTATTCCCAAGGGATCGGCATTGACGGGGGCGGAGCCGGGGGCGAAAGCTAGTTATAAATAAAAAGGTTTATTTTTGTGGCGTCGTCACAAACCTGAACCCTCCAAAAGTTAGGAAAAGATAATAGTAGACAACTGACAAGAAGACAGTGCGCAAGGGGAGTAAAAAATCTTTGTGAAGAGATTTGAGTGAGGGACGAGAGTGAAATAAAAAGGTACAGATTAACTTAATTTATGAAAGACACTGAGAGCAAAGATAAAGATTAAGTATTTGTCAAACATTTAAGATAAACTAAAATTGTAAGTTGACGTCGAATGGAGAAAATGCGCTGTGCAGTTTGTTGCCGCTTCGTCTGCACTCCGCTTTTGAAGCGGCATTAAACTTAGCCATAAGTAAATTACTGACGTCAACAATTCTCAGTTGAAAATATATGACAATTAATAAGTGTCCAAATGACCTATATTAAATAAACGTTTTTGAATTTTGAATTTGAAATATGTGTTACATAATGTGTTAAATAATATAAAAATAAGGAATCAACATGTTTACAGTTAAGGTGTACAAATATGGAATCAGATGAGCTACTGTTAGTACCACATAAAATAAACAATAAATAAATAATAATTAATTAAAAAAATAAGTCCATACAGGTACAATAAGCACTAAATAATATATAAATAGAGAAAAAAACCACAATATTTTATCAATAAAAAATGCATAATCATAGTAACACTTCTGGTTTAGGAATGATTTCAGTTTTTTTTCTTAAATAAATCTATAATTAATGTTTAGTTGAGCAAGTTAAGGAATGTACGAGTGGGATTCAGAAAAGGATGGGATGTCATTTATCATCATTTCAGCCGCAAGAAGTCTACTGGTGATCATAGACCTCTTCTAGGGATTTCCAAAATGACTGATTGGAAGGGGCCTGCATTTAGCGTTTCCCTGCGATCTTCGTTCATCTGACGGTACGTGGTCGCCATTCGAGAACCTTTCTGACAATCTGCTCTTCGCGCTATGTGCCCTGTCCACTGCTACTTCAAGGAGATAATCCTTTTAGCTATGTTGGTGAAATTCGTTTTTCTGCGGATCGCCTCATTTCTGATTCGGATTCGTACAGAAACACCAAGCATAGCCCTCTCTATAACTCTTTGAGCGACTTTGAGCGTTCTTATGGGGCCCATCGTGAGGAACCACATTTCGGGCCCGTAAGTCATCACTATGGTAACACACATTTGTCGAAGACTTTCGACTTTAAGTACTGAGGTATTTTGAACGACAAAACACTGCGGAGCATTCCGAACGCTGCCCAGCCGAGTCGGATTCGTCGAAAGACCTCATCCTTGAAGATAGAACTTCCAACCTGGTTCAATTGACCTATGTAGACATATTGGTATACAACTTCAAGGATGGAGATCCTTTCCATTCCAGGAGCTTAAAGGCATCATCCAAAGCAGCGGTGAACAGTTTCCGAGAAATGACATCTCCCTGTCTCACCCCTTTCTGCAGCGGAATTACCCTCGTACTCTAGTCCTATATTCGGACTGACATAGTGGCATTTCTGTTTTCATAGTGGCACTTTGACATCCCAATGGTCGATGCGGCACCATTGGAGAGACTGAAGCACGGCCAATGTTTCGTTCGTATCAAAGGCCTTCTCATAGCCGACAAACACTAATAATAGTGGCCGGTTATACTTTTTGGTCTTCTGTAAAACCTGCCACACGGTATGGATGTGGTTTACGGTATTGTAGCCAAGTCTGTTTGCGAGACGATTCGTGATCACCCTCGAAAACAGTTTATAGTCGGGGCTCCACATGGTGATCCACATGGTGGATCTATAGTTTTTCAGTAGGGAATTGTCGCCCTTTTTGAAGAACAGCTCTGGCGTTACGCCCTCGAACACAACGGAATGCACTTGGATGCATTTAGGGAAAAGCAGCTTGGGAGGCTGGGCGCGCGTACCCGATGCCATACCTGCAACCACCATACAAGCAGTTGTGGATGACACCCCTGACGGGTGTGTGGGGGGATGTGTGGATCAGGTCTTTTCCTTGCGATGCATAGTTGTTACGTTTTTGACCAAAGAGCTAAATAAAAACTTGTTAAAACATTATCTACGGAAACATTTATTCTAAGTTATACCATACGTTAGCTAACGCGTATCATCATCATTCATCATCATCACATCATCAGTAGTTCTAAGCGTGGTTCTCGTATTGTGGTTACTCGTATAATTGGTTGTGACCGCGTTCACGTCCGTGCTCCTTGGCTTTGGCATCGGCGGCAACGTTGGCCTGGTAATTCTACAGTGGTATTCGCATTCTTCTTTAGTCTCGAACCTGTTGAGGTTACCGCCACACCCGCCGTAGGTGAACTCGTGGCAAGAGCGAGAGTTCACGTCGTAGTAGTAACTAGAAAACCAACAGTTTTGATAAATCTTGTGATTTTACGTCGCTTGTAGCAGTAAGCTTATACTTCTTCATTTTAAAAAAGAAGCACCTACCCCATTTCTCCTGCCGATTTCCATCGGTACAAGTACGGTAAGTATGGTCCCGTTAATCTTATCGTTCATAGGAACGAGCTTGTATGACAAACCTACGAATATATATTCTGTTCTTACAAATTATTAACAATATACTTACTTAGTCATAAAAGCTAGGCACAAACCGGAGTCTGCCTGTAAGTAGCAAACCGTTGGCAATCTATTTTCATTCACGCCCATGAAGTTTGCACCTAAAATATTAAAATTTTTTGTTTATTTTAGAAGATTCAGCAGTAAACATAGTAACTTTGAGAGTCTATATGCAAATAACAAATTTACAAATGTAAATATTTATCTTACTTATTTATTTATTTTTTTTGGGCTATGTGAGCTTTCGCTACTTCACCGGGCGTTTGAGGCGAGGGCAGAGTGCCCTCAACCTTTATAGACAACATCACCAAAGGGCCCCCAGGAGGGACGGACCTCGGCTTTGGGCGTTGCCTGTGTGCGCAAGGCTTGGAGAGACAGCAAACTCTCATATTGCCTGATGGGCCGCGTATACGTGCATGCAAGCCTGAAGGGCCAATCTGAGAAACAATGACAAAAGCCTTTAGAGAGCAGCAACTCTCATCTTTTGCCTTATGGGCCGAAAGCTACGTTGCCAGAAGGGCCTATCCTGGGTGCAAGTCACCCGGGACCGCCGGGCGGTCACCAGTAATCGGAGCTAATCCTACTCTACGCACTCTATTCCGGTGGCGAGTGCGACGGGGTCGGATAGTAGGATTCCTCTGGCTATTCGGAGCCGAAGAGGGGTCGGGGCGGGCTTGTGCGATGTCAATAGGATCATCGGGATCGTCAAGTACGTTCCTAGGTCGTCTACGACGTAAGGTCGTATCGTGTAAGTTGGGGGAGTAGTTAGCAGCTTGTACTACTAACGGGTTGGGAACTTAAAACTATTTTTTCTTCTTAAAGAGGAAATGCAGCTAGCTTAATGGGTAACTCTCAGCCGGGAATATTTCGGGTGGTATTTTTGATAAGTTTATTATATTTTTTTATTGAGGTATTTTTTTTTATTATTATTATCTCTTTATATTATTTATTTCTTAGTTTTAGGTTTTTACAATATTTATATAAAAGTAAAATATAAAAATAAATTACAAAACATAAAAACATTATAAAAACCTAAACCTAGAGTGCCGTCAGCAGCGGGGCAGGGCTCAAGCTACCGGCAGTCAGGGCCCCAGAGAAAGAAACCTTCTGACTATTCGTGCCGTATCCAGGAGTACTGCCTTCTGTATCTGGCCCTTAATCCAACCATCTAGCGAGAGCCTCTTGAGATGTTGGTCGAGACTCTTTGCTATAAGACCGTTTGCAGACACGACTATCGGGACAATGACCGTCGAATCTACATCCCACATGGCAGTCACCTCGTGAGCCAAGTCAAGGTACTTGCTAAGCTTGTCCTTCTCGGCCTTCACGAGGTTATCGTCATGTGGAATGGTGATGTCAACGAGCACTGCTTGGCGTGTCGATCGATCTGTTAGCACGATGTCAGGCTTATTTGCGACAATAGTCCTGTCTGTGATAACAGATTGATCCCAATACAGCGTGGCACGACCATTTTCGAGAACTGGCGCTGGTGTGTACTTATAGTACGGCACCTCGGATTCCACAAGCTCATATCGAAGAGCAAGTTTCTGGTGGATAATTCTGGCTACAAGGTTATGCCTGAGCAAATACTTATTATTATTATTCTCTTTATTTATTTAATTTCTTAGTTCTAGGTTTTTATAAAACTTATATAAAAAGTAAAATATAAAAAAATATCATACAAAAAATACAACTTTTATAAAAACCTAATCCTAGAGGTCTGCCAGCAGCGGGGCAGGGCTCAAGCTACCGACAGTTAAGGCTACAGAGAGAGAAACCTCCTGACGATGCGCGCAGTGTCCAGGAGTACTGCCTTCTGTATCTGACCCTTGATCCAGCCATCTAGCGAGAGCCTCTTGAGGTGTTGATCGAGGCTCTTCGCTATAAGACCGTTCACTGAAACGACTATCGGGACAATGATCGTCGAATCCACATCCCACATAGCGGTCACCTCGTGGGCCAAGTCTAGGTACTTAGTAAGTTTGTCCTTCTCGGCCTTCACAAGGTTCTCGTCATGCGGGATGGTGATATCGATGAGCATTGCCTGGCGCGTCGATCGATCTGTTAGCACGATGTCAGGCTTATTGGCAACAATAGTCCTATCCGTGATTACAGATCGATCCCAATAGAGCGTGGCACGACCATTTTCGAGAACCGGCATTGGTGTGTACTTATAGTACGGCACCTCGGAATCCACAAGCTCATAACGAAGAGCAAGTTGCTGGTGGATAATTCTGGCTACAAGGTTATGTCTGTGCAAGTACTCTCCGTTAGCCAGATGAGAACAACCGGAGATAATATGCCTGAGTGATTCGCCAGGACGGCGGCATGCTCGACAAATGTCGACCGTACCGTCCTTCAGGATATATCTCCGATAGTTGTTCGTCATCATGACTTCGTCTGCAATTGCACAAGCAAAACCCTCGGTTTCTCCAAAGAGGTCACCAAATTATTATTATTATTATTAAGTCTCTTAAACTGTTTTTAATAAATAAATATTTTTATACCATATTCTTTTCTACTTCTATTGAGTCTAAAAATGGCTATACATGCACATTAAATATGTTTCGACCAGTGCTTTGCTACCGTGATTGCCCGTTCGTTTGCCTTATTCAAATCATGTTGAGAGCAAGAAATCGGGCTTTCTAGGCACACCAAGGAGATGACCTACAGATTGTATAGCAATTAGCAACACAGTCGCACTCGCTAATTAATAATAAATAAATAATAAATATTTACGGACAAATCACACAGATTGAGCTAGCCCCAAAGTAAGTTCGAGACTTGTGTTATGGGATACTAACTCAACGATACTATATTTTATAACAAATACATATATAGATACACATCCAAGACCCAGGCCAATCTGAAAAAGATCATTTTCCATCTTGACCTGGCCGGGAATCGAACCCGGTCACTCCGTGTCGCAGGCTGGCGTGTTGACCGCTGCGCCACGGAGCTAGTCGAATTTTCTTCTATTAGTAACTACGACACTTAACTACAAGGAAAAGGTACACAGAAAATAAAGGAAAATGAGAGAGTCAATGTACAAAATTCATAAAAACTAAAACGTGATGATGATGACTAGCTCCGTGGCGCAGCGGTCAACACGCCTGCCTGCGACACGGAGTGACCGGGTTCGATCCCCGGCCAGGTCAAGATGGAAAATGATCTTTTTCAGATTGGCCTGGGTCTTGGATGTGTATCTATATATGTATTTGTTATAAAATATAGTATCGTTGAGTTAGTATCCCATAACACAAGTCTCGAACTTACTTTGGGGCTAGCTCAATCTGTGTGATTTGTCCGTATATATTATATAAATTATAAAAAGAATAAATCTACTGAAACAAATTATTTCAACATTTACATGTAATGTTTACCACCAAGACGAGTACATATTGCTTGCACTGTTAAAAAGTTATCAGATCTACTGGAGAGCCAAGCTGCTCTTCTACACTCTACACGCTCCAACTCTCATCAAAGTGTCTAGCGATCTGCGTGAATCCTACTCTTAATTTCTTTCTACAAACCCTACCTCCACTTGGTTCAAAATACTTGTCCATTTTATTTTATATATTTCGAGTAAGATTAATAAAAGGAAGCGTTCTCAATAAATCTAGTTTAAACCATTCATTTTTCGTCTATATACGTATCCATTATAAAATGTATCATTGATTTAGTAGCCCACGATAAAGTTCACAACTTAGTGTGTGGCTAGCTCCATCTATGTAATTTGTCCCTATATACATATATTTATTTATCGTAGCAATTTCGTAGACCTCATACAGCTTTACGATGCTACAGCGCTATGGCGCTACAGTGCTACGGGCTACGACACTATTGTACACTGATTTTGTGTCCGTAAATTTTATTGTCACTACTTCGATGGTAGATGCACAGTATCATACAAAATGAAGCCTTAATAATGTCCCCGAGTCAAAACATCACAAAAACGGTACATACTGAAAGTATAACTCCATCTTTTTTTACTTTTGATGCGTAGTTTTTGCATCTTTTCACTGTACCCATGACGAACATGGTGAGACGTGTGAGTGCTAGCACGGTTTATTCAAACTGTGGACAAAACAGCTCTGAAATTCGATTAGTGCGCTGTTTTCGAGCGCGAATCGTGTATCTCCCATTATATTTGATCGAAGCTCGTTACCTAGAACCAGGGTTGTTGCTGATGCAGGTTTCTTACTGTATCAGCAGATACTGATGTTAATTTAATAGAATAAAATATTTATCGATTACTTTTTTGTAATTGTTATACACTACGTGAACACAACAATTTACTATCGTACAACCAATTGAAGTTGATAAAACAATGAATTAAGGGCAGTTATGTTTTATTAGTAAAATTATATATTTATTTCACCATAACGTCTAACTCTCTAACCAGATTTTGATGTGTACCATATCATTACAACCCTTGACTTTATAGTATTTGGCTATATCGTTTTGTTGTTTTTCTTATGGAGCGTATGATTTGTCAGCATTAAAATCTGTATAAATTGTTGCTGATGCTGACACTGCTGACAATCAATAAATCGTTTATTTGCATGAATTCAATAAATTAAAGCAATCCTCGGATCCTGATATAACCCGGATATAATAACCCGGAAGGAAGAAAATAATAAAATCTAAAGATAGGTACTCTTTTAATCAGTATCTGTTCGAGAACAATGTTAATTACCTTTGCAACGTCGTTCACAATCGAGGATGGTTTCGAAATTGTTTTTGTTTCCAAGACAGCCCGAGTACTCAAATTCATTACACGTATCCATCTGTGAATCGTAGAAATACCTACAAAATAAGACATTTTTGAAATTCATTCAAGAATTCTGAAATACCTATTATGATTTAAGATAAACAATATCTAAAGAAAACCCTGTCCGATTCTTGAAGGGGTGATTCAGCCCGTCGATATGAACAACTTTTCCTATAAGACCAATGCTGGGAACTTAAAAAAAATCGACATTTCTAAACAAAAATGTTCAGCCCGGTCATCAAAAAAATTTGAGATCCCAGCATTGGACATGTCATGAGGCATAGGAAAAGTTGTTCATATCATAAGAGCTAAATCACCCATACCAAGATCGAACAGGGTTTTCTTTGCATATTGTAAAAAAAATCTTTCTTCGTGTCTGTGACAAAGACAGATTTCATAAATTCGAGTTTACACAAATACTTATAGGAATAACAAAAATAAAATAATGACTTTCTAGAAGAGATACAGAGGATGTTCTCTCTTTGTAAATAGGTGTCCTACTTTGAATGAAACAAACTTTTTTTATAATATGAAATCAAAGTGTTATCAATGTGGTACTATACTTATATGTAGGATAAATGTCATTAATATTTTAATACCTCGTTTATATTGGCACAGTATTAACACATTTGAAGTGTCAAATCCGTTAAATATAGTTCGTCACACACATTTAAATGTATACAATAGTTTTCTATACATTGTATTTTCTTAGTTCGATTTTCAAAAAAGAAACCGAATGAGAAACGCGGCATAAAACATGCGGCATCCCACGCAGTAAAACACACCGTAAAATACCTAATACGCAAAAGTAGAAAGAAAGAAAGAAAATTTACTGTACCATTAAATTAAATACTATATCTATAGATTTATTTCTTTAAATGAGTAGCTTTAAATAACAACAAACAACTGCAAACTGCATGTTGAATTTATATACATTTTATTTTTTAACAAAAATTGACTTGAAATTAAGTGTGCTCACTGCAGTTACATTAACTTAATCAAACTAAGCCAGTTACATTAACACATAATAGTAATATGTGTAATTATTACCTTGTTAATACTTCTTTACAAGAACCTTTCATGGGTTGCAAATGACAGTAGAGATCCCAAGCCCATACGTCGACCGCTGAAAATTATAAGTCACATAAAAGTACTTAGTGTTAGCACAGAAGAAAAAATACTACGTATTGGTTAGCTAGGCTAATAGCACAATAATGCACACGAAAAGACAAGAAATAGCTTGGTAGGTTTACCCAAATTCTTAAATTGAGATATACGATACGAGTATGCTACTTCTGAAATATGGCAATTGAGCCAAAAAGTAATTCATAACTTAGAAATAGGTACAGTCGGAACATATAAAACTGACCTTTCTAACAACCGATTTCAAATTGGGCCACATTTTACTGCACATTACTGTATATAGTAGAGCGTCCTTTAGCTGAACATCGATCAACCGAACTAAGCAAAAGAAGACGGAAAAAAGGACGCAGCAAAACCTAGACGGGTAAACATTAAGAAGAAGAGGACGGGAAGAGGGTCATCGTGTTCTGCCGTCCCAAAGCATCGCTCGTACCAGGTAAGTAACAGTACAATGCACCTGGTGGGGTCAAGCGATGGGGACAATTCCAGTAAAAATAATTTGTATCTTTTTCGGGCCCTATAACCGAAAGGTAAGCAGGCCCATGGGATGGATATAAGAAAAGGGACTAGCGCCCTGGGAATGTGAATCGTGATAATATGTATGTTTTTTCACTTGAAAACATATATATGTGCAATAAATGTATTAATTGGAATATCAAAAAAGAACGGTTTTCTGAATAACCAAGTCCCCTGCAATTAGGACTACTGACTTTATACTGTAATTGGAAATAAAACACTCGCGTACGTTTACCTTTTCTTCGCGTGTCGACTTTTTTCCATCTGAAAAGATCTAAAGGCGTATCCGTGGTATTTTCACCATCATTGTTATTGAACGTAGTAGGTATGTGCAATGTTGGTTTAGGATACTCGGTATAATCACGGGGAGTGGTGGTACTTAACGTGGCATCATCACATCGAACACGAAAAACAACTATGAACATCCACAAAAATCTCATTTCGGAAGTAGCAGGTGACGTAAAATATCAAGCAAATATTTGCGACCGTTCTATTGACCATAACAACGATAAAAACAAAGGTGGACAAAATTTATAACCCAATAAAAAATATTATCACGCGCAAATACGTCCGGCCGAAATTGTGCTCGCCAAAAAATCGATTTAGCGTGCATAAATCCGGATAAGCGCTACATTTATTTACTCGGAAAGACGGACTCGAAATGCTTGATAAATGCAATTTTGTTTAAAGGTAAATGTAGAGACGATGTTACCAAGCTGGAACAGATTTTTGAGTTTTGCTTGCAATCAAACGTTAAAATAAAAAATCATAACATTTAAATTAATTACTTATCAGAATACGATAAAGAAAAACGCTTATGTTTTAACTTTACTACCTATATTATTTTGAAATTATAAAATAAAATGATCGAGTTTGTCAATTCCGCGCCTAGGCCTAACGGAGCGCGAAATTATAAGCTATTAAAATGATATGATATAATGTGATACTTTTTTTTAAGTTTATTCTATGGTTCATAGAAATTCACGATATTATACTGAGCACGGTTTTATCAAACCTCGACACGATATTATTCAACCAGTCTGAAATACCGTGCTTTTCCGTTTTTTTTATAAATCATTTTTTGCCATGCTGTATAAGTAGCTAAATAAATTTTCTAATGTTTAAACGCATTTTTGAAACCTGGTATAATATCCAAAACCACAAAAAAAAATAGAAAAAAAAAAATAAGTAAAAAAACTGTGCTGATTGTAATATTGTTTTGTTAGGGGACCTAAGCGGTATACGTATTATATAATGGTCTAAGAAGCAATCCTACATCTTATCCTCAAAAAACACTATGTAGACCTACTTATGTAGGTAAAAATAAATGTGACGTGAGTTGTTTATTTTATCAGGAGACGATAAGAATAAATTACCCAGTTTGTAAGAACACAACGATTTCAGGTGCTAATATTTTCTTTTTTTTTTATACATTTTAGAACGTGTTTTTAGTAGTCGGGTTATAGGTAGTTTAAGTTTTTTTTTTTGCAAACTATGTCGCGACTCGACTGAGTCAAAAAAAGTTAAAAGTCAAAAGTCAAAGATTTTTATTCAAAATTGGATACATGTATCTCTTTTTGAACGTCATATTTTTATTTCTTATATTTGTTTAATTTATGCAAAATCGAAATACTACTAGCGTTTCGCAACGACCACTGGTGAGAAGAATACGCCGAAAGAAAGTCAGTCCAGACTTGGTCCCTATGTGCCTGAAGGGCTCCGATTACATTGTTTACATATATTATATCATCAAATAAATTTATATTAATTGCCAAGCATTTTTATCAATTATATAATCAGCAATGCAATAATATGCTTTTTTTACTAATTGGTATTTTACAGTCGCTTTAAACTTAAGTATAGGCAGACCTAATATTTCTGCAGGAATTTTATTATAGAAGCGTACTCCTAGACCCAGAAATGAATGCATAGTTTTCTGCAATCGCAAAACTGGTGTAGCTAATTTATTTTTATTTCTCGTATTTCGATCATGAATATCACTATTTTTCTTATATAAATCAAGATTATGGCGCACAAACATAATATTCGCAAATATATACTGAGAAGGTAATGTTAAAATATTTATATCTTTAAACAATTCTCTAAGAGATTCTCTAGCACCAAGGTTATATATAGATCTGATAGCGCGTTTCTGCAGAACAAATATGGTGTTTACTTCTGCAGCGTTACCCCATAGTAAAATTCCGTAAGACATAACACTATGAAAGTAACTGAAATATACTAAACGCGCAGTATCAACATCGGTCAGTTGTCTAATTCTCCTAACAGCATAAGCTGCAGAACTAAGTTTACCCGCTAACGTAGTAACATGGGCACCCCATTGAAGCCCGGCATCAAGAGTTATTCCAAGAAATGTTGTTTTATCTGTTAAATCTAGTGGTTCATTATCCATTATTATACGTGTAGGAATAATTTTTTTAACATTTGGTAAGCAAAATTTAATACATTTCGTTTTCTTAGCATTTAATAACAGATTGTTCGCTGTAAACCAATCCAACACCTGAGCTAAAGTACTATTAACCACGTCAAAAGAATCAGTTTGTCTATCAATTTTGAAGACAAGAGAGGTATCATCGGCAAATAGTACAGCCTTACATGTATTCACACAGTAAGGTAGGTCATTGATGTAAATGAGGAATAACAGAGGCCCTAGTATAGAGCCCTGGGGTACGCCCATCTTAACCGATGATCCGGAGGATTGAACCCTATCTAAACTAACTTTTTGAGTTCGCCTACTTAAATAAGATTCAATTAAATCGCGAGATTTCTCTTTTATTCCATAGTGCTTAAGCTTCGAGAGAAGGGTATTGTGGTCTACGCAATCAAAGGCTTTGGAAAGATCACAAAAAATACCAATAGCATTTTGTTTTTCCTCCCAAGCATCATATATGTATTTCTGAGATCGAAGGCATACACTTCTTTTCTAGTGTATCAGGAAGAGGGATCTAGCAATCCGCTGTTTTGAGGGTCTTCCTCTTTTGAGGGTTTACGTCTATGCTCGATAAGTTTGGATTTAATACTTTGTTTTTCTTACTTCTTTACTTACCTTTGCGTATATATGCCGCTATATAGTTTTGGGGCATATGCCCCTTGATAAACCCCGTCTAAATAAACACGATTTCACAGCCTGAAGCTGCATAACAAGAGTAAACAGCGTCCAAAACGTGTATAATGGATGGAAAACGCAATGGCGTGATAATTTCGGTTATCGCACAATGCATCGTTTGATAGTGGAGCAGATGTTTGCTGATCTAATGGCATTTTCAATTTGCATACAAATTCCAGCTTGCATTGCCGAGTTGGGAGGGGGTGAATGCCGGAACTTTCATTGCAAAGAAGCGAGCATATAGCGACGGAGCTCCGTAACAAAATGTTAGTAAGGGGCCGTAAATATAATGACTAGGTCCCAAAACATACTGTATAAAACAGAACAACTCACGTATATAGTAGAACTACATATTTTTTCCACACAATAATGGTAGTTTAAAAACAGCACTACTATCACATGCTCTTGTTATATTACTTACCTATCTATATGAGCTTCTGAAGAATTTATAGCGCCAATCGCCCACTTCTTATATAGTCACAAAGGTCCAAATGCCTACCTACCAACGTTGTGGAAGTCTCTAGGTACTCAAGCCACAAGGAAGCCTACTACCTACAAACATTGCGTTGCGGTAAGCATACCCACAATTAAAAAAACAACGGTATTACTTCACACCAGTCATGTCTGTATCACTCACGTGGAAGACAGAGCTTAGAGTCCGTATAAAATTGCAAATAGTACGAGTATGGCCGATGTTTTCTCACAGATTTTGCTACATTACCTCGAACAGCTTTTACGATCTACACTAATTTTCTTCAGACCGGTCTTTCCTTGTTTACCTTAAGTGTTCCAATACCAAATTAGTGCGGAAGCTTATGGAATAATTTCGACTGCGGTCTTCCTCTAGTAACAAGTGGTAGCATATCCCAGTCCCAGACAGACAAGCTTAATTAACCATAGTGAAGTCGTTGTGTATTAGGTATCTTCATACAATTACACCGGCAAGCAAGAGCCTAGCTCCTAAATGATAGAAAGAGAGAGAGGGAAGAGAGCAGTGGAGTAACTAGAGAGAGAGACAGAGCTGTCAAAATGCCATGAGTCTCCAACGTGGATACCTGTCTCATTCAGGTCAGGGGTGTCATCCTCAACTGCCTGTCCGGTGTTTACAGATATGGCATTAGGAATGCGTGCCCGCGAGGTCTCGCGAGCTGCTAGATATTTCATCATCATCATCAGGTCCTTTTTAGTCTCCACTACAGGAGCACGACCCTCTCTGTACTACTAGGGCCATACTTGGCCAGAGCAGCCAGAGGACTTGGCCTACACTCTCCACGCCGGCCAGACGGGTTGGAGAGGTGTCTTAGATGTTTATAAGCTTTGTTTAGCTTGTATTTCCTAAGTCGCCTTCTACGACATCCACGGGAAGACTTGGAGTGGTCCTATTCTACTCTGCCGGATACCACACGGCTATATACTTGCTTTTCCCCAATTTATCTGAGTGAGTAGTATCCCAATGGCTTCATTCCGTTCTTAAATCCATACAATTCCTATCCTTACCTAGCTTAAAAATACTTCCGATGGGCAGCAGCATCACAAGCACAAAAATCCAAAGAAACTGCGCTCGCTTTATCCGTCTGCCAAGCGTACTTTGATGAGTATGAAAATATCCTCCCATGGAGCGTAGAATCTTTGGGAGAGGATCTTTTATTTGTTCAGCAGACTTCATACGACTGAAATGATGATGAAAAACTAGAGATGTACAAAGACGGACTTATCCCTAGGCGTTACTTCTTTACGTTAAGTAGTTTATGGTGGTCCGGTACTCGAATGCCCCAATGTCCGAATCGGATTGAGCGCTAACGACGCGCCATTCTGCCGAGCCGCAGCATTCTCGCCTCGTGTCCTGCCCGCACTGATAAACTGCTTATGGACTAACTTCCGACTTTCTACTAACCTACTTAACTATATAACGATAGCATACCAATCATCAACTGTAGTAATCATTGTGTGTAGTTATACCCACGCAAAGACACCGTAAAGAGTTAGCCAGATAGTATGGGTACCTACCACTGTCACAACGATGTTTATAGGTACGTAACTGCCTCCGTGGTCCAATGGTTAAGGTATTTGCCTGTAGACCCGGGGATCGTGGGTTCGATTCCCACGGAAAGCATACTTTGTTAAGTTGTTTCCAGTTTGCTTAGGACATTGCAGGCTTGACTCACCTGATTGTCTGTTATTGATTCCGTGCTTCGGAAGGCGCGTTAAGCCGTTGGTCCCGGCTGCCATCTGGTAGTCGTTAAAGGAATCACGTAAGAGGCCGAGGGCGGTTCCGAAGAACTCTGGACACCAGGGTGTGCATGGTCGATTGACCGTGACACCTACTCTAAATGATGATGATGATGATGGTACGACAAAAGCGAACCTGGCAACATGATCAGCCGGCCTATTTGCTTACTCCACTACTTACATGTATGTTTTGAAATACATTACGACTTTCGAATGATCGTCAATTTTTATTTAAGGTATTTATGATGTATTTTGAAGTAACTATCAAAACGTTGTATACTAAGTTAGCAAGCCGTCAAGGACTGCGTGTAAAAACGTGCTATTTTTGAGCGCACTAATACGTAGGTGTGCGCGTTTTTCTTTTTTTTTTTATTCAAAGATAAATTGAAGCCACTGATAGGCCAAGGATTCTAACAAATCCTCACACATCCATCATTTAGATGTTATAGCGGAATAAACTCACATTTAGGTATACTTAATACATGCATGAACGCTGAAAACGTCTAGGTATCCTGATGCTTTCTATCAGGTGTGCCGTATGCCTGTTTGCCTACTTAGTGGTTAAAGTACTCCTTTTTTGGATTGTCGTGTAAAATAAGTACCTACAGTACTACCTATTTAGTAGTACCTATTTAGCAAAGGAGAATGGAACGGTTCCATACATTCATGGGTCCAAGTATAATACAAATCAAAGTTGTTTTATTTGAAAAGAAAGAAAGAAATAGTAAAATTGAGCAATCCAGAAATCAATACATTATTTAATTTTATTGTTGCTCGGTTTTCATATATTTTTACGATTCCTTAATTCTCAAAATGAATCAAGTTCACTTTTTATCGATTATTTAGTATTATAACGTATTGCAAGGTTTCTATATGGTAAAATGGTACAATATTTTTGTAAGTTTCATTAGAAAAATATGACTGATTATTAGTACACCTCTTATTTTAATTTTTGGGCCCACGAATTCCCATCTCCTTCAAGTAAATCCATGCATAAATAGGTACACGCAAACAAGGCATTCTAATTTTATTTCAAAGTCGTCGGAAGCCAATCGTCTGTGCTATAACCATAATGACAATTAATTATCATTGGAGTCGCCGCCGGATCCCGTAATCCCGCACCGGAGACGAGACGAGATGAAAAACTATAGCAATTAATCCCCGGCTCAGGATTGTACATTTTAAAAAGCTTTGTGGAGAGAGCTGTTGGTAATTACGTTTCGTCCTGGCTGAGGACGCCAGTTATTGGCTTGGATTTGTATTAAATTTTATAGGTAAGTACCTAAGTATATACGACTAATACATAAGAAATAACATGTACCTACATGTTATTTATTATGCAACTATACGGCAACGTTTGCCGTCAAATATATCTACATTCAAAAAACGTGGATTTATCTTCTAGGCCAGCCCTCTGGATACACATTCTTCTTGGATGTCTCATTTATCATTCTTGGGTATTGTGTGACTACATGCATAGGCTGCTCGAATGGCGATACAGACATTCATACAATAACGTCTTTATCTCATGCCTTAAGACCCAAAGGACACATTTGAGGTTGTAGTAACTTAAACAAACCTAAATAAATCTTTTATACAGGACAGTTCATATCATATAGTGTATGTTACGATCATGAAGGTGTGCGAAATAACAGGTACTTACAACTTGTACTACGCATTCGCTTCGAGTTGGCCGGATATTATTTTACAGAATCATTTTTTGTCATTCTAAGTATAAAAAATAAGTAGGTAATAAAAGAAGTGATAAATGAGTAGAGAGTTTTGCGCGGAAGCAGGGCGGGAGGTAAAGGTAAACTTGAGGCAAACTTAGTTCTAGTTCCAGCTTTATAAATACGGGGTCTAGCAAAGTAGTCCGAAATCATGAAAATCTGTCCAAAAGTGATATTAATTCCAAAACAAAACTGTTACCGAGACACATTTGCATTTATATCCAAAAATAATGTCACGGGAATGAAGTCCCAAAAAACAGGAGGAAATGCCCTCGGGCCGCGTAAAAAATTCAATCATTTCGAAAGCCCCGCAAAGATTTGTAGGACAGCGCGGATTTAAATGAAATTACGCCATTGTTTCCGGCGCGACGCTGCTCGGCACTGATATTAAACTACCTACATATGTATAGTAACTAGATAAGCATTCAAAACCGCCTACATGCATTTCATTGACTTTGGGCATTTCGCTTTTGTAACTCAAATTGTGTTTTATTTATCAAAGTAAATACCAGACATGAAAAAAGGTTAGGTTAAGGTTAGGTTAGTGTACAGTCGGCCAAGCAGATACCTGACCCCCTGACTTTTAAAACGTAAATTCACACTTTGCTGTAAAGCGCCACCTACCGTGATTTTTGGCAAGTAGACAGACAACTGCTAGTATAAACTTGTTTCTGATAACCTGCTCAGTTGCAAATTTTGTATTTCTAATAATCTCAGCTAATAATTCAAGTAATCATCAATGGTAAGAACAAGAAAGAATCAAAAACAATCCTACGTAAAGTTCGATTCGAACCATGGACCTACGACTTAAGAAGCTAGCGCTCATCTCAATACGCCAACCGACGATATGACATCTCGGGCGAAATTGGCTATCTATTTCTACTGCTATGACATCATTGTCACCAACTGCAACGCATTGCTTTAACAAATAAATTGAGGGTAATCTATCAGATTTATTTATACCTGATACCAACTAATCAAAAATATTGTTCACTCGCGTCACAATTACATTCAAGATACTGCGATTACTGTGTAGTGATCCAAAACCCCACCAGTTATTAGGCATCCCGTTTCATCTCATATAGCAGATTTTGTGAAAGCTAATAGTGTATTGTGAAGACAACCACAGTATTAAAAGTATCTATATCTAGAGAGTTAGGTATCGCGGTAAGTAGAAATTATAAGTATTTAATATACTTACTTAATTGTCACACTTTTTTTTGTTCCGTAAAACATAGGGTTTGTGATAAATGTCTAAGATAAATATATCTCTTACAGAGAAACACCGTCCGTTTGTGGATTCGGAGATTTAAGAAGACTCGATCAACTGGCGTAACATATATTTCAATTGAAACAGTGAGGAAAGATTCAACAAGAACGAGATCGTATTTTATTCCGATGAAAAAGGTTTTAAGTCTGATGATGATGGCAGAAAAATATTGCGGAGAAGACATGGCCAGCGTATAGCCATCAAAATAATTTGCCTTTGAGAACAGTGGCAGGATAACATTAGGTAAAAATATTCATTAAATAGTTAAGTAAAATAATAATAATATTTAATACCTAGTGTATTACGCAGTGTAGATTATTAGGTAACTGATCGTATTATTGTTTTGCAGGTTATTGGGGACAGATGTCTTCAATGGGCCCAGGGGAGCTGGTAGAATTCGGCGGCCGGATGAATAAAGAAAAATACTTGGAAATTTTATGAGATGTGGTGATTCCAACAGTGTGCAATGTAGAATATATTTTATTTAAGACAATTGTTCTGTGACCTAACTGTTATTGAGTGACCAATTAAAATCCCAGATTGTAGGGTCAAATAGTGCTTAACTGGGACACGAGACACGAGTAAAGTTTGAACTTAAATCAATTTAGACAAAGAGGTTATACTAAATTAATAAATATGCGCATAAGTGATATGTGATTTGATCTAACATGGTAAGTGAAATGACAAATAGACTTGAACAAAAGCTTCAAAATGGGGGTCACCCTCTCCCATATTAAAAGTCATTTAATGCCATAGGTTTACATATTCATTCTTATACTATTATCGAAGCAAAGTTATTCACATAGCACTATTTGACCCTAGACATTTAAAAAAATATAATACTATGATTAAAAAAAAGTTGAGAGATGTAAATTGTTACTTATTAAGTAACATGTTGGTTCTCTCTACAGAAGATTAATCATAGTTTGAATTAAGTAGGCAGGTATTTATTTCACTGTTAAATTTTTTTGATGTAATAAAGTAATTAAAAATTTAAAATGCTTTTTATTAACAGTAATTAGCTCGGTAACATTATGTTAAGAAAACCAAAATTACACCAACATCACAATACGAAGTTGGTGATATTTGTAAAAAATAAAATGCTTTGGAGGATTTGAACCTGTCCCCTCATAAACACACTAACTATTAAACCATAGTGCCTACCACTTGCGCCACATTTAACTATTAAAGTATCTTTGAAATAAGCGTATCGTATGCTAGGGCTTGTTTTATTTATCAAAAATCGAATAGATGGCATTAGTCATCAAGGATTTCTGATTTCTGCTTATTAACCTTATTTGTTCATTCACAATTCAATAGATGGCACTAGTCGCAAAGGATATTACACTTGTATATTTTTATCTTTGGGTTTAAACCACGGATGGTTCTTTAGTTTGCGAAAAATGGCGCTGTTGTAGGGGGGTCAGATATCTCCTTGGCTGACTGTACATCTGTGGTTATAATATTAACAAGTTGGTCTCAGGAGTAGTTAGAGCTGACACGTGTCAGCTCTAACTACTCCCCAACCAACCACGTGGGCAGTGATACGAATGAGGCGAACATATTTATCGAAACTTTATGATGATAATAATAAGAAGCGCAGTTATACCTACTTACGCAACAGACGAGAGCGCTTTACATCATGAAGCTATAGTATACCTAAAAAGGCTTAAAAGGCTCGCAAATTCGAAGTTAAGACGCGTAGTGTATATATTCTTTGGTTTAAATATAGTTGCTGCGCGCATTTCGATCACTGCAAAATTATGGTGTGATGACATCTGATCATAAAGCTGGTACCGCTTTGGTAAGCACCCTGACCCCCATATATACAAATATTTGGAGGTCAGTGAGCAGCACCGATTTGCGCAACAAATTGAAATAGGTTCTACAATATCCTCTATTTCAAAGTTTACCCTGGTTACTGTCACTCTTCGAAAAATAGAATGGTAGTTGTAGACTGTAGACTGCCATCTAACGACGACAACCGAGACAAAGTTTTCAACTTTTCACGCTTCATAACTAACTGCTATACGCTTCCTAACCGAATGTAACAAATTGGATATTTATGATCACTAATATAAAATTTAATATAAGATAGTGTTTGGGGACTATAATATATGGATAGGACATATGGAGTAATGTTTTTTCCGTTTTTTTCCAAAATTACAATGACCACATTTTTTTTATTCAGGCCACATTTACAGCATATTGGGCACGTACTAATTATTCGTTCTACTCATATTACTCTACGAGATATTTTCCTGCTGGGGTTACGCACACGAGCACGACAGAGCCCAAGTCCTCAAAACCTAAAAGCCACACATGTTGGTCGGCGTTAGTTGGCAAACGGAATCAAAATAGTAATGGGTTGCTAGCCGCATCGCGTATTAACATGATTCGTTAGATTTTTGCCCATTCCTTCGATCGGCTTTTACGATCTGCACGGGAAGAGAAGCAGCTGGTACATTCTACGTCTTTTCTCTCGGACCAGCATGGAATCGTGGAAATATCGAAATAAGTTTCTTACAATATTTTTTTCTTTCAGCATACCCAGTAAAGGGCTCCGGCCACATCATAGGTCTCTACAGCAAGACAACTTGCCGTACACCGGTGCGGCACTATGCTGGCCGACGACACGTTACTTTCGCCGTTGAACGTCACGTCAACGTGTTGGCCAACGGCGACAGCCGTGTCGTAAAAAAGTCAGTTATCTGCTTTATCGAATAATGAGTATTCTAGTGACTAAATGTGTCTGCCTCCACATGTGGCCAGGCTCTTACCCTATGCTTTATTGGGCGACACGTTATCGTGACGTTAACGGCGACCTTTAGTTATTGTTCTGAGACGGCGACAATAACGTGTTTGTCATCCAGCAAGGTGCCGGCCAACGGCGATAAAGCCGTGCCGTTGACATATGGCAAGGCTGTTACCCTCTGCTTTTACCAAAGATTTAAAAAAAAATTGCGTCTCTTTTACCCACCCTTTCATTACTTACCAATTGAATCAAACTGCATTCGAAATAGTGATTAAATCTGGTCAAGAGATTAAATCCATAAACGTCATATTTCGGAATTGGATTCCGAAAAGATATGTCGTTTATGGATTTTAATCTGCATCCCTAATGTATCGGGCATTCCCGTGATTGATCCGATGGTCCATTTAATCTCGATCGGCCAGCGGCGAGCATTGCGTCATAAAACATACAGTACAGAGAACGCTACAGCTACTCAGCCGTAACTACCAAAAAAGATAAGCGCTTATACTCATAAGCGCTTATCTTTTTTGGTCTGTAGCACAAAATTACATACCATTCCGATTCAAAGTATTGTAAAGTAGAAGTGCGTTTGTTTGTCTTCAACAAGGAATACCAAGATTTTCGTTGAGTCAGTCTCATATCAAGGTCGTGTTTGAGCCAAACACCGCTACACAAAGAGATTCTGTTAAATTATGCTGATATAACGCGACTCGCGCGACAACTCTTAATAATTGCGCTGGTTTAGCTTGGCTCTTTTAAGGTGCTTTAGCATGATATTGCACAAGTGCCAAAGCCTTTGTCGAGTTACTTCAGTCCTCGTCTTGTCAACAGTCCAGGGTGCGCCGGAGAATCACGATTGATCTCTATGTCACATGAAGAAGACTACTGCAAACTGTAAGGCCCGCTGTGGCATTCTAGATTGTCCTAGATGCAATGCACCCGTATTCTCTAGGAAATTATGTCACAAACAGACGGTCTTGAGAGGAGTGGGAGCTTGCAAGTTACAAGACAAGATAGTTTAATCGGTGGGTTTCTACGCTTCTCCAAAACTAAATTTTTTTTATCGAACAATATTTACAGATTCAGCAAATGACGGCTTCTTATAATTAAAGAGCTAAGCTCTTGTCTGTGGAGTAAACAATGACCTCCATTCATCCCTATTTAAAGTTAATCTTTTTTTACTTCCACGAAGTCTTTTTTACTTGTTCCATAAAACTATCCCTAGGTCGTCCCCGTCCTCTCCTTCCTCACCTTCAATCAGAAGACGGCAACATACATAATTTTGTCTTAGTCACGATAGAAATTAAGGTTTGATTGGCACTACCGAGCTACACACTTATCGTAGCTGTAATATTATGTGTCTCATTTCTGTACCCTATGTATTTATGTCTGTGCGCGCCGCCCGTTTTTATAACTCCAATAAATACAGTTTGATACGTTTTCATTCACATAGGATTAAAAAGTCAAAGCTTTGTAGCAATTTGTATTGGCTGCGATAGCACATCTGTTATTTTAAATCGTCTTTCCGAATCGTATGTTATGCAATATGTTTTTTTCTTTTATTTATGGCTACGCGTGAAGCGTGACGTATGTGACCGATTTTTTACACCGATTTCACATAATAAGGTCCACTAGAAACATTTGCAAAACAATTCAAAACAAAAGCAGGAAATTCCCACGTAGAACTCTCGTCCTATGCAATATGTTACATACATCAGTCTCAGCTTTTTTTTAATTATACATAGTATTTAATTGACCATCATATTAAAAATAGTAGGACCTGCAGATAGAAAAACCTTGCTAAGAATGTAGAGATTATAAAGTCATCCACCGCATTTCTATTTCCTACCATTAAAATTTTACTGATGAATGAAATGTCGATTTAGCTACCGATATTACCCGAACCCAAATTTGTCCCTTTTTCATAATCAGTATACATTCTTATCGAGAAAAATTTTGTAAATTAGATAGCCTAAGAGTCTAAAGGAAAGTGTCCAAAATTTCGAGGGTTTAAGATGTGCCTTTGTTCAAAACAAACCAGAGTAAACAAATATAGGATTATATTCAATGAAACATTCAAATCCAACATAACAAACACTGGGACACTCCAGTGTCTGATTACAGCGCGCCGACACAGGACCAATGCTCTAGATCTTCAAATACTATAATCCCATTTGCCATTATATTTATTGGCATGTTATCTAAGCCACTATGTTTCTAAGTTTGTCTCATAATACCTCAAACCATGTTATTTAAATATCTCAACCAACACACATTGTTAAAATAAAAAATATATTTTGAATGGATCGAGTACTGAAAACAAGCTAGAGGCGAGAAAGAAAGATTCGCCGCAATATTAATAACGATGTGTTAAATAAAAATATGAATGGTTTTAAAGTGTTACCACGGTGAACTAAGTGTCTTGAAACGTCTAAGGCATCTTCACGAAAACTTATGTATTTTTTTCTTAATTTATTACATCATATATATACATAATTTCGACATAATCATTTTATTAATAACGTAACATTCTTCTGGCAGGTCAAGTAAAAAATTAAATAGTAACATATACATGTTTCGAAGATGTGGGCTTTAAGCCAGAATTAACAATACCGTGCCTATTCTGTATATAGCTATGTGCAGTTAAACCTAGTGTACACTCGAGTCTCCCGAGCGCCACTACGACTCGACTCGTATCGACGTCTCGTGCGTCTCCAATATACACTCTTTTGGTAATTCGACAAAAATTAAAACAGATTACACATTTTTCTCATTTAAATTTTAAACGTTTGTTGCAAACGGGTTCACATAACAGCTGTCGAAAATCAAAATGCTAAGTACAAGCTATTTTTACCTCGAGAAAACATATAGCGGTAACTGTTATGTCAACCCGGCAATTTTATTAATATTCATAGAGAAAGCGCAACACTACACATGATTTGTAGAATATAAATGTGCATTAGCTATGTACATGCCCCTCTAATACTTACTATCACAATGCTATCTTTGAAATATTTTAAACGAATTTGTCATGTAACACGTTACATTACGAGAGTATTGCTTAGCAACCATGGTCGATTAACTAGCAGATGAAATTTGTTCATGAATTTGTAATGTCATGCCATTTCACCGACTGCGTTTGCTCTAATGGCTTCAAAAACGAGAAAAGAACGAATATACTGTTCAAGTCACACAACGTATATTTTTCCAAATTTTCAATTTTAAACTTAATTAATTTAAATCTGAACTCCTTGAGTTTCAATTATAAAATAAACCTAACTAATGTATAATTTGATTCTAATACAGATTTCATTCAAGGACTGCAAGTATTTTTTTATTTATTTACAAATCACTGAACATGTAGAGTGCACTCTAAAGACAAATATCAACTAATAGCTGTTGACTAAAACTATCAAGACAACATTTTTTCGCCGTCCTATTCATATTTATATTAAGAAAATGAATGACGACCTCAAATGCCAGTTTGACAGTCACGTTCTTAAGGTGCTCCCTCACAGCAGTAATATAATGTTAGAGAATGTTGAAACATTTGCTGTCTAACATTTTATTACAAGAGTAATAAACTATTTACTTTATTACTTTTATTTCTCAAGACGACACTAGTATCGACGACCAACTTAACACAGAGGCTACGGGAATCCCTGGCAATTGTTAGTGATGTTATATAACTTCATACAACTAAATGTTATTTTAAAAATATTGTTTAACTAATTACAACATAATGTAACAAATGATAACTTTTGTTGTATATCATCATAGTCCGAGCCTGAGAGACCGAACAGATTGATACAGAATGTTATACGATCTTATACGAGTTCGACCAGTGTGGAAACGTTTATAACACATAACATTATATACCATTTATTAAAATGTTACACATTGTTATCAGGACTATCTAACCAAGGCGTAAAAGGTAAGTTTGCAAATCCTAAAAAAAAATAACGAGTAGGTAAATTAACTGTTCCGAATTGCCATTCGATCGATGTCTATTTGAAATTCTAATAAATAATATAGTGATAACAAATATTTCTTATTTTTGTTGAAAGTTAAGGCTCGGCGAAAAAAGGGTTGGGAATCCCTGTTACAAAATTTAATCGTGTTACACAATGTTTTATAACATTATATCACTGCTGTGTGGGGGCACCTTTAGTAGAAATTAATATACAGCATGATGTGTGAACATCGTATTATGTGCCCACGTTTCTTCATAAATCCAACTTTGACCTCTAACGGCGATTAATTCAAACACGTATAGTAATCAGTGATTGTTAACTGAATTAACCAAAAAATATACTGATAAAACAAAGTTAAATAGCAAGCGATGTCGGTGAAAATCATGTTAATTTATATCCACAACCATTAAATTTAATACAATACCGTCTTCTATTACATTAAACGGCAACCAAAAAGCTGCCCTAATTTATTTACTCTTTAAAATGTAAATTCATTGAAATTTCTTAATAATTGAATCCACATGGTTGACAGGGTACGGGCGACCACATCGACCGACAAGCGTTCACACACAGGCACATTCGACTATATAAAATACTCTTAAAACACAGTTACCAATATATAATTGTCATAGTACAAACTCGTATCTAAATAATGTAAACGCGCTTAATTTTGCCGAATCACCAAAAACCATTGAAATCCTTCGGTTGGATAGAAGTTGGCGATAGCTTTGATACCAATTTTGATCTTAAATGAATATGTTAAAACTATATGCAACGATTGATACGAAAACACAATTGAACTAAAAAAATAATGTTATATGAAGTATTTAAGGTCAAAATAGATATGAAAAATGTATTATTGCCTAATGAACCTTATCCAACAGACGAGTTTCACACTAAATATATAAATAATAAGGATCAGATTTCCTAGACAACGGGAGGCCAGAACACGATTTCATCACTGGAAATGCTAATAGGCGAATAGACATCTTGAAATGATCGACATCAATGACTTATCCGTCTTATAAAAAAAAGAACTAACTGCAATACTTCAATTTAAACTTTTATCCGCTCAAAACAGATTGACAATGACAGTTAACATGAGTTTAAGTAATAAGTGTTGACTTATGTTGGTCGGGTAATGGTTTAAACCAGGAACCATAGTTAGTCCTCCCTTTGGAATACGACGGATTAGATTCAAAACAATAAAAAAATCAAGGCATTAGTTTCCGCTGACATAAATGCTTTGGACACACAAATTATACAATTTAAATTCTATTTTCATATACTTTGCTAGCAGGACTACCGTGAGGCCATTTCAAAAACCATAATGTGCTGAAAATCTCAATGTATACTTCATAAATTAGTCTTAAATTGACCAGATACGATATATCAAGATCGGTTCGTAAATTTACAAATGGCTCGTCAACGCGTCTAGATGTACATGGTGTAGATATAAGGCTATTATTGCGTGTCCATGCGATAGTATAACGGCACAAGTGGCATAGCACACTTAATAACGTGTACGCAAATAAATTACTGTGTATCCAGCTTACTAAATATAAACTATGTCTATGGGTCGTACTACCATGGATTACAAAATTTTCGTCGCGATCGCTTGGAAGAAAAATGAAAGATTGTTTTTGGCAAAGGAATAAGGGTCTATACAGCCATTGTCGTAACGTTTGTGATCCATGGGCTATGCTCGCTCAGGCTCGCCCGTCAGCACAGCCAGGGGGTGCGGGTCGCGCCCAGGGCGCCCGGGTTCTGGCTCAGTTGTATATCTTGATGGCCTTCTCCAGGTAGTTGACGCGCGAGCGCTTGGGCGTCTTGTTGATGTGCTCCAGCCCCAACCAGGGCCGCCCCGTCGCGTCTGGCAGGGACAGATCTTCATTTAATTTTAGCACGCATTCCGGCGGGGGCTGGACGGAATGTAAACAGAGCCTCCCCACCCCCGTTATGGCAACTACCACCACTAGTTAAATAAAATTTTGCAGCCTCATCATCATCAGGTCTTTTTAGTCTCCACTACAGGAGCATGACCCTCTCTGTACTATCAGAGCATATTTGGCCAGAACAGACAGAGGATTTGGCCTACACTCTCCACGCTGGCCAGACGGGTAGGAGAGGTCATATTTGATGTTTAATAGCTTTGCTTAGCTTGTTTATTCTAAGTCATCTTCTACAACATCCATGGAAAGACTTGGAGTGGTCCTATTCTACTCTGCCGGAAACCACGCGGCAGCCTATTATTTTTAAATTACAAAGTAATTTAGCAATGACACATGACATTTCTAGCATTCTTTAAATCTTCCAATTGTATAAAAGAAAAATGTAATGCATTGCAACAATGATTTTGAATTCAAGAATCTAGAAATTGAATAGTAAACAGACGGTAAGTAATGAGGTAAGTACTTACTTGCGTTACTACTTGGCCTGAAGTCGTAAATGTTTATTGTCGCTCCTTCACTTATGTAATTAGGTCTGCCGTTTGACACTACAGCGAAATTGTACTGAAACATACAGAAAAACATGCTTGGTAATTGATGTAAAGCTTGGTATTGATGTAATTCATGTAAAGCTGGTTGCATCTTATTCAAGCACATGATACAATAAGAGTAATGTACAAAGGCCTTGAGCAGGCCTGTCTCACTCTCCGTGTAGGTATCGTTTATATACCTACGCGCGGCGACACCTTCGAAGGTGAAAACCGAACAAATTCGGTAGAACCGACGCGCGTTTGTTTATGAATCGTATGTTTAAAGCTATAAGTATAAAATTGACTTGTTGTAGGTATCTTAACTAAAAGGTGCTGCGTTCTGTCGCGAGCTAAATTACAACGTATCGCTAACTACATTAAGTTGATATTTCTTTGAATACCTTGCAGAGTGCGACTTTTGTACGTCAGTACTAGTACTTATTCTGTACCTTGGGGGTGTAAGTGTACAGCTGGGCCCCCCCTTCCCCCCACAGGTTTAGTATTATTATGGCTCCTACACACAATGCCTGTACAATGTGTGCCTGATACTCGGCTCGTGTCGGGTGACACGCGGCGCCCATTGTGTGCCTTATATATAAGGCACAGTCGCCGGCATTTTGTGAAGGACCCTTTAGTTTTCTTATTTATCCTGAAGGTCTTTATCACCTGTATATTAGTCCAGCGGTGTTTACAACCTAAAAACCTTGCTTAATAAACTAAAAATAACACGCCTCCCGCTTGGGTTTTTGATGACACCCAATCAAATACTACGGCCAGATGAGAAGTAAAGAAATACATAATTTATATACATTGATTGATGCCTTCTCTCCCAATCGTGAAATTGGGTGAGATTCCGCTCGACCTCTTCCCACTCTCGTAATTTATGGATGCCTTAGATATGTAAGCGAAAATTAAATATCTTCCAAGTGGTCTTCAAGAATTTTAAAGCATATGGTCCGAACCGCCTATAGCGTACGATTTGTTTCAGACTCGTCACATAGATGGTGCCATAGGTTGGCACAGTATTAACGAAAATTACTTTAATTGAAATTAAAAAAACATTTTTAGTAAAGGTATATTAAAACAATATTTTCCAGTTTTACTTGTTTTAGGAAGTTTAGACTAACGCCAACTAGTGAATTGTGAAAAACTTAAGTTTCGCACTGCAGCGCCCTCCGGTCATAGTGGCAGTTGGTGGTACTAACTACTACAGCTTGCCGGCATGCATGCCAGGTACTTTGTACGAGCTTTTAACAGGCCAAATATTTCTGTATGAGGTTGGCAGTCTATACATTAGTATTATAGTCTCTTTGGCTAAGGGTCGTAAAAGAAATGACATACCTTTTCCCATTCCTTATCCGGTATGTCGAGCTTCTTCTGCAGGCGGTCCTTGAGCGCCTGGAAGGGCTCGTTGTGTTTGACGCGCGCGTAGAACGGTATGCCGAACGTCGAGTACACCTGCTTGTGGAAGTGTGCGCACGGCACCAGCGCCTCGTCCTCCTGCCAATCAAATGCAGATATAGGTATTTAATCTATAGCCTATGTTCATCAGAGATAACGTAGACTTCTAACGGTCCAGTAGTTTTGGAACCTATTCAATGCAAACAAACTAATTTTTTCACTTTATAATATTAGTGAAGAAGTATAGATAGTATAGACCAGGGATGTTGCGAATATTCGCATCCGCATCCGCAAATACGGAGCTTCTGCATAGATTTATCCATGTGCATCCGCATCCGTAATACTGAAAAGCGGATGTTCATGCGGATGCGAAATGTAATACAAGTTGCGATAAGAAATTTGGCGGACCGGCGAATGGCACGCGCCGTTCGCACGTGACAAAAAATTGGTAACAAGAGCCGACGCTTTTGTCGAGCCTCATTTGTTTCATATAAATAAATTATTACATGTTTGTTTGCGCTGTAGATTACTTACCGTAGTGTTATTAATAAATACTTTGAAATATTAATAATTACTTCATCAATGTTTCAATCCTTCATTCATATCATATACCATATTTATATAAGATCTTGAATTTCGGCATCCGCAACCGCGGATATGCCTTTAAAAATCCGCATCCGCATTAAATTCGGGGATGTGAAAAAATCGGTACCCGCAACATCCCTGGTGTAGAGAAGCTGCTTCCCGCGATTTTGCGTGGTTTTCGATTTTTATCACGCAATCTATGAACCCTTAATAACACACGTACAAAGCAACATTGTCCTGAATATAACTGTAAAGGACTTTTACATTGTGATAGCTATTACGATTGAAAATATAAAAAAAAATATGTTACAAACCTGTAAGTGTAATTCGTCTCTGGGTATTTCCTCTATTCTGTACAATCTGGGTGGCGATATGGTCACTTGGTCCAGTGTTAGTTCAGGATCCGGCCCTGGTAAAATTTTGTGACACGCCACCTCTACGATTCGTAATCTGAAAATTAAAACTAGGGTAAAACAAGAATATTATTAACTTTACCTTTATGGATGAACTGCATGCTTTTTTATTTATCTATCGAAAGGCTCTCTAACTACTACTTAGTTGACTGTTTCGCATGTCTCAGTGCAATTGCATGTGTAAGAAAATTGCGAGCAAAGATTTTAAGGTATAGATGCCTCGTTTTCTCAAACAAATATTATCCAATGTGTGTTTGTTTCTCGTGTGTGTAAGTGGCCAACACTACTGTCAGATTTTTAAAGCTGCCTAAAGACATCTGGCATAGCTTAACGACTGCCATGAATGATAGCCGGGCCTGCGGCATAACCTGCCTTCCGAAACACGGAGGAGAGAGGTATCACACACGACGAGATATTTTTATGCCACTTGCGGTCCTCCATCCCAGTGGGAATCACGCCCGGGTTGCTTAGCGTAAGTAAGCGGTAATAATGCTCAGATCCACTGGACCATCGGGCATCGAACAAAAATCCCATGACAGCAGTCAAAATGACTAATGAAAACTAGCAATTTCATTTTATGAAGGAGGCTTTTCTGAAATTAGCGGCGGCAATATGGCGGCGTTGGGTTCGGTAAGCTGTTATTGGTCAATAATCTGTAAGTTGTCATTGACTGCCCGTCAGATATTATCCAGTGACAGCAGTTTATCGTACTCGACGGCCCAGTGCTGCCATCTGGTGGTAAACATTTCTGAAAGTCCTCATCAAAAGAGGCGTAACTACAGGTTGGCAGAGCAGGCAAAATGGCATGAAACCCAGGGGGGACCCAGCGGGGAAGGGGGTGAAGCCACGACACAGAGTCGCTCGCAGCACTAAGACCCTCATAGGGCCCCTTATATGAGTTAGCCATGGGCTATACATCTATAGCCCATGGCTAACTTATACATGTATACTAGGCGAATTAGGTACCCTGGAGGGCTTCAAGTACACTAATCAGCAATGAAATATTACCTGCCAGATCCATCGGGTGACATATCAACTACTTTAGCTGCCTCTTCTAATATGTCTGCCACTTTGCCGCTTTTATTTGGGTATAAAATTAATTCCTTATCTTCTTTGTAATTCGGACCAACCTGAAATTAAATAAACATAGTTTTATAATACAAAAACCGTTTGTTTAAACGGGTGACGCGCGAACAAAAAACGTCGCTATGGCGCAAGCCATTAGGCTGCGCAAAACCATTTGGCGATTAGGAAAAAATATGAATAGCCTTAATATTTTCGTATTTTTCTAAAAAAAAAAATAAGGGGGGCCACCTCCGAGATGTAAATATAAATATTGTCATGAGAAAATTATTGTGTTAGACGTAAAAATTACAAAATTTTTGAAGAAAAAAGTGTTTAGATATAAAATATATTATGATTTTTAAATTTCATATATATATATATATCTGTTTCAAATTTTAACAAGGGGGCGATCTTGTTCAAGGATCGACTTAAATTATACAAATACTTTTGATGTATTTAATTAATTTAGCGCATAGTACTAGTGATTTGAAAACACGTAAATTTTCACAATTTCGTGCAGTACCGTCTTAAGGAATGCAAAAGCTCTATACTAAAATGCGACATATAGAGAGAAAACGAATTATTCAAAATTTGTAAAATAAATAAAACTATGTAAACGGCAAGAACAGGGTATCGCCAATCGTAATAAATCGTCTGAAAGCACATCCCAATATTTTTATTCTGTAAATAGTATTGTTAAATAAATAATATGCGAACAATCATATAGATTGAACAAGCCTAAAGTAAGTTTGAGACTTTTGTTATGGGATACTTAGTCAACGAACTATATTTTATAACAAATAGGTAAACATCCAAGACCGAGGTCAATCTGAAGAAGCCATCTTGACCTGACTGGGAATTGAACTTATGTACACTGTGATAGCCTGCCATCATGACTTCTAGACCACAGAGGTCGTCAAGTATATAACAAAACGGACTATTTATAGAAATAACTGGGTGCATTTAGATCGTGCTGCGCAACAAACATAGTAACATGCATCATAAAGGACGCGCGGTCAGGTCACTGAACTAGCCGTGTACTGACCATTGTAAATTGTACCTTCAGAGCACGACTTTAGGACTGTTATTGAATGTCAACTATACAACTAATAGGAGTAGCTATCGTTAACTTACCCATAAACATTTAAACTGTTTCTTGTTGTCCAATTCGTTAACTTTAATAGATAGTATCTGGTAGAACAATTTCTTAGGGCACTTTGGTTTACAGTACACTAACAAATCTTTAAGTATTCCGTCGTATGAGTATTTCAGGGGCATTCCTGGAGTGTCTTTGTAACTGAAAACAAAAGGAAAACAATTTAGTAACAATAGTTTTGTTATCCTTATCTATACATATAATAAAACAGTAAAATTATTTTGTCTGTACATTTCGAATGTTTGACTGAAATGGATAGAGGGACACTTAAAAAGAATAACAGAAAGCAAAAAAATTTTTTTGGAATTTCTTGTCTGTCTGTCTGTCTGTCTGTATGTATGATCACGATTATCTCCGAAAATACTGAACCGATTTACTTCAAACTTTCACCAATTGCTTTGTTTTAACTCAGTTTAACATTTAAAGTTTGTTTCATCAAAACGGTTCATTAAAAAAAAAGTTATCGTCATTTGAATGAACTCAAGGCATGAGTTTGCCTGCAAACATATAGCAATCTATACATATAATAAAACAGTAAAAATATTTTGTCTGTACATTTAGAATTTTTGACTAAAATGGATAGAGGGACACTTGAAAAGAATAATCGAAAGCAAAAAAATTTTTTTCGAATTTTTTGTCTGTCTGTCTGTCTGTCTGTCTGTCTGTCTGTCTGTATGTATGATCACGATTATCTCCGGAAATACTGAACCGATTTACTTCAAACTTTCACCAATTGCTTTGTTTTAACCCAGCATAACATTTAAAGTTTGTTTCATCAAAATCGGTTCATTAAAAAAAAAGTTATCGACATTTGAATGAACTCAAGGCATGAGTTCGCCTGCAAATATATAGCAATACATTGAAAAATAAAAATGAAATTTGGTATGGAGGTGGTTTGAGACCCGGGTACATAGGACAAGGACATAGGGTACCTTTTATTCCGGAAAATTCTACTGTTCCTGAGGGATGGACACTATCGGCGGCGGCGTAGCCGCGGGCAAACGGCAAACCTGACTTATATATCAACGCAACCGAAACTGCTGCGCCTAGAAACTTGAATTTTAGTACAGGGGTTCTTTTAATGATGTGAGTAAGCGCTAAGAAAGGATTTTTAGAAATTTAACTTCTGAAGGGGTAAAATTATATGGAATTTGTTTATTTCTAAACTTATAAGTATGAAAGTAGGTATATAAGTTATCGATTAAAATTAAAAAGATGGGTTTAGATGAAATTTGCAAATTAAGGGGGTAATAAAATGGGGTAGAGTGGGTGGTATAAACTTCGTGTAGAAATTTTCTCATTTCTGGACTTAGAAGTCTGAAAGAAGGTATATAAGTTCTTGATTACAATTAAAAAAGAACTGTGAAATGGACAACATTCCCCCCTTAAATGGCAAAATGGGAGGGTAAAGTTTTTATGGAAGTTTTCATATTTCTGGACTTAGAAGTATAAATAATATCCGTACTTCCATACTAATACTAATATTATAAATGCGAAAATAACTCTGTCTGTCGTTTTTTTAAGCTTCAACTATTGAACTGATTTGGATGAAATTTGGTGTGGAGGTATTTTGAGGCCCGGGGAAGGACATAGGGTATGGTATGTTTAATTCCGAGAAATTCTACTGTTCCCGAAGGATCGACACTAACGCGGGCGGAGCCGCAGGCAACAGCTAGTCTGTACATATAATAAAACAGTAAAATTATTTTGTCTGTACATTTCGAATGTTTGACTGAAATGGATAGAGGGACAGTTAAAAAGAATAACAGAAAGCAAAAAAAAATTTTTGGAATTTCTTGTCTGTCTGTCTGTCTGTATGTATGATCACGATTATCTCCGAAAAAACTGAACCGATTTACTTCAAACTTTCACCAATTGCTTTGTTTTAACTCAGTTTAACATTTAAAGTTTGTTTCATCAAAATCGGTTCATTAAAAAAAAAGTTATCGTCATTTGAATGAACTCAAGGCATGAGTTTGCCTGCAAACATATAGCAAAAATAAAAGAAAATAATAAGTGACATAAGAAAATTAAAATCCAAAGTCAATTCATCATCATTATACGACAGCATTATACCTATCCATACTATCCATAGTAATCCATACAAAAAAAAAAGGAGAAGCTGACTGACTGATATATCAACGCAGGGCCTAAACTATAAGGGTTACGAACTAGAAATTTTGCACAGGGGTTCCTTTTATAACGTAGGGGAGCACTAAGAAAGGATTTTTGGAAATTCATCTCCTTAGGGGGAAGAACGGGTTGCAAAGTTAGTATGAAACTTTGTTGTTATTGAAGTTATTCTTTGTTGTTAATGAAATTCAGCATGAAGGTTCTTTACTGAAAGGTATGAAACACGAGTAAAATATTTTACTCAAAAATCATCCCATAAGGGGGTAAAATAGGAGTGCAAAGTAAGCATGAAACTTTGCCATTTTTGAATTTGTCGAATGAAATTCAGCATGAAAGTTCTTTACTAAAAGGCATGAAACACGAGTAAAATATTTTTCTCAAAAATCATCCCTTAACGGGATATAACGGGGATGCAAAGTTAGTATGAAACTTTCCGTTTTTGAAGTTATTCAATTGAAATTCAATATTAAGGTGTTTCATTGAAAGTCATTAACTAATGTATTCCGGTTCAACTAATAATTCTCCTGTTCCTGAGAAATCGACACTTATGCGGGCGGAGCTGCGGGCCAAAGGCAAACCTGACTTATATATCAACGCACAGCCGAAACTACTGTGCGCAGAAACTTGAAATTTGGCACAGGGATTCTTTTTATGATGTAAATGAGCACTAGGAAAGGATTTTTAGAAAATCAAAGGGGTTGAAGTTTTATGGAATTTTCTCATTTCTGGACTTAGAAGTTTGAAAGTAGGTACGCAAGTTCTCAATTAAAATTAAAAAAGATCTGTTTAGGTGAACCAGACAACATTCTCCCTTGAAGGGGTAAATAGGGGGTAAAGTTTGTATGGAATTTTTCCATTTCTAGACTTAGAGGTATGAAAATAAGTATATACGTTCTAGGTTACAATTAAAAAAGATCTGTGTAGGTGAAATGTACAAAATTTCCCCCTTAAGGGATAAAGGGGGGGGGGGGATTATATGGAAATTTTCTCATTTCTGGACATAGAAGTATAAAAATAACTATATATGTTTACATTAAAAAAAGCAAAGGGGCAGGGGTTTGTATGGAATTTTTATCATTTCTACTGTTCCCAAGAGAACGACATTAACGCGGGCGGAGCCGCGGGCAACAGCTAGTCCTTAATATTATAAATGCGAAAGTGTGTTTGTTTGTTACGCTTTCACGTTGTAACTACTGAACCGATCATCATGAAATTTTGCATACACGTTATCTGGGGTACGGAGAAGGACATAGGGTACACGGGATAAAGTACTGTTTCCGAGGGATCGACACAGACGCGGACGGAGCCGCGGGCGAAAGCTAGTAAACAATAAAATTGTATCTTTTTTAGTTGTGGTAGAGCCACGCTATCGGCAAAATTATTTTTTCCTAGTAGCATGAATGGGCCAGCTTGTCTGTAGAAGTACCACACTCTCACAGAAAATCGACGTTTGATTTTGTCCATTCCAGATTTGACCATTTCTCCCCCCATGTCCTTCCCCAAAATCCTTGAAAGGCCGGCAACGCTCCTGTTACACCCTAGTGTTGTCCATGAGCGCTTATCGCTTACCATCATCGCTTGCTCATTTGTCGTCCTTTACCATAAAAACTCGCTTGCTCGTTTGCCTTTCTATAATATAAACATAAAATCTTTGGTCCAACATTTACTTTTTAATTGGCATCAACGTCGCCGTTAAGGTTTCGTAAGAATGTTGTGTTGCTTAACTTAATTGGCATTGTTGTTTTGTTTTTCGTGTGTCTAATTGGCATAATTTTTGAGGTCTGCATTGCATTGCATTGACCAATTGTCTCGTCACGACGTATTTTTGACATCAGCTGTCAAAATCTACCATTTTTATATTTACGGCTTTCACGCGTGACCTGTTTAGTGTTTAAATATAATTGAAGTTTCTGGCGCTTTATCTAGTCTTGTTTATCAACGTAATCATGGTGTAGTTCATTTCGTTGATTCTACCGAGCCCCTGGCGAGAACGTAGCGAGGCGCACATCCACCAGCCCGATAAGTAAATCTCACTACAGCCGCACTGTCAATTTATTTTAGTTATTACACACATCGTTTATATAAACATGGGCATTTATAACACCAAATTACACCGATTTCATACTATGTCAATTAAAAATAATTTACAAAACAATCCAAAACTAAAGCCGTTCATACTATGTCAATTAAAAATAATTTACAAAACAATCCAAAACTAAAGCCGTGCAGTCTGCCGAATTTCCGCCAAGAACTCCCACCAATCTTTAATATGATAATTAATCATGATTGGTGGATTTAAATAGCCCACTGGGGATATAAGTGTCCGAAAACTCTTATTCAGGCGACACGTGTCGCTATCACATGTGCGTTACTTATTGTTTACGAACATACAATGCACAATATATTCTTTAGAATTTTATGGCTGAAATAGTCGATACTCACTTCTGACACCTGAAGAACTGTATTAAGTAAGGGTCTACGTTGAGCCGCTGTCCCACCGCCCGCGCCATCTGGTCGTAGCGCATTTGCATTGACAGCTCCATTGTGAATCTGTGGATACGCAAGATTATAAAAATTAGTTACCATTGTTGACAATCTATTTTGCTGGCTCACTGAGCTCATGTCGCAACTAAGTAATGTTAGATACCAGATTTAAAAATAGTCTCACCATCTCATCATTATTAATATGTTAACTAATCCAGGTAATGTCAAAGTGTGGCGGCGAGCGCGCCAATTGTATTGTCTGGTCTACCAAGCGCACTTGTCATTAAAGCACTAGCCTTGGCCGACATCTTTGGCTGTACGCAATTTTGAGTAGACTTCCTGAACAACGATGAAAACCAGTTCCATGTACGGTCAGATTATGAGCTATGTATCCAGGTATGCTCGACCACCACAAAGAGAAGCTCTTGCCGCTGGGCATGCGCCCAGGCTTCGCTAACTACATTGAGTTGATATTTATTTGAATACCTTTGCAGTTTGCAGAGTGCAACTTCTGTACGATAGTACTAGTACTTATGCTGTGGCCCAGGGAACCGTCGGCTCCAACTACGTTGCGTCGGAGACTTTTTTTTTAATTGACTATGTAACTACCTCCAACTGAGCTTTCGCTACTTCACCGGTCGTTTCCGAAGAAATTACTTAATCCTTCCTTAATCCCAGATCGAAAAAACTGTTTGCGCGTTGCAGAATCGGTCAGCGCCATCTGGTTTTAGGTGTCGTAACTAGTATAGTTAAGCTAAGTTAAGTTTTGGCTTCTTGTGCTTCCGACGCTGCTGCCCATCGCAAGCATCACAGTTACTCAAGTCCCGCAACAATCAGTTTCACTCACCCCGGGTCATTGGGCACGGTCTTGTCCACGAACTGCACCTCCACCTTGTAGAAGATGTACTTGAAGTAGTCCTGGCACGTGGGCAGCTCGAGATCCTCGTGGCGGTGGTCAGCACGCTCGAACACGATGATGTCGCCGTCCATCAGCTCGTCCAATACCTGGCCGCGTGCACACGACTCAACCCAAGGGGCGACAGCATGGTGCCAGCGCCGCTACTCGGCTTCGCATTACAGTGGTTACGCCCGCAAATATATATGCGCTTTACCTATTAAATTGGCGTTTTTTTTTCCCGCTTGATATTTTGTTAAACATATTTTTTTTAAACTTGATAGTGGACTATATTATTTACGTTCAGCATGCATTAAAATTTGTTTATCTGAATTTAATTACTGCATTTTGCAGTAATTGAAAAGAACTCTTTTCAGATGTTGTCCGTTTTGATCAAAAATGTAATTTTTCTATTATTTGATTTTTACTTTTGTAAATTTTTTAATGCGTAAATCAAGCTTACTGTTGTCCGTAAATACATGAAAAAATTTCACTATAGTCAAATTTATCAAACCCGAAATGATACTAGAAACGTTAGTATGAAAAATTCAATATACCCGAAATTCTCTAAAGAAAACGCCGATTTCATAAGTAAAGACCTAATACAATGTCGTGTACTAAGGTGGTATTTCTTATTGTTTTTTCAGTTTTTCATTAGAAATGTTAATCAGCGGGTTGATCCGCATAATTCAGCGCTATTGCGTCTTTTGTTCAAACATGACAGGCAGCTGTCTAAATATGAATTATTTAATGCGGATTTAAAAAGGGTAAAATAAGGCCGCATTTCGTTTAATTATATTGACAAATTTGTATTTTACTTTTAAGATTGTCACAAAAATGAAAACGATAAAATTATATCTGAGAACGTAACCACTTTTACAAGTTAGGAAGCTCACAAATGCATATCTGCCTAACTTTTAATTCGTTTTTATATAGCATTACAATGCTCGGTATATTAATAAAATTATATGTGATATGTGTAAAGGACAAGTAGGATGAATGCCTTTATAAGTTATTTTAAATAAAAAAAAATATAGAGCTCACAATATGCATTCGTTCCTTGAATTGTTAGTAGCGACGCTGGCGGCGTATCGATAGGATTACAGTTCATTAGCAAATTAAACTAACTAAAATGATTGTGTTAGTAATGCGCTAAATGTAGCCTTAGCCAGTTACTCTACAGCGACAAAGCATGATGGACGAGTACTACATACTAACTAACTTCTAACTCATACCAATGCTTCACTAAGAATAATATGTTCATTCTATTCACAATCGCCTCTGTAGTTGATCAATCTAGATAGTAACCACCGAAAACTTCTGATTGAAAAGGGATCAATGAAGGTTTTATGACACTTGTTGGCAGCACTGAAAGAGGTTGGGCAACTATTTGACTGTTTATTATAGAATCATGGTTTTACCCACGAATTAATTTCGGTCTGTTACGAAGCACTTACCTCAAAGCGAAACCGTCGTGTCGCCACTGGTAACACTGGCCCCGATGATGGTGTTCGTAACAGACCAAACTAGTCGGCGAAGCCAATGAATCATACGTGTGTAAAACCGTGATTCCATAATGAATTTATCTCGCGTAAGTTTTATTATTATTATTTGACTGTTATTTTTTTGTCAATTAGTGCAGTCAATGAAGGTTTTCACCTCCGTTTTCGTTGAATCTCCATCGATTTTCATGAAAATTGGTGAGTAGGTGAGGGATACCTTATGAAACAAAAGTGACATAGTGCCAACTTGCGCTATTGCCCTAGGGATGGATGCCACCTAGAGATGGGCAATCCACCCACCCGGGTTTAAACCCAGTTGGGTAAAAACCGGGTGTTTTGGGTTTAAACCCAATAAGCACCCAATTTTTTGGGTTTTTACGATTTTTTACTTTAATTATGCTACTTCTTGACCAGACTAAGTGGTGAAGACTGGTGCAGTGGACTACAGTTCCAACCCTTCAGGTCCAATTGGTCAACTTCCCTCCCATACTGACGTTTTTGTTTTATGCCCTCATCAAATAATATTTTTTTGCGATAGAAAGAGGCGACATGACCAGAGGATAAAATAAACGGGTATTTTGGATTGTTAGTAGCTCAATAATTTAAATATTGTCGCGAAGCTCCCAGAATGTAATAGTCTAGAACTTATCCGAACACCGTCTGTCGCGCTCATAAATCTTATATCTTGCTCACACATATGTATTCTAGGTTAGCGGGAATACACACTATCGAATATTCTGGCAGTCGGAACCGAAACTATATGGAACTAGAGACAAAACTATTATGAGGGTACGGAAGGGGCCACCGTCATTCAGTTGACCGCGAGTATTCGAAGCGAACGATTCCAATACGAGTGCGAGTAATAACAGTGACCGCAAGGCCACGAGTACGCGCGTCGCGTGGCTGCGATAGGTTTCAGAGGCAGGCGCACGCACGCGGCAGAGGCAAACGCCAGCGCCAAGGTGTTCACGAGAAAGGGCGGCAAGGAAAGTGGACGTATTCAGATCAAAGAATAATACATTAATTTTTTGAATAATACCATTACTTATTGTTTTGACCGTGTTGAAGGATTAATTTATGATACATGCTTTTTAACCGACTTCAAAAATGGAAAACGATGTTCGACAGTTTGAATTTGGGGATCTCGAAAATGACGTCAGTCTTGGAATCCAAGATGGCGGACGCGACTTGTCATAAAAAATCGACATGGGTGTCGTTGTCTAGGTATTTTGAGGTGTAGATCTCGAAAATGACGTCAGTTTTAGAATCCAAGATGGCGGACCCGAATTGTTATAAAAAATCGACATGGGTTTCGTTATCTAGTTTTTTTGGGTGTAGATCTCAAAAATGATTTCAGTTTAGGAATCCAAGATGGCGTACGTGACTTGTCATAAAAAATCGACATGGGTGACGTTTCTATGTTTTTTGGGAAGAAGATCTTGAAAATAATGTCAGTTTTGTAATACAAGATGGCAGGGCTTTGCATGGTAATTCATCATGGGTGTTGATCCCTTAGTTTTTTGGGGTGTAAATAACGTAATTTTCGAGGAAGAATAGGAAACAACACCCATGATGATTTATCATAAACTGTCGTCATCTTTGATTCCAAAACTGATTTTATAATCTAGATCCACACCACTAAAAACCTAAAAAATTACACGCGTCGATTTTTCATGACAAGCCATCTTAGATTCCAAAACTGACATCATTTTCGACATCTACACCCTAAAGAACGTATAAAACGAATCCGATGTCGATTCTATATGAGAAAATGCCTCCGCACTCTTAGATACCAAAACGACGTCATTCTCAAGATCTACACTCCAAAAAGCCTTAGAAATAACGCCATCTTGAATTCCAAAACTGACGTCATTTTCGTAATTTTCACCCTAAAAACCTAGGAAACGACTCCAGTGTCGATTTTTCATGACAAGTCGCGTATGCTCTCTAAGATTACAAAATTGACATCATTTTCAAGATCTACACCCCAAAAAGCCTTAGAAATAACATCCATGTAAATTTTTCATGACAAGTACGTCCGCCATCTTGGATTCGAAAACTGACATCATTTTCGAGATCTACACCCCAAAAAACGTAAAAAAGAACACGCATGTCGATTCTTCATCAAAACTCGCGTCCGCCATCTTGAATTCCAAAACTGACGTCATTTTCGAGATTTTCACCCTAAAAACCTAGGAAACGACACCAGTGTCGATTTTTCATGACAAGTCGCGTATGCTATCTAAGATTCCAAAATTGACGTCATTTACGAGATCTACACCCCGAAAAGCCTTAGAAATAACATCCATGTAAATTTTTCATGACAAGTCACGTCCGCCATCTAGGATTCGAAAACTGACATCATTTTCGAGATCTACACCCCAAAAAACGTTAAAAAGAACACGCATGTCGATTTTTCATCAAAACTCGCGTCCGCCATCTTGAATTCCAAAACTGACGTCATTTTCGAGATTTTCACCCTAAAAACCTAGGAAACGACACCAGTGTCGATTTTTCATGACAAGTCGCGTATGCTATCTAAGATTCCAAAATTGACGTCATTTTCGAGATCTACACCCCATAAAACCTGGAAAACGACATTCATGTCGATTTTTTATGACAAGTTTTTTCTGTAACTACCAATGTCGTCGCTCGGGTAGAGCGACAACAAAGGGTATATTTTTTTTAGGTTAAAGGGCGTAAGAATTATAACGATAGATAATGCCTCAAGACATTCTGAAGTCATTGTGGAATAAGATGCTCCTGTACATATTTTAATACAAACATAATCTCTAAAAATAACAATACACTCCTTTTTTTGAAGTTATGTAAAAAGAAAACTATCAAAAACTCAAATTTCAATACCTACATAAAAAAATAAAATAATATCATTTTACACCTTAGAATTATTTATTCTTCTAATTACGTCCACCGACTCACTACTGCCGCACAGTCATTGCCGCACTCGTTCTAACATAAGGTCTGACACAGCATGCCGTCTCTTTCTACTTTGGCGCAAAACTTTTAAAATATTTACGGCAAGCAAAAGACCAACATGTTGGTCAACTGCAACATGAAAACACAGAACTAATTATTTTCATCTCGGTTTTTATTAATAGTAAACATTTTTAAATTTCCTAAAATTTAATTAAGTACGTACCTAATATTTCTTTAAATTATTTTAACGTACAGCAACGTAGAATTGATCATTACAATTTAATAAAAATATATTTTTCATATATTACTAACGTTTTTGACAAATAAAGTAAACACCCAATTTTTTGGGTGTTTATGGGTGTTTAAGGGTGTTTATTGGGTTTTTACCAAAGCACCGGGTTTAAACCCGGTGCTTTGCCCATCTCTAATGCCACCCCTTCTCAGGGGTGAAAATTCTTTTAATAAAAGTTACCCCAGGAATCGATAAAGAGATAAATTCTAAGCAAAATTTGTTATATAAAGTTTTTGGAATAAATCAATACTTTCTGAGTTATTAAAGATCAAAGATTATGATTTTTCGTCATAAAAATACATGTTTTAAAGCGGTTTTTCATAAATAACTCATAAACTATGAGTTTTTACAAAAAATGTGTAATTAATAAAATTGAGGCTAATAAAAAAACAAACAAATCCGTATTTTGAAAAACCTTCTAATATTAATTCAAAGTGAGCTATAGGTAAATTTATGCATATTTTTTTCGGCGTGTACTTCAATCTTAGTATTCAAACTTAAATAACGGGAATCCGGAAAATTTTATGCCATATACTTCCTAAACACTTTTTAAAGTACCTAGGAATACCTTTCTAATGAGCACTGTAAAAAGTTAATAGCATCAAAATTGAGCAAGTTATGATTAAAATAAGATGACACTTTCGATTTTTTTTGGAAAAAACGAAAAATAAAACCTTCACCATTTCAACAAAAATTCAAATTTATGGATATCCCTAATGGACATTCTTTTTATTAGCATAAGTGATGACCTCAAAAAATTTTCCCGATTTAGAGTGCTTATTTTCGAAAAAAAGTATGATTTAATAAAATCGAAATTTTTCAAATTTTCGTAAGTTTCATTTTCTTTTGAAAATAACTTCTAAAATATTGGATATTCGTATAAAATGATAAAGAGCGAAAATTGAGTTTTTTTTTAAGAAAGATTTTGGCTTCTTTTTTATTTTTATAGGATGAAAAATAACCGAGATAGAGATGTTCAAAGCCTAACTTTTACTGCGAGAACCATGTAACCGCTACCCTGTAATCCTTTATATTTAAAAAATTAAGGGCTTTCATTTTTTTTATTTAGGATGATCTTATAGCTCGTGAAATCACCTTTCAAATAGTTTTTGGATGAACCTGATATCTTCCAAATTAACGGAGTTATTTTAAAAAAACAAATTATATTTATTTGGAAAAAACAATGGAGCAGAGATTTGGTATGCATATATTATAGGAAAACATGTATGGGTATGTGTGTAAATATGTTTTGAAGATGAGAAAGTAAAAAAAAAGGTTGAGATATATTAATAAAAGCTAGCTGTTGCCCGCGACTTCGTCCGAGGCAATTTCTGTCATTGTGATGAATATGAATAATTTTCCCCCGTTTTCAAAACATTTTTTATTGATGCTACGCTCCTATTACTCGCAGCGTGATGTTTTATAGCCTAAAGCCTTCCTCAATAAATGGACTATCAAACACAAAAAGAATTTTTCAATTCGAACCAGTAGTTCCTGAGATTAGCGCGTTCAAATAAACAAACAAACTCTTCAGCTTTATAATATTAGTATAGTATATAGATTTATCTTAACTATTAAAAACATATAGTATTACGTCTTTTTCCTTGCGGGGTAGACAGAGCCTAGATCTATAAGACCTTTTGGCTACATTTAGCATGTTGGAGGGCGTGTAGATGGAAAACGGAATCAAATAGTGATGGGTTGCTAGCCGCATCGCCTGTTGATATAATTCCGGAGATTATATCAACTAGCCCAATCCCTCGATCGGCTTTTACGATCTGTGCGGGAAGAGAAGCAGCTGGCACATTCTACGTTTTTTCTTTTCTCCCAGACCAGCATGGAAGAAAAGGAAAATAAGATTCGAATTGAAGCTGATGGAAAAAAATATTTATTTATTATTATGACGAGGGGTAGATTTTAAGGGTGAAAAATCATGTTATAAATAAATAAATATTTTTATACTCAGTAAATAAGATTTCACTTCAGTAATGTACTATTTAATAGGTAAAAGTTTTTGAAGCAATTTTTACACTGATTCTGCAGTAAGGGGGTAGTTTTTAAGGGATGAAATTTCACGATCATCCAAAAATTATATCATATAAACAAACTGTTTGTGTAATGTTAATATGCGATTTTTAAACTCTGAAATAAAAAAAAAAAATTCGCCTTCGGGGTGGTTGCTAAAAGGGTTGAACAATTAATTAAAATCATGCATATAAATATTAAAAAACATTATTTTATCTAATTACACACAATTAATTAAGTCAGAATGGTTAAATCTGCGTTTTTCCCATTTTTAACCATAGGGGTGGATTTCACCCCTAAAATGCAAAAAGCGCAAGACGAGCATATGTCACTTTTAAAGTAGAGGGTAAAACATACTCAATCCCAAATTTTTATCCAAATCTATGGAGGTTCAACGAAATCGGAGGTTGTGGCTGATTTTTGCCTTCATTGACTGTACTATCCGATGACATCAGCTCATCAGACTAGATATTTCAGTGCTACAACCCGGTGGTAAACGTTTGAGAAAACCCTCATTGATTAGACACTCGTGATTGGAATATGTAGCATCCAATAACTTACACAATGGTTTCAACTTGTATTCTGGCTAAAAAGAGGTACACCTCTATTTGTCAGGATATTTAACCACATCTTTTGCTAAATTATCTAGACATCAATAAAATATTCTAAACATTAGTTAATTAATGTATTTACTACTATTAAGATTCAATAAGAAGTAAAATACTTATAGATATCTAGAAAATATGTACTCAAATTATGAAACTTGAAACATTTTAACTAGGTAGATGATTTTCTAAACAAAAACTGATAAATAATACCTTTTCGAGGGGGTCATTGTAATTATTGATCTTCTCTACGAAGTCTGGCTTTATTTCCTCATATAGTACCAGCGGGGTGTCTGGCGGAAAACCTGGAAAAACAAACATCTTCAAATAATCTTCATATCCACCTACATAGGGACTGAGATGGCCGCAGGCCACACATTCCAGTATAACGCAAACAGTATATGCGCTTTGGTCATAATAATGATAATAACTTTTGCATCTAATACTGTGTTGTATCCACAATATTGCTAAAAGTAAAAAAATATCTTTTCGTGATTTTATTTTTAAACGATACATACCTGCACGCTTATTTAATATCGGTATCAGATCAGCCGGCTTGCTGGCAATCGGCCTGTAGTGATGTCCGCAATAATGAATCCTCTTCTGTTTTGGGTCGTAGAACTTGAAGAATAAGACCACATCATTCTCCTTATCGAAGGTGGGGAGAGCGCTGAGCCCAGAATCTGGCGGCAGCATCTCAAGGAATATGTTCCAAGGGTTCATGTTCTCTGACACATCTGCTACTGTCTTGTGTTGGTCGTTTACTATATCCAAGCACGTTGGTCTGCAAGTCTGGAGAAACAAACAATAAGGTTAGTCAAATCATGAAAGGACATTTATATACTGTCTATAGAGTGGTACTTGATGATAGTGACGAATCATGCAAATAAATTTGGTACATCAGCTTTCAATCCTAAGCACAATGTGCATGCTTCTTTGTATACATACCATTGCACTCGAAATTCACATATCATCACTTAAACTGATCTAACCCCGAGGATAATATATGCATATTATCAATCAGGTTTCAGTTTATCTTATCACAAGCACAAATGCAAGTATGTAAAGAAAAAATTGGTAGTTTACTGCTGCTGTTGCTACTGATGGTGCTGCAGCTGTTCCGGAGTAGCCTCCGGAACGTGACATTTTTCGTGCATGCAGCCGGTGTTCATTGACGACGTTCATAAGACGTTATCACGTCAAAAACCTGAGAAAGGTCCCCAACTTCCGAAACATCCAGTTTGGAAATCAATTGAGAAAACGCTCAAATTAGCTGATCCTGGCGCAGCTGTTTCAGGGGGTAGCGGAAGATCTCGGCGAGCATCTCCATGAGCTCGGCGACGGTGGCCTGCTTGCGCACGCGGAGTACGCGCTCTCATTGTACTTTTTTTTTTTTTTTACTAAATATTGAATTAGGCATTTGTCTCCCATCTCACCTGATGATAAGTGACGATGAGGATGTTACATGCCTATCCAAGAGATACCCATTTATTCTACTTTTGAATGTCCCGGGACTGTACTTAAATGGTTGGAGCGAGCACTGAAGGGCCACGGGCGCAGATGTTTCAGCGGGTAGCGGAAGTTCTCGGCGAGCATCTCCATGAGCTCGGCGACGGTGGTCTGCTTGCGCACGCGGAGTACGCGTTCTCATTGTACTTACGTGGTTGGAGCGAGCACTGAAGGGCCACGGGCGCAGATGTTTCAGCGGGTAGCGGAAGTTCTCGGCGAGCATCTCCATGAGCTCGGCGACAGTGGCCTGCTTCCGCACGCGGAACACGCGGTAATGCGCGCGCTCCGGGTCGTACAAGTCGTTGCCTTGGTGCCCGTCGAAAGCCTCCTCTAATACCACGTTCACGTTCATGTACAGATGAGCTTCGTTGCGCTCTTTGCGACGAATCTTAAAAAAGTTTGATTATCATTATGGATACTGTATGTCAAACCTCAAATATTACTACTCGACTTATAACGCTATAAAGCAAGAATAATAACTATTACATATCATACAAGGTCCTGAAAGAACTGTGTACCGTAACGTGTACCTTAGTTAAACATACTTTTTACTTATTATATAACAGTACATTTTAAATCAAAGGTATACTTACAGTTTCGATCCTCTTTTCTTCAGCTAACCTTTCGCTCAGTTCTGTGGGTATGTCCGCCTGAGTTACCTCCTGGAGCACAGTTTTTAACTGTGAATCTCTGGAATCAAAAACAGAAGAATCAAAAACAGAAGTTATTTTTCATTAAACATATCAAGTATCTCCTACGCAACAGAGTCTTTCTTCTTATGACACACAATAGCTCAGGTAACTGGCAGGGTCGCCATGTTGCGACAAAGTAAATCTTTGGTTGCTCTTGCTAATGTTTTGTCTCACCTGATATAAACCAACATGTATGCGTTAGTGCAGTGTCGCACGGTAAGCGCCATGTCTTCATCGTGACCACCGTAGTTATACTCGATGGCCTCTTGTTTGGTGCAGCGCGATACTACGTCATCGTCGAACTTACACCACTAAAAGAGAGAAAGATACATGAGATATAGTCACATATCACCACACTTCTATGGTTATAATTACTACTTTAAAGCCTGCCAAACTGAACTTAGTATTGTGACTTATTGCATTTAGATTTCAAATTCAATTTCGTACAACGGCGACTACTTGATTGTACAACATGTTGTCCATTTTCGTACATACCACATTTTTTCTTGTATTTGCAATAATAAAATGCCATAGTGTCAGAGTAAGAAGAACACACCTTTCCATCTCCCTTAGGATTTATGAAGACTACATAGTGTCCTCCATGATTGTCTCCAGAATGAACCAACACAGCATGCAAGGTGTAATCTGCTGGGGTCTCTGGCTTCTCTTGTAGATACTCATCTAAGTTGATATGTTCATAGAACTCAAACCTACAAACAAAAGTATCGGTTAAAAAACTGAGCCGGCCTTGTTGGTCTGGGATATCGTCGTATCATCACTTTCTACAAGATCGAACAGGCAAGAAGATAAGTTTGACGGGGCAGTTCCGCACAGACCGTAATAATTGAAGATCAGATATTCAGATGCCTATTATTAACAAATTGAAGTGTATGGAGTGAGATGTAATAAACCCAATTTGACATAAATGACAGGTTCCAATGTAATGGGTTGCTTTTCTCTACTTTTACTGCCAGTGATTTTTGATGAAGCAAATACAACCTTAAAGGTTGTAACAAGTGTGAAATTAAGCCTTCATACCTTATTATAAGTATCACATATTATACCTGAAAACTGCTGGATTATAAATATGATAAATATATTTTAAGAAGGCGCTTACGTAATATGTGTAGTATAAATTTACTTTAGGTATCAGACTATCATCCTACTAGATCTCGAATAATAATCATAGGTCAAAATGACTTACATATGTCTGGCCCTAATTTTTGAGGTACCAAACTTATCAACATGGCAAGAAACATCAGCTACAATTTGTACTCTACTATTTGTTCTCACCGTCTAATGTTTTCGCAAGTGTTGATTTTGTCATAAAGAACTATTATCAACATCACTTACCTATCATTAAACTTGACCGAGCTATCCGTAATGGGATCGTACTGGAACCGCATCAAATGCAGATGGAGTACGGGCGGGAAGGATGCAAATATTACTCCTTTCTCAGCTTCTTGCAAGCCATGTTCACCGGCGTCGTATTTGTTCTCGCCATCTAATGTCTCAGTGCTGATGTAGTCTTTGAACGATTCGTCAACTGAAAGAAATTGAAATGTGTGAGTTGCGGGCGTTTTCTTTAGTCCATGTGTGTAAAGAATAGAAAAATTACAATGGGCATGTTTTCTAAAAAACTACTTTTCAAAATAATTAGTCCGTCTGGTAGATTATGAAAAATATTGGACACGTATTTTTTCTTTCGTCAATCAAACAAAAATTGATAAAGATAGGTATAGCTTGTTAAAGTTCCGCGTGACGTCACTAACCGGTACACTTTTAACCGGACTGTTGCGTCATGCGTCCCCACTTCTGAAATTTAAAACGCTTAATCTTTATCATGTATTGTTTGGTGGAAAAAAAATACGTAACCTAATATTTTTCGATAATCTATAAGACGGACTCATTATTTTAAATTGTATTTTTTTAAGAAACAAGTCTATATATTAGCGGTTTGTCGATTATTTCTACGAGATGAGCAAAGGCGATGTCTTTCGTTGCTCAACATTAGTATCGCGAATTGTCTGACGTAAAAAATATCATCACATTGCTTTACAGTCTTTTAAAGGTCAAATGCCGGGACTGAAGCCCATAGACTAAAACTGAAAATCAAGTATAAATTTCAAATTCTATCATATTTGTTATGTTGGAATCCAAAATAATCACTCACTGTTCTTCTTCCCTTTGATATTGAGCTGGATGTCGTAGAACGTTTCCACTCGGGTACTGGACACATTCACGTTCTTACATTTGATGTATGACGTCATTTTGCCCTCAAACAGTCGTGGGACGGTCCCCTCGACGCATGTACCCTTCATCTTGCTCTCCAATTTATCAAGAAGTACCTATTACATAAAGATTAAAATCTTGTGATAATTTGACATAGATCTTATAATAATGTGTAATATGCTAATTCATATAACATTGATTTGATTACACATACAAAAAACCAGCACCTCTGACTTAACAAAAATGAATTCTGTTTTAAGTGCAGCATTTACTAAGTCTATACTAAACATTTACCTATAATTCGATACTAATATTTGATTAGATAATTTTATGAGAGATGTAAACTTCCTTGCTTATGTGGGAACAAAAAAATATTTATAACATATCCATTACTCTTGTAGATCCTAAATATTCACAAATAAACAAAAATAATATTATACCCTCAAGAATTCTTGGACATCATGTTGCATAAAGGAGTCCAGGGTCTCCCATCCGAAACTCTTGGTTAACTTCTTAGTGCCGACAGGTTTATCCGAAAACTGCAACTCGTAGAAAACTCTTTGCAGAGCCAATGCGACTGACCTACAATTGATATAAAATACATAAAGTTTTCCAAACACGAAACTAAAAGAATTCGTTGTTACCATAAAGAAATGTACAGCGCTCATAATTGCTCAATAACATTCAAGTATAATGAACTGAACGGCCACCCGAGCTGCTACTTTCTTTTCTCCGATTCATCCGAGTGAGTAGTGTCTCAATATTTCTAAAGTATCTCATTTGTTTCCAAAATCCAACAAATTCCAATCCTTCTCCAGCTTTATTCTTCTGACGGGCAGCAGTATCGGAAACCAAAGAAGCCAAAGACACTGCGCTCGCCAACCCGCCTGCCAAACGTGGTGTGAGAACAATATCCTCCCAGGGAACGCAAAATCCTTTACTGTTCCAAGGGGATACACTAACACAATGTGAATGTCTGTTCTGCTTTATCTACAGAACCCCCGCCCCGACCCCTCTTCGGCTCCGAATAGCCAGAGGAATCCCACTATCCGACCCCGTCGCACTCGACACCGGAACAGAGTGCGTAGAGTAGGATTAGCTCCGATTACTGGTGACCGCCCGGCGGCGGTCCCGGGTGACTTGCACCCAGGATAGGCCCTTCTGGCAACGTAGCTTTCGGCCCATAAGGCAAAAGATGAGAGTTGCTGCTCTCCAAAGGATTTTGCCATTGATTCTCAGATTGGCCCTTCAGGCTTGCATGCACGCATACGCGGCCCATCAGGCAATATGAGAGTTTGCTGTCTCTCCAAGCCTTGCGCACACAGGCAACGCCCAAAGCCGAGGTCCGTCCCTCCTGGGGGCCCTTTGGTGATGTTGTCTATAAAGGTCGAAGGCACTCTGCCCTCGCCTCCAACGCCCGGTGAAGTAGCGAAAGCTCACTTGGAGCTAGCTACATAGTCGTTTCAAAAAACAAAAATCTACTGAACCAATCAACAAATTTTGCTAACATGTCATCTTCCAGCCAGAAAAAATACTGTTCCCAAGGGATATGCATTAATGCAAAAGGAACCACAGGCAAAACCTTGTTAAATAGTTCTCAACAACCTTATCTTAATTTTAACAACATATATGTATGTAGGTTAGGTACATATAAAAAGAAGAAATTTTCAAAGTCTAGCACAAACATTTTACCTAGTACTGTCGTCAGATTCTGTAGGCATCTTGTACACTGCCTTCCGAAGTTGGTTTGTGAAGTAAAGCGTCTGTAGAAGAGAGTTCATGTAACACGTAGCGCCCTGATTCTTCAGACCTTAAAAAAATATATTGATATCTATAAATGAAATATATGACAATGTTTTTATTCAGCAAACATCACAGCTCAAAATGCAACCTATGCCACAAGTTTTTGAAATTGAAGCATGAAACAAAAAACACCAGAATTTATATAAGTCTTAATTGATGGTTCAACAAACACAACTGTGTTTACTGACCAACTTGCGAATAATATTTTTGTATCTTCATTGCTGCGAGTTGTAGTGTAATTCACCAAGCACCTTGGTTCTATACACACATTCAAATTAGCAATTTTTTATGTGAAGTCTTATATTTTTGTGTTATTCATTCATACTTAAGTGGTAGCATAACCTTTTACTGAATAACTAAGTCGTGGTTTTGAATTCCAAACAAATTCCTGTACCGTCTCTTTTATCGACATTTGGTAACACTCGCAAACAGACTTGCTCATGAATGTATAAAATCTGTGCTTTAGAAAACCACGACCAGTGGCAGCAAGGACCAGATTAAATAGCGCGCTAAGTGCATATGATTTCTTTAGTAAATCTGGTCTTTGTGACCACTCGTCGTGGTCGTGGTCTTCTAGTGCACGAAGAGCCTAAGCTATGAGATTTAACTTACTCAGGCGCTTTTAGGCATCTAAACACTGTCACAAATAAGTCGGTAACATGCAAGGTTAAAAAAATACTTTCAACAACTTACCAACATAACCAGTATGCTTCTTGGAGTCCCAAGACACGCCGTGTGGCGCCTCAGCGGTCACGTGTACCTCCAGGGTGATGGCATCGTCCTTGATGTAGCCCTTCTCTGGGTCCAAAGCGTCGTTCCAGGACATGAAGTGGGAGAAACCCCAGTCGTTCTCCTTACTAGTGGACAAATTATGAATTGAGACAAAAGGGTTTATCATGATACAGCTTACGCTATATCGGCTTTAAATGAGGGTGATCACCTACAGATCAGAAGATTTCCTGTTTAAATCACAGTATAAGCATACATTTTTTTCGTTCTCTTTTAAGAAGAACTTCCAAAAAAAAACGTGCCAGTGAAAGATCGCCTTTATAGTACAAAACCTCCAAGATATAAAAGTTAGTCGCTTTTTTAGAGCTTGTCTGAAACCTTTCAAACAAAAGGCAGACACGTGACGAACCACGTCACTAAAGCGCGTGATAACTTTTTTCGAAACCTACATTAAATATTGCGTGTATACGCATTGCCGTATGGCAATGATCTCATAACATAACACACGTTGCTATAAATTCAAAAAACTATTTTATGCCAATATTAATGTTTCTTACTTTTTAATTGGATATAGGGCCAACGTTCAAGGATCCTTAAGCGTAATTAGCGTTTCAATATCAAATCAAAAGTGTAAACTTGCTTCCTTGAAGCCTCCTTTATAGCATGCTCCAGAATCTCATAATATACAACATACAATGTTTACAATTATTTTGTTATAGGTGGACATTCACAGTAAAAACTCTTACATGCAAATAAATTACGGTAGTAACCTGTTTTCGGTATCCATCACAGACTGTAGTCAAACAAAGTCCATAATAAACGAACACTTAACGAACACTTAGTTTAAAACAACAAAAATTCAAATCACAAGGAAAACTTATCAACTATCGAAGTTGCAATAACCTGATATTTAAGAAATTATAAGCAAATTAAAACATTTCTCTTAAGTTTACCTCATAAAGATGACAATTACAGGGCAAGTATCAATTTAAATGTATACGTCACGGACGCCTAGACGGTATTGATCACAGAAATATATCAAGATAGAACGGGGATGCCAGACGGGGAAGAAAACGCGTGTCAGTTAAGTTTGCATAAACCGCGACCCCAATTTGACGTCATTACTAGCGAAATATTTTGTTTTTTATTTATTTAAACTTTATTGCACAAAATACGTACAAATAGGTGGACTTAATGCCTTAAGGCATTCTCTGCCAGTCAAACCTTTAGACCAATCCGAGATATATATTAGGTGGTGCCATTATGTGTCATGAGAAATTAATTAAACAATTGAATAATACATACATAAATGCATATATATATACACAAGTATATAAATGTAAATAAATATAAAATACATATATGTTTATATATAAATACGTTGATATAGAATACTAGTAAAAGGGATGATTTCTAAAACTGTATAATTTAGGTAAAAGATTTTTCAAGATAAAGTTTGTGGACTGCCTCCTTAAACGCGAATCGGTTGGGGGCCCTTCTAATCGATTCGGGAAGAGCGTTCCACAGCCGTATAGCCTGCAGCTGAAAAGAGTTGGACAGAAAGCTAGAATGGTGAGAAGGAGTACCAAGAATAAGGCTATTAGAAGAGCAAAGAGATCGAGAGTGTGTAGAACTAAGAAGAATGAATTTTGACTTAAGATAATGTGGTGAGAAAGGGTCGTGAAGTATAGAGTAGAGCATAGATAAAATTCTAGTTTGACGACGAAAAGGGATAGGTAACCAACCAAGTTGAGAACGAAAAGTGGAGATGTGATCATATCTACGAAGACCGAAAATGAAACATATGCAATTATTAGCAAGCCTGTCAAGTTTAAGAACAAGCGTCTTGTTAAGATCACAGTAACAGACATCTGCATAATCAATTATGAGAAAAATAAGAGATTGCACCAGTAAAATTTTAGTATTTATAGGGAGAAAGTTTTTAAGTCGGTAAAGGGTCCAACTAAGGGAGGAGTCAATATGTAAATAGTAATGTGACATGCACAGAAATAAATCGCGTCATATCGATAAACAGTTTTTACAGTTAAAAACCGCAGAATAAAGCATCTGTTGATGTCGGGACGTGCGCGCTGACTGATAAACGTTTAACGAATCTTACACGATCGTGCAAGATTGAGACACGCGTGCACCGCCCACTTGGCCGTTCTATCTTGATTTATTTCTGTGGTATTGATAGTCATAAACGTCGCGTCGTCTTATTTTACGCGTACTAACAAGACTTTATTTGCGTGTATACTGTGTTTGAAATATGTTTATTGACACAACTACAAGAGACTCCTGCCTGTCCATGGTTATCTCCGTGTGAGTAAAATATGATTTTTTTTTGCCTTTACGTTCGCCCGCAACTAAAGTATCCGCGCGAAGTTTAAAATGAGATCGTCGTATCACGCTTACGTGCCTAATTACATTTATTTTTGTTAAAATATAAAGTTGTAAATATTTTGTGAGTAAAGGGTAGCCACAAGGTAGCCAGAGACTATGTCTATAGGAATGCACGTCACTGCTTGCCACCACTATTCAAAAATAACATGACTCAAAAAAATTAAGTTGTCAAGCAGGCCACAAAAAGGCTCTTGTTTGTCAATTTATCTCCACATATGTAAATCAGAAGCAAGAAAAATAAAATTTCAATTCAACAACCAATGTTATATAAAATATCAGTGGGAGTGGAAAATGATTTCCAAGAATATTTTGAATCCGTCTAAGTGAAATAAGGAGCTTATGAGCGCTGCATACACAAAAGAACGCGGAGGCGGCCAGACATATTGATCTAATAGGTTAAATTAAAAAATTGCCTTTGATCTAAAATACAAAGAAAGCATTGCGGAATCAATTGAACATTCTGATGATAATTTGAGCACCTCTCTCTGATTAAAACATAGTGAAAAATATGAAATTGAGCAGGTAATTGGAAATCATATTCATTTCAATAAACCCTTTAATTAAACGCCGCGTCGATCATCGTGTGACCGAGAAACAATTAAAAAAGTATTGTCTGCGATTGCTGCTAGATCAGTTGCCGTACAGTCAGCCTAACCTACACAATAAACCCTAATGTCTAGACCCGCACTTGGTATGATATGTAGATGTCGTCGTTTAATGTATCTTTTTCCTCAAACTCACCTGTAGAACAAGTGTTGAATCTTTCTGTAAAACGGTTCGGTGTCTGGCTTATGCGAGATGAGCCGAAGCTCTGCCATGGCGTAGCACGACCAACTGGAGGACTCGCTCTCGCCATTACACTGCAGGAAGAACCCGAGCGACTTCTGTTGCTGGCGGTCTGGCGAGGGCGCCTGGCGCGGCATCACCATGATCTTCCAGGGCAGGTTGCGCACGTAGCATGGCGGCGACAACACGGAGTCCTTGAGATTTCTGAAGTTGGTCACCGTAAAACGGAACGTCGCCTCTGATCTCGCCTCGTCGTCTTCCATTTCAGTATCCAGACAGGCGAGCTGCAATGTTATTATTTCCTAGGAATTTGGCTAACAAATACACGTTACAAAAATCGACATGATTAAAATAAAAAAAAAAAAAAAAAAATACTGTCGAAAAAAATCTTACCGGCATGTCAGAAGATGGAGTCTCCTTGACGATTTCACCGTTGGGCCCCTTCATAAGATCTTCCTCAAAGAAGTTGTCGGTGGCGGTGTCAACGGTCTCCACTGAAAATTAAACATTGCTTCAAAAATAACAATAAATGATTCACAGTATTTATATGATACAAGATTATGTCGCAACCTCTAAATAAACTGTAGTAAAATTACCGAAACCTCTTTAAAACGTGGATATACAGTTTTGTTGCTTATTTATTATGCAATAGAAAGAACTAGGTACTAACTAACTCATTGATAATCTATAAAACGCATTTATCAATAATGTAAAAAATATACATTTACTCAAAAAAATATTCAGGAATGGAATAATCACCAAATTTATTTATGTTGCAAACTAAAGAAATTAATCAATTAATAAAATTGTCTTAGGACACGAGACTTCTACTTAGAATCAACAATCAATAAACACTCCATTGTTTTATTTTCTTCAGTCATTTTGACAACACTGTCAAAACCAACATGCATAAAAATCAAAGACCAAATATGACAAGTTTTTAATCCACATATTGACCTACTTTGTAGAAAACGGAATAAGACAAAAAGTATCCAACACAAATAGTAATCTAACAACGAAGTTTTACACTTAATATCATTAACATTGTTAATATCTCGAAAACCTTCATGCATTTTAAAGCCTTTGGTTTCAGCTCCCATCATTGGTTGGTTTAAGCTGTATGGAATGCCTTTGAGCCAAATCCAGAGTTGGATTATCATAGACATATTACAGTGCATCTAGAAACTAACATATAAGAAGAGTGTTTGTAGCGTAAAACACATTTTAACGCATTGCATGAAAGGCGTGCCCATGTGCAAACCCAAAATACATATTAACAGTCATAACAAAATATTGATATGAGGCTACAGTCTCGCAAAATAGCTAATTTTAAACGCGCTGCAAATCTATACTAATATTATAAAGCTGAAGAGTTTGTTTGTTTGTTTGTTTGTTTGTTTGAACGCGCTAATCTCAGGAACTACTGGATCAAATTGGAAAATTCTTTTTGTTGGATAGCCCATTTATTGAGGAAGGCTATAGGCTATAAAACATCACGCTGCGACTAATAGGAGCGAAGCATCAATAAAAAATGTTTTGAAAACAGGGGAAATTTATTCACCTTAACTAAGAAAAAAAGTAATTAATCATAATAACAGAAATTGCCGCGGGCGAAGTCGCGGGCCACAGCTAGTGTTTTATATTTATAAAAACAATTCTTGTAAGAGAAGCTTAGTGAAGCCACCTAACCACAAGTAAAAATAGTATCGGGTATTAACACCAGTTCACCAGTTTGCTCTTGTTTTATACTATACATTAATCTACAATAATGGAATTCAAATACTAACGTAAATTGTTTTTATGAGTTGCGCTTACAATGCGTAGCAACTAGTGATATTCGTAACAGTAGCAAAGTACAACCAATCAGCTGCCATAATTACTTAGAACATGACTGTAAGCTTACTAACTGTTGTAAACATCTAAAAACCCGGCCAAGTGCGAGTCGGACTCGCGCACGAAGGGTTCCGATACATTTTCTATACTAAGTTTAAAATTATTAAAAATATTTTTATTATATGATGTGTATAAAGCTCCCAAGGCCAGAGTGAAACAATGGCTAAACAAATATCCGCCATCATCAAACCAGATACCGCCTGCTGAGAAACTACCACCGGGTGACAATCTGCCCTGGCCAATCTGGAAAGTCTTTAAATAGACTGCAGGCTAGTGTTGGTATATACCATGAAAATAGAGTCAGGTGGGGTTTCTCCTCCTCTATCCAATCTAGGGGACACCTCTTGCAAAAAGCCCAATTTCTTGATCTGAATGAGGCATACAAATGGGCCATCACTGTAGCAAAGCACTGGTCGAAACAAATTTAATAGTAGTATAGAATTTTACGACTTGGTAGATGTGAAAACTTTCCATAGATGCAGCAGTTCATGGCTTTTGGCTTTGGTAATCTATACATATAATAAAACAGTAAAATTATTTTGTCTGTACATTTCGAATTTTTGACTGAAATGGATAGAGGGACACTTAAAAAGAATAATAGAAAGCAAAAAAATTTTTTTGGAATTTCTTGTCTGTCTGTCTGTCTGTCTGTCTGTCTGTATGTATGATCACGATTATCTCCGAAAATACTGAACCGATTTACTTCAAACTTTCACCAATTGCTTTGTTTTAACTCAGTTTAACATTTAAAGTTTGTTTCATCAAAATCGGTTCATTAAAAAAAAAGTTATCATCATTTGAATGAACTCAAGGCATGAGTTTGCCTGCAAACATAGCAAAAATAAAAGAAAATAATAAGTGACTTATGAAAATTAAAATCCAAAGTCAATTCATAATCATTATACGACAGCATTATACCTATCCATACTATCCATAGTAATCCATACTAAAAAGAAGGAGAAGCTGACTGACTGACTGACATATCAACGCAGGGCCTAAACTATAAGGGTTAGGAACTTGAAATTTTGCACAGGGGTTCCTTTTATAACGTAGGGGAGCACTTAGAAAGGATTTTTGGAAATTCATCTCCTTAGGGGGAAAAACGGGTTGCAAAGTTAGTATGAAACTTTGTTGTTTTTGAAGTTATTCGAATGAAATTCAGCATGAAGGTTCTTTACTGAAAGGTATGAAACACGAGTAAAATATTTTACTCAAAAATCATCCCTTAAGGGGGTAAAATAGGGGTGCAAAGTAAGCATGAATGCGGGCGGAGCCGCGGGCCAAAGGCAAACTATATATCAACGCACAGCCGAAACTACTGTGCGCCGACACTTGAAATTTGGCACAGGGATTCTTTTTATGATGTAAATGAGCACTAAGAAAGGATTTTTATAAAATCAAAGGGGTTGAAGTTTTATGGAATTTTCTCATTTCTGGACTTAGAAGTTTGAAAGTAGGTACGCAAGTTCTCAATTAAAATTAAAAAAGATCTGTTTAGGTGAACCAGACAACATTCTCCCTTGAAGGGGTAAATAGGGGTAAAGTTTGTATGGAATTTTTCCATTTCTAGACGAGGTATGAAAATAATTATATACGTTCTAGGTTACAATTAAAAAAGATCTGTGTAGGTGAAATGTACAAAATTTCCCCCTTAAGGGATAAAGGGGGGGGGGGGGGGGGGGATTGTAATTTTCTCATTTCTGGACATAGAAGTATAAAAATAAGTATATATGTTTACATTACAATTAAAAAAGATCTGTGTAGTTAAAATGGTCGAAATTTCCCCTTGAAGGGGTAGAATAGGTGAGGTAAAGTTTGTATGGACTTTTTTTATTTACTTAGAAATATGACAATAAGAAGTTCTCCATTACAATATAAAAATATCTGTGTAGGTGAAATGGGCAAAATCCCCTCCTTAAGGGCTAAAGATCTATGCAGGTGAAATGTATTAAATTCCCCCTTAAGGGGAAAAAGCAAAGGGGCAGGGGTTTGTATGGAATTTTTATAATTTCTACTGTTCCCAAGGGAACGACATTAACGCGGGCGGAGCCGCGGGAAACAGCTAGTCTTCTATACATATAATAAAACAGTAAAAATATTTTGTCTGTACATTTAGAATTTTTGACTGAAATGGATAGAGGGACACTTAAAAAGAATAATAGAAAGCAAAAAAAATTTTTGGAATTTCTTGTCTGTCTGTATGTATGATCACGATTATCTCCGAAAATACTGAACCGATTTACTTCATCCATACTAAAAAAAAAGAGAAGATGACTGACTGACTGACATATCAACGCAGGGCCTAAACTATAAGGGTTAGGAACTTGAAATTTTGCACAGGGGTTCCTTTTATAACGTCGAAGAGCATTAAGAAAGGATTTTTGGAAATTCATCTCCTAAGGGGGAAAAACGGGTTGCAAAGTTAGTATGAAACTTTGTCGTTTTTGAAGTTATTCAAATGAAATTCAGCATGAAGGTTCTTTACTGAAAGGCATGAAACACGAGTAAAATATTTTTCTCAAAAATCATCCCTTAAGGGGGTATAACGGGGATGCAAAGTTAGTATGAAACTTTCCGTTTTTGAAGTTATTCAATTGAAATTCAATATTAAGGTGTTTCATTGAAAGACATAAACTAATGTATTCCGGGTAATTCTACTGTTCCTGAGAAATCGACAGTTACGCGGGCGGAGCCGCGGGCCAAAGGCAAACCTGACTTATATATTAACGCACAGCCGAAACTAGGGCATGGATACCGGTATACCGGTATACCGGTAAAAAAATTCGATATTTTGATACCGGTATTTGAGGATAAAATACCGGTATTTCGGTATTTTGAAAAATTTCATTTATTTCTGCAAGGGTATGAAGAACGTTCGATTTCGGTGGTTCATAGTGTTGTTCATACTGCTGATGAGTTTTATATGCATGAATTATGAATAATCTCGATTATAAAAATATCACATCAAAATCAACTACTCAAGAAACTGCATGTTATGAGGCCATTGCACGCATATCCTCCCCAATTACATCAACCCAGCACTTCTTGGGTTTCTCCCTTCTGTCGGGACTCGGTGAATATGGCCAGACAATTTTTCCCTATGTAATTTCCTGGTTTTCGCAAAACATGACTGTACCAGCGTAGGCGGCCTTGCAGGAGAATTGCCTGCTATGTGTCGGACATGGAGGCTACCGCGAATGTGTGAGTTCCTTATGCGGCCCTTTCGCGAAACTTTACACATCCAATGCTGCATATCCATTTCCGTGACACGCAGCTTCCTCCTGAGCCGCTCACGTAGCCTGTGCTTCACTTCCATATAAGATGACAGGTCTAAAATGTCCTGTCCTTTTAGTTTAAAATACATTTTCGGTTCACAAATGATACCAGTCACATTATGCAAGTTTTGATATCTCTGGACGCGTAAAGGCCAGATTCCAGGTATATAAACTGGTAAGTACGCTCGACCACGTTTCCGCCTATGCGTAAAGGTACGGAATCTGTAACGTTGCAATCCCTGTACTCAGTCTTCGCCACATTTAGTTTCAAGCCGCCGTTCTCAAGAGACTCCTTCCACATATTCACGCGTCGCACACGTCTTCCCCTTTCCGCATCTGCCAGTGCGATATCGTCAGTATACATGCATGAGCAGCCACGGAGGAAGCTCATGTGTATTTCTGATGCGTTTTGACACTTCTTCTAATATCGCACTAAACAAGAAGGAGCTGAGAACCGAGCCTTGGTGGACTCCAACTGTGACGGTTCACCAACAGGAATCCTAACTCTGGAATCGGAGTCACGGTACGGTGTGTTTTCCGTCTGTATTTCTCCATGAAGACCCTTAGGGCAAAGTGTTTTCTTATCATTAGAGAGTAAAACTAATTTTAATATATATTTGATTGTGATATTTGTGCCAAGGAAACAATTTAAATAATTCTTGGATCAAATAACGCATTTTCTTTAGTATTCTTTATTACATTTATTCATTTTGTGGTTTCTGAGGAGTTGATAAAAGGTTTCAGTGTTTCTATCACATAGCCTAGAAACTACTTTAATCGCTCTCCGGAAACAAGACTTACCAATCGATATTGGTATATAAATAAATAAATAAATAAATATAGGGACAAATCACACAGATTGAGGTAGCCCCAAGGTAAGTTCGAGACTTGTGTTATGGGATACTAACTCAACGATACTATATTTTATAATAAATACATATATAGATAAACATCCAAGACCCAGGCCAATCTGAAAAAGATCATTTTCCATCTTGACCTGGCCGGGGATCGAACCCGGGCACTCCGTGTCGCAGGCTGGCGTGTTGACCGCTGCGCCACGGAGCTGTCGAATATATATATTGGTATATATAATAATATATACCAATATATATAATTTAAACAGTAATTAGCAGTATTTTAAAAAAATACCGAAATTACCGGTATACCGGTTTTCGAAATTTCAATACCGGTATCAATACCGGTATGAAAATCTTTTCGGTATTCCATGCCCTAGCCGAAACTACTGTGCGCAGAAACTGAAATTTGGCACAGGGATTCTTTTTATGATGTAAATGAGCACTAAGAAAGGATTTTTAGAAAATCAAAGGGGTTGAAGTTTTATGGAATTTTCTCATTTCTGGACTTAGAAGTTTGAAAGTAGGTACGCAAGTTCTCAATTAAAATTAAAAAAGATCTGTTTAGGTGAACCAGACAACATTCTCCCTTGAAGGGGTAAAGATTGTATGGAATTTTTCCATTTCTAGACTTAGAATATAAAAATAGGTATGAAAGTTCTCGATTACAATTAAAAAGATCTGTGTAGGTGAAATGTACAAAATCCCCTCCTTAAGGGGCAACATGGGGTCTCCCCCATGTTGCCCCTTAAGGAGGGGATTACATATACAAACTTAACCCCTCCCCTCCCGGGGAGGGGTCAAGTTTGTATGGACATTTTCTCATTTCTGGACGTACAGGATTACAATTAAAAAGATGTATGTAGGTAAAACCGACGAAATTTTCGCCTAAAGGGATAAAATAGGGGAGTAAAGTTAGTATGGATTTTTTTCATTTCTAGACTTAGAGGTATGAAAATAAGTATATACGTTCTAGGTTAGAATTAAAAAAGACCCCCCCCCCCCTTCCCCCCTTAAGGGATAAAGGGGGGGGGGGGGGTTGTATGGAAATTTTCTCATTTCTGGACATAGAAGTATAAAAATAAGTATATATGTTTACATTACAATTAAAAAGATGGACGAAATTTCCCCTTAAAGGGGTAGAATAGGTGGGGTAAAGTTTGTATGGATTTTTTTATTTCTCAGAAATATGACAATAAGAAGTTCTCCATTACAATAAAAAAATATCTGTGTAGGTGAAATGGGCAAAATCCCCTCCTTATGGGCTAAAGGTCTATGCAGGTGAAATGTATTAAATTCCCCCTTAAGGGGATAAAGCAAAGGACTGTTCCCAAGGGAACGACATTAACGCGGGCGGAGCCGCGGGCAACAGCTAGTTGCTAATATAACTGCATATATGAGGTTTGTAAAACCCACATGTGCTTGACCAAAAACAAATGCATCCATGCAAAAAGCCATAAATTCCATCAACAAAATTCAGCTACAGTTAAGAAGAATAATTATTGTGATAAATTATGACAAAAGAGTATCTGCCAGCAAACCCATCTAAACAATTGCCCGATATATTACCTATTCTATAAATAACCCTATTCTACCTATGTACTTAATGATTTTTAAAATGTTTATTGAACACTTCGTGTCTGGTGAATGAATACATTATGAGGGAATCTGCACACTAAAGAAGACACTGGCATTATTGCATACCAAAAACAGTCATTGTGTGAGTTTCTTTCCACACAAAGAGACCGACAACAGCCTAGCTGTTAAATAGCAGAAATGTTAACTTCTACTTAATTTATGATACTGTTCTGTGTCAGCATGAAAATTATCATACATATCAAAACTAATATACTTTTACTAGCTTTTGCCTGCGGCTTCGCTCGCATTAAGAAGTATAGTTTTTGCAGCTTTACTTTTGTTTAGCGTGTGTAAAAAATTTGTGCCTACAAAACAACTTTCATCAACTATTTTATACCCTAGGCGGTAGAATTGATCAAAATCCTTTCTTAGTGGATGCCTACGTCATAACATCTACCTGCATGCCAAATTTCACCCCAATCCTTCCAGTGGGCTGTGCGTTGATAGATCACTATGTCAGTCAGTCAGTCACTTTTGAGTTATATGTATTTAGATGGTGTGTATTTATGTAAGTTTAATGATAAGATGCTAACATGTCATATTATAATATACAAACTTATTTCTCTGATTATACAAATACATTTTAACACAAGTCTCGAACTTACTTTGGGGCTAGCTCAATCTGTGTGATTTGTCCGTATATATTTATTTTATTTATTTTACAAAAGCTATGCAAAAGCATATTAGGCATGTGGGGGACTTGCCAATTTTGTATGTATGAATGACGAATAATTATATACTTACATAGGCTCTATTTATAAGATCACCTTTACACAAGAGATTAAGTTTAATTTTCTTAGTTTTGGTGGAAAAGTTTTGTGACGTTGGAATCACAACTTAACATTGTCTAAACAACACACACACAACTAAGCACTGAGAAAAGTGAATCACCAACAAGTCAGTTGCAGACAATTCGATAATCTTTTTATCAATGTTATCACATGTTATCGTTGACCTTACATCAAAAGCATTGAAAATTAAGTCTACATCAACATTTCACTATAAATGTTGGCTGAAAAAGAATACAATAAATAGGCAAAATGTGTAAAATTCGCTTACTATATTAGCAATCCTGATGGTAAGCTAGCACAAAAACTGATGTTGGATCACTCAAAAATCTCTTTGGGCCCATGCTCATGACCTAAGGAGACTTCTCCAGATTTTTATGTGTTGAAGATATGTGACTAAGATTCCTTTTTAGGCTGGCTAAAGGCTATAAGTCTGAATGAATAACATTCAATAGTAGTGTAATTTTTAGAACAAACAATTAGGGATCATAAACATACTGTGTGAGCCTTTATTTTCACATAGTAATTTATATATAGGGCTTTTAATATATTTTTAGAAAAAGAATGTAAAAAATTAAGAATTTGACTTACATTACTTTTCGTTGTCTTTATAATGTCTAATGATTAAAAAGAGGTGAATCCTATTGACTATGTGATGAAAACCAAACCACCCCTCTCGCCTGCGACATGGTATTTTGAACCCAATCCCTTGTATGGACAGGTCACATAGTATGGGTGGGTATGTTCCCTTATCAGACAACTTGTGTGCAAATGACTTTACAATTTTTTTCTTCACTGCCAATAGATGTTGGTGGATGCTCAAATAAAGTTACTTTATTGATGAAAGGGAGGCCTTTGCCCTGCAGTGAGACAGTATAGGCTAGAAATAGAATAAAATAGAATATTGTTGAAAAAGACTTGATATCAATCCTGCTAACCTATCCAGCTACTAGGCAGGACACTATTTGGTACCCCTGCAAGTTATAATCACTACATAGCATAAAAAGCTGCATCCAACTGTCTGTCCCTATGTATGCTTAGATCTTTAAAACTACGGAATGGATTTTGATGCAATTTTTTTAAATAGATAATAGTGATTCAAGAGGAAGGTTTATATGTATAATTTATCGCACCCATGTGAAGCCGAGGCAGATCACTAGGAATAATATATATTTCTTACACCTTATTACATTGGTGTTACAGTCAAATAAAATTAGAATTGTTTTACACTGAAGGGTTGATGTGTGCCCACCAGTCAGTGCTTAAGTTAAAATTTAGTTGTGATTCTTTTTACAAGCTTTTATTTAGTTTCACCTATCACAATGTCTGTAATCAAATCTTGCAAGTAAAATTTGATACACTTCCCGGCTACAACCAAGCTGAAATTTTGCACGTATTTGTGTTGTTACATTACAATACAATATAATGGAATCATTGCACTGGTCTGGTGTTGGCATGGGAAGGAGGCCATAGGAACTCATAAACTAAACAAGGTACACCAATCATGTTTGGGGTCATTTGATTTGTCTTGGAAAGCACTTTAGTGTGGAGTCGTTTTAATAAAAGGTTGTTACAAAAGTGTAATTTTGCAAAAAAACTTGTTTTTTTCAGATTGAAGAGAACATCAATTATGCCTGTCCTCACATCATATTCTTAATAGAAAATTTAGGAAATCCTGGTCATACCCTAAATTTTTCCTAGTGGGGCCTCACTTCAACTACTTTATGCAGTCCTTATGTGATAAAATATTGATAATTATGTATAGTCTGGTGCTCTGGGTTCAATTTATTGTAGACTAGTCAAAAAGCAATTAACAAGGTGAATTTCTGGGCTAACCACATTCAATAAGGTGAATTTGTTGACATGAAAAGAAGAATCAGAAGAGGAACCAGCATTTAAGTCAACACAGACATAAAGATTATCCTTAATTCTGAAGTATAACTAATTATATCAAAGTCACACTATGTTTACAATCAATGTGCTTATCAATGCAATGGTTTCATCAATTATCAGGCTGTTTTCATATTACATATAATATAAGAACAATGCAGTCTAAATTTAGAGTGTACATACTGGGAAGCGACTTGCACTTTTAAAACAAAGGATAATGAAAAACTTCTCATATAAAGTTTGATTAATCTCAATCCAAACTTTAGAACTATCATTTTAGAAATTTCAACAAAATAATATAATGCCTAGATTACAAATGTACACTACTTGTTCTGTGATGCAGTTTTGAGGTTAAGTCAGATATGTATATCAACAAATTGCCTACTTACAAATTCATGCATATACACACCTAATATCTTTATATACCTGTCATTGACAAGTGATTGCACTTTATCTTGTGCACAAAAGCTGTGTAGACGTAATATCTACAATTTGAAGAAAACATAGAAATGACAATGCATGCAGTCACAAAGAGTCGTAAATATTACTGTGACTGACCGTCTTGCGTCTCCATTTCTTCCACCTGGTTCACATTGGAGTCGTGCTGCTGCCTGTCCGGGGCAGGCGTGTGGTTCATGTTAGCCGGGCGCGCCACCGGGGACTCTCGCCCGCAACTCCTTGATATTTCCTAAACAAATTTCTCGTTTTAGAAACAAAACTCGAAACACACGGTTGCACAACTGTCCGACTAGCACTTCACCCACCTTGAACGCCAGGGGATTACTCCCTTTAGACTTGCGAAAAATTCGTTGAACGAATTTCAACGAACTTTTCTCATCGATTCGGGATCCCTGCACACTCGGATTCCTATTTTTCTTCGAGGATGGGGTGTTAATTTTAAAAGAGTGTTTACTAGCGGCGCGGCCGATGTCTGCAAATTTCAACACAAGGGACCGATGGTAGATAGATACGCTAATAGCACATTCCTCTATCTTTAAACCATTGCTTGGAATACTTGAACACTTTGTTGCACGGCGGAATTGTACAAAAATTCACTAACGTGTCCGAGTAAAGAGTTATTTTCCCGAAAATAAACAAAATGGTGGATGATAATTTAATTTCTGGCTTCGAATGTGTGGCTGTGGCCCGGTTTGATAGACGAATGCACCATTTTTTAATAGCGAGTTCCACTTGAATATATATTTTAGCAAATATGTTCTAAGCTGTGATTTTAATCTAATATTTCTTAGCAAAGATAACTATTTTTACCAGAACCTGGACGACTTTTATAAAAATATCAATAAAAGAAACGTGACCAAAGTACTATTCATTTCACACACATTCACCTTAGTGATGTGATACGGCTTCACGTGGTAAAACATAAGTATCGATTACAAAAAATGCAATGTCATAGACTTACAAAAGTTGAAACAACCATCAATAGCAGAGATGTACCTTTCCCTTGGTATTGGATCTATTCTTATGAATAGGTGAATAGTATAGTATTAGTAAGTGTTATTTTTCACGATCAACTGGACGATGCCACAAAAACAAGTTATTGCGGTCGACTGCTGTAGTGTAGTATAGAGACTTTTTGGAGCTCTGTAGTGAAAATCTATCCTACACCAATCTAGAATTTTCAACCGTATTATTACAGGAAATAAGAAATGGACTCCAGACTTAAGCAGAATCCCCTTAAAAAACTGACTTCACTCACTCACTCCATTCATTCCTTGAGCTGGAAAGGTGATGATGGCGTCTTCTGGTCCTAAGCATTACTCAGGCAAATAATTATTAATATGTTGCATTTGAAGCATCGATATCGGCTGAACATCAATTAGGCAGGCCGTTTTAATGGCACCTTTTAGTAAAATGCCTAGGCATTTCATTTATAAATAGCTGATTTAAGATTTTATGCTGCGACTTATGTATTGTATACAGGTACTTCGTGATTATGAACCTCTGAACTATACTAAAATCCTGGAATCAGAATCCCCAATGGAATACGGAATTATAAGAAAAAAGGTCATGTTTTTAACAAAAAAAATGGTCCTTCCATAGAAATTAGCCCAGCTGATCGGCGACTGTTGTATGGGAAGCTATTTTTTTTTAGATTTCCTTCTTTTTTACTTGCAATTCTCTATTTCATTTCTGATTCCCGGATTTCATTATAGTTCAGAGGTTTAAAATCACGCGCTATGTGTACCTTATCATGAAACTTTTGTTTATAACACTAACTGACCCGCGGCACCACCCGCGTCAATGTTAATCCCTCAGGAACAATATCCTTATCCATACCCCAGACAATGGGCATGCAAAATTTCATGACGATCGGTTCAGTAGATAAAGCGTGAAGACGTAACAAACAAACAAACTTTCGCATTTAATAATATTTGTTGGGATTACTACTGGAATAAAATAGGTTTAGTTGGTATCCACACGAATTGGCATTGTCCTTATGCATACACGTTGCCAGAGGTCTAGACAAGGACTTGGTGTATTTTTTATACAGGAATAAAAATTGGTGCATCGCAAATTTAATGTTTGTTAGATTTCGATGTTGAAAACTTGTATTTTTCTATTGTATTTTCAAGAAGTTGGGGGAGGACATGGGGAAAAGGAAATGGGGGAGGATGGGCCTCTGGCTCTGTCAATCACTGAACGACGCATATAAGTGGTAAAACTTCTACTCAAACGTTTATATTCAGTGAGTGTGTGGTACTTCCCCGGACAGACACAAAGCAAAAATGAATTTTACAAATAGCGTGGTTTTACCACAAAATATATTAGTATTTTGCGTCTCATAATATTTTTAACAACAATATACTTATAGTTAGGTAACTAGTACGCAAAACGGATACTATAGTACGTACAATGGGTATAATCGTGTTAATTATAGTACTTTTGACAATCCGGCCTCATTTGACATTTAGTTGTGGTAGAGCCACGATACCGGCAAAATGAATTGCTAGTAGCATGAATGGGCCGGCTCGTCGTCGTTTACTTTTCGCTTCTATGCTTCGTTCGGTGAGTGAGAGATCTGGAGGCCCATCCTTCCCCCTCCCGTCCCCATTTCCTTCCCCCAACTCCTTGAAAGGCTGACAACGCACCTGTCACACCCTGGTGTTGCAGTTGTCCATGGGCAGCGGTGATCACTTACCATCTGAGCCGCTTGCTCGTTTGTCGTCCTATAACATAAAAAAATTGACAATTAATAAATATAAAAAAATAAACAAAAAACCTGGCTCAAAAGTATCCATTATGCTAGCAGCATTTCCTCTTTGAATGGCTATGCTATGGATAATCTTTGAACCAAGTACCATGCGGAGCGGTGGTTATCTCTCTCACTCATGCATGAACATGATTGCTCTTCGATTTTTGATGTGAATAGCGCTCATATAACGATTACCGATTAAAAACCGTGACTGGTTTCCATTTTTACTGGCAACCCTATTTACTGTAATGTTTTAATGACAGGAAACGTCATTTCGTACAAATAGCCACTCGGTTTCTTTCTTGTTTTCTCGCTAGTCCTAAAGTTTTTCCCAACTGGAAATGTAGAGATTTTTTATAATGTATAGATTGATATTAAGTAAATAATGTATTAAAGATTCAGTAATAACATACACCACGAATTTATTTAAGCTAAAGTTCAATATGTTTCCTACAAATCACAAAACTATATTTGTATTGGATCATACACCATACTTCGGCATTTCCTCTGACTATCCTATAGATTTCGACAGTGCAAAGAGTCGAGGTCCTGGCTATGTTCCATTGCCTCCAGTGTGTAAGTCCCTGTGGACCTGTAGCGTGGAGGCTGCCGTAGAATATTGTCGTATTGTATGGGATCTATTTCCTGAAGGAAAATTGGTAAGATGAATTTTGAAAATTTCTAAGATAACTTTTTTTATTTCTAATTATAAAAGTATTTACTATTATACATCTTTAGTCTGGTATATACCACCTGGACTGTACCTGGCTCAAAGGTACTCATTACACTAGCCGCATTACTTCTTTGAATCGCAAATCTTGTATGTAAAATTTAATATGTACACACAGATCGATCTGGCCTGACGCTAAGTTGCGAACTTGTGTCCTTCATTCATTGAGAGATGACAACAAATTGCATGTTCCGCTTAATTTCACAATACCATTATCTCATAGTTGCCTTTGGCTTGAATAACTGTATGAATGTAGTCATCACCTTGTGTTATATATATAAGACACCATATAATTGCCTCCGTGGTCCAGAGGTTAAGGCATTTGCCTGAAGACCCAGGGGTCGTGGTTTGATTCCCATGGGAAGCATATTTTGTTGTTTTCAGTTTGGTTAGGACATTGCAGGCTTGAATCACCTTATTGTCTGATAATAAAGATGATTCTGTGCTTCGGAAGGCACGTTAAGCCATTGGTCCCGGCTGCCATCTGGTAGTTGTTAAAGGAATCACGTCAGAGGCCGAGAGGTGGTTCCGAAGAACTCTGACACCAAGGTGTGCATGGTTGATTGACAGTTTCACCTACACGAAATGATGATGATGATGATGACAATATAATTTAAGTCTTTATTTTTTTTCACACTTATGTAAAGACTGGTTGTCCTTTCACAATAAAATAAAATTTTGTTCTAGGTACGTTTTGTTGTAAGTGACTCTGTAGCTCACATATTGAACACATGGGCTGTGACTCAACAGAATTTGACACATGTAAGTAATTACTGCTCATTTGTTGTGGATAACATGTATGTACCAATTGTGAAACATGAAATAGGCAAGATATCCATACTTGGGAAACTTGTATGGGGCTAGACCCTAGACAAACAAATGTCTTGAGCTTTCTCAATGCTTTACTAACATATATAACTTCTTAAAGAAATGAGATATGAAGAAATTTACCACACTAGCAGCACTTGAACCAGCAACAAGGTATATGTACCACCTGTATGTATGGTCGCCTGCATAAGTCCATATAGAAGTTGCTTATAAAGTCATGTGTAGCTACGGATACTATTTAAAAATAACAGCAATTTCAACCTTATTCATGTGGCATAAGGTTCATGATATATGATATATGCCTCACTAATCAGTGCAATCGATTTTCACCTTAAAGCTATGTATGGACTTTTGCAGGTGACCGTACCAATTTTTTACCATGCATCCTACAATCATCAAGTCTCCACCATATCCCATTCCCTTTATATGCATTTGTAGTAGTGGTATTAATGCCAAGAGGAAAACATATGATAATACAGTATAGATTATGTCTTGTATGTTGGGATGTTTACGAGGAGACAAAATAATAACAGTACGATTTTGCTTGCACATCTACCCCTATCCGTCAGCAAGGACATCTAATGACGTGTAATGTCCACATGGCAGGGTGACCAAAATGACATTTCATAAACAATACAGTCACAAAAAGAAAAACTTTTTGTTGTTCTTACCTAACACAAATATTCACATCAGTGGAAGCAATGCCTTATTATTCCAAACTCCTTGATATATAAAACTTACAACGTCACATATGCTTGAGCTTGTCTAAAATACTTTAAATAAAAGGCACAAGCTATGTGACATTAAATTTAGAGGGGATGCAAACTTAGTTCGACAGCTACATATCTTAAATATAGTGTTAATGACATAGGCCTCAAATATTATTTTTTTTCAAAAGACAAAATATTAATATTTTGGCCAATATTTATATTTTTTAAAGCACTTTAAAATTTAAAGTTACGTAATTTTTCTATTGATTTTGTGTATTCATTTTTATTTTCAGATCCTAAACGGCTTATGCCTTGTTGGTCCAGTTCGTCGCGGTGCTGGAGGAGATGTGGTAGGCCTTTGTGCAGCTATTGAAGCACTGGGCGAACCATCACCCACGCAGTCTGCAAGACCTGCAACAGAACACTTCCAAAATAGGTATTTCAGATTTTACCATAATTTATGTGCCTTTTACCATAATTTCTCTGATAAGCTACTACCTCTATTACTGCATAAGAAATATTATGACGTACTTGTGATAATGTATAAAAAAATATAGTACCTACGCAAAAAGCATTGAGAACCAAATAAGCTGTTTTGAATCTTTTTTGAAAAACACACCATACAAACCAGCTAGCAGTTTTAGTGTCATACGATTTTAAACATCTTTATTGCTTTAAAACTTATAATTAATTGAGAAACTTGAATAACAGCCACCCGCGCGACTTTTACAATATCTAATCGAAATCGCAGGGTGCTGGGTTCCATCCCCAGCAGCCATCTCATGATGGAAAACTAGCTTTTTCAGATTAACCTGGCTCTTCGATATTTATCTATACATATAAGTTCTATCTTATTTAAAATATAGTATCGTCAGGCCTGTCACACTCCCCGTGTCGGTATCGAAAATATACCTACGCGCGGAGACACCTTCAAAGTGAAAAACCGAACAAACCCGGTAGAAATGACGCGTGTTTCATGGTCATATGAGTTCACTGACTCCAACGAATTATGAATAGTTTGTATTTTATACAAACTGAATTTATACACTTATTAATGCTGCCAGCCTTCTGGGCACGCTACCACGGGGTAATGAGCTGCCAGGGCTATTTTATTTGTAATTTAGTTTTCTATTAGGTAATAAGTCGTTTTTAAGTTATTTTATACATATAATTATTACTTATAATTATTCCTTAATATTATTAGCTTCAAGTATACTTTATCCGGCCAAATGGTTTGCGCGCTTTGACAAGGCGACGCCGGCAGCCGACAAAATAAGTGTCGACGCTTGCTCAACTTCGACTTCTTCAAAGGCTCGGAACGCGCCCTACACACGCAGGACATGTTGATGCGTCGGGAGAAATGATTTTTATTATTTTAATTTACTTTCCAACATTTGTTGTGTTCTCAAACCCATTTGGGCGGATAGACTATATAAAATTGGCTTTCTGTAGGTATCTAAACTTATATAGTTATTGAATTTTACAAAAACGCAACACTGAATCAGACTGGCGAGTTGTAAATTGGGTGAGAAAGATGAAGGTGCGAAGTGCTGAGGCGCCAAACAATGCAGGCGCGAAGAGTTCTGTGAGTCACGCAAAGCTTGTTTCAAAATTTTAATTGAAAAATTTATTTTAAATCCTTCTTTTTTCTTTTTATTATAACAGAGGTCGAGTAATATGCATTACAAGCGCCCGAGATGACGATTCCATCAGGAGTCTAGCTGAGATCGCTGTAAACGCATTGCTGCAGCAAAACAAGAAAGCGTCGCTGATTACGTCCACGCCAGCAAGTCCTGAAGCATCAAATACTCCACCGTAAGTTGTAATAATTATATCATAGAGAATGATATAATTATTACACATTTTGTTGACTTTCCTATGATATATTTCTTCATCATTTGAAATGAAGAAGTGTGGCTAGTGCTGTCGAGAAAAAAAACAAATAACTGACCCCTGACACCCACTCTACGGAGCCCGACCTCCAACAGCTGTCTAAAGAGCCGCAATAGTTTTAATGCAAAGACGAAACCACTTGTCCGGCATACTACTATATGTAGACCACCCAAAATTCCTACCGGCTTCAGTTGTGGCGAAATTGAAATCCACCCCTGCAGATTTTATACTTCTTTAGGAACTGTCCCCTGGGCACGAGCTTGCATGGTCTACGTGAAAGTGCTTATATCGCCTCCGTACTGAGGTAGGCCGATGCAGGCACGATTTGGCACGTTGGAGTTACATTGGTTTGGCAGAAGCGCAGTGTCAGTGTGGTCATGAGTATCAAACCATGTCACATCTCCTCTCGTGCCCTTCATGTCCCACTACCTGCACAAAAGCTAACCTCTGTAGAGCTTCAGAGAGAGCTATCAGGGTGGCGTCCTATTGGCAGGACAAAATTTAGTTTTGAGCCAGCGACAAGAAGAATATCATTGAAACTTTTGCTAGCCTTTTCCAGTAAAATAGAATTTAACTTTGAAGTAGTGGCGGTCTTAGGGGGGGGACCTGCGGGGCCTTGGCTAGCTCCGTGGCGCAGCGGTCAACACGCCAGCCTGCGACACGGAGTGCCCGGGTTCGATCCCCGGCCAGGTCAAGATGGAAAATGATCTTTTTCAGATTGGCCTGGGTCTTGGATGTGTATCTATATATGTATTTCTTATAAAATATAGTATCGTTGAGTTAGTATCCCATAACACAAGTCTCGAACTTACTTTGGGGCTAGCTCAATCTGTGTGATTTGTCCGTATATATTTATTTATATTTATTTACTTGTGCTCTGTGGCTCGTTGCACTTGATTGGTAAAGAGCGAAATAGGATCTGGTGATGGTCCGTTGGTGGTGACAGTAGTAATCATCAGGTGTGTTGGTGCACCGGTCTGACTTTATTTTTATTTATTTACTTAAAAACTTTTTGAGCCTTTGGAGAACAGTAGATAGACTTAATGCTAAGAGCATTCTCTCCCAGTCAACCTTGAGAAGAAAAACAGATAAAAAAGTAGGTAGTATAGTGTGATACAATAATAGAGATATAGCAAAGTACAAATAATAATAAATGAAGTATAATAGATATACAAAACATATACATACTATAAATGGCTTTTACCTGCGACGATCTGTTTAATTTATAGCCTGACTAGCTTTCGCCCGCGGCTCCGCCCGCGTCATAGTTGATCCCTCGGGAACAGTACTTTTTCCCGGGATAAAAGGTAGCCTATGTCCTTCTCCGTACTCCAGAGAACTTATATGCAAAATTTCATGATGATCGGTTCAGTAGTTACGGCGTGAAAGCGTAACAAACAAACAAATAAACAAACAAACAAACTCACTTTCGCATTTATAATATTGGTTAGGATTAGGATGAGGAAAATGAAGATCCCTACAGGTAGAAGAATATTTATAACCGGTTATGTAGTTTTTGGTTTTATTCATTGAAAACAAACAAACAATCAAACTTGGCCGCTTTCTAATATTAGTATGATATACATTAATATGCTAACATTCAATATTTTATTTTACAGGCCTTTAGTAGTACATTACTGCCATTTAGTTATAATAAATGTAACTCCAGAAAAAGCTGACACCAGAGTCAGCAGTCAACCAATTACGGAGGTAAGTGATAATCTATTGTCTAAAAAAATTACGTACTTTGTTAAGTTTAAAAAATGCCATGTTGCCTACAAAACTAACAGAGCCATCGTAACCTAGAGGTGCGGCGCACCCAAATGCCCGGAATGTCGAAAATTTGCCTATTTCTACCCCACTGAAAATATTTCATGCCCGTAGTTTGTATTACTCAATATAAGACGGACTTGGGTTAGATAGATATAAATCATTTATTGTACCTCAGCAACACCCAAATAATTAATAAGCGGACACAAAACAAACTTATATAATAAAACAGTACGGTATATAGTTCGCGTGTCACAGTGGTACAAATAGGCAGTATCTCAGTGTGTATATTACTCGAAGAGCAATGCAATGGTTTTTAGTTACTGCCTGGGGTTGTCACGAAGCGCACAGCAAAACAGTCGCATCATTTCCGTTCTCACCGTTTATACGTCAGCCTCACGTTCAGTCGTTACAGCCTCCGTGGTCCAGTGGTTAAGGCGTTTGCCTGTTGACCCGGAGGTCGTGGGTTCGATTCCCACCGGAAACATACTTTGTTTAGTTGTTTCCAGTTTGGTTAGGACATTGCAGGCTTGAATCACCTGATTGTCTGATAATAAAGATGATTCCGTGCTTCGGAAGGCACGTTAAGCCGGTGGTCCCGGCTGCCATCTGGTAATCGTTAAAGGAACCACGTCAGAGGCCGAGAGGCGGTTCCGAAGAACTCTGACACCAGGGTGTGCATGGTCGATTGACCGTGACACCTACTCGAAATGATGATGATGATGATACGTCAGACGAAGATAAATTCTAAGAAGTAAATGCCGCTCTTTATACAGCTGTCGCCTCCTGCAGTATGAGGGGGATGGAGAAGGGTCTTCTTAGAATAACCCCCCCCCCCCTCATAATCTCTCCCCCCCCCCTCCCCCTCAGAAAAAGAAAGGAATTAACGTGCCCTAGGAAACAGCAGAGCACTCTTTGAGAATGGCTGATGTACACGCTTCCATCTTGTCGTTAAAGGGTGGGGGGCAACTTTAAATTGTATGAAATATACTTACCTTTAATTACTTTATCTTAATCTAAAATAGTCATAGGCGTTTCTTGTTATATGTATTGTTTTTTCAACAGATGGGTGGCGGATTAATGGGAGTGGAAGTGAGAGTCTCAAGAGCGAGTGAGTTGGCGAACTTGTTAGGCAAATTAGTGTTGCCTCATTATAGGCTAGCTACTACTACCGTCACTGGCATTCCTATGAAGGTAATTAGAAGTTTATCGTAATTCTTATATTTCTTTTGACTAAAATTAAAATTTTTAAGTGTAAAAATGACTCAAATTACAGGAAGAACAAAACGCGAGTTCGAGCGCCAATTACGACGTGGAAATAATACACTCGGCTGAAGCACACGCAGGACTGAGGGCGGCACAGACGGCTGCCGAAGCTGCTGAATCCGTAAGATATTCTATGCTGCGGCAGAGATATTTGCGTAATCAAACCCAGAGTTCAGAGGACGACAATAAGTTATAGTAGGGTAGCCAGCGAACCATGTAAAACCATTAGTCTAGGAGGAGAGCGCTGGACAAACTAACCGTTGTTAGCCAAAATCTGGAACACATGACGGTAAGGGCATCACCAAAATGGGGTAGGGGGCGCCGGGCGATCCGTTCGATCTGCTGAGGGGTGCTATAATTCCCATAAACTTTCATATCCATTACCCTCCACTTAATATGATTTTTCCCTTCGCAAAACATGTCCATACCATCCTAAAAAAACAATTTTTCGTACGAAAATGTGTATGAGATTCGTACAAAAACGAGTATACCTTCCAAAATACCACAGGTAGTATTACGCTGGTGGACGCCGCGAGGCGCGGAAGGCGGAGCGGGCAGCTGTAGCGGGCCGCTGTGGAGGGTCACGCCGGCTGACGTCGCTTCCAGGCCGTCTGCTTGTCTCGTCAACTTCCTGCTCAATGGACGCTCGGTCACTCTTGAGATGCCCAGGTATTTCATATTAACTGACTATTATTGTTTTTTCTTTTATTTGGCCATCAAACTTCATTCAGAAGCTTATTTTAGCCAGTCTAGTTATTTTTCGAGATAATCTTGCTTGTGTATCAACGAAATGATGGTGTAATTCTTTTCGCTGATTTCGACGGAGCCCCTGGCGACAATTCCCACGAATCCACTGGCTTGATCATATACGATGCAGTCAGGCGAACAAACACCAGCCCGCTACGTAAATTTCACTACAGCCGCACCATGACACTTTATTTTAGTTATTCCACACATTTTTCATAAACATGAGCATTTATAACACCAAATTACACCGACTTCACATTATAAACTCCACTAGAAACAATTTGCAAAATAATCCAAAACAAAAACCGTGCAGTCCGTAGAAATTCCCGCCAAGAACTCTACGACTATTAATACAATTAATAGTCGTAGAGTTCTTGGCGGGTCGTGGCTTCATTGACTATAAATGTTTTTTTATTAATATACAGCCTGACTGGTAAATCACGTGCCATACTTAGGGACATAATGAGTAACGATCACGCGTAACGTAAAAAAATATAAAACTAACAAAATGCTTATTAAGACGAGGCCTCAAATGTTTGGTACCATCGCTCGGCAAAGGCGTACGCAGACTGATCAAGTGCGCGCAAGGGATAGCGCTTGGCGGTTTAGCCCGTGAATGATGAGATAGGTATAGTCTCGAGTCGCTCAAAGAAAAAAACGTAAGCGCCAAATTCGTTATTTCTATTTTATATAAAATTAGACCGGTTAATTGTATTTTCATATTTAAATTTTGATGAATTACTAATAACCTATCTTTTAGTCTAAAAATCATTATTTCATTCGTCGCATTTGAGCTACAATAACAAAAACTCTGAGAACGAAGACCATTTTTCAAAAAATATTTCTATCGAGAAAATTTTATCAAAACGTGTTTTCATCTTACACTTTTGGAGATGAAATAGTCAAAAATCATATTACTTAGATTTAAAACTCCTAATTTAAGTATTTTGCGAGATAAATAAGGTTCAGAACGACCTTATTTACAGTGGTATCGCCTTAATTACAAAGAAAGATTTCATCAAAGTAGTACACAAACTCTCGGAATGTCTGGAACTAGAGCTAGAGCTAAACGGCCCGCGGCCGACGTCAACAGGTACACACTTCCTTTTTTATTGGATAATTTGGTCAACTTTTAAGCCCCTATTTTGCTTATAATATATGGAACGAGAATCGAGTACTCAGTACTTTTAATATGTAATGTGATTTACTAGTCAACCTGTATAGGACGGCAAACGAGCAAGCGGTTTACCTGATGGTAAGTGATCACCGCTGCCCATGGACCTATGTATGTTTGTATACAAATCTTGCGACTTTGAAGAATGAAGAATTGACATTTACTTTATTCAGTTTTTACCAACAATCTGACAAGAGACACGACACTTTAATTTGATCCACTTCCCGGTTATCGATTGAGCTGAAATTGTGTATGCATGTGTAAATCGGATGACAATACAATATTATGGAATTGTTGCGCTGGTGTGATGATGGAGTCGGAAGGTGGTCATAAGAACTCATAAACTAAACAAGGTACACCAATCGTGTTTTGGCTCATTTGATTTGTCTTGGAAAGAACTTTACAGTGGGGATTAGTTTATAATAAAAACTTGTCACAAAAATGTAATTTTTGCAAAATATCTTGTTTCAATCAGGAAAGGTGGAGGTAGATCTGCCTCCCATGTCCTTGCAGCACAGGGTGGTGAGTTGTGGATCGGAGCACTTGGTGGTCGCACGCCCTATGAAGACCCGCCAGCGTTGTCAGAAGGCGCTGGCGGCCGCGTCACCGACTACAGGTAAAGCTATCTCATCAGACCGAGGCTTGTTAACCTTGGTCTACTAGACCCTGATGAGGTCCTTGGTGGTCATCATCATCATCATCATCAGGTCTTTTTAGTCTCCACTGCAGGAGCATGGCCCTCTCTGTACTACCGGTGCCATACTTGGCCAGAGCAGACAGACAGGGCTAGCTAACTATGACGTCACGCCAGTATTGCAGTTCGTCGCTTGCGTCACACTTATTTTAAGATCGGCTTTTTTAGGTTTACCTCGAACCACCAAGGTAGCCGTGTGGTTTCCGGCAGATATCCGTGTGGTTTCCGGCAGAGTAGAATTGGACCACTCCAAGTCCTCCCATGGATGTCGTAAGAGGCGACTTAGGAAATACAAGCTAACCAAAGCTCATAAACATGAATGAAACCTCTCTAACCCGTTTGGCCAGCGTGGAGAGTTTAGGCCAAGTGCTCTGGCTGCTCTGGCCAAGTATGGCTTTAGTAGTACAGAGAGGGTCGTGCTCCTGTAGTGGAGACTAAAAAGGACCTGATGATAATGATAAGCGTAGCTACTACTATATTGTAATGCTGGGTGTTGAAATTGCGCCAGCTGTTGTGTTTAATTTGAAAAGCTTTATCGCCGGTGACCGCTCCATGTCCCACGTGTTTTATATGCAAACCCAACGGGATTTGCTTATTTTGAGATAGGCTCTTTTAGACATTCCTTGTCAGTTCATTTGCTCGAAATCTTAAACACGAAGAATCACGATAAACTTTCCAATGAATAAATACTATTTTGGTCTAATCTAATTGAACGATAATGTATAAATAAATATAAATATATATGGACAAATCACACAGATTGAGCTAGCCCAAAGTAAGTTCGAGACTTGGTGTTATGGGATGCTAAATCAACGATACTATATTTTATATCAAATACATATATAGATAAACATTCATATGATGATACAGTCAATGATGATGATACTCTTGGTTATTTTGTTGGCCTTAGAAGGTCTTTTGCAGCTTTCCTTTAAATTGCGTCAGATACCCTCCAAAACATATCATTATACTTGCAATCCTTTTTCAGAATAAAGGAATTTGGCGCGCTAATGCAACAAAACAAACTCCACCCGTTACGAGGTACGGGCGCCAACGCGCGTGCGCGGGCGAAGCTACAAAGGCACACCACGTACTGGCCGCTTACCATTTCTTCTACGCTGATATTCAATTTAGGATCTGTAAGTATTAGGTCGGGAAAAAAAGTATCGAATTTAGAATAGAGACTTTAACTGTTCTTACAAAAGAGATGTCACTTTGGTATCTAAAATCAAAGACAAAAATGCAAAAAACTACTTTGTGTTGGTTTTATTGGGATTGCAGTTGGTTCATCAATATTAAAATTCTATTCGCGGCCTATTTTTGCATTTTCCCCTTATTTTTAACAAGCTTTTAATAATGTGTAGAATTTCTTCGTTAATATGATTAACGAAGTACAGAAACAAAATTGAAAAAATAAAATACCATTATTTTATTCTTTTTTTAAATGTGTTCTTTCTAATGGTATTACCAAGATTTTCCATATACAGCGTGATTTTGTACCTATGAACTATAATAAAATCAGGAATCAGAATCCTTAGTTAAATACAGAATTGTAAGAAAAAAGGTAAAAAACGAATAATATAATTGGACCTCTCATACAAAATTGCCGATCAGCTGGGCGAATTTCTATGGAAGTCAATTTTTTTTTTTAATTTTTTTTTTCTTTTTGTGTTCCATTTCCGTATTCAATTAGAGATTCTGATTCCAGGATTTTTATATAGTTCATAGGTACAAAATCACGCGGTATTAATTTGAAAATACTATCCCCATTTTATCGTTTTAAGTATAAAAAACATTTTATTTTAGGTGATGGAACCATTAACCCGGCTCGTTGTACAAGAGTCTCTAACAGATGACGAAGTGGACACGTGTCGAAACGTTCTGCTATCGCTATTAGGTATGGAGTCGCGTCACGAGTTTCCGTCTACACAGCTGTCTTCTAATATGAGGTTTGTCACTATTGACATTATTCAATTAAAAAAAACTAAATAACTGTCTGGTTTATGCGTTAGGGGGCGTCCATAAATTACGTAAGGTGTTTTACGTAAGAGGGGAGGGGGGTGTCGAGCCGAATCTCACCCGCACGAGCTTAATCTGCTGAGGGGACTTTATGAGAATTTCCAAAAAAACTAATGTTTAAAAAAATGCCTTTTCAAACGAAAGTAGGACAACGAAGGAACTACCCGATCGCCAGTAAGCCGAAAAAGTGCAGTAATGAGGGTTTTCTGAAATTAGCGGTGGCGGCACTGAGGCGTCAGGTTCGTTAAGCTGTTATTGGTCAACAATGTGTCAGTTCTCATTGCTTATCAAATATTATCCAATGACAGCAGCTTATCGCACTACATACACAATGCTGCCTTCTGGGGTTAACATTTCTGAAAATCCTCATTGTTTTGGGTGAGCTTTGATCGACAAATACTGCCGAATCGACAAAGCCGGCTCGCTTATGTGTAACAAGCCTTAGTCACATACCTTTGGTAAGCTTGATAATAATAAATCTATACTAATATTATAAAGCTGAAGAGTTTGTTTGAACGCGCTAATCTCAGGAACTACTGGTTCAAATTGAAAAATTATTTTTGTGTTGGATAGTCCATTTCTTGAGGAAGGCTTTAGGCTGTAAAACATCACGCAGCGACCAATAGGAGCGAAGCATCAATAAAAAATGTTTTGAAAACGGGGGAAAATTATTCATCTATACCTTATAACAGAAATTGCCGCGGACTAAGTCGCGGGCAACAGCTAGTATATAATAAATGTAAAGGGACATATCACACAAATTGAGCTAGCCCTACAGTAAATTGTGAACTTGTGTCGTAGGCTACTAAATCAATGATACTATATTTTATAGTCGTTTTCCATCATGACCTAACCGGGGGTCGAACCCGACCCGGGCACCATCGTTTCGCAAGCTGGCACGTTTACCACTGCGCCACGAAGCTACCCAAATTTGATAAATTCTCGATAAATTTTAAATTGGTGTAAATCGCTAACACTGTAGCCGTGTGGTTTCCGGCAGAGTAGAATAGGACCACTCCAAGTCTTCCCATCGATGTCGTAAGAGACGACTTAGGAAATACAAGCTAAACAAAGCTCATAAACATCAATGAGATCTCTCCAACCCGTCTGGCCAGCGAGGAGAGTGTAGGCCAAATCCTCTGTCTGCTCTGGCCAAGTAATCTGGTAATTCAGGGAGGGTCATGCTCCTGAAGTGGAGACTAAAAAGACCTGATGATGATGCTTACACTCTGATCTAATAATAAAAGTGATGCTAATAGTCTTCTACTTCCGCAGGGGCAAATCGAGCTCACGCCGAGAAGAGCAATGGCGGCAAGTGTGGGGCGAGTTGGAAGCATTGGTACGCGCGCATTCTGCGTCGCCCGCGCACCGCTCCTTGCTGCGAGTATTACTGGACTGTCGCGCGCATAACAACCACAATACTGACGGTGAGTCTCGGAACATATCTCCGCCTCTTTATGTACCCTCAGCTGTGCTGCTTCTGAGCTCGAGGACCGCTTGCTGTAGATTTTTGCGCTTGCTGCATAATATTGGGCTAACAGCCCCCTCCTCCCTCGATTGCACGTCAAAAGGCTGGGATCAAATGATGATATGCTATCTTAATTAAAGTTCGTATGTTTGTTTATTAAATGCGTAAGTGGCGAACACGTGTCAGATTTTTCAGGTTTTTCAGGAGGTTTTTGTCAAGGGATGGGAATGGCACTAGGGATGGGGAGGAGGAGGAGGATGAGGAAGAGGAGTAGTATGTGGTCTTTCTTCCACCGTTATCATGTAAAATTATCACCTGTAAACCGACCGAAAAAAACCATGTATGTGTTGGGTGGGCCACACTTTTATTTTTTGACATACCTACAGTTATTGTCAAATCGTCCCAGACATAAAGTCCATATATCTTTTGGGCTATTCACAGTTTGGTGTCAATGTCATATATAGCAGATGCATTTTTTTGTGTGTGGAGTTCCATGCCCCAGGTGTCGTATGCACTTTTATCGCTTACGCATGTAAAGCAACCCCGGGCACGGACCTTACTGGGATGGGTGACCACAAGTGGCATGATTTCTCGTACTTCCGTGTTCCGTGCTTCGGTAGGCACATTAAACCGTTGGGTCCCGCCCGTATCATGATGGCAGTCGTTAATCTATGTCAGAGGCCTTTTGGCAGCTTGAAAAATCTGACACCAGGGTTGTCCACTTATACACGAAAAAGCGGTCAAGTACGAGTCCGTATCGCGCACTTAGGGTTCCGTACCGTTATCTATAATATTTTTTTTTCTTAAGTATTTTTATTAGTGTGCTAATTAAACAGGATTCTTTTTAATAGCATTATCCGCCTCTAAAAATGTATGTTGCCTTCTAAATTACTAAGTCAGCCACAATTAACGAGCATCTAAATAATACCATCTTAGCCACTAGTTATCTTCTATGTAAGCCACTCTAAATACAACTCAGCATGATGGTTATTATTTAGCATCTAAATTTGTAACTTGCATTCTAACAGTAAACTTCTAAAATACTAATATTTGACATCAAAAAATATATTTATTTAGCTTCTATTTTTTTAACTCAGCATGTTTAAAATGTAACTTATCCCAAAATAATTGATCGTCAATATTTAGCTAAAATTGTCATCAAATAGTATATTATGGCCACTAATATTACCAGTAGTTATTGAGGAGAGACAAAATAAGACATTATTTTTGAAAAACAAAATGTTTATTACATTACCATAATTTTACTAAAAGTAATAGTAGGAGAGCTGGTACAAATTTTTGGGCAAGTATTTGAAGCAAGCTGAAAACTTGTCACATAAACAAACATACCTCTCCTATTATACCCCAACACGGAACTGCAGACCTGACTGGTTAGTGGTAAATAGCGGGGCTAAATCAACCCCTAATTTTTTGGCAGCGTGGCAGGTAGAAAGTCCCACCAAAATAGTACCCTATTAAAATTTCAACCTGCCTCAAATTGATTTTTTATATTTTTTTGCACGCATCTGGTAATGTTAAAATCCCGACTAAATCGTCTGGCTTATATTTTTTATACATAAAACATAAAAAATTGCATATTGCCACAAATATATAATATCTATCCCACGCAAAAAAAATTTAAAGGTAAACAAACCTTCTCGACACGGTTGTTGGCAGATATTTCTTCAATCACACAATACTTTCGAACACTAACACTTTAAAACGATGCTTTGTAATGATTTACGCCTTTTTAAATGAATGTCACTAGTTTTTACCTATAAACTTTTACTGAAATCGTTATTTTCGATTATGGCGTTTATTACGAGGTTATAATTTTTACTATTTTTCTGTATATATGACAATTTCAACCTGACTGCATGAACAAATAAATGAAATTATTTTGCCAGTGTCATTTCCTCCGAAATTAATATTGTAACTTATTGTAACCGATTTGCCACAAAGGAGTAACGAGTTTCATGTAATATTTATTAACTTGTTATTTTGTACCGTGTTTATTTGTATATTATAGTATAGTATTTTTTCATTGTTTGTTTGTTAATTCGATAGACCAATTTGATGCACATTGATAAAGATATTTGAAGATGGGAATAATTCTAGGTAAAAAATGATTTTGTTTTTTAATGTAGGTACGGTACTTGAAATTATGTTTTTGATAGTTTTCAACCGACTAAAAAAAAGGAAGTTATCAATTCGGTTGTTTTTTTTTAAATGTTTGTTCGTACCTCAGAACTCCGTCATTTATGAAACGATTTTAATAATTCTTTTTTTGTTTGAATGGGGTTGAAATTGAAGTTTCTTGCTAAATATACAAAAAAAATGTGAGAACTTGCGTTACTTTTATGGAAAAATTACTGGCAACACTGACTTCTTTTTTAATTTTTCCGCGAAAAGTACCTGTCAGTTGCACAGATTGCCTATAAGTTGTCAAAGCATTGTTTACAATCTTTATTGCGTCTCAATTATTAAATATAATATTGACTTACTATATATAATGTATCTAATAAGTAGTACTTCTTAGAAACCTATAATTAAAAATTAAACCTAAATTAAAGCGAAAATAAAAATTGAAAATTAAAATAAAATAAAATAAATCCTAATTAAAGTCAATAAGTTTACAATTAAAGTTTACAATTAATTTTTTTTGGAATGGGATATAGATTATATTTTTGGCAATGAAAAATAAATATTAAAAAAAAAAGGATTGATTTAGTCCCGCTACTCACCAGCCAGGTCTGTAGTTCCGTGTTGAGGTACAGGTATGTGACAATTTTTCAACTTGCTTCAAACACCTACCTACCCAAAAATTGGTACCAGCTCTCCTGCCTATCGATACATGAATCACGCCATATCATGTAGTGGCTATTTTTACGATAAAAGAATATGATGTATTAATTTACATGCTAAGTTATAATAAATGAGGCTGACTGTAGAAGCTTCAATTATATTTTTTTTGGGGACATAGTTTTGATGCTGTAAAAAGGAAAATGGTGACGAAATATAAAATCCGTGGCCGAGTTAGTAAATTAGGTGGCAACGTATAAATAAGAAGGACAAGTCATAATAATTGATGATCTTTATTTGACGCTTTCTATAAAATATTTAGTTGGCGGTGTAAAAAAGACGAATTAGTTTATTAGAGGCCATGTCATTTTACCGTTGCTTAGTTATGAAATTAGAAGTTTGCTCACGTGGCCAATAAATAATTTTGTGGCTCGATTTATTATTTCCCTTTTTATTATATGATGTAACTAAAAACTTATACTTTTCGCAATTTTTCTTTTATCTGTGCTATATGACGTTGCTTCGCAGCAAATTTCAAGATTTTGAGTTCACGGGAAGTACCCTGTAGGTTTTGATTCCCATGTAAATGTCGAAGATTTGCGGCATATAAATTAAAAATATTTTATTATATGATGTAACTAAAAATTAATGCCTTTCGCAATTTTTCCTTTATCTGTGCTATAAGACGTCGATTTCTACCAATTTCATGATTCTGATTTCACGGGAAGTACCCTGTAGATTTTGATTCCCTTGCTAATGTCGAAAAAACACGAAAATTAGCAGCATTAACGGCTGAATGTTTTGATTGCGTTGGCTTAGAAGTTTGATTTTTTCACAGCTTCGAGGGACAGTAGACCTGAGTATGAGATACGAATTTCAGCTTGACGCCTCTACGCGTTACTGAGAAAAAGAGTCTTGACAGACCGACAGACAGACAGACGGACCGCCAAGTGATCCTATAAGGGTTCCTTTTTGCCTATTGAGGTACGGAACCCTAAAAAACATTTGATGTGTATCCCACTGTACTTGCCAGTAATAAAACACATGCATAATTCTTATAATTACATAACACCTGATCGACGAACTTGCATACGAGATTGAATTTCACTCTGTAGACATTTATATGTATGTGAGTAATTGAACACCAAGCCAAATTATCTTCATGCGATTGTTTGATATGGCGGACAAATATGTGTCTTGATTTACACGAAACTTGAGCTCAAAAGATCGATAAGAAGACACGTGGTCTATAAAATGCTTATTGGAGTCTACGAATGCAAAGCTGTAATCATAATAAGAGTTGTGAATGCCTTTTTTGCTTTGTTTTGTTAATTTTTTTGTTTATAAGCTCTGTAGCCTTGTGGTCATCTTGCCTGGCTGCCACTCCGGAGGTCACGGGTTCGATCCCATTTTCGGTCTGGTCAAGAAAGAAAATGACCTTTTACAGATTTGCCTGGGTCTTGGATGTTTGTTTGTATATTTTTATTTGTTAAATGTTGTCATGGTAAATGTGGCCTTTGGGTCTTATGACCTTAGGCTCTGTTTGCCCCGTAAGGGATAAAGACGTGATAATGTTGTTGTATTTGTTATAAAATGTATCGTTGAGTTAGTATCCCATAACACAAGACTTGAACCGTTTTTGTCGATAATGTTACGGAACCCTTCGGATTTTAATAAATACAATACATAATGAACACCGTGCATGTTAGTTTAAACTTTAGAATTGGCATGTATAGATTATGACGTGCGAATAATAGATTATTCGTGTTACTGGTTATCACACTCATTATTATTCAGATGACGTTTATCCGGTAATTCTTATCATTCTTGGCAATACATAAGTAAATTTGCGCTGTGTCGTCAGGTAGGTATTAGGTCAGTAGCCGTGTGGTTTCCGGCAGAGTAGAATAGGACCACTCCCAGTCTTCCCGTGGATGTCGTAGAAGGTGACTTAGGAAATACAAGCTAATCAAAGCTTATAAACATCTCCGAGACCTCTCCAACCCGTTTGGCCAGCGTGGAAAGTGTAGGCAAAGTCCTCTGGCTGCTCTAGTAGTACAGAGAGGGTCGTGCTCCTGTAGTGGAGACTTTAAAAACCTGATGATGATGACGACATCATTAAATTACACGTTCAGTATTGTCAAAGTAAATTATAAATAAAATAAAATAGCCATTTATTCTACTACCTATAAAATAATACATTCAATAAAAACGTTAGTGATCCAAATGTCCGATTTATGAATATACATGTCAATATTAGTATCTTAGTTTAAATAATTAATTTAATTGTCATTTTATATTAGGTACTATTATAATTACTATTGTTAAGATGTCTAGGATGTCGATAAGTGTTATTATTCCATTTTAAATACATTTCTAGAATTAATTTGTATAGTTTATTCTCCCTAGGTAGTAGTCGCCTCTTTGGCGTAGGCCTCCCCCAAAGTTCTCCAACATGTTCGTTGTCTGGTCTTATGCACCCAGTCCTGTCCTGCTTTTTTCCTAAAACTATCTCGCCATCTAGTTTTTGGCCTTCATCTGCTTCTTTTGTTGTTCCTTGGCAACCATTCTGTCATCTTTTTGGTCAGTCTTGAGTTGTTCATTCTGTACATGTGTCCTTGCAGGACGTTCAACTTTCATTTAGCATCATTATTCAACATTCATTTAAACGTTTATTGTATATTTTACTCTGAGCCAGTAAACGAAAAACCGATTTGGTCTATCGATTTGGTCCCACGAATGGTGTGCCGCGGGTTATAAACATTTTTACAGTCCAGAAGATTGTTTTTGGTTTTGTATTAGCTTGTATACAAGTCTAATAGTCGTTTGTCGCATCAAGAGTTGTCATTTTGCGGGGGGCCAAATGATTTTTTAGTTTTTTGTTCACTGTTTTATGAAAAGGACACTACGTAAATTTTAAAGAAATTACAGTAGTTTATTTTATAAAATTCATAACAAATACAAGTCAACTGAAAATTCTAATCAATAGTTTTGTTGCTGCGGTAAATACCTACTAGCGGCCCACCCCGGCTACTACTTGTTTTTTAACCTTCCCATATAAACGCTTAACACGTTAGTGCAAACCGCATAAAAAAATCTCCAATCTTCAATATCAGCTTATACAGACAGGAAAATCGCATCGTGGGACTTGATTATTGTATTGATGATTGATTGTCATGACAGATATTCGAGACGTGTTCTCTAATTCAATTTCCTCAATACAAAATGAATTACCGGACAAACTATCTACATGTAGTAGTAAACCAGCTTGTATGTTGTGTTCGTGTTGATTAATGTCACTAAAACTCGTAGGTGAATCTCGTGCAACTGTGATTCGTGCAACTACAGATTCCCCGCTGTCGCCTGTGGGGGCCGGGAACGGCGGCAATGGCGGTGACGTGTGGGCGCCGCGGAACGTCCTCGACGCTCTGCTCGGCCCGCCCCGTCCCCCTCGCAGGCCGGACTTCGCGGGCCGGATGGCGGCCGGCAACAGACCCGCTTCCCTGTACCCGCAGTTGCAACAGGACGTTGAAGCGCAACACTAGTTCTTAAAGTAAGACTGTTGATGTGGTACTATTTTGCACAAAAGTGTTTTAAAGTTAATGCTAAACACATGGTCTTGCGACGTGGGGTACTATTTTTTAAATTATGACTATCTTCGAGCGATTTTTGTACGTTGTTAGGTTGGCCGCAGCTACTGACAGTCCGCGCGCGTCTGTAGTTGTGCAAACTAAAAATTGCAAAGACATATTTCCTATCAGTTTTTTACAGTAGGTGTTGAAAAATCGTGATACTTGCGTCATATATGAACAGTCACTTGCATTTATATGTGTGTATTCACATCGGTTCTTAAGTCAATGTGATAAGGTCTAAAATGGAATACAGTTGTATATATATCATTGCTCGTATCCTTATTATTATAACACTTGACTGAATTCAGTAGGCTAAGTGATTTAGTTACTTCAGCCAGACGTAATAGCATTGAATCAGTAAGGCTACTTAATTCAGAAGGTCTGGTTTCTTCTTCGCTGGATCAAAGACTATAGTGTTGGTTGCAAGGGCTATCTATTATTGTCTTCCTGAAAGCTATCCCTGCCGAAGTGATAGCATCCTGAATGTTTAATAAACTTTAAAACACTTGTGCAACACAGTAAGATCTTAATTTAAGGTTGATTTTATATTAGATGTAAGGTTGATTATTATAATGAATTTTTAAATCAATCAATCGTTTCTTATTTACGTATATAGACACTAGTTGAATCATAGCTTATAGTGCGTGTGGGTGAGATGAAGGATGACGTAAATATAAACATTGATATATAATAGACTTGTAGTAAGGAAGTAAGGTAAGGTAGGCAAGTAAGGTCCCATTTAAATTTCATCGAAATCGGATCAGTATTTTGCCTGAAGTTTTTTTTTTTTTGTATTCAACCTCAATACTTCCCAAAGCTTTTCCCAGGAGTTTCCAAAACCTTCTTATACTCGCCAAATCCATGATTGATACCAGAACGTCAACGAGTAACAGTGGATGATCAGACGCCTGGTGGTTTTGAAGTTGAAGTGACGTTTCATCCTAGCATCCCTTGACAGCTTTTGAAGATATCAAGAGAAAGAAAATAATACGGGCCAATTGTACCCTCAAGTTTCTATCAAGGCCTGGCCCGCAACCGTACCTTTTGACCCAGATAACTCCTAGTGATTTTAAAAAGTTATTATTTGGTCGCGGATCATTTTTCCGTGGGCCACTTAATTCTCATATATTGCGAATCTGCTCAAATTCGCAAATCAAAACCTACAGGGGACTTCCCGTAGAAGAAGAATTATGAAATTTAACAATTAAACTTTGTCTTGCTTTCTGCTCAAGAAAAGTACATAACGTGAGAACTAAAGAAATATATTTTTAATCTCATCCATTCAAAAAACAAAGAATGGTTGGGGTCTAAGATTAGTTTTATTCCCGAGGGACTAAACAAGTTTTAATAGGTAATTAAAAAAATTTTTTAGTCCCTTGGGAATTAAAACAAAAATATTGTTTTTTCTCGGGGCTAAAATAATACTTATACTTCGGGCAGCATAATCTGAATCACACTCACGAGTCTACTCTAGAACTCCTTCGTTCCGCTCTGGATTCAGAATAATGCCCTACCAAAAAGTATTCAGTTAGGCCCTCTTCCTTTTGTCCTACTATTTTTGAATTATGAAACCGTCGTTGCGCGAGTCCGACGCGCAATTTGCTGGTTTTGTCTATGAACAGTGTGTTTTATAAAAATATTATGGCGGCCTCAGAGGATTACCATATAAAGGGGCTTAGATGAGAAGAAACTAAGCGCCACCCATCATTTTATTCATTTACTCATGAATCAGATCAAATAAAAGATAATCTTAATCTGTAGAAAAAGGAAAACTAAAAGGGTGGCACTAGTTTCGTTGATCCAAGCCCCAAGGGGAAGTAGTAAATGAAAAATGCTAATATATAAAATTAATATCTTATATTTGTTCAATAAAAACTACATTGTGGGCCCGTGTGCCCGGCGCCCGGGTAACACGACCTTTGTATTATCTTGTTGCATATAAACTCTGCGGGCAGACTGTGTCATAAGGCAATGGTGTGAGTGTGAGGGCTTGCCTCTCAAGGCATCTGGTCCGGATCTTGCGGCTCCCTCGCCGCCAAACTTTACAAATTATTGGAATGTCTCGCGGGATGCGACCGTTCAAACATTAAAAATATTACAAACAAAACTAACGCTAGGCCCATCGGGCCACTCCGTACACTCACATTGAAATATTGTACAATCTCATACTCTCGAAGAGCGCCCGAAAGTCAAAGTCCATCCAAACGCATCCAAAATATTAATACCCTATAAAACTTACAAAATCGACCGGTATCTTAAACTTAACGCTAAGTTAAAATTAATCGGAATTGAAAATAAATTACCTAGGTACAATATTTTAGTCTAGAAAGCTATTTATAGACGCACGAGGGGTGGTGGGTGGTGCGCGGGTGTCAGTGCGTAGCTTCCCGCAGCTTCTTGGCGACGGGCGGCGCGGTCGCGGCCGCGTCCAACGAATCGCCCAGAGAGTTCTCTTCCGCTGAACTCGCCTCCTCTATTTGTCTGCAATGCAACAAAAATAATTCGTTTAATCTTGATTCTTTTGGCGAGCTCCGTAGCGCAGTGGTTAACACGCCAGCCTGCGACAGGTCAAGATGGAAAACGATTTTTTCGGATTGACCTGGGGTCTTGGATGTTTATATAGATAAGTATCTATTTTAAAATAAAGTATCGTTGAGTTAGTATCGTACGACACACACACAATTTTCTGTGGGGTTAATTTGTGTGATATGTCCCTATATATATTGTTATGTTATTTTGACTATTCTAAAATCGGGCGCGACGTTTAAGGGCCCGTACTACCTCACACTGCTTTGCATGATTGACTGTTATATCAATAATAATTAAATACTCAAGTTGAAATAAAAATGCAGCAAAGTTCAGGACTAACTCTGGTAACTATATGACTTAAAAAACACGATTGCGTTAAATTTTCTCGATAGAAAAAAATTGCAAAGTTGCCTCCAAATCCAAATCTAATTTACTCGGTATATAGCATTATTAACCAAATACATTAAAATTAACCTTGAAACTTTTGATTATTATTTCATTACAGATAAGGCAGCCATCATATGTTTATCTTTTTCGAATAACCCTTGAATATTCCTATAAAACGAAAATATCCAAAGTAGCCAACGCGTTTAGACCATCCGCGTTTGTATCGCCACGCCGCCTGGCATATGGCGGGCTCTTAAGTACTAGATGGTCGACTGAAGTTCTTAGTATCTATAACACTGGTAGCCTGGTTAGGTACAATATTATCTGAGTTTTTACTTTTTTACTGTGATTCGAGATGAGGACAGGAGAATATGGAAGCAAACAAACACAAAAAGGTACAATCTCGGCTTTGGACGTTGCTTTTTGCAGTTGGAGAGTTGATTGATTTTTTTTAAACTGGCTATTTAGCTAGCTCCCTGTGAGATTTTGCTATTTCACAGGGCGCTTGAGGCAAGGGCAGAGTGCCCGCAGCTTATATAGACAACATCACCAAAGGGCCCCCCAGGAAGGACTGACCTCGGCTTTGGGCGTTGCCTGTGTGCGCATGCGCAAGGCTTGGAGAGACAGCAAGGCGGTCACCAGTAATCGGAGTTAGTCCTACTCTACGCACTCTGTTCCGGTGGCGAGTGCGAGGAGGTTGGCTATTCAGAGCCGAAGAGGGTTCGTGGCGGGCTTGTGCGATGTTAATAATATTGTCGGGATCGTCAAGTACGTACGTCAAGTCGTATCGTGTAGATTGGGGGAGTAGTTAGCAGCTTGTACTACTAACGGGTGGAATGGCGGGCTTTCTCAAAGTAACGTTTAGAGGAGTTTTTGAGATAGCCGCAGATGAATGGGAGGTCTAGGTCGCGGTGTCTGTCTGAGCAAGAACCGATGAAACGGTTCTGCAAGTGTTGCAGACAATCGATGTGGGTGGGAGAAGGAAATGGGAAAAGGCTACGCCGAGGTAGGTCATGATGGGACGGATGTTAAGCTTATAAAGTGTCAACTTATTTCTAAATGACTATTAGCATTGCCTATCATGGGATGAGAGAGTTGCAAATTAGCGGGACTTATGTGTCATCTTACCGCTTAGCGCGCGGCGTGCTGAAGGCGGAGTCTGAGTTGTCGGAGGGGGAGGCGGGGGTGGCGGGAGTGCCAGGTGACACGGGTTTCGCGTCCATGGAGTCTTCTGTACACGATGTCGTCGTGTCCTCGTTCACTGAGTCAGGACCTAGTTTACCTGGAACAATTAACAAAATGGCATTTCAAGCTTATTTATTTTTGTCGTGATTACGTGCTTATTATGAATTGCAATTTTTTTAATGAAATAATAATATATAATATATAAGAAAGTGTTACTAATGAATATCTCGATATAAGTAAACATTAGCTGAAACATTTTTTTTATTTGCAATCTTTAATAACAGCTTATTGAGTAGGCTGTTAAGTTCTGTTAAAGGCTAAACATTTTTTGTCATGTCTGTGGGTAAATGTTAGTTAGGAATATTACTTTGAATGATGAATAATGGTGATTGAATAAAACAAAAACCGGGTTGCACTTCGGCAGTGCCGGCAGAACTGGAAACTCCGCGCGGTAGTAAGAGAGGGGGTATTACTTCCTCACCTACGCCGCGCCGGCGCCCGGGCGGCGGTCTTAAATCACGTGTCCGTCTTACGAATTTTCGACCAGTTCACGTGACGTGACGCGAGTTAACATTTTTCACCGATCCCAAAAAGTGCACATCGCCGCTAAAGAAGTTTTCACTTTAAAAAGGTATCTCTGTGTGAGATGAGTGAGTCATCATCGTCACGGTCAATCGACCATGCACACCCTGGTGTCAGAGTTCTTCGGAACCGCCTCTCAGCCTCTGACGTGGTCCCTTTAACGACTACCAGATGGCAGCCGAGACCACCGGCTTAACATGCCTTCCGAAGCACGGAATCATCATTATTATCAGACAATCAGGTGATTCAAGCCTGCAATGTCCTAACCAAACTGGAAACAACTAAACAAAGTATGCTTCCGGTGGGAATCGAACCCACGACCACGGTCAACAGGCAAACGCTTTAACCACTGGACCACGGAGGCTGTTAGATGATTGAGTTTGCGTAAATAATTCAGCCAATATTTTCATAACTATGAACTTGCACAATTTATTTATGTCTATATACTTTATATTTAAATATCATTGTATATCATTAACATAATGTTTGCCTGGAGGGTATGAAACAAGGAGGTATGAAACTATAAGGTTTTTAATGTTTATCAAAGATTCAAATATTTGTTCAGAAAATAGGCCTTTACAAGCATTTAATTATATTCAAATTATTACTTAATTGTTCAAATGCTACAAACTACTCGAAACCGACCACTGCAGAGACGAAAACGCCGAAAGAAACTCTTTTCAACAGTATTAGTCGCTTACTCGCCTGAAGGGCTGGCTTTATATGATATTTTATATTTTCTTTATTTTTTATAGATTTTTTTCTAATTTCATGTAATTATACAAATTTAATTTAAACCATTATGTTCATCGACAGCCTTCTATATCCTCATGCTGGGTATAGGCCTCTCTCAATGCCCTACCTTTACACCTTTTCCTATTCAAAAGGTAATAACAAATGTTGTTCTTACCATTTCCATTTGTGGAGGGTGGTTCCAAATTGCTTTCGTCACTGGGAAGGGGGGAGCCACCATTTGTAGGGGGCACGGTGAGGCTAGGTTTTTTTCCGAGAAGTTCTGGTTGCAAATCTGATACTATATTGTGTGTCCATAACGCCAGTTCCACCATGTGTGGCGACCATTTTTTGCCACAGCCGTTTTGTTCCTAAAAATTAAATGGAGATTAAATAGATGATATTTCTGGTGATATTGATCAGTAAACATAAGAGGTATGAGTGTTCGCCTACACATGCTCAGTCTGAACTATTTTATCCGTAATTTAAATAATCTTTCATAAAAATAAAGAAAAACGGCCAAGTGCGAGTCGGCCTCGCGCACTAAGGGTTCTGTACATTATATATAAATAATTTTAAATTATTAAAAATATTTTTATTATATGATTTTACTCAAAATTAATGCTTTTTGCAATTTTTCCTTTATCTGTGCTATAAGACGTTGCTTTGTACCAAATTTCAAGATTCTGAGTTCACGGGAAGTACCATATAGGTTTTTATTCCCTTGCGAATGTCGAAAAAACACGAAAATTTGCAGCATAACCAGCTACTCTTGATTGCGTTGGCTTAGAAGTTTGATTTTTTCACAGCTCCAAGGGACAGTAGACCTGAGCATTTTACATGAATTTAGCTTGATACCTCTACACGTTTCTGAGAAAAAGGTCTTGACAGACAGACAGACAGACGGACAACCGAGTGATTCTATAAGGGTTCCGTTTTTTTGTGAGGTACGGAACCAAAAAAAAAAACCGGCCAAGTGCGAGTCGGAATCGCGTACAGAGGTTTCCGTACTATAATCTATAATAAGTCACCATATATATATAATAATAACATATATAATAAGTCTAAAATTACTACAAAAAAAAATTATTATATGATACTAGCTGTTGCCCGCGGCTTCGCCCGCGGGAACAGTAGAAATGATAAAAATTCCATACAAACCCCTCCCCCTCTGCTTTTTCCCCTTAAGGGGGAATTTAATACATTTCACCTGCATGGATCTTTAGCCCTTAAGGAGGGGATTTTGCCCATTTCACCTACACAGATCTTTTTTTATTGTAATGGAAAACTTCTTATTCTCATATTTCTAAGTAAATAAAAAAAGTCCATATAAACTTTACCCCGCCTATTTTACCCCTTCCAGGGGAGATTTCGTTTTAACTACACAGATCTTTTTAATTGTAATGTAAACATATATACTTATTTTTATACTTCTATGTCCAGAAATAAGAAAATTTCCATACAATCCCCTCCCCTTTATCCCTTAAGGGTGGAATTTTGTACATTTCACCTACACAGATCTTTTTTAATTGTAATCTAGAACGTATATACTTATTTTTATACTTCTAAGTCTAGAAAAGAAAAAAAAAATCATACTAACTTTACTCCCCTATTTTATCCCTTCAGGCGAAAATTTCGTCGGTTTTACCTACATACATCTTTTTATTTGTAATTCAGAACGTCCAGAAATGAGACTAACTTTGCAACCCGTTTTATCCCCTTAGGAGATGAATTTCCAAAAATTCTTTCTTAGTGCTAGTATAACGTAGGGGACGTTATAAAAGGAACCCCTGTGCAAAATTTCAAGTTCCTAACCCTTATAGTTTAGGCCCTGCGTTGATATGTCAGTCAGTCAGTCATCTTCTCTTTTTTTTTAGTATGGATTACAATGGATAGTATGGATAGATATAATGCTGTCGTATAATGATGATGAATTGACTTTGGATTTTAATTTTCTTATGTCACTTATTATTTTATTTTATTTTTTTTGCTATATGTTTGCAGGCAAATTCATGCCTTGAGTTCATTTAAATGACGATAACTTTTTTTTTAATGAACCGATTTTGATGAAACTAACTTTAAATGTTTTGCTGAGTTAAAACAAAGCAATTGGTGAAAGTTTGAAGTAAATCGGTTCAGTATTTTCGGAGATAATCGTGATCATACATACAGACAGACAGACAGACAAGAAATTCCAAAAAATTTTTTTTGCTTTCTATTATTCTTTTTAAGTGTCCCTCTATCCATTTCAGTCAAAAATTCTAATTGTATGTACAGACAAAATATTTTTACTGTTTCATGCCTTGAGTTCATTCAAATTACGATAACTTTTTTTTTAATGAACCAATTTTGATGAAACAAACTTTAAATGTTTTGCTGAGTTAAAACAAAGCAATTGGTGAAAGTTTGAAGTAAATCGGTTCAGTATTTTCGGAGATAATCGTGATCATACATACAGACAGACGGACAGAAAAGAAATTCGAAAAATTTTTTTTTTGCTTTCTGTTATTCTTTTTAAGTAAGTTTATCCATTTCAGTCAAAAATTCTAATTGTACAGACTAAATATTTTTACTGTTTTATTATATGTATAGATAAACCGATTTATTGATGGAACTACTAATGAATATACAGATTTTGCTTAAATTAAAATGGGACTAATTGGAAAGAATACACTTTAAAAAAAATATTTTGTCGAATCGGTTCGTAAATTAATTAACAAAAAAAAACATACAACCGAATTGAGAACCTTCTCCATTTTTGAAGACGGTAAAAAATTATCAATTCGTTTGTAAATGTATGATATTAACGGACAATAAGAAGCAGTAAAGTGGTCCTGAGCTCCGAAGCATCAAAGAAAAGAAAAATCAAAAATTTGGTTTATGTGAACTCTATAATGTGAACATATAGTCAGAGTACGGGCCAAGGAGATTTTTATCCTGAACCCATACTATGGCGCCCGCGACGCCGTTTATATCGCGCCATAAACTGGGTATAGTTTATGTATATATATATGTGTGGTATCTAGCTCTTTAATATTACAGAAAACAAGGTGGCGATATTTGGGACCCCTTACTTTGCATAATTTGTTTTGTCCTATTATGCTTTGGCATACCGGTTTTAGCATAAATATTTTTGGCATAATAGTTCTTAGGCATAATTGTTTTTTGCATACGGGTAATTTGGAATATAATCTTTTAGGCTAATTTGTTTTAGCATTATGATGATTCGCATAATCTCCATAGACATAATAACTATTGGACTAATAGTAATATGGTATAATATTTTTAAAATTGTTACAATAGGTTAGAAATCGCTTCCAGAAAATTAGGTTAGGTTGAGTTATGCTTTTAAATGTTATGCCTAAATATGATTAAGCTTAAAATAATTATGCTTACACTAATAATAGTGTACGCATAAGCGTAAGAACGTTTTGCCAAAAAACATTACGCCATGTTACATTATGGCTTAAATTTTTATGCTTATAGATAGGAAACCGCGATATTCGATAAACGTTGTCGCGCCTTGCAATTGGGGGCTGGCAGCATTTTTCATTACCTTTCTACTTTCTTCAAAATTTCTTTGACAGTTATTGTAAACGGAACCCTTACTTTCTTACTAATATTATAAACACAAAATTTATGTGTATGGATCAGTATGGATAGATGTTTGTTACTCAAACACGCCAAAACAGCTGACGGATTTTGACGCAATTTTGCACACAGATAGGTTACCTGGATTAAAAAATAAAATAAATAATAAATAAATATATACGGACAAATCACACAGATTGAGCTAGCCCCAAAGTAAGTTCGAGACTTGTGTTATGGGATACTAACTCAACGATACTATATTTTATAACAAATACATATATAGATAAACATTCAAGACCCAGGCCAATCTGAAAAGATCATTTTCCATCTTGACCTGACCGGGGTTCGAACCCGGGGCCCTCGTGTCGCAGGCTGGCGTGTTAACCACTGCGCCACGGAGCTTGCCAATGATTACGGATACATTTCATCCCGAAAAAGTCATGTTCCCGAACGACATTAAAGTCAGTGGAGCCGCGGGCGACAGCTAGTAATACCATAAAAATGCCAATTAACTTTCTCAACTCACCGTATTTAACCTATCACAGACGCTCTTTATATGATTTACAAAATTGAGGTATTCCTTGGCAGTGTAGTCGCTTCCTTCCATCTCTGGGATGGCCTGTACGCATTCGTCGGCCATGAAGGGTGCTATTTCAGGGCTCGCCGCGGCCAGAAGCGCAGACGCCGTCGCTGTGCCGACCCCTTTTAAATTGCTTAGGGCTGTCATTGCAGACTCAATGTTTGGTAGTTTTTTGAAGGCTTTCTTCGTCTCTTGCATTACCGCTCTAGGTGTATTCACTTTTATGAGATATGATAATTGTGGATAGAATTTTCCTCTCTGAAACAATAAAAGATGGATATTAACTCCTTTTGGCAACATTCTTATAGGGTTTCAATAAAAATTACATGTAAAAAAGATTTGTATTCTGAGGAAATAATAGTCCGTCACAGGGCGCTTTGCAGGTGAAAAACATACGTTGTGGCGTGATGGTATAAGCGAGCGTCATGCCGTCTTCCGTCACGGCATACAAATTGGCTTTAGTGTCAAAACATGCCAATAAATCCTTATCTTAGCGTTTCTTTATTGTATGGCAAAGTTTTTACGGCCGTACGCCCTCGACGAACCCTCCTTGGGTAGCAACAAAACCACTGACATAGAATTGGAAAAATTATGTTTGACTAACATCAATAATGACTATTAATGACAGCCGGGACCAACGGCTTTACGTGCCTTCCGAAACACGGAGGAGCTCGAGATATTTTTAATGTTACTTGCGGGCACCCATCCCAATGAGGACTGTGCCCAGGGTTGCTTAACATGCGTAACGCTAATAATGCTCAAGCCCAGAGCTAGCGGGCTCTCCAATAGGCTAGTTTCCTAAAAAAATATAATTAGTCCGTCAGTTAGATATTCAAAAAATATTGGACACGTATTTTTTCTTTTGTCGATTAAACAAAAAATGATAAAGATATAGCCGTTTGAAGTTCCGTGTGACGTCATAGTTTGCTACAATTTTTAGCAAACTTTGACGTCATGAGCCCCCACTCCTGAACTTTGACACGCTTTATCTTTATTATTTATTGTTTATTTGACAAAAAAAAAAAAATACGTGTCCAATATTTTTTGATTACCTAACTGACGGACTAATTGTTATTTTATTATTACGACCCAGGAAACTAGCCTATTACAATTCTAATGTGTTTAAAATCAGTAAATGTTCACAATACAGCGTGATTTTGAACCCCCTAGCTATATTGAAATCTGGAAATCAGAATCCCTACTGGAACACAGTTATATACAAGAAAATATGGTGAAAAACAACAAAAAAGTTAGGATTCCCATACAGTCGCCGATCAGCTGGACGAATTTCTATGAAAGGTTAAATTATTTTTTTCGTCTTCTACCTTTTTTTCTTACAATTCTGTTTTCCATTAGGGATTCTGATTCCCAGATTTCAATATAGCTAGGGGTTCAAAATCACGCTGTATAGTTAGTTGTATACACTAAGGTTGTATATTTGCAAAGACCTAGGAGTTTTTTTACTCGTGCAGATGGATTACAGATGGCAAGTTATGATAACTATTACGCGCGGACTTACTATAAGTTACTAATAAATCACGCTAGTAGCTATAACAAATCACTCAGTTTTTCGTATTATAATAATATTATGGTATTTAATGAAATAACAATGATTCAGCATTTAATACTGGGAATGATATTACAGTCTTCACAACGTGACATTGAGTGTATTCTCACAAACGGAATGATACATGTTTACCGTCGTGGTTATGACTTCGACATGAGTGAGACTGTAATTTTAGTCTCTTCTGTACGTGGTTGAAATGTATTGATGTGACTTTTGTTATGACTTGTATCATTTCGTTAATGATTTCATCTACCCTAACATTTAATTATATTATTAGCATTACAATGCTCGGTTCAATATTAAAATCGAAAATATGTGATGAAATAATTTCTCCACAGGTAGGATTTGAACCCACAAACCTTCGACATCTAGCCCGTCGATGCTCTCAACCACAGAGCTGCCGTAGCTTCAAATCACCGCGGCGAATTTGTTTCATCACATATTTTCGATTTTAATATCCTAACATTTTTTAAAAAGAAATGATTGTCTGTAAAATCGGTTTACGGACGATAATTTTACGTAATAACGGTAGAAGAGTGCTAGATGCGTCACATGCCGAACGCTTAGGCCGATTGTGCCTCTATCGCTTGTTCCGCGCTCTCGCTTGCACGCAGAACGTGACACTTTTTCGTGCGTGAACGTGACAATATTTTTGACTTATAAATCGATGAATATTGGCTATATTCATCGATACGGAGAAATTACACAGATTGAGCTAGCCCCTCAGATCAAATGTGGCACCGACAAAACCGCATTAATCGAGTTTCGGAGCTTTTTTGTCCACAGTTTCAATAAACCGCGCTAGCACACACAACTCTCGCGATGACGAAGGTACAGTGAAAAGATGCAAAAACTACGCATCAAAAGTAAAAAAAACAAAGATGGAGTTATACTTTCAGTATGTACCGTTTTTGTCGTTGTTTGTAAGTAGGCATGATGTTTTGTCTCGGGGCTTATTAAGGCTTTATTTTGTATGAGACTGTGTATCTACTATTATATTTGATCAAAGGCTAGCCCTAGGTAAGTTCGAGACTTGTGATATTGGATACTAACTCAATGGTATATATTTTATAACAAATACATTATATGGATAATCATCCAAGATCCAGGCCAATCTAAAAAAGATCATTTCCAATTTTACTTGACCGGGGATCGAACCCGGTACTGCCGGTGTGGCAGCCTGGCATGATGACCACTAGCCTCCAGAGCTCGTCAAATAAAGAGAAAGTATTTGTTTCTTTGTGTGTTTGTTTGTAGTAGTTGAGTTCAAAAACTACTAAACCTATTAAAAATATATTTCGCTGCTTGTTAAGTTTTATTTGCCAGGGAGCAAAGAAAAAAACAAAATGCCTCTCCTTCACCGCAGGTTCCAGAACTCAGAGGAGATGGGCTATCTACCATCACTGGATTTGTTGCCTTGGCGTCGAGTCGCGCTACGTCTACTTTGCACAATTCCCGCTTTTATTTGAAATAAACGGGAACAAGTCGTTCCTAATTCCATGTCTGGACCCCCAACATGCCAAATATCGCCTTTGGTTTAAGAGACAGTTCTTCCGCTAAGGGAACTAATATTGTCCTTTTATATCCCCATGCCGTACAATATTGTAGAATCTAAACTTTAGATGCACTTTAGTTTCTAAAGTGTCAGTACTTAAGTTCAACAGTGGAACTTTGTAAAAGTAAGTTTTTTTTAGTTAAATTATGACTATTGATTCTAATGCATAATACAGACATATTATCACGTCTTTTCCCTCTCGGGGTAGACCGTGCACCTAGAGGCCACTTTTAGCAGGTTGGTGGGTGTGTAGGTGGTAAACAATCAAAATATGGGTGGCTAGCCGCATCGCCTATTGATCTATTATTTCTCAAATTTTCGCCCATTCCTTCAATCGGCTTTAATGATCTGGACGGGAAGAGAAGCATCGGTACATTTTAAGTTTTTCTCCCAGACCAGCATGGAAATAACAATTGGATTATAGAGAGAGTTTATTCTGAGGTTAATTAATAAGATCGCAAGCGTTCCCCATTATGGCCAATCCTAATGTATGGGTATTAGTTAGAGATATATTATTCCTTTTCGTCAATTTATCTCATCAATAATAAAAATATATATACCTATATAGAATAGCACGAATTTAGATATTTTGATTGGAAGATTGGAATCGATAGAACTTACTTACCTTTTCAATATAATACATGTTTATAGCTTTAACTTACATATTTTTCATACAAAATTTAAATTGTTGTATATTTAGGAGGTTAGGGATCGCGAAGCCCCCGCCTATCAGAAACAACTTGGTCACAGAGGGTAGAAGGTTAGATTCGTTCGGTTCCCTTGTGACAAATACAGAAGCGAGCAAGCGTCCTCAACTTAGGGTGAAACCCCCGACATGACAAAACAACTTTGGCACTGAGGATAGCTTAGATTCGTTAGGTTACTTGCAAGTTACTGTGACCAAAACAGGGCCAAGTGAGCGAAGCCAATAACCGTATTTGTATAAGTAAGTATAAGTATATTATATGTCTGTGCCTTCAAAATCATATTGAGAAGAGCAAAGCTAGTTGCTTCTAGTAAAAATCTTCAGTTATTACAAATTCGTGCTAAGCTATTTTTAAGGACCCCTATCCATATCTTCGAAGGCTTTGTTGACAGATGAAAATCGTATACCTAGGACCTAGATCTGGACAAATTGGGAGATATCTTGCCTACATAAATAAATGTACCAAACCATATTATGGACGACGTGCCATGATTGAATGAGTCTTATGAGGTATTTAATTCACTATCCAATTCGGCGTTTGGGAAATCTTAACTTTTATCTCGAATTTTCAGAAATCGCCGGGATGCGAACCCGATACCCCTCGTATAATAAAAAGGCTTGGTGTGTTAACCACTGCGCCACGGCGGTCTTAATACTTTCATTCAAATGCGAGAAAATATTTAAAAGAAGAAAAACTTGTGTATGCGCTAAGATGAGTCTACACTAAGCCCTTTAGCTACTCTTTTCTCGTGTGAATTTCCCAGAATAAAATTCATCTTTTTCTGGTAGTAACTTTAAAAGCCTACGCCCAAGGAAATGCCATCTTTATAACGGTTTCTTTTAAAAAAATCTGTACTCGGCGGCGGTAGTGTTGTTTAAACAAATGTGGAAGTATAAACTGCACTTACCGCTTGTTTCCATTTCATGAGCTGCACCAACTCCTCGTGTATCATGTGCGCATCCTTCCCGCGGGATTTGATCTTTTTTGGCAACTCGTTCTGGTACCTGAAATGTAAAAGAAAAAAAAATTGAGCAAGGTTTCAGAAATAAGTAAATTACTTTTTATCATTGCTCTCCGTCATTTGAAAGATTATTTAAAGTTGAATTTGGACTTGATTTTAATGTAAACCTTTATACTTTAAGATTTCAAAGAATATGCATAAAAAATATTTATTAAGTATGTATGCTGTGTATGTATTTATTCTTTATTAGGGTTACGGACCCAAAGGGTAAAAACGGGAACCTATTAATATGGCTCCGCTGTTCGTCTGTCTGTTTGTCCGTCCGCCTGCCACCAGGCTGCTCTCATTAACCGTGATACCCTGAGAGTTGAAATTTTCACAGATTATGTATTTCTGTTGCCGCTATATTAACAAATACTAAAATACAGAATAAAATAAATATTTATGGGGCTCCCATACAGCAAACGTGATATTTTCGCTCGATATTGATAACGGCAGTAGACGCTTGGAATATTCATAGAATATTTAGTTATTTATTCACTTTAAAAATAAATTATTTAATTAAAATAAATATTTAAGGGGGCTCCCATACAACAGACATGATTTTTGATTTTTTTGCCGTATTTATAGATAATGGAACCCTTCGTGCGCCAGGCCGACTCGCACTTGGCCGGTTTTTTTGGATTACTTTTAGTCGTAATTTAGTAAGTAATGTCACAAAGAAAAATATACTTGTATTTACTACTAACTTCACGTAGTTTAAAGTGGGAGTTATGGATAGGTATATTGTAAGTGCATTCACATGCATGTAAAATATCCATCAAATTATAAAAAAAACTGCAAATGTAATGGACATCAAGAACTCGACTATTAAATTTATTTATATGTGTTATTTGTCCCTATACAATACTAACTTGATTTTAAATTGCGTCTAAACATAGGCTAGCTTAGTATCGCGTGTTCTATGTATAGATCTGTATAGATCAACAATACCTGTTTTCATGAAACTATTTGTATCTAAATATAAATTAATATTAGCGCATCAAAATAATTTAAACGGATTACCGGAATTACGGATATATAATGTAAAACAATCTTACGATACGCTGTGGTGAGAGGGGCGAACGGGGTAAGATAATTCAGATCCGATCCGACGTCGGAAAATAACAACGTGCATGTTAATAAAGCACGTTACTAGTGATGTGAATGGTAAGAAGTGTGTCACGTCGATGGTAAATTTTTTTCGGCTAGCCATTAACAAATACAATAACATATAAAAAATAAAAAGCGTCCGTTAGTTAAATATTTAAAAGCTTTAACATTGTTGTTGAATAACTAAAATAGGTAGGTATCTACTTGTCAAATATTTCTAGACATTTTTATTCTTGATGAAGTCCCGTGTCCTTCGATCAAATATAATGGGTTTCCCGTTGTTTAGCGAACCACCATTATCTATTAAGTATAGTTTCAATTTGAGAAGTAAAATGCATGAGTAATGCAATAAGTACCTAACCACAATAATTCGGAATGTAAGAAGCATGATTTTTGCGTTTTCCCACCCATTGTCAAATGTTTTATAAATGTAGGCAGTTATGTACTTCCCTTGTGACTTATCCGTTGTACGTATGCTGTAGATGTAGAAGTGATATTACAGCCTGTAATATCACTTCTACATCTTTAGAAAGAATTGCACAGGGTGCATTTATGGCAAATTAAACTATGTCTATGTACGTATATATATAACAAAATCACATGGAAATATCAATAAGAAAATCTAATGGTTTACTGCAAGTAATGTTAGTGTTGCAGTCAGCATTCGTTAAAAGAGTTAGGGACTTAGGGTAAATCAATGTACCTTCCTAAAGCTTATACCTACATTTCTTTCATCATCATCATCAGGTCCTTTTCAGTCTCCACTACAGGAGCACGACCCTCTCTATACTACTAGGGCCATTTCTTTAGTTTGAAAGAATTAAGATTAATGACTCCTAATATAATGGAAGCCAAGTAAAATAAATCTAAAATAATCAAGCAATCTATATGTTTTAAATAGGTACCAACCTATTTAAAACATATAGGTATCTACTTACATACTACTAGATAGTCATTTAAATACTATAGTTCTTTTATGAAGTAATTCCAGTTGTTTTTTTTTTGCGTGAATGTGGTTTTATCCTTTTGCTATACGCTGGAATCTTATCTTCTTCATACAAGTGATGGGTCATAGGTAGAAAGAAAGTTAGGCTATGAGTGGCATTCAAGTGAAGTTACTTTTATGACGTAATAGGTACCTTGTCCCAAATATTGTTTAAAACTTCAAGAATTTGCAGACGGACTGCTTAAAAAAGTTTTAAGAAAACGCTTTGAAAAATAAGTGATCAAAATAAAAATTATAGGTAGGTACCTACTTAGTTAACTCATGCATAAATACCTACTTTTTTATCATAGGTATTTTGTGTCGCTATAATCTCAAAGCGGCGTGAGAAAAACAAAAACAAAGCTTTCAAATGCTGTTTATTGAGCTAGGTTACACAAAAAGTGTGACCTTGAAATATATTTTTTCTTTAGGTCTAAGACCTAAAATAGGTCATAACAGACTTGCAGACGTTATCAAAACAGGAAGGAACAGGAAGTTTCATTTAACTTTCATAGTAAATAACGTAGTAAACGAAAATGAGTTGTAGGAAATTAAATTAGGTACATGAGTCATTCACATATTTGAAATGTGGTTAGTTTTTATGAAATTAGTACTTAATTGAAATCAAGAACTCAAGTAAATTAGTATCAACCGAAAAAAAGAGTAATAAATGATAATATAGCATGAAATTTTATACTAGCAGAGCCAAAGAGCAAGTCACCATTTTGAACGGATGTAAGACCTACTCAACAAAGCACTGTATTAACTTGTGTAAAAATACTTTAATAAAGCATACACGTTGTCGGGCATGTTAATTAACTAGGGAATAGTGAGAATGATTCGTCGAAAGTAATAAAACATTTAAGTAAATGCATTAAAACGAGTCGTGTTCGTAAAGGACAGCCACCATTTTATAACGCCTAAGTGCGGCGATATTTTTCCCCACACTGGCTTCAGGAAAATGATCGTGTCAATTTGACATCGATCCCACGTGACGCAGTGATTTTAATGAGCAGTCCGCGGACTAGAGATGCAGCCGCGAGGGAGGTAGCTATCAAATCAGTTTGCACGGATACACACACAATACAAGTTCATTGACACGCCACGGCCGCATTTTCTCCTTTGAAAGACGTTTGCACTTACCAATTGTCCAATTTTATGAGTTCCTCAGGTCTCTTTGTTTTCTGTTCTGCCTTTAGTTTTAGTGCTTGTGGATATAACTTCAAAACACTGTCAAAATCTTTTGCATCTGCCTCCATAAAGAAAGTAGACGTGTCTTTCGCGGTAGCCATTGTGAACGTTCTAAATGTACAACACTGTGTTATTTAGTTAGCTATAGCGCCGAACTCGACGCGGCGGCAGCACCTGGCCAACTGGGCGCCCTCTCCCCACTCGACGCCATCTTGTTGAGTGAACCTCGCAATGACGTTCGATATTGTTATTAGGAATGAGCTATTTTCTACCTAATTCTAAACAGAATTTTAATAAATCTTCTTTTCTAAATAATAACTGATGAATTTGCTATCTATTTTGCTCGTTTTTTAATAGCCTGTCACTGTCGTTCACTCACACATGAAACAAAAAATATACTTACTCGCTGTCGCAAGGTTATATCGGACGAACGAGTCGTGGCGTCGGACATATTTTGTCTGGCCTCCACCCACAGGGAATAACAGGATGGAAAAAAATAAAATCCGTTTTGTAGGAAATCACTGCACGGGGTTGGGATATTATTGTATAAAATAGTAATTGAGCACATTATTTGCACAAATATCACTTGAATGTTAGTCACGTCGACCTCGGAGCACTATCAATTTCCTTAAAACATGACGCAACACACGACACCGTTCTACCGAAACGACTTTGGTAAACACGCATATTTTCCGTTGCATTGCAGTACACACTGAGCTCGGAGTAGTCATGAAGTAGTTACTAGCGGTGTACATAAGGCATTTAGGTAGTAGGACGTACATAACACCGGGGTGGAACGTCACCAAACCAATCGGCTTTGTTGTTTTGATAGATCGCCATGTGCTCTTTTCCCTCAGCTGTATTGATAATTTCGGAGGATTAGTAAATATCGCGTGGACGGTAACTTGTTGTTAATAGGTGTTTACTTAAAATGTAGAATGCGAGGAACTTCTACGGAAGATGTAGATCACAGTTATATAGTTTTAAGTCGTTTCCGATTTATGTATGTGGTAGAAATCCATGGTAGATGTATGTCTAGATTCTGAAACATGATATACACACATTGTATCTAGGTACTACATTTACCTAATTCATATACATATATTAACTTACGCATGGTTTTAATAGAGCGTGACTGGTAAGCGGTTTAAACTTCCAAAAACTCGAAGCCCTTGCTCGGCTTTACAATGCGCGTAGTTTGAAGCTTAGGTATACTTAAGTACCTTCTTCCATCCTGTCCAATAATGGATTAACTACTTATAACATCCATATTTTTTGTGCATTGGAATGATAACAGTAATGATACTTATATATATAGGTACCTATACGATATAAAAGGGCTAAGTGCTAGTCGGACACTGAGGTAACTAAAAAATTACAGTCCCTTTTTTTTTGCCTTGCCAAAGTTCTTAAAGTTACGGAACCCATTAATTTTTTTACTCATTACTTTGCACTGAAAGAAATATTTTCTGGCTGTTTTAAAGCCCCTTTTATGAATTAAAAAGTTACAAATTAAGGAGATACAGTGTATTTCTGACGCGGATATCGTATATTTAAAACGATCCTCTGAATGACGCCATTCCCTTCATCGATTTTTACAATCTGCGTGAGAGGAGAAGCAACATTCAGTTCTTTTTAAGGGAACGTTTCTCAAATTTTAAAAAATAACATTTAAATATGCCACTCAGGAGGGGTAAGGATTTAAACGATATTCCATACGTTCAAATCCGTTGATTTAGGAGTTTTGGTGGAATAAAGAAACAGTTACAAAATATATACAAAATACAAATAATCTTTATTTTGTATCACAAAAAAAAAAGAGTTACTTAAAGTATAGTTAGTACAGTCGTGCGCCCAAATTTGAACATCAAATACCTATACCTACTTATAAAAAAGACTTGCTTTTTACTTAAATATTATTAACATTGTATGTATATTGTTTTAAATAATCACATTTCTCTGTGATTTAAAGTACCTTACATTAAAATCTTTAAAACTGTAATATGTAATTTAAGTACGTAATTTATTATAAACAACAGGTGCCATGCCAAATATAAGTACTTTTTTTTCATAAGAACACTCATTTTTGGCAGTCGTATTTGTAAGTCAACATCAAACTTGCAAGAAGCAAATAAAGAACAAGTCCAATCATACCTAACGTCTTAACCTAACTACTATTTTGTTTATAAAAACGTGATTCAGGCGGGCGCCGTTCTTAAATACATAAATAAAAACCATAGATAAACTCCTTTTAAGGAAGTCGCGTAAAAAAGTCTACAATCCTGAGCCGACCATAAAAATTTCAATTCGTTTCTGGATTATTTACATAATTAAACAGAATATTCAACAGTACAAGGTATAAAGTGACTAAATTATGCGATAACATTTTTAAAACTTTCTTTATTACATGCTTTATAATGTAGGTAAGTAAGTACTAAGTGAGACTAGGTAAACTATATACGTAATAAAAAAAAGTTGATTATTTAAACTTTTAGATTCCTAAAAATACATTTATACAGACCAAGAAAAAATATGTCACGGCTTGTCACGGGCATTTAAAAATGAAAAGGAGATATTTTTAGTATTCATAAATTGGAAATTGTTGAATATTCTATTTAATTAAGAATTAAATCGCTCCTCACCCAGTTTTGCGTAATTAAAGACCCAATTAAAATATTATGTTGAAGCACTAAACTTTTGTGTCTCTGCATTATATGTATCAAAAATAAAAGCCGGCTAAGTGCGAGTCGAACTCGCGCACGAAGGGTTCCGTACCGTTATCTATAAAAACGGCAAAAAATCATGTCTGTTGTATCGGAAGCCCTAAAAACGATAAATTATCAACACCAGGCTTGCCGATTTAGGCTGCCTATACTTAATTCATAACTATTTTTATTGTTTACTATAATCTTATGTTAAATTAACTTTGAGTCATCTGGAAAATTACTAACGAGGCATAAGTACCGTGAAACGAGCGGCATACGAAGGAAGATGACGGCATGATAGCATTCCCAAACCGGATGCGAGATACGAAAACTTATATTACTTGTTGTTCACTGTACATTACGAATTTTCTGTTAGATGAAAAAATGGTCTTCACTAAACGTCCGCCAATGAAAAAAAATGTGATGTGACAATTCAAACCATGACCTATCCAAATTATTTATATTATGTTGTAATCTACCAAGATTTTGTACTTACTAGATTACAACATACTATAAATAATTTGGACATTGTATACTTAATTATTAATTATAACTTAGTAGTTATAATTAATAATTAAGTATACAATGTTCACGTAACAATAAAATCGGTTGTCTGTAAAGTCGGTTTACGAATGTCAATTTTACGTGATGACGGTGGAAGAGAGATAAATACTTACTCCACAAACCCGATGCTAGGCCAATCATGCCTCTCTATCGCTTGTTCCGCGCTCTCGCTTGCATACGGAACGTGACACTTTTTCATGTGTGCAGCCATCGTTCATCGATTTATACGACGTAATTACGTCAAAAGAAACGTGGTAAAAAAAATACGTTGTGATATCTTTAGCTAAGCTAAGATTGTTTGTAGGCGTATAAAGTAGTGCCTACAGTTATTTATTTAAACTTCATATGTATGTACCTACTTTTTTTTTCTTCTACTAATAAGTACTTATTTATCGAAGAAATTTGGTGCCGAAGCATTTTTTAAGCTAAGTCATAAATGAGTAAGTTCGTATTTCACATAAAATACCATTTACCAATAGTTATTTCAGACGTAGCAAGTAGATATAAAATTATTCAGTGTTCCAACATACAAACAGATAAGCAAAATATAGCGCAAACACGATAACGCTCTACGACCAAACGGCTATACCTTCAACAGAGTATTCATGCAAAGTATCAACAATAGGGCGAAATTTGAATGCTCTAGGGCTACAGCCCCAAAAGAAAGCCGAGGGTTCGTCGCACAAAAAGTAAGGGAACAAAATGCTGAGCCGCGCTGTGCCGAGGGTACGCTACGCCCCGTTCGGATTTAATTTTTTATGTTCCCGGAATAAAGGTCTATTTGGGGCCGATAAGGATTGTTTCACATCGACAGACACGGAATGCTCAACGTGGTATTTTATAGGGGATGTAGGCAGTACTGATCTTTTGTACATTGCCTTACAACACACTTTGCAAGTTCCAGTGTATTCTGTGATAGCGATCGGTTGCAGACTGGCTGGTTATTCCGTATCTACCTAGCTTGGCTTGTCTAGTATTAGTTACAACTTTTATGATTGACCAGTTTTATAGCGCAAGCAGAAAAAAAGAGTTTTATAACACATTGCTATTATTTTAGGTATTATTATTATTAAAACTGCTATGATTTTATATTTACTTGACTTTACGTGGTTCGAAAATTTATATTCAGTAGTTGTTTTACGTAATTAACAACAGTCTTAACTAACTTTTAATTCAATTTGTATGAAATTTTACTCTAAATGATGTTTTCTACTAAAATGATGTTCACAAGCTCACAATATTTTTAAAAGGCCTATTTAACAACATCCAACGGTTGGAGTAAAAAATACTCCCATTTTAGGGTTCCGTACCCAAAGGGTAAAAACGGGACCTTATTAATATCGCTCCGCTGTCCGTCTGTCACCAGGCTGTATCTCATGAACCGTGATAGTTAGACAGTTGAAATTTACACAGATGATGTATTTCTGTTGCTGCTATAACAACAAATACTAAAAAATGGAAAAAATATTTAAGGGGGCTCCCATACAACAAACGTGATTTTTTTGCTTGTTATTGCTCGATATTGATAACGGCATCAGGTACACGTTTGAAATATTCACGGAATATTTAGTTATATAAGTATTAACTCCAAAAATAAGTAATGAAATAAAAATTAAATTTATATTAAGGCGCTGTATCCCTTAACCGTTTGTAGCGGTTGAAACTGGCGATACCGCTTGGCCTGTCACTAGTCTCATTTCAAACTCGTGTCTGCCATTTCCGTGTTAATTTTCACTTTTAATTAAATAATTCAATAATTATAACCAAATTTCGTATTTTTTTAGGTATCCATCTAGCTCATTTAGTAATACATATTATAGACGTAAAAAAATTGGTAGTTGTCGCTGAAAATATCAAGTAATTCGCGACGAAACTTTTTCTGGATATAGACTTTTTGCTATTTTATTTTGCTACGTTTTAAATAGTTTATTGAAAATATTTTGATGTAACCATTTATTTTGATCTTTGAACTGTACTTCATATTTTTTTCATGCTAATATTCCATGAAAAATAGGGCTAACTGCGCGACAATATAACGCGAAAAAATAGACGTTTTACGGTATTCTTCTGATGCACAGCGCCTTAAAGGGTTCCCATACAACAGACATGAATTTTTTGCCGTTTTTATAGATACCGTTATGGAACCCTTCGTGCGCGAGTCCGACTCGCACTTGGCCGGTTCTTACTTGTATTAGAGCTACCCTAAAAAAACTTTTTTCAAGATTTATTTTTTCGGCATGATTGATATACCATCTACACGCCTACCAACGTGCTAACGTGTCCTTAAGTCTTATAGCCCAGGGCTCTGTCTACCCTGCAAGGGGTAAATACGTAGTAGATTCAAAAAAAATACAATTTAATTAGGTAATCGGATAGGTACGAGTATATCATTGAAATTTCATAATAGAGTAGTTTGTTACCAATATTCAGACAAAACTTAAAAACCATAGCAATAAAGAGTGAGACAATGCATTCTCATTATCCATTATTTCAATCTAAAGAAGAGTCAGATTGTGTGGATCCCTCGCACGCTAACATTTTAACTCAACCATCAATCAAAAACCTGATCAGTAATGGTTGTTTAATTTGTTAGAAACCACGTTGCAGACATAGGTATTTTATTACATTACTACTGTTTTATATTCTTACTAGCTGTTACCCGTGACTTCGTCCGCGGCAATTTTTGGTATTATGATTAAATAATATAGATGAATCATTTTTCCCCGATTTTAAAACATTTTTTATTGATGCTCCGCTCCTATTAGTCGCAGCGTGATGTTTTATAGCCTAAAGCCTTCCTCAATAAATGCACTATCCAAACAAAAATAATTTTCCAATTTAAACCAGTAGTTCCTGAGATTAGCGCGTTCAAACAAACAATCAAACAAACAAACTCTTCAGCTTTATAATATTAGTATAGATTGTAACCGAAAAAGTTAATTCTTAGAACATATAAATTCGCCTTATTAGTATTCCTCGGTAGGAAACAGCGCAGCGGGAATTAAAATTCTCTTTTTTGTCCCAAGGCCAGTCAGTTGTGTGCTGACTTGTAGCTGCGATAATGACACACAACGTGCCGTTCGCTCGATGCGGGCCGAAGCGAGCCCGAGCGATACCGAGTACCTAACAACGCTAACAACCAACCGAGGTATTTTCGTTTCGCGACATGCCTTCGATACGCTAGCTATCAACTACTAGCGCCATCTAGTTTGACTCACTTGAACTAAACGTAGTAAAAATATTTGTGCTAATAGGCCATGATCAGCTGGTCAAATTTCTTTTTCGTTTTGAACACAATTTGGTAACCATTTTTCTTACAATTTTGTATGGAATCAATGTTGCAACTATATACAAAAGTTTATTTTAATTATAATTTATTTTTATTGTTTTGGGACAATAAATTCCAAAACTTACCCCTTGTGAATAAATAGATGCAGATTCGTACATTTGACGCCGATTTCTCGTCAAGCAACTTTTTGACGTGCGATAAGAGGCACTTATCGCACGCCACTCTTAACTTATAAGTGGGGCCTAGCTGTCATCATCATCAGGTCCTTTTTAGTCTCCACTACAGGAGCACGGCCCTCTCTGTACTACTAGGGCTATACTTGGCCAGAGCAGCCAGAGGACTTGGCCTACACTCTCCACGCTGGCCAGACGGGTTGGAGAGGTGTCTTAGATGTTTATAAGCTTTGTTTGGCTTGTATTTCCTAAGTCGCCTTCTACGACATCCACGGGACGGGAAGACTTGGAGTGGTCCTATTCTACTCTGTCGGATACCACACGGCTGCCTAGCTGTGTTAGTCCTAAAATGCCGCTTGGTTATATATTTTGCCGCCCCTCTATAATTTATCGCCTTGGGCTTCAACCTACTCAGCCTGCTGATAAATCCACCACTGGAAATAATCGCTTAGATACTTTAGACTTTTTGAACGTTTTGAGAATAGACGAGATGAGAAATTCTTCTAAAATGTAATAAGGCCAAATTGGGTTTTTTAGTGGCCGGTTACAGTTTTTTTGGACGTGGTTTCGCTTGCGTTAATGAAGATCCTCGGGACCAATATTTTTATTAGATAGAACTTAGTCTATGTTCTTCACATGCAAAATCTCATGATAATGGACTCATTGGTTAAAACGTGAAAGTGGAAATAAAGGACTATACAAACTCACTTTCGAATTTATAGTAATTAATAAATAATAATAATAATAATAAATAAATATATACGGACAAATCACACAGATTGAGCTAGCCCCAAAGTAAGTTCGAGACGTGTGTTATGGGATAATACTATATTTTATAACAAATACATATATAGATACACATCCAAGACCCAGGCCAATCTGAAAAAGATCATTTTTGACCTGGCCGGGGATCGAACCCGGTCACTCCGTGTCGCAGGCTGGCGTGTTGACCGCTGCGCCACGGATTTAGTCCAAAATTACTAGCTCTTGCCTGCGGCTCTGCTTGCGTAAATATCGATCCCTCGGGAACAGTACTTTTTCCGGGATTAAAGGTAGCCTATGTCCTTTTCCGTACTTCAGACTCTGCGTTTGCAAAATTACATGATGATCATTTCAGTTGTAGAGACGCGAAACTCATTTTCGCATTTATGTTATTAGTTAGAGTGAAATAGTATCGGTTACCTACTACGAACTAGCTAAATATCACATCAAAGTAACAATCATGTTGTTCGGGGTAATTACTGGCCATTTGATCCACTTAGGCACTAAGACCTAGGGGAATAATTTTCTCTACGAAAAAAATATACTTAGAAAACTATCTAAACCAGGTAGATTATCACATCTACGAGGTGTATTATTCTTTCTAAAAGTCTTTCTTCACACAAGATTTGAACTCATTAAATGTCACCTACTCTTAACAAATCGTACCTCGTTTCTACGATGACTTTCTTAGTTTTTCCATCAAGATTTAATTTAAAATTAGATGTCACTTTACAAATCGTAGCTTGGTGCTACGACGACGGGTTTTCGTAGATTTTCACGAAGCAGCACTTTTTCTTTTCTACAGGCGCTACGACTTAAGATCTCGTAGCACATACATGTTATGTTCTAACTGAATATTATAACAGATTTAAAAAATGCGTCTCTATGAATATAACTAACTCCAAAAGGAAAAGGACGGTTCTCATCTATCTAGAGGTCGCCCAGTGGTCGAAATTCGACCATAATAAATTTTAATGGTGATTTGTGTGTTAAATACTTAATAGGTAGTGTGTGTAATGGTTTTTTTTATTGATTTACTGTACTTTTTATGCATAATTAAAAAAAATTGCATTCTGCACTCCTTCTCTATAAAAACTTATTAAGTGTGCGATATTTCATACCCCTCCGCGCGTGCAATTTCGTAAAAAGACAAAGGTTTTGATTCACGTATATGTAATTGTATAGATATACATCTTTCGTGCTGGTCTGGGAGGAAAGAAAAAACGTAGAATGTGCCAGCTGCTTTTCTTCCCGCGCAGATCGTAAAAGCTGATCGAAGGAATGGGTAAAATCTGAGGAAACATACTAATAGGGAATGCGGCTAGCAACCCATCACTATTTTGATTCCGTTTTCCACCTAATGCCCACCAACATGCTAAACGTGGCCTTCAGGTCTTATAAACGTAGGCTCTATCTACCCCGCTAGAGAGAAAACGTAATACTATATACATATGTATATACTATATACGTATGTATGTATATACATATTATTATGACGAGCTCTGTGGCCTAGTGGCTTGGCCTAGTGGTCATATCAGGCTGCCACACTAGAAGTTCCGGGTTCGAATCCCAGTCAGGTCAAGATGGAAAATTATGTTTTTTATGACTGGCCTGGCTCGTAGATGTTTATCTATATATGTATTTGTTGTAAAATATAGTATCGTTGAGTTTGTATCCACAAGTCTCGAATTAACTTTGGGGCTAGGACTCTTAATCAATATTTAAAATAGGTATGCACTTCAACAGGATTTTCTCCGGCAGTGAATAAATGTGATATTTTTTTAAATTATAAATTAGTTACACAAATTATTAGTTATTTGTATGAAACCCATTTTTTTGACTTTAGCTAACAAAGTTGTAATATAATGTAACCTTCACCTAAAATTAGTTCTATGTAGACTTTGAATTCTTTTTGTATTTTTTTCACTTCTTGGGTTACATTATTGAAGTTTACATCATAAGGATCCGTAACTTTGTGAAAATAATTTATAGCCTATGTACATCAGGAATAATGTAGGATTCTAATGGCGAAATAATTTTTCAAATCAGTCAAATAGTTTCGGGGCCTTTTCAATGCAAACAAACAATCAAATCTTATTAAATTATTAGCTTATTTTTTAGTAAAGAATCCATGTTAGTGGAAAATTACGAAAGTTTGCCTAAGGTCTGACTCCATTTCAAGTCGGTTTCTATATCTATACTAAAATTATACAGCTGAAGAGATTGTGTGTTTGAACGCGCTAATCTCAGGAACTACTGGTTCAAATTGGAAAATTCTTTTTGTTTTGGATAGTCGATTTATTGAGGAAGGCTTTAGGCTATAAAACATCACGTTACGACCAATAGGAGCGAAGTATCAATAAAAAATGTTTTGGAAACGGGGGAAAATTATTCATCTATACCAAAAAAAACCTAATTAATCATTATTAACAGATATGGCTGCGGACGAAGTCGGGCAACAGCTAGTTTATTTATAAGGTAAAGGTAAACTAGTGTTGAACCAGAAACACATTAATATTTTGTGAGAATCAAACGGCATTAAAAAAGTTATTGATGATGAGCTAATTTTTTTTTGCGAATATTTACGATGCGTCGATCGATAGTAGGTATTATTTTTAAATAATGTGTTGCTACCTGGTATTTTATTTTGATGGCCCGGTACCGAGTCGCGATCCGGAAAATGGGTAACGTCGAAATTTTTTTTTACCCGACAAAGCTAGTTCCCATAGGAAAAGTTGTTCATATTTATGGGCTGAGTCACCCCATTAAGGGAACGTCGCTGGTCAATTTACACGTTGTATTTTTACGCAAAATTGTGTGGATTTTTAAAAAACTTTTACAATGATTAACTCGCGAAGAAAAGCTAGGAAGAAAATAAATATTGCTAGCGACCGACATATTGTTGTCGACAAGCTATATTCAAGATTAGCATTGTCTGATGCTATGCTATTGTTAATTACTACAAACTACGATATCGTTACGCATCGATCAATGAACGTTTCGCAAAACTCGATATGAATGGAGTGACGTCACACGGTTGTGTACGACAGCAGCTGATTTTAATATAGGTACCTAGTTATACATATGTATAACTATGCTACGTACGTTATTGGCCTTTCTTTACGTCAGATGTTTTATAGGGATATTCAGCAGCGCCTCTTTGAGATAAGGTGAAATAAATTAAATATTATTTTATACTAGCTGTTGCCCGCGACTTCGTCCGCGGCATTTCTGTTATTATGATTAATTAGATTTTTTATTAGTATAGATGAATAATTTTCCCCCGTTTTCAAAACATTTTTCATTGATGCTTCGCTCCTATTGGTTGCAGCGTGATGTTTTATAGCCTAAAGTCTTCCTCAATAAATGGACTACCCAACACAAAAATCATTTTTCAATTTAAACCAGTGGTTCCTGAGATTAGCGCGTTCAAACAAACAAACTCTTCAGCTTTATAATATTAGTTTAGTTTGTTGATGCATTGGTATGACGTTTTTCTACGTTTGAGCTTAATAATCCTTAGTAATATGTTTCTCTCAATAATTCGGCAGGTGGTGTCGTTAAAATAACTTAAGCCATCAGTGCAACCGGGCAATTGGACACTAATTATATCCGTTAATTCAAATAAATTATCAGATACATTATTGTTAGAAGGAAGTAGCTAGGTTTCTTTACCTTTGGTAACGTGTAGGTAAATCTCACAATTCCGAGGCGAAATTTCTCAATGAACTATGTAATAAGAACGCGTCTATTTAACTTCTGTAAAGTAAGAACCTACATTCAATTACGCTACGAACATATAATGTTTAGTGTACTTAAGTAAGTGTACTTGCCGAAGTACCGACCGACCCTACGCCCCGTCATAATAATTTTAATTAAGTAGCTATATTTTCATTTTCGTTTCTAAAGCTAATCATTTTCGTTTTCCGTGTTTTACATTGATAAAACGTCGTGCGAATTACCCTATATTGCTGGTACGCTTGAATAGAATAGCCGCAAGTAAAGTAGTCACAAATCGGTAGCGCGGTGGGTCGCACGCTGGTGCCCGGCCCTCGCCTTTCCACGCGCTCTTTCGCGCGTATTGCCCCACCGCGAATTTGGGCCAAGCACAAATATCCCCTTCTCTTTCTAACTTACTCATCGTCGCTATTGATATCTCGCTCTGACATTTTCTCTCGGCTCGTGATTTTATGTAATAAGTTCAATGTTTACATTGTCAGGTGATGAAAGAATTAACATTGACTGATGTATTGATGAAGACAGAGTGCCACTGGAGTGACTGTTCCGATTTATGTGGGTATACAGTTATAAATATAAATGATGATCATATTAGGTCCTTTCATTCTTGTACAAAACAATCACCTTGACAACAAGTTCATTTCATGAGGTCATTACTCTCATTATCACAATCATTTGACTTGCATTATCATCGACTGATTCATCATTGATTAACATCGATAAACACATGGATGCATAACTAGGTATTTATAAGGACATTCTCACATTAAAATAATTTCAGTTAATTACCGAATCGAAGATTTAATAAGACAAACGACAAAGGAGTCGCTGTGGCCACCTTGGGGGTCAAAAACTATATGAAAAGGCATAAATAACAATTTTGACTAGAAAAGAAGAAGAAGTTATTTACCAGCCACTATTGGCCCGTTCGGCTATAAACAGGTTGCGCCACGCCTGCATATTAATCCCACAGGCGAATGAACTACATTTTAGCGAAAACCACATCTGAATCAGCAATTTCTGATATTAGCCTGTAAGACGGATACGCGTCCAGGCTACTCTCAATACGACAACTATTCAAATAAGGAGGGAGACAAATCGTCAACGGTCGATGGAATTATTTGTTGGTCGTCGTCAAAACAAAAGATTGTGCGACTGGCGACGGAGGAAAAGTTTGGCACTCCGTTGAGTCAATATTTATCCAAGTTTTGCTTCGGTTGATCCAGAATGAAGTCGCTCTCGTTTTAAGCCCTAGGTCGATATTCTGTCTTGGCAAATGCCAAGATATGCGTAGTAACGAGCGAGTATTATTATCGACTTTTGGGCAAGTTATTCTTGGCTCATACTCTTTCCTTTATAGGTACAATACAACCTTTTGTAACAAGTCTATTTGTCTCGCTACCCGCAATACAAATTTTAACACTTCGGTTACAAAAACATACGTAGGGTTACCCTACTTATTTTATTGTAATTGAATTGAGTTGTTTGTAAATGCGAGAAATGTTTAAAATTTACATTGCAACGAACTCTATAGTAAGTAGTTGTACACATTGGGCAAAGGAACTATTTTACTACCCAACTAACGAGAATTGTCTAGGGCTTGAATTCACGAAGTTTTCTGTACAAATTCGGTCACAATACGTATATAATAGGTTTGTTACAACTTACAACAAAACGAAAAAGTTATGTTTTCATTTCCATCCGACGACTTGGTTTTTCAACTAACACTTTTACAATGTTTTAGCATCAAGGCATAAATAAATAAATATGTACGGACAAATCACACATATTGAGCTAGCCCCAAAGTAAGTTCGAGACTTGTGTTATGGGATACTAACTCAACGATACTATATTTTATAACAAATACATATATAGATACACATCCAACCCGGGCATGAAATTAAATGATCGATAACTAATTAGATATCTTTGATCCTGGCTCTCAGGGTGGTCTAACTTCAATACTATACATTTTTTTTCCTCCCTAATATACCTATACATCATACTTCTTTCACTAGCTATAGCTATAAGAACCTAATTATAAAGAAGTAGATATAAGTTTCAAAGAACATCGCATTTTAATCGGTCCATCCGATACCACAGACAAAGTCCAAATGGTATACCGTCGTTGGTTAAAAATTAAATTTAAACGAAAAAAGCCGGCTAAGTGCGAGTAGGATTTCTTGGAGGACGCACCAAGGGTTCCGTACCATTATCTATAATGAGCTTTGAAATTATTAAAAACTAGCTTTCGCCCGCGGCTCCGCCCGCGTCAATTTAGATCCCTCGGGAACAGTACTTTTTCCCGGGATAAAATGTACCCTATGGCTTCTCCGTACCCCAGATAACGTACATGCAAAATTTCATGATGATCTGTTCAGTTGTTACAATGCGAAAGCGTGACAAACAAACAAACTCACTTTCGCATTTATAATATTAGTTAGGATTAGGATATGTTTATTATTTATTAGCTATATGATGTAACTAAAAATGTATGCTTCTCGCAATTTATCATATACGTCTTATAGAGCTATAAGACGTTGCTTCGTACCAAATTTCAAGATTATGAGTTCACGGGAAGTACCCTGTCTGTAGCTTTTGATTACCTTGCAAAAATGTGTGGCATAAACGGCTGTATATTTTGATTACGTTAGCTTAGAAGTAAATTCTTTCGACCTTTAGGCAGGTTGAAAAATCTGACACCAATGTTGGCCACTTACATACACGAAAAACAAACAAACATTCACGTATTACATATAGAATGCAAAAAAATTGTAGATTTTAAAATCATAATCATAAAATCTTACATTACGTAAGTACTCATCATCATTTTCGAGTAGGTGTCACGGTCACTCGACAATTCACACCCTGGTGTCAGAGTTCTTCGAAACCGCCTCTCGGCCTCTGGCGTAGTTCCTTTAACGACTACCAGATGGCAGCCGGGATCAACGGCTTAACGTGCCTTCCGAAGCACGGAAACATCTTCATTATCAGCAATCAGGTGTTTCAAGCCTGCAATGTCCTAACCAAACTGGAAACAACTAAACAAAGTATGCTTCCGCTGGGAATCGAACCCACGAACCCCCGGTTCTGCAAGCAAACTCCTTAACCACTGGACCACGGAGGTAGTTACTAAATAATGTTTATAGTAAACGTATTCCAAGATAAGTGCGATAAAAATCCAATACACGACGGTATTTGCTCTTGGCACGCTTTTATATCAAACAATTGGTGATAACCGCATGATAACAGACGGCTCTACTTTGATTAACTGGACATTTTCATTGTTTATTGCCTACACGTGTGCTCAAAGATTATACATTCGTAGACACTCAACCGATTCCGTCCAGTCCTAATAACAAGATTCGTCAAAATCCGAGCGGGCGAGCTCCGTGGCGCAGTGGTTCACGCACGCCAGCCTACGACACGGGGTGCCCGGGTTCGATTCCCGGTCAGGTCAAGATGGAAAATGATCTTTTTCAGATTGGCCTGGGTCTTGGATGTTTATCTATATATGTATTTGTTATAAAATATAGTATCGTTGAGTTAGTATCCCATAACACATATTGATAACGGCAACAGGTAAACGCTTGAAATATTCACAGAATATTAAGTTATATTCACTTTAAAAGTAAATAATTAAATAAAAATAAAATTATTATTAAAGGGGGCTCCCATACAACAAACATGTTCTTTTTGCCGTTTTTATAGATAACGGTACGGAATCTTTCGTGCGCAAGTCCGACTCGCACTTGGCCGGTTTTTTTTTTTTATTTGAAATCTTTCAGCCTTTGGACAGAGGCCTCTTCTAAGGATTCTTCGTTTCATGGCATTATATTGACATACTCACCACTCTTTGCAAGCGGGTTGGTGAGCTCAGTTTTTTTGGCTTCTTGTTTGGTTGATTGAAGAGTTTTAAATGAAACCAATTCGAAAGCATACCCTTCCAAAAAAGTTTTTTTTTCAAATATTTATAATGATGGATGGAGTATGAATTATGAGGTAACAATAAAGGAAAACAACCGTATTGAGAACCTCCTCCTTATTTCAAATCGGTTAAAAAGTAGGCAAATCGAAGGGTGCGTATTGATTGATATAATAACAAATTATATATTTTCATTTCAATAAAGTTCAAAAGATATAATGTTAACTTGACATAATCATTACTGATTATATTCTTAAAAGCTATAACATTCATAATATTTTCAATATGAAAAGCATAAACCCATTTTTTATAACTACTACATACAATTACTAAATATCACCTGTTATACAACTTGTGCAGTATACCTACCAAAATGTATACCATTCAAAAAGGATAATATTTAAAATAAATATGAATCAAAATCTATAAAATGTATACGTATTAAAAATATTTAAAAGAGAAAATATACCAGCTAATTAGTATAGACCCATGTCTATTTTGCGAATTTGAATTATTTCAGTAATACCTACGAAATAAGTCATATTTGCGCAAGCTCATAAACTTCATTTTCTTGTAAAAAAATTGGAGTAGCCAGCAAAAGGTGCATTATTCAAACAGACTATCGAATAACTAATAATACGTAATCGATTTCATCAGTAAAGCAAACGGAAAGTAATACAAGAAGTCATTAACTTCATAGGATTACAAAAAACTATAACAAACAAAAGAACATTACAATATTTTATTGCATGTAAATATTAAGACAAAGTATGAAATACTTAAAAAAATTGTGATACATACAAAATGCGCGCGCATTTTGTATGTATCACAATTTTTTTTAAAGTAGAAAAATAACACAATATTTTATTGTATGTAAATATTAGCAAAGTATAATATAAATAAAAAAATTGTGATACATACAAAATGCGCGCGCATTTTGTATGTATCACAATTTTTTTAAAAGTAAAAATATATCTTTTACAATATTTTATTGTATGTAAATATTTGGACAAAGTTAGAAATAAATAAAAAAAAATGTGATACATTCAAAATGCGCGCGCATTTTGTATGTATCACAATTTTTTAAAGTATTGTTTTAGTATACCTATTTTTTTAATTTATTTTTTACTTATATTAGAGAAGAAATTCACACTCGTAATATTCAGATTTTCGTTTTAATATAATGTTCTTTTTATTTTTTTTTTGTTTTATTAATATTTTTTTGCGTTTACGAGATCGTCAGGTTGCTATTAATTTTCTGCTAGGCCTTCTATAAAAATAAATAAGGTAATTTATTAAACGGCTTCAAAAAAGGAGGAGGTTATCAATTTGACTGTATGTTTCTTTTTTTATGTATGTTTGTTACACGATATCTTCGCCAATTGTAAACCGATTTTGATATTTCTTTTTTATTTAAAAGCCTTTACTACCAAGTTGTTCCCATTTTAATTTGGTGAAGATATAATGGAGAACTTTGGAGATATGGAAGAAACTCGTAAAATAAAATTGTTTGAGATGCTAGGTTTTTTTTAAAATTTAATTATTAGGTTTATTGAGAATCTTCTACCAATTATTGTCCCGCGTGAGGCTCTCCCGTGGGATTGCTTTTACGCAATAATGCGCAAAAGGTGTGCGTCCCTGGTGCGCAGGGTGCGGGAGAGCAACAACAGCATCCTGCGCATGATCGCAGGCAGATTAGATTGCGCTTACGTAAACCATTGCTGCACTATAGCCGGGGGGATGGTGCAGGAATGGTCTGCACAATAAATAATTTAGTGTTTTTTTCTACTATACCTACTAACATAGTTATAAGTATACTAACATTATGAGTCATGGTCACTTGAATAAATAATTTTTCATTCATTCATTCATTCATTAATTCGTATAACCAATGATTATTATCAGTACTAATATGTATATATAAAGTTTATTATACATAACAACTAATCGATGTTTTAAAGTTTATAATAATAAAACGGTATAATAAAGGTTTGATATGTTGAATGATTGTAATAATTAAAGATTTTAGTTTTTTTAAAGTTATTTCTTTCGATTTTTATCTTACTTGATAATTTCACTAACCAAAATTATATGTTTCGTTGATATTTATCTTAAATGATATATATTTTGTGTTTATATGTTATATTACTTACCCCAAATCGAATGTACCAAGAACACGTTTATCTAATGATAAATGGATTCTTTTAATTGGTCATGATAATCGTAATTAGGTACCTAAGCACCTACATCCGAGAAACCTTATTTGTGTTTAACGAAAATTGAGTAATTAACCTGATTCACGGACCTGATCATTCAGTCTGTATTAGACGCGAAGCGGCCACGACCGTTGTAAATTGTAAGTTTATTAGAGAAACGGGACGGCGCGGCGGGTCATATACCTACATACATAGTATTACGTCTTTATCTCTCACGGGGTAGACAGAGCCTAAGGCCATAAGGCCGAAAGGCCACGTTTAGCATGTTGATGGACTTAAAGATGACGGCGGGTCACATTTGCTGAATAGTGCCGGTCATTATCATCATCTCAGCCGCAAGCCGTTTACTGCTGATTTTCAATACGAAAGAAGCGGCACAACGCTTTCCTGCGACCTGGGTCAGGTCATCCGACCACAGTTTTCCATTATTTTTCCATTTTTGCCTTTATTTTTAATAAACTTTTAAAAATGTGGAGAGTTTCGTCGTCAATCTGATTCATTTCAACTGACATTGAAAATGGCAGGCAAATATTTTTTTACCATTTTATATTCTTCTTTAAAATTACACCTTTCTAATGATATCAAAACCAGTACTACAAAATTATGCATCAAAAAACGAAAAACTTTTCCCCCGATAAATAACAAAACTTATTTTCTTTAATTTATTGATTTTATTAATTTTATTTATTGGGGTCCGTACCTCCAAAGGAAAAAAACGCAATCCTCAAAGGATCACTTTGTTGTACGTCTGTCCGTCAAGCCCACGGAGGAGATATATCTGCTCCGTGGTCAAGCCCCATTTTCTCAGGAACGTGTGAAAGTTTCAAGCTGAAATTCATATCAACTACCCAGGTCTACTGTCCCTTGGAGCTGTTAAAAAAATCAAACTAAACAAAAAATACAGCCGTTTATGCCGCAAATCGACATTCCCAAGGGAATCAAAACATACAGGGTACAGTCCCGTGAATGCAGAATCTTTAAATTTGGTACGAAGCTACTTTTTATAGAGCAAATAAAGGAAAATTGCGATAAGAATATTTTTTTTTTGTTATAGTATAAATATTTTTAATAATTTTAAACCTATTTTAGGTAAACCCTTCGTGCGCGAGTGCGACTCGCACTTGGCCGGTTATTCAAATTAAAATTTTATTTTTATGTATATTAAAAAAAAGCTAAAACTAGGTATGCGAACAGTTGTAATGCAGGTAAGTACGTAGTTGAATTGAGGAAAAATGAAGTATATTGTTTGTTTTAAATGATTTCCTATCTGGGTCATGTACTTTAGTAGGTACTATATGTATTGCTAATTCTGCGGCAGTGGTAAGTAGACCGTTATTGAATAAAAAAAATTTTTACTAGCTTTCGCCCGCGGCTCCGCCCGCGTTAATGTCGATCCCTCGGGAATAGTACTTTTTCCCGGGATGAAAGGTAGCTTATGTCCTTCTGCGTACTCCAGAGAACTTGTATGCAAAATTTCATGATGATCGGTTCACTAGTTACGACGTGAAAGCGTAACAAACAAACAAATAAAACCACTTTCGCATTTATAATATTAGTAAGGAAGTAAGGATACGTGGAGTTACTATCATGTTTTTTCGCAATATTTCATATTACTAAATAGGTACAGTCTTTATTAATATTTGTTTGGAAGTCCCTATTCATCATATCAATTCCAATTAATTTAAACCAAACGAACGGTCGACCACTTTACCTCTAACAAAACTAAACTTTGTACCGGCCTGAGCGCAATACTCATTGTGATACGCGTATGAGATAGTACATAATATGCGTAGTGTTATCTATCACATATAATTAACATCGGCCCTGTATCAGACGTTATATGTATCTATTCGAGACGTATCTATACTATACTTAATATTATAAAGCTGAAGTGTTTGTTTGTTTGTTTGAACGCGATAATCTCAGGAACTACTGGTTGCAATTGGAAAATTCTTTTTGTGTTGGATAGTCCATTTATTGAGGAAGGCTTTAGGCTAGAAAACATCACGCTGCGACCTATAGGAGCGAAGCATCAATAAAAATGTTTTGAAAACGGGGAAAAATTATTCATCTATACTGACTAATCATAATAACAGAAATTGCCGCGGACGAAGTCGCGGGCATCAGCTAGTTCAGTATATCAGAAGTCTAATTAATTTGACGCGTAGTACCAAGCGACCACTTGAAACTTTTCTTCAGGTAAAGATTCAAGTATTCGCTTGGTTCGGGTCATATTTAATTACATTTCTGATCTACTGAATATGTCTCGAATGACTGATACGAACTTTGTGCCGGGCTTAGCGCAGTACTGTGTTATAGTAGATACTATGCGTCGTGTTATCACATATCTTCAACATTAAAGGAATATCAGTCGTTATACATAAGGGCAGATCCAGGGTTTTTTCGGGAGGGGCGCAAGGGGCGGACGGGCAAACAAATGTATCACATATAATCATAGACAATAACTGTTAGCAATAAACTTGATAAACAACCAGAAATAGAGTTTCACTCGTGTTGTTTCTCTTATCCTTACTAATATTATAAATGCAAAAGTGAGTTTGTTTGTGTGTTACTCTTTCACGCCGTGATTACTGAACCGATCATCATGAAATTTTGCATACAAATTATCTGGAGTACGGAGAAGGACATAGGCATTCCCGTGGGATCGACATTAACGCGGGCGGAGCCGCAAGCGAAAGCTGGTTTTATTCATATATTTTAACAACTCTGGTAATTTGGTGTGCTTCTAACACGTGTTTTAGGTCTAATGAATATTAGTTAGTCCGAAAAAAATAGTTTGTTCGAAATATTATTTATATTGATTTTCACAACATCATTTATATGTTACTAGCATTCGCCTGCGGCACCGCCGGCGTCAATTTCGATCCCTCGGGAATAGTACTTTTTCCCGGGATAAAAGGTAGGCTATGTCCTTCTCCGTACTCCAGAGAAATTGTATGCAAAATTTCATGATGATTGGTTCAGTAGTTACGGCGTGAAAGCGTAACAAACAAACAAATAAACTCGCTTTCGCATTTATAATATTAGTAAGGATCGGATTTATTATGTATCATAATATCTGTAGCAACAGGTATACTAGCATGTTCTATTTAGGGATTGCAATTTTCGGGCATGTGATATTGTGTGATATTATGTTAGGACAAAGAATCATTAGGGCATATGATTATTATGGAAAAAATGCTATGAGATCTTAAATAATGGATAGAATTTTTATGAGACAAAATAGAGAACCCCACTTGATACATACTTTACCTCTTTAACAAAATTAAACTTTGTACCGGCCTGAGCGCAGTACTAACACAGTACAATACTATGCGTCGTGTTATCACATATCATTAACATCAGTTCAGTATCAGTCGTGCTCAGCAGTTCATCACCTGCGGCAGTTTGTGGTTTACGACCAACGAGGTAATAAATACTGCTTGCTTATTCGATATTTTCCTGTAATAGTGTTTTGTTTGTCAAAATTGACTGATAAGATAACTTATTTTGTATTTGAGTTTGATTCATTCAACATATGTTTTTTAAGATTTAAACATCGTTGTAATTTTGTTTATAATGTGTTGTGCATAAAACCAGAAGTACCTTATGCTATGACCTCTTTATTTTAATTAAATATAATTTATTTAAATTGAACACTAAACCAACAAACCGACATTTTTTTTAAATTGGATTTTGGATTTGTTTAGAAAATAGTTGACTTTCAAGTATCTTAAATTTTACACTACTTTAACTGAACGTGAAACGTTACCAATTATTAAAATCACGTTGAAGATAGCCAAATATAATAATAAATGTAAATAGTTAAAATTAACGTCATAATCAAAACTTATACACAAAATTATTGTTAAAATTATTAATATACTGTAAAGGATCGATAAATAAAACTGCCCAAGTGTGAGTCGGGTTCGCGCGCATTATGGGTTCCATTCTTGGGTTCCATTCCATACCACCATTTAACTGCAAAATCACTTACCAATCTCTTTCTTATAAGGACATTATTGTTCATTATTATCTATGCTTTAACGTTTCAGTAATTAAATAAATTAGCAAAGACTTTGACAGGATCAAAGCTGAAAATAAAGGGCGTCACAAATTATTTTTCAAGTGTCTATTAATTAAGTACGGTTCCAAAGATATAACCCCGTGACAGACGGACGGACATCGGAGGTTATTCAGTCCCGTTTTCACCCTTAGGGTACCGAACCCTAAAAATACCAGCCAAGTGCTAGTCAGAGCACTTTTGGTGCCGTGCCATATATTTACTTTCCATCATTGCAGCTTCGTCGATTAAGTATAATTAAATGTTTTAAAGTTGTATACATATAGGGCATATGGTTTACTTAACTTATCAAAATTATAAAATAAATGCTTACGCTATATATAATCATATCACTCGAAACAGTTCACAAAGCTTTTTTAATAAAAGGTTGACTTATCTACTTATAGTTAAGTAAATTCGATAAGTTATATTCTTCATGTTAATTTCCTTTACGTATTAAAATTCTTGGTACAATATAAAGTGTATATAAGTTATGGAAGTAGTTAAAATTGCAGATAAGTATTCGATAACGTTGATTTCTTTAACTATACAGTGTATATATATACAGTACATATACATTATTTATGTTATTTAATAATTTAATAATACATACGCTAATTTCGTAATATACCTTACGGGGCTAAGAGCCTTAGGGCCTCATGGACATCCCGCCTGTAAAGGAACTTCTATTGTTATGTCTATTGTGTTTGGTTCAGTGGCCCGCGACTAAGTTAAGACCAAGGCTTTGATTTTGGATATTAGAATTAAAGACAGCTAAAATCTCAACCGACGTCGAATTATCTGATATTTGCTGATATGAAACTATTATCCATAATCTATTCTCCCCACTCCCCACTTGTTGCTACACACACACAATTTGCTACACAGTATTCCGAAATTTTATTGTAACTCCTCTCATTTTAATATACAGGGTGTATTTTTGATTGTTCTGGGCCCGTTGCTCTCAACAGGATTCAGCCGGTCGATATAAACAACTTTTCATATGGAACCAAGGCTTGGAACTTAAAAAAAAATAGGCAGCAAAAAAATGTTCAGCCGACCGGTCAATTTGTATGGATGGAAGCATCAAAAACATTTTTGAGCTCCCAGCAATGGTCACTCACCATGTATATTTATAACAAAGGGTTTGTTTGAACACTTATAAGAACGGGTGAACCGATTTTATAATCCTTGGTTTGTTGGTTTTTTTATCATCCCGAATAACAGAATGACTATTATAATAATAGTCATTCTGCTATATATAACTAAGATATCATCATCATCATCATCATCAGGTCCTTTTTAGTCTCCACTACAGGAGACGCACGACCCTCTCTGTACTACTTGAGCCATACTTGGCCAGAGCAGCCAGAGGACTTGGCCTACACTCTCCACGCTGGCCAGACGGGTTGGAGAGGTCTCTCAGATGTTTATAAGCTTTGTTTAGCTTGTATTTCCTAAGTCGCCTTCTACGACATCCACGGGAAGACTTGGAGTGGTCCTATTCTACTCTGCTGGATACCACACGGCTAAGATATATTTACAACAAAAAAAAATGCGAAACGAATTTCGCGGGGACATATAGCACTATAGAAACCTAGGACATTTATAATTAATCTTACTATATAGATATTGGTGAAAGCACTTTGCTAGGAATTTTTGTTAAGCTGGAATTTTGTGGAATTGGTGTGTCATTTGGCATAGCTGCAGCATTTGGCTATTTTCCAAAACTATTGTATCTTAAACTGCATTCGTTATTCGAGCGGTATTCTTAACAAATTCTTCATGTTAAGCTTGACTTTTACCTTCATATAAGTATGCCCAGACGTGACCTCATAAAGATAGGAGATTTTTAACACATAAATGCACTTAAATACGAAACCAAAGAAAGAATAATAAATGTCACTGTCTGACATGTGACCGAAAACAAAATAATTTTACCTTCTGAATATGCTAACATTTTTTAAATCCGTCGCGTCGCGACTACTTCATACTTCTATGGAAACAAGTAAATAAATACATTACCTAGTAGGTATTGTAGATTATGACGCAAGGACTGCTTAATGCTTTTTAGGTAAGAGCATTATTATAACAGAAAAAAGTTATAGGTAATTAATTTAAATTAAACATTGTACCTATCACGTCTTTTTCCCTTATGGCGTAGACAGAACCTAAGGTCACAAGACCAAAGGCCACGTTTAGCATGTTGGTGGGCCTAGAAATATATATCTTTATTGCCCAAGGTTTTCGGACAACCGTTCTTTGTTTTCTGATAGATGTGATGAAAATAATTTTTCAGGATTCATGTAGGTATTTTTCGTCAAAATTTGTTTCTGATTAACCTACTTCATAATTAAACTTATACATCTAAATAACCAATAGACTATCAATTATACGCGGACGAAGTCGCAGAAAAAGGCCAGTCCCCTAAAATTTAATTCTGATTCGCAGTTAGTTCAAATATCAGTTTCTTGTGGCAACATCGGTGGCAACTTCCACATACTAGTGCAAGTTGGTCACCGCTTAGAAATGCGCCTTTACATATTCATAAGTACCTACTTAAATTTTAACTCAACTTTCTAGCGATAGACCTAGAGTCTAGATGGACTGATAGTCTTGTCGAGATAGATTGATTTACTCAGTAGTACTAGTTACGGGTACCACTAATTAAATTTAAACCGAAAGGCCGAAACCTACCGTATCAAGCGTAACTCTGAGCCGTTATCGATTAAAGTAGGTACACACCCTCATTCTAGTTATAGATATTTAATATCCTGTATTTTCTATGTGTATAATAAAGAAATTACATTTAATTTAATGTCAAAAGCCGTGTGGTATCCGGCAGAGTAGAAGAGGACCACCCCAAGTCTTCCCGTGGATGTCGTAGAAGGCGACTAACGAAATACAAGCTAAACAAACCTTATAAACATCTGTGAGACCTCTCCAACCCGTCTGGCCAGCGAGGAGAGTGTAGGCCAAGTCCTCTGTCTGCTCTGGCCAAATATTGCTCTAATTTTTAGTACAGAGAGGGTCGTGCTCCTGTAGTGGAGACTAAAAAAGACCTGATAGGTAATGATGATAATGTAAAAACGAATTTACATACCTAGATATATACTTTTAAACAAGCAATTTAAATAATTTAAACAGTCCAATAAGCTGCTATGAGCAATTGAGTTGTTTTCCGCGACAAAATATGACAATAACGCCCGTGCCTAACCAAAATGTCCATGGAAAATTATAGGCGTGACGTACTTTGGCATGCATTACTATTTCAGTCGTAGTCGCACCATTAGTGGCGACCTTTACGTAACTCGACGGCCATCTATCGTATCGATCTCCAATAAACATGGCGTTCTTATTTTTTTTTTTTCCAATTAAACATACCTACATACATATACCTACTTGGTGAATTTTTTTTCGATTTGGACCCTTAAAGGGCTGACTCACACCATCAATATGAACAACTTTTTCTATAGAACCAATGCTGGGAACTCAAGCAAATTCGTCATTTTCATACAAAAGAGTTCCGCGGCCCGGCCAGTTTGTATGGGAATGTCGAATTTTTTTTGAGTTCCCAGCATTGTTCCCATAGGAAAAGTTGTTCATTTTGATGGCCTGAGTCCCCCCTTTAAGGGTCCAAAACGATAAAAATTTCACATGTATAATAAATATTTGTAAGAAAATATTCCCAGCTATTAACCACAACATAGCCGACATACAAGACATAAAAATAAACTAGTAACGCCAAAATCAACTTTTGAGCTATACCTTATGGGCCTAAAAAATACCAAATGACTTAAATACCATTGAGAAGGACCAGACATTCGTGAATAGGTAGGTTAAAATCTACGAATAAGTAATAAGGTTAAAATGCTATCTTATTAAAAAATGTTTTTATACAATAGGAGTGTATATGGCTGATAGGCATGAAAATTACGTGTATTAAATATTTAATTTTAATGTTTTTATTATATTTATTTCAATATCTTATTTGCATTTTAACATTCCAATTAATATTTAATCTAATAATATGTTTTAAATTTATATCGCGACACCCTGACATACTATTGGTGATTTGTATCATCTTCGTGAAATCGTGTCTTCGCATGCTGTTAACGCACCGTGCAGAAGACGCGTGGGCGCATCCTCATGATTTAGCCTAGAGCGGTCAAAACTATAACTCTCGATCAGTTTCTGGTTATATACAATCTTATCAATTCAATCATACCTACATATCACTAATTGAATTGGATAACCCGTGATTAGAGATAGGATAATTGAATTGTTCTATCTTTAATAAAAACAGTTTTATCTCATTGTCATTAAAATCACATATAATCAGCTAATAAGATGATTGCAATTGTTTAAAGTTTAAGTAGAGAGCTTTTGCAAAAAATACTAAACTAACTTTGTCCGAAAACCACGGCGCATCATGTGCCAAACACTAGTTGATGTTTTGGCGAGCTCCGTGGCGCAGTGGTTAACACAACAGCCTGCGACACAAGAGTGCCCGGGTTCGATCCCCGGTCAGGTCAAGATGGAAAATGATCTTTTTCAGATTGGCCTGGGTCTTGGATGGTTATCTATACATGTATTTGTTATAAAATATAGTATCGTTTAGTTTTGAGTTAAAATCCCATAACACAAGTCTCGAACTTACTTTGGGGCTAGCTCAATCTGTGTGATTTGTCCATTTTTTTGTTTATTTATTTTTCTTGGTTACCGCACAAGTCCGTAAAATGTTGTAGTTGCCTTTTTCCTTAGGCCATTTTCGAAATAGGCTAGGCAAGGTAGACTCGTTTGTACTTATTTAAAAGACTGCCATAATGCTAAGCCTTAAATGGCAATAGAATCTAAAAGCTACAATAGTATAGTACAGTAATATAGTCTAGATTGCGAAGCAAATAGTTTAATTATTCTTTTTAAGTGAGGGTATTATTCTGAAACTAGTGAAACGAAGGAGACCAGCATAATAGAATCCCGAACAGTTATTCCAAAGTAGACTCATGTGTGGGGCGTGGGACTCAGATAATCTTCCAAGCTGGTCTGGGAGAAAAGAAAAACGTAGAATGTACCAGCTGCTTCTCTTCCCGCGCAGGTCGAAAAATCGAGGGAAAGGGCAAAATTCCAAGGAATCATGTTAATAGGCGATGCGGCTAGCAACCTATCACTAATTTTGATTCCATTTTCCACCTATTGCCCACCAACATGCTAAACGTGGCCTTCGGATCTTATAGACCTAGACTCTGTCTACCCCGCAAGGGAAAAAGACGTGATACTATGTATAGGATTCGGATAAATACTCTGAATCTTCAGATTATAAGTATTACGCCAAAAGTAATAGTAGATTGTGACTCTAGGGCCTAACAATACTTTTTGGTGAGGGCATTATTCTGCATCAAGTTAAGAACGAAGGAGTCTAGTAGCATAACTAGATTCTAAAGTAGACTCCTGACTCCTGAGTAAAGCAAGGGATTCCGATTATGTTGCCTGAAGTATAAGTATTATGTTAGTCCCGAGATGACACATTCTGATTTTCATCTCCCTCTATGAGAAAACAATATTTATGTTTTCATTCCCACGAGACTGGAAAACCTTTGAATTGGTATAAAAAAAGCTCGGGACTAAAAAAAACTTATTGTAGACCCTGTATACGGGCAACCGTTCTGTTTTTTGAAGAGATGAGATGAAAAAGTATGTATTATGTTACTCCCGAGAAGATACATTCTGCTTTTCGTCTCCCTCTATTAGAAAACTAATGACTTACCTTCTAAAATATTGAATAATTTTAACAAAAATAAATTATGTATAAATACTTACTTTAAAACATAATGGTAAAGAAGAACAAAATTATTATCGTTTGTTAACATTATGTTTTCTTATGTGTGTCTTAGTATATAACCAGAGGGCGGTAAGTACATTATATCTTGTCAAGCTAAACCAGTTTTAAAACATTTTGTTGGTTGGTAAATTAAAAAGTAGGTAAAAACACTATGAACAAACTTTTCTTTCTTTGGGAATAAAAACATATTTTTGACCCTGTTTTCGGGCATCCGTTGTTTGATAAAAAATATGAAATAAAAAAGCAAAAAAAATATGCCGTGCGTGATAATCCTAAAGCTGATAACATTTTATGTAAATCTGTAAATTTACCCGACTGTACAAATGTTTTATGATACATCAATTTTGTTGATTGCAAGCCTTATGTAATGGGTATTAGGCATATTAAAATCGTAGAGGCTGCCTAAAACCTATTCAATTTTGTCAGCTCTCAAACTATGAGGACGAATTTCCGTTGCGCCAATATTGATAAGTAAGACTTGCATGGAGCCATTTCTCCATGAGCGCTAGAGCTTAATATCTTAAAATTACAAAAAGTCTGGTAAGAATTCCCTATATTGTTTTACGATAGTAATAATAAAGGTACTTTGATTGTTCTGCAGGTATTATGGAAACTTCGTATCCTACGAGGTGACCAATAGACAATGCCGGTTCTACGCAACGCTGACCACCCCGCGGTCAAGACCACTGACTCCGTGGCCACACGGTATGCGGTCGCGGTGTTGGCTGCTTGGGCAGCGGAGACAGGTAAGGGCTCAGTGACGCTAACGATTTAGGTGAGGCGACGTTCGATAAAATAATTACGACCTTCGATCAAACATATTGGTAGATACACAGTCTCATACAAAATGAAGCCTTAAGAATGTCCCCGAGTCAAAACATCATGTATACTTACAAACAACGACAAAAACGATACATACTGAAAGTATAACTCCATTTTTGTTTTTTTACTTTTGATGCGCAATTTTTGCATGTTTTCAATGTATCTTCGTCATCGCGAGACGTGTGAGTGGTAGCGCGGTTTATTGAAACTGTGGACAAAACAGCCCCAAAACTCGATTAGGGCGCCGTTTTGCCGGTGCCAATTTTCGAGCGCGAATCGTGTAACTACTCTTATATTTGATCGAAGATTACGACGTTATTTATTGTGTCGATACACTGGCGTCTTTCCATCGCAGGGGATCAGTTGCTAGAGCTGAGTCTGCCGCAGAAGCCGCTGAGGTCGCTAAGTGGCACAAATATGCCTGCTTAAATGCAGACTATATATTTGTGCCGTTTGGTGTAGAGACATTTGGACCATGGGGTCCTGGTGCGAGAGCTCTCTACAAAGAGATTGCTCCTCGTGACAAGAGGGCTAGCTGCTTTCTCGCACAAAGGATAAGAGTCGCTATCCAGCGCGGGCGTGCAGCCAACATTCTTGTCAACATGCCATATGGGCAAGGATTTTTAGATTTTTAAATTCAGTTTTATTTTAGTTTGTAATGTTTATGATAGGTTAGCTTATTAGTTTTTTAATTTGTATAGAGCTTATTACGACGTCTGATTCTCGACATATCTAAACTACGATAAGAGTGATGTTTGAAAGTCCGCAAATTTTTACAACTATAATTATAGGGCTAGGATTATTATCCTGTTCTATTACGAGCTGAGTGTAAACAAAAATCTGTTAATTGATCCAATGAGATAGCCTTGTTGCCAAATAGGTGGGAAATCCGGTTTTGTCTCAGAAATTTACCCCAGACGCCGGATGAAATTTACCCCACGGTCCAACAATACCTTGAAATTAAGTCTTTGAAAAATATAATTGATGAAAGGTTCTGTCGTTCAGACGTCCCATAATGAAACATTCTGTCGGCGAATCGTTCGTAATTCAAACAAAAACGTTAAAATCCATGACCGTCATTTGTCAAAATAAAAAAAACCCGTCATAGAACAACCAAATGTTGTTTCCCATTACATTTCTTCCAGTAATTACTTAAGTACCCAATCTTTATTACTTGTGAGAACAAATAACTAGGGACACAACAGAACATTACCAAAGCCCCGACATGCCTACCTGTTCTGTAGCTTTATGGATGGGATTTAAAGGTTCGAGCAGGGTTGGGTATAACAGGTAGGCAGACCGACAGGTACGGCTTATGAAATTTAGATCTTGAATTCCTTTGGAGCGTAGGTATGTCTTTAAAGGGAGATACCTTTTTCGAACCAACTTAGAAATAATAAATTCTATGAATATTTAAACTAGGTACATATATACGATATTGTACTCGTGTATCAAAATTAATGGACACAGCGAACTTCACGTGTGACACACAATACGGTATTTAACTTCTGTTCAGATTATACAACACAAGTTTCTAATGTTACTGATAACTATCTGAAAGTACTGTCAAATAACACTTTTAATTAGCATATAATTCAAAGAGAATTTTTATTTATTCAACAGGCTATTAATATTATCTTTACTGATTATAACATAAGTAGGTAGGTATATACATATTCACATGAAATAAAAAAATAAGAAAAAATAATAACTAAAACCAAAAGCACTAAAAATCTTCGAATGCTTGCCCGAGTGGCATGGTGGCAAGAATACTGGTTGCGTTACTTTTATATTAATATTGATTACTTAAGTAACCTTAATGATCCTTGAAAGATCGAAGGTCAAGACAATTATCAAAAAAATATGAAATCCATAATTACTATTTCACCATAAGATAATATAATTTATAGCAACTTTTATTATGAAGCCATTACCATACTAAATACTTTAATACCAAACAAAGTTCTCAGCGCCAACAGTACAAAGAACTTGCCCGTGATGTCACGAATTTAAGGCATTTCAGGAAGTGGTTTATAAATCGTCTTAAAATATGTGACTTTGTAAACCTTTTGACGTGATAACGTCTTATAAATCGATGAACACCGGCTGAATGCACGAAAAAGTGTCACGTTCCGTGTGCAAGCGGGAGCGCCGATCAAGCGATAGATAGGCACGATCGGTCTGAGCGTTCAACTTGTAACGCATCTACCTCTCTTCCACCGTTATCATGTAAAATTGTCGTCCCTAAACCGACTTTACAGACAACCAATGATAGAATTTTTCGTTGCCGTCATTGTTTTCTTTCATCAATGTGTTTGTTTCCATAGCAACCTGAATAAAAAATGTATGCAATAGGAGGCCTATTGTAACACATGCGACTTGTATTCTCTTACAAGTAATTAATGTACTGTGCAACCTGGATAGATTACTAGCGGTGGCTAAATGAGTTTTCTTGATGCATTTCTTATCGAACTACTTGATCGAAGTCGAACTATTCTTTTTGTTGACGATGACAAACAAGCTTTGAACGCGCATCGTAAATTCGTTGCTTATTAGTTTTTTACCAGACTCACCTATGTATGTATGTATCCTACGTATATACGTGATTTTGAACCCCCTAGCTATATTGAAATCTGGGAATCAGAACACCTAATGGAACACAGTGATGCAAGAAAAAAAAGGTAAAAAACGAAAAAGAAAATTAGGTTTCCCATACAAAGTCGCCGACCAGCTGGTCGAATTTCTATGAAAGGTTAAATTTATTCTTTCGTTTTTTACCTTTTTTTATTAAAATTCTGTATTCCATTAGGGATTCTGATTCCCAGATTTCAATATAGCTAGGGGGTCAAAAATCACGTTGTATGTATACGTATGTATGTAGGTCCATTGTCGTCTCCTGTAGCCTAAACGGCTTGACTGATTTTGAAGTGCGAGATATGATTGATGATGAAAGATTCGTATTCTTCCCCGGAGCGTCATAGGCTATGTGACGATAGCAAAAAATGTATATGGCGGACGTAAACTGTCAAAAGGCAGTCGGGTTATTTTTTTTTTAAATAATCCACTTGTTCGTGTGTGTTCGTGTCCGGTGTCAGATGTTTTTAAGCTGCCTAAAAGTCTTACAGCCGGGACCAACGCCTTAACCTATAAGGTCTCAAATGAATAAGTATTTCATAGTATGACTGGGCGCTCCAATGTGTCTACTGGAGCTGAATAAGTTTTAATATTTCATATAAAAACACTTCGATATCGGACTTCAATCAAACTACTGAATCGATTTGATGGCATTTTACCCTTTTTACGAAAAAAAAAATTGGAAGGCAAAATGTTGTTAAATGAGACCAAATGGGAAGCATGCCCTATAAAATCTATATCTATACATATAATAAAACAGTAAAATTATTTTGTCTGTACATTTCGAATTTTTGACGGAAATGGATAAAGGGACACTTAAAAAGAATAATAGAAAGCAAAAAAAATTTTTTGGAATTTCTTGTCTGTCTGTCTGTCTGTCTGTCTGTCTGTCTGTCTGTCTGTATGTATGATCACGATTATCTCCGAAAATACTGAACCGGTTTACTTCAAACTTTCACCAAGTGCTTTGTTTTAACTCAGTTTAACATTTAAAGTTTGTTTCATCAAAATCGGTTCATTAAAAAAAAAGTTATCGTCATTTGAATGAACTCAAGGCATGAGTTTGCCTGCAAACATATAGCAAAAATAAAATAAAATAATAAGTGACATAATAAAATTAAAATCCAAAGTCAATCTACATCATTATACGACAGCATTATACCTATCCATACTATCCATAGTAATCCATACTAAAAAAAAAAAGGAGAAGCTGACTGACTGACTGACATATCAACGTAGGGCCTAAACTATAAGTGTTAGAAACTTGAAATTTTGCACAGGGGTTCCTTTTATAACGTAGGGGATTAATAAAGGATTTTTTGGAAATTCATCTCCTTAGGGGGAAAAACGGGTTGCAAAGTTAGTATGAAACTTTGTTGTTTTTGAAGTTATTCGAATGAAATTCAGCATGAAGGTTCTTTACTGAAAGGTATGAAACACGAGTAAAATATTTTACTCAAAAATCATCCCTTAAGGGGGTAAAATAGGGGTGCAAAGTAAGCATGAAACTTTGCCATTTTTGAAGTTAGTCGAATAAAATTCAGCATAAAGGTTCTTTACTGAAAGGTATGAAACACGAGTAAAATATTTTACTCAAAAATCATCCCTTAAGGGGATATAACGGGGATGCAAAGTTAGTATGAAACTTTCCGTTTTTGAAGTTATTCAATTGAAATTCAATATTAAGGTGTTTCATTGAAAGTCATGACCTAATGTATTCCGGGTTCAACTAATAATTCTACTTCTACGTTCCTGAGAAATCGACACTTATGCGGGCGGAGCTGCGGGCCAAAGGCAAACCTGACTTATATATCAACGCACAGCCGAAACTACTGTGCGCAGAAACTTGAAATTTGGCACAGGGATTCTTTTTATAATGCACTAAGAAAGGATTTTTAGAAAATCAAAGGGGTTGAAGTTTTATGGAATTTTCTCATTTCTGGACTTAGAAGTTTGAAAGTAGGTACGCAAGTTCTCAATTAAAATTAAAAAAGATCTGTTTAGGTGAACCAGACAACATTCTCCCTTGAAGGGGTAAGTAGGGGGTAAAGTTTGTATGGGATTTTTCCATTTCTAGACTGAGAGGTATGAAAATAAGTATTAACGTTCTAGGTTACAATTATTAAAATAAAAGGATCTGTGTAGGTGAAATGTACAAAATTTCTCCCTTAAGGGATAAAGGGGGGTGGGGGGGGGGGATTGTATGGAAATTTTCTCATTTCTGGACATAGAAGTATAAAAATAAGTAAGTGTATATTACAATTAAAAAGATCTGTGTAGTTAAAATGGTCGAAATTTCCCCTTGGAGGGGTAGAATATGTGGGGTAAAGTTTGTATGGATTTTGTTTTATTTACTTAGAAATATGACAATAAGAAGTTCTCCATTACAATAAAACAATATCTGTGTAGGTGAAATGGGCAAAATCCCCTCCTTAAGGGCTAAAGATCTATGGTGGAATGAATGGAACAGGTGAAATGTATTAAATTCCCCCTTAAGGGGAAAAAGCAAAGGGGCAGGGGTTTGTATGGGATTTTTATCATTTCTACTGTTCCCAAGGGAACGATATTAACGCGGGCGGAGCCGCGGGCAACAGCTAGTAAAAAATAAATTTCAAATCGTTTCGCAATTAACGGAGTTATGACTTCATGACTCCGACATTTTTTCATATTTGTTACTTAACAAAAATGAAAAAAATGCAATCAAATAGAGACCCTCCAGAAGTACTCAGGCTTGTGAAGTCCCTATTAATAATTTTTGATATAAAAAGCAGACTTCAATCAAATTACTGAACCCAATGTAAATTTTTGATATGTGCCTTTCCGTATTCGGAATCTTTAGATAGAAGTAGAAACGAGCACATACACAATTTAAATGTACATATGTACAACATGACGTATCGTCATGGCGATTTTATTTTTTATTTAGATATAAATAAGTTTATAAGTAGATTTAAGTTGACTAAACTATACTATGTATCTTCCTTTTAATTTTAAAAGACAAATAGCTACAGTAGTAGCTTTTAATTTACAAACTTCTGTTGTATGTAGTACAACTGCAAATAATTTTAAATTTGACACAGGTATTGCTACTAATGATATACCTAAAATACAAAATCCTCAGTCTGATTTAAACTAATTAATAAGACAACAGTCGAGGCTAAAGAATTAAATATTTTTCATCAGAATGTCCAAGGCCTGACTAGCAAATTGTTAGAATTAGAGTTGTTTATAAACAGTAAAGATTTGCATGTAGTTTGTGTGACTGAACATTTTATGCAGTCACACCAGCAACAGTTCAATGTAGAAAATTATTTATTGACAAGCTCTTACACCCGAGAGACTAAAGAGTAAGGCGGTAGCTTAATTCTAACTCGAAGTGACGTAAAATGTAAAGAACGTAAGGATATTATTAGTCTTTCGGTAGATTGTAATGTTGAGCTGTCATGTATCGAACTAGGGAATTATATTATAGTATGTGTATGCAGACCCCCAAGATCAGATTATAATACTTTAGAATCAGTTATTGAAGATGTCTTGAGAAAAATATGTTGTTGTCGCAAAAAATATTATAGTGTGCGGTGACTTTAATGTTGATTTGTTAGTTACAACAACTGAAAGTTTTCGATTTTTAAATGTCTTTAAATCATTTGATTTGGTTAATTTATTTTTCGAACCAACTAGAGTTACTGAAGATTCTGCAACGTGCATAGATAATGTTTTCTGCAATTGCACTGCTGTTGACAAATATATAACTAAAAATCTAACCTCGGATCACTACGGTCAGTTTGTAAAACTTATAAATGATGTAGAAGTAGACTTACCAAAAGTAACCTTTAGATCTATAACCAAAGCTAAAATAAATGTATTTAAAAATAAAATATATGAAAAAATGCCTAATTGAAGAAACTAGAGATGATCCGGATGCTCTATATAATAAAATGTTTGGTGTTATTGAATCGGAATTTAACAATACATTCAAAATTAAAAAAATGTACTAAACGTATCCGTAAAAAAATTTGCGAATGGGCTACAAGTGGTATTAACGTTAGTAGAAACAGGTTATACGAATTATTAGCTATGAAAGCTTACAATAAAAATTCTGAATTTATTAATTATGTTAGAACTTACTCTAAGGTTTTTAAAAAGACGTGCCTGTGCGCAAAATCTTTATATACAAGAAAAGCTATTCTAGATTCTCATGATAAGATAAAGACCACTTGGAAAATTATTAACACCGAAACCGGGAAAACTAAAAATCGTGACAACAAAATAGAATTAAAAGTAGATAATAAGATCCTCAGTACTAATGAAGACGTCGCAAAATATTTCGAAGATTTCTTTACTAACATTCCCGTAAATACTACTGCCTCCTTACGTTCATCATCTGAGGAATCTAAAAAACTATTAATAAGCTGTATACCAGAATGTAACAATCATTTATTATTATTATGTTGTCTCTTAAGTAACCACGGGCCGAAGCCCGGTCTTTTGAGGCTTGCATGGGGACACATGTCCAACATGTAGAGGCCTTGTGAGACGTTTGCTATAAAATGGGGTGGGGCACTATCCAGGTCATGACAGTAAACACACTATAGAAATGTGCTCACAGACAATCCCCAGAAGGTGCAAACCTATTGATATAAAGGAACACTACTCTTGGGCTATTGGGATGAATGGCTAATGGTTAGTATCTGGGCTATGGGAATAACTATGGCACCTGCCTGACCAATGTTGATACACACGGAAAAATAGGCAGGTGGTGACTCGCCGACTCAGTCAATGGGCCCCAGAAACGGCTGCACGACGCAAAAATGTGCAGCAAAGGGGCAACATTAGTTGAGCGGCTAAAGGGCGGAGAGGTGTCACTGGACTTTAAACGTACGATCACTTGCATCCTTAGAGGGTCCCATCACGCACGCCCACTCGCCACTTATGTTTCACATCCACCCTTAGAGCATATAGCTCTCGCGACTCCACTCTGACCGGCCGATTAAGGCAAGTCAGAGGTAGGGGTTCCTGTTACCTCTTCGGTGTCCACTCCGATCGGCCATCTAAGGCAAGTCGGAGGCGAGGAACAGGGGCCTCCCCTGGGAGCACTCAGGTCCGTGGGGTCGCTACTCCCCAACAGCTCGCCACAAGCTGCCCTGCGGGCTTATTATTATTATTATTATTATTTAATATTTCAACATGTAACACCTCAAATAATCATTGATACATTTAAGAGTTTGAACAATAAGAAAACTGGAGATTTGTGGGATATCTCTGTAGCTGTCATTAGTAATATCATTGAAGCAATTGCACCATATTTAGCTTCTATATTTAATAAGTGTGTAGATACTGGGAAATTTCCTGACTTGATGAAGTTAAGTAAAGTCATTCCTTTGTACAAATCTGGCGATAAAAATGATCCCACTAATTACGGTCCCATTTCTATTCTGCCAGCGCTTAGTAAAATATTTGAAAAAAAATGATTTTTAATCAGTAATTAGCTTTTTTTAACTTAAATAGCCTTTTCCATCGTGAACAGTATGGATTTACAAAGGGTCGGTCAACTACAGACGCGGGTGTAGCTCTGTTGAAATACATATATGATGCTTGGGAGGGGAAACAAAATGCTATTGGTGTTTTTTGTGATCTTTCCAAAGCCTTTGATTGCGTAGACCACAATACCCTTCTCTCCAAGCTGGAGCACTATGGAATAAAAGGTAAATCGCGAGATTTACCTTGAATCTTATTTAAGTGGCCGAACTCAAAAAGTTAGTTTAGATAGGGTACAATCCTCCGGATCATCGGTTAAGATGGGCGTACCCCAGGGCTCTATCCTAGGGCCTCTGTTATTCCTCATTTACATCAATGACCTACCTTACTGTGTCAATACATGTAAGGCTGTACTATTTGCCGATGACACTTCTCTTGTCTTCAAAATTGATAGACAAACTAATTCTTTTGACGTGGTTAGTACTTTAGCTCAAGTGTTGGATTGTTTCACAGCGAACAATCTATTGTTGAACGCTAAGAAAGCGAAATGTATTAAATTTTGTTTAACAAATGTTACAAAAATTCCAACACAAATAGTAATGGATAATGAACCACTAGATTTAACTGATAAAACAACATTTCTTGGAATAACTCTTGATGCCGGGCTTCAATGGGGTGCCCATATTACTACGTTAGCGGGTAAACTTAGTTCTGCAGCTTATGCTGTCAGGAGAATTAGACAACTGACTGATGTTGATACTGCGCGTTTGGTATATTTTAGTTACTTTCATAGTGTTATGTCTTATGCGATTTTACTATGGGGTAACGCTACAGAAGTAAACACCATATTTGTCCTGCAGAAACGCGCTATTAGATCTATATATAAACTTGGTGCTAGAGAATCTCTTAGAGAATTGTTTAAAGATATAAATATTTTAACTTTACCTTCTCAGTACATATTTGCGAATATTATGTTTGTGCGCTATAATCTTGATTTATATAAGAAAAATAGTGATATCCATGACCGAAACACGAGAAATAAAAATAAATTAGCTACACCAGTATTGCGATTGCAGAAAACTATGGATTCATTTCTGGGTCTAGGAGTACGCTTCTATAATAAAATTCCTGCAGAAATATTAGGTCTGCCTTTCATCATCATCATCATCATCATCAGGTCCATTTTAGTCTCCACTACAGGAGCACGACCCTCTCTGTGTGTCTCTCTCTGTGTCACGGCTGCTCTGGCCAAGTATGGCCCCAGTAAGGGCCATACTTGGCCAGAGCAGCCAGAGGACTTGGCCTACACTCTCCACGCTGGCCAGACGGGTTGGAGAGGATCTTAGATGTTTATAAGCTTTGTTTAGCTTGTATTTCCTAAGTCGCCTTCTACGACATCCACGGGAAGACTTGGAGTGGTCCTATTCTACTCTGCCGGATACCACACGGCTATAGGTCTGCCTTTACTTAAGTTCAAAACGATTGTAAAAAACCAGTTAATAAAAAAGGCTTATTACTGCATTGATGATTATAGAACTGATAAAAATGCGTGGAAATTTATATAAATTTATTTAATGTTAACAATTTAATCTATAGTATGAAAAATTGTGTTTAATGTTAACAATGTATTCAGAGCCCTTCAGGCACGTAGGGACCAAGTCTGGATTGAGTTTCTTTCGGCGTATTCTTCTCACCAGTGGTCGTTCCGAAACGCTGGTAGTATTTCAATTTTGCATATATTAAAAAATATATAAGAAATAAAAATATGACGTTCAAAAAGAGATACATGTATCCAATTTTGAATAAAAATCTTTGACTTTTGACTTTTGAACCGGTTGTGATGAAATTTAAATAGGACCAACTTGAAAGCTCCTTTTAAACTCACTTTAAAATCGGTTCATAAATGACGGAGTTCTGAGGTAACAAACATTAAAAAAAACAACGCAATTTAAAAACCCCTCCTTTTTTTTGAAGTCTGTTAAAAACATAGCTACCCATCACCTCATAAACCGTACATAATAGAATATGATTTTTTCAGCTACGTACCCCTTCGACTTGACGAAGACGAGGCTGCAAATTCAATCTGAAGTTGCAGCCACTAAAGTTGGATATAAGGTGAGAAATCGCAACATATTTTTCACGCAACTATGATTGATAACAAAATATTTATCTATGGAAAGTTGTACCTACCTCGTTTTGACCTATTCACTTTCATACTTCTGTTTTTATAATTATTAAGCGTTAGACCGTTCAGTCGTGCGCGTGCGCCACGTATATTTTATTCGCATTAAGTGTGTCTTGGCTTGTTTGCGTTACCTACCTTTACAATAATGGCGCGCAGTAAAGAAAAAGAATCTTTTATATTAAACGATTATGATGAAATTTAATGGGACTAAATTGAAAGCATAGGTACTCTTTAAAAAAAAGAACCAATAACAGTTTTAAAAATCGGTTCATAAATGACGGAGTTCTGAGGTAACAAACATTAAAATAAATACAATCAAATTGGTATTAACCTCTCCTTTTTTTTGTCGGTAGAAAATTATTATTAAGCATTTCTGCATGCTAGAGTTGTACCATGAGATGCCATGTTTATGACAACAAAAATCATCAAGATTATTTGAATAAAGAATTACAAAAGAAACATGTTCTTTTGCTACGGAAAATTTTTTGAGGCTTGGAAATTGCAGGTGCCATTACAACCGCCAACATCAACGTCTAGCGTGTGAATGAGCAAGCCCGCGTTTTTCAGTCTAGTGTAATAGCAAGCGGTCTAATTAGTCTCGAAGACAGACTGAATACCGTGTGCTGAATAACGCGTAGTCTAATAGGCGCTTAAGTTTACGTTTCTATGGTACCTCCCTAAGTACTTCATGTCCGAAAATTTCTATTCTATAGTTGGTCACCCTACTTTAGAGCGAGATAGAATTATGAAACTTCTTGAAACTTCATGTCTTCTCTTTCAGCACCAATTATTACTATGAGAGCTCTGTCCTTCTACTATAAAACGTCCTTCGCTCGAAGACGCAATTTATTTTTAAATCTATGGTGTCATAGATAAAAGGAACATACACCTACATAGCAATTAAAATCATAACCGTCCTTTTGGCTTTGCCGTAGTCGGTAAATAATAGTAATCATTTTTTTCAGATAGAAAATCATGGCATGATCAAGACTGCCGTGGGCATAGCAAAGCAAGAAGGAGTATTAAAGCTATGGACCGGCTTGATGCCGATGTTCCAGCGCCACGCCATCTACTCCGGCTGTCGGCTCATCTTCTACGAGCAGATCAGGCAGCACCTGAAGGATGAGAACGGCAAGATGTCGCTTGCAGCCGCCTCTGCGGGTAGGTATATTTATAAAATAAATAAATAAATAAATATATTTGTTAATCAATGCAAAAGCAATCAATAAGTCAAGAGGGGCTCGTAGTAATTGAGGTCACTTAAATAAAGCAAGGTGATCTGATGATTTGGCCTATGGATTGGCGAACTGTCGCGCCTATTGGAGGCCAATGGTATAGCAGAGAGACATACCCTAGAAAAAATGTGTACACGGCTAAGATTATATGCCAGTTGGTAGGCATATTTGCCAAGTAAAGAACGTTAAAACTTATGCTTATAGGAAGTAAAAAGATTAGATTTCAATACAGAAGAATGGTGGTCATTGGTAACTGCACAGACATGAGCCTAGCTCTTTAATTACAGGACGAACGTAGGCATTTTAAAACCGTTGAAAATTGCCCATTTCTGGACAGGTGTAACCGTGGGTTAACATATTAGAAGTCCTGCAGGCGGACTGGCGGCCGGCTCGCTGGCGCAGCTGATCGCGTCGCCCACGGACCTGGTGAAGGTGCAGATGCAGGCGGAGGGCCGGCGCGTGCTGCAGGGCCAGGCGCCCCGGTTCACCAACTGCAGGCAGGCTTACACCTTGCTGTATGCTGAAGCCGGGATTCTGGGATTCTGGAGAGGTTAGTACGGTCTATGGATTATATCATTACAGACATATCTGTGTAAAAAACTGTGGTACGGTAACATCTTGCGAAAACCGGCATATAGGCCGGCCGGCCGTACCTACCGGCGTCTAGAAATTTCTGGTTTTTCCGCCTTCGCCGGACCAAGACAGAAGGGGAAAACTCAAGTAATGTTGTCTTCTTCTTTTTGAAAAATGTTTATTTAAGTGTTCTCTTATACAGTTTTTCATCAGAAGGTGAATTGATGTCGTGAAGGACGATAAGCGTACTGATGGTCTCACAACCAATGATACTGAAGACTATGCGAAGTGAAGAAGAAAAGGCCGGGAAGCGGACCCGGGCTCCGAAGTAAGCAGCTGACGATTCAATTGGTAAATCGCTCAGATGAGAGAGTCATACAGTCAATCTGATGGGAAGAAGTTACCGTCCGTAACCTATGCTCATGACGGGCCATGGACTACGTTTCCTACTTACAAATACATTTTGATCTCGAAAAGAAATACACGAAAATATTTCATTCTCTTGTTGCATTCGCACCGGTATAAAAGCATGCAATGTCCATTGGATACGCTGATTCATCAGTACTCATATAACACTTAGAAGTCTTGTATATTTTTTTTTTATATTTTTTTTACGGCATTTGGCTTTCTATGCCTTTTAGCCCTTCATATTTTTCTACATCTTATCAACGAAATGGTGGTGTAATCCATTTTGTTGATTCAATAGAGCCCCTGGCGACCTCGAATCCACTGGTTTGATCATAGACGCAGTAGCAGTAAAGCGAGCGACCACCAGCCCCTTATGTAAATCCACTACAGCCGCACCATGACTCTTTATTTTAGTTATTCCACGCATTGTTAATAAACATGGGCATTTATAACACCAAATTACACCGATTTCACATTATAAAGTCCACTAGAAGCAATTTGCGAAACAATCCAAAACAAAAACCGTGCAGGCAGCCGAAATTCCCACCTAGAACTCGAAGTCTTGTATATGTGCAGGTACTACTTTCTTTTTAAATGTCAGGTGCGATACCAAACGTCCAACGCGCGGCGCTAGTAAACATGGGAGACCTAGCCGCTTACGATTTCACCAAGCAGTACCTCATCAAGGAGTTTGGGATGGCCGACAACGCGTTAGTGCACTCCGCGGCTGCCTTCACGGCGGGTTTCGTGGCGGCGGTCATGGGGACCCCGGCTGACGTGTTGAAGACGAGGCTTATGAACCAGCCTGTTGGACCCGATGGAAGGTAACTATTTACCTCAATATTGCATACGATTATGACACATATGGCACTGGTCAGCCAGTAAAAAAGGAGCGATGAGTGCAGGACTGGAGATGTTTATTCTTTGAGCGGTAAGTCACCATAGAATCAAACGATAGGCGCACGCAGCAGGATGTTTGGAATTGCAATGTCGTTGTAGACGAAGAAACAGCAAATTTCCATTTGTCTGCACTGCATAAACTGACGCCGGGCAATGCAAACTCACACTACTCAGTTCGATAACAAGCCCGTAGTAGGACATGTTGAGGTTATCTGTCATTCCTTATTTGCTTTATTTCAGGGGAAGAAGGGGGAGGCAACACCCTCTATCTCTCTCCTAAATACCTTCATGGTCTGCCTGATAATATGGACAGATATATATGTTATAGGGACGACGAGATTTAAACCATAGATATACATATAATTATACAGGAATAAATATCCGGCGGCACGCACTATGCGCACTCTGGCAAACGCTGTTGCAAGTTTTGGTTCCAAAAGTCGTCGTTAGATGACAGTAGGCCCACTGCTACTTAACTAGATTATTTAGCACTAGCTTTTGCCCGCGATTTCGCCCGCGTGGAGGCTTCTAGCCCTAAAATGACAAGCTCTTTTTTTGGCGAGCTCCGTGGCGCAGTGGTCAACACGCCAGCCTGCGACACGAGGTTGCCCGGGTTCAATTCCCAGTGATGGAAAACGATCTTTTTCAGATTGACCTGGGTCTTGGATGTTTATCTATATAAGTATTTAATATGAAATGTAATATCGTTGAGTTAGTATCCTACGACACAAGTTCACAGCTTACTGCGGGGCTAGCTCAATTTGTGTAATATGTCCCTATAAATTTATAAATGACGGACTTATACAAAATTTTAACCCCTTTCTCACCTGCGTAGGGGTCGCCCCCTACGCAGGTGAAAAAGGGCTGTGAGTTGATAGATGAGAGAGGTTTGTCAGGTTTGCCTTTTATATATTGTGTTAAAGCGTTAAAATAGATATACCTATCGGATTTATTTAAATACCAAACAGAAATGTGATCTGAATAAATTAATCAAAATGAATTTGATAGGTAATCGAAAATACTTTATATTGTTAGTTTTGGTATGAATTTCGGTTAAATGTAGCGCGTAACGCTCTCTGTGCATAGTTTGCAGCATAACTCTAGTTTGTATAAAACGTTGCGCAAACGTCAAAGATATTTTTATTTTATTTTTTATTTATTTAAAAACTTCATTACAAACAAGTAATTGGCGGACTTAAAGCCGTAGGCTTTATCTACCAGTCAACCAACAGGTGATGCCGAGATACCACCCTACCAAAGAATATATTCACTACGACCCTACTCAAACCTAATCTATGGTAAAATAACATTTTTACACATTGATTGTTTAAATATTACTGGCGTAAATCATCGTTTTTACTCGTACATGCTTCACAGTGGATAATAAAGTAGGAAAGACAAAATTAAGTGATTATTAATAATAATAAATAAATAAATATATAGGGACATATCACAAAAATTGAGCTAGCCTACAGTCAGTTGTGAACTTGGTCCTAGGATTCTAACTCAACGATACTATATTTTATTAATAGATACATCCTTATATAGATAAACATCCAATACTCAGGTCAATCTGAGATCATTTTCAATCGTGACCTGGCCGGAGATCGAACCCGGGAATCCTCATTTCGCAGGTTGGCGTGTTAACCAATGCGCCACGAATCTCGCCTCGAATATTGTTACTTCAAATATGTGAATCGAACTGTTTAAAACTTTTGAAAAGAACAGGATTTTCATCATGTTAATGGACAGACAATCAGTCTTGCTTCACATAGTCACTTGTAGTTAATTTATTTAACATTGTATTGGCTTGGCATCATTCTAGTTCCACGGGCTACGGTGACTCATCGGGTACAGTTTGTGCTACCCATATGCTGTGGTTATACCATGCTCCAGAGCTTTGCAAAACTAAACTTTATGCCTAAGTAATTTGAGTATCTTCTTCGGCGGAAGTAAAAGCAAGCCCCTGCGGAGACTTTTTTCAAAGACAGATGTGATCCATTAGTCGGCTTCAAACTTAACTGCTTCTCGGCAATATTCTGATTAATTGTTGCTGAACTGTATAGGTTTCTTCGACGTCCATGCTAAATTAAATTGGAATCTTGTAACAACCGACCAGTTTCGTATCTATTTTTAGGTTTAATTTTAAGGTGACTTGAATGGCTTCATTAATTAAGTCGCTAATACTTTACTTTATGAACGGTTGGATAAATGTACTCGATTTTTTTAATTTAAATTACTTATGTGAAGTAAACCGGCAAAGTGCGAGTCAGAATAGCACATAAGGGTTCCGTACCACCATAAAAAACGTTTCTTGTATGGGGCCACCGCTTAATTTTTAATTTTATTTTGTTTATTTATTATTAGTTGTTATAGCGGCAAAATAGAATTACCTACACATTCTGTAAAAAAATCAAGTATCTACCTATTATGGTTCAACAGATACATCCCCGTGACGGACGGACGATAGTCGGAGGCTTTTTTTTTAGTAAATGTTGGATTAGGCATTTGTCTCCCATCTCACCTGATGGTAAGTGACGATGAAGGCGAGGATGTTACATGCCTATCCAAGAGATACCCATTTATTCTACTTTTCAATGTCCCGGGGCTGTAAGTACTTGTTTGGGAATATAGACGCAGGCAGTTCATTCGACACCTTAGTAATAGGGTCCCTTTTTAGGATTTTAAAAGATCACTCATGTGTCTGCTTGCCATCTGTCACAACCGACTCTGAATTTACGAGTGTAGTTCACTAACACCCAAAAACGTTTATGTTGCTAAAGTAAATAGGTACATTTTAATAACGGGGGCACTTTTTCGGGTCACAAATAGTTTTTTTAAAGTTTTACGAAATATGTCGTGTAACCTTGTGACATGTTAAATAAAAGGTCATGTTGTGAGGGTCTCTAATATATTTTATCATAATTGTAGAATAAAAGGTAGATAATTTTAATGACGGAATCAGAATCCCCAATAGAATATAGGTACATCCGCAAGATAAAAAGGTAATTAAGTCAAATGCAAGGCACCAATTCTAAATTACATACATAATAAATATACTCACACCCGAATATCTAACCCAGTGTGATTTGGGATGACTCTAAACCCAAATATAGCTTCATGCATATTACATGAACTTCCCGTATTGGCAATAATTGTCAGTGTCCCCAGTGGCGGCGGTGTTTTGGCGAGTTTAGAACAGCTGCGGGCATGTACTGAGCGGTCGAGGTCATGCGAGAACCGGGTCAAAGTCGCTGCTCGCGCAGACTCACTGGGTCCTTTTCCTTTCGTTTCAAAGCGAGATGTAGCTACTCACATATTGACGTACTAAGGACTTCGTTGTAACTAGCGACCCGTTCCAGCTTCGCACGGGTGTGATAGATATTATATTATACATATAAACCTTCCTCTTAAATCACTCTACATATCTATAAAAATTACCCCATCTAAATCCGTTGCGTGCTTGCGTGTTTTAAAGATCTAAGCATACATGCGATTTTGTTTAATACTGTGTTCACTACACAGTATTTCCATTATTTTTGCTTCACACATATTTATACTGATATTCCGATTTTAAATAGGATATACCTATTGTTTATCGATGTTATTTTTACCTATTCTAATAATTAGGAATCACACTAATCGCTGCATAAATACTTACTTAGTACACCTAATTTCTCTGATAACTTTAGACAAAAATACTTACTTTTTGCCTGAAGTTTTCAGTGAAATCAGGTCGTTAGTCTATCAATGCCTGATGTGGCCAAGGCTTGTATAGTGCTTTTGTCAAATATTAGGCGGATATTCAAACAAAATTGTATTTATTAAAATAAAACAATGTTATTTGTAAGCCACTTCGCGTTTGCATTACTTTGTAGCAAACCGGTCGTTGCATTTTTAGGGTTCCATACCGGATTCTAATGGTGAAAGATTTTTAAATCGGTCCAGTAGTTTCGGAGCCTATTCAATGCAAACAAAGAAATAATCAAAGCTTTCCTCTTTATTATATTAGTGTAGATATAAACAAGGTTGTAAAAGTATTCTTTATTCCGGATTTACAAGCATGTTTGATTAAATATTATAATAAGCGCTATAGTGACATTGTAGTAATTTACATTAGGTACATACAAGAGATTATATATATATAAGAACTATATATACTGAATCTCTTTGATCACATACAGCAATAAATAATTAAAATACTTTTAAAAGTTTTTTTTAACTATACAAAAGCCCGCGTATCATTTGACGCAGAAAGTGAACTTCGCAAAACGCGCACTCGCAAGTACTCGCAATTACCTAACTTACTTTTTCATTCCAGGGGTAAACTATATCGTGGCATGATCGACTGCTTGCAACAATCCGTGAAGAACGAAGGCGTGTTATCTCTTTACAAGGGCTTCTTGCCCTTGTGGATGCGGCTGGGGCCGTGGGCGCTCATCAACTGGATAGCCTTCGAGAACATCATGCTGGCTATAGGAGGAAAGACTTTTTAGATAATGTCAAAGCATGAAGGTCTATATTGACTATATTCATGCTAAGTCATGACCTAAGTTAGATAGGGTTTTTGTTACCATTTACCTGTTCACATTTGCCCTCTTTAAAGTCATTGAAGCCGTTAGATGAGGTAATAATAACTACTTCTGTGGCTCTGTAATGGACGACGTGTGTGGCTCAGTGGGACCGCAAGTACATTTAATCGTAGGGTCCTGGGTTCGATCCCGGGTCAGGGCAAGATGGAAAACGATATTTTTCAGATTGATCAGGGTATCGGATGTTTATCTATACCTATGTGTATGTATTATAAAATATAGTATCGTTGATTTAGTATCCCACGACACAAGTTCACAGCTTACTGTGTGGCTGGATCAATCTGCGTAATTTGTCCTTATAACATTTATTATGTTGCTCTTACATGAGTTGTTACTTCGTAGAAAAAGGGGCAGGCCTTGGTCGCGTGGTAAATCGATAACTGGCGAAATCAAACTAAGAAAAGACCAGCAGTGAAAAAGATAAATAAGCTAGTTAAAAGTATGCGGAAGGATGTAGGTAGGATAGTTTGGATAAGGGGACAAAATTTCACCAAAAAATAATGGTTAGTTGGAATACCAAGAATCTGAAATAGGGTTGGGTGAATGTATGAATGTGACAATAGAAAAAAATATATATTCTCAATAATTATTAAGAATATGTATAAATAAAGCATGCTACTTACTGATCTTAGGTACTTAACCAGTTACTTATCCTAGATATCGTGTTTACCCATAGTTATATTAAAAGTTACTTCCTTCAAAGTATTCTAGAGAAATTAAAAATGGAGAAAAAGCAACATACTTGAAGATTCACAATGAACAGTGCACAATATATGGAACAAAATATGTTTCAAAATATGTTTGAAACCTCTTTATCTAGAAAAGCTAATGCAACGTTTACATATCATATTTTATAACTGCATGAAAGAGGATTATACGAGGAATCAAAAGCAAAAACAGAGATATTTATAAAGTGTGACTGAAGAACCAAAAAAGCCTGGAATATTGTAGGTATTCCCGGCCAGGTACGTGTTTCCATACAAATTTTTACTACAAAAGCCACGGTTCTTGTATATGGGCTCTGACCAAAGACAATATACTTAATTACTAACGTAGTCTGACGTATGAAACCTCTTCCATGCGATCTCTCTTGTGAGGTTAACCCATAGTTTTGAAATAAAAAGAAACCATATTTGTAGGTTAACCAGTCCTACTCTTTCTTGCATGGATACATTTTTTCTTAATTGAATGTAGATTGACGACTCTGTAATAAATAATTGTCAAAGATTGCCAGAATCAATAAATAAGACCAAAAAAGTTTCTTGTAGGACCAGGGTCAAAAACAAGAAACCTTTTTCTTCTTTTAGTTTTTAATTGTCTTTATTTTCGATCATGCATTCTGTAAAATAATCAAGTCTACTTATTACTGTTCAGTAGATATAGCCCTGTGACGGACAGAAGGTCGCACGGAGGAACATCAGAGGCTTAAAAACAAAGTCCCGATATTATCGCCCTTTCGGTACGGAGCTCTAAAAAATTCAACAAGTGTGACAACGTTGATAAACAAGAAAGATTTTATCTTCGTTCAGTCACACTGGATAGACCTGATTTGACATTGATTCTTCATATTGTCGTCTTAAAATACAAAACTTACGATTTCATTCCTGGCGAAAGAAGTTCATGCCAATTGATGTTGCATCGGCTTTGATTCAAGATTCTGAGGAAATTAATACAGAATGCTAGGGTAATTACCATTATCCCTCAAACCTATTTTTTTTTGTGTTTTATTTTGCACTCACAATGTTATTTTGATATAATCTTAATAAATTAAGAAACAAAATATAGTACAAAAAAAAAATACTTTATTTCTTAATTTATTAAAACTATTTTTTTTACTAAATGTTGAAGTAGGTATTTGACTCCCATCTCACCTGATGGTAAGTGACGATGAAGATTAGGATGTTACATGCCTATCCAAGAGATACCCATTTATTCTACTTTTGAATGTCCCGGGACTGTACCAATGGGGCCAATGCTGGGAGCAAATTTCGAAGTTTTCATACAAATTGCCGGATCGCTCGAACTTGTACGAAAATTTCGATTTTTTTTTTCGTTTGTCTCATATGTAAAGTTGTTCATTTTGACGGGCTGATTTCATGATTTGAAGGATAACGGTGTTTTGTTTACCCTAACATTCTGTATAATAGAGAACAAGTTCTAACACGGGTAAACGAAAACTAAGGTAATGTGGGAATATTTTATACGTTCTTTTGTGTAGATTTGATTATGCTGACTAACAGCTCATTCTATGCGCGTCGTCTGGAAAAGTCCAATCACACTTCATTGAATCCAGTTCCAGAATCGTGGGTTACTACTTTCTACTACTGGGTTACCCACGGGAAGCATAATTTGTTGTTTCCAGTTTGGTTAGGACATTGCAGGCTTGAATTACCTGATTGTCTGATAATAAAGATTATTTCGTGCTTCGGAAGGCACGTTAAGCCGTTGGTCCCGGCTGCCATCTGGTAGTCGTTAAAGGAACCAAGTCAGAGGCCGAGAGGCGGTTCCGAAGAACTCTGACACCAGAGTGTCCATATTCGATTGACCGTGTTACCTACACGAAATGATGATGATTGAATCCAGTCACTCACGAGCGGGATGCCGCAGCACGTTAGACACGAACTAACGGCGCCCGTCTCACCAGCTACTAAATTAAGTAAAGTGTGATTGGGCGTAAAAATCCATACTTTGTATAAATACGAAAATAATTGTTGTCTGATGCTTCTCCTCACGCTTCAACCACTGAACCGATAAAGATAAAATTTGGTATGTTAGTTTGAAGGCCGGAGGACATAGAGACTGTTCTCGAGACAAAAAGACTTCAAAAAGCCAAAAAATCGTCATTCCTATATAATTTATACAGGCGGCTGCTTTTTTGATTTATATTGATTTCATTGTACTATAGCTCGCCGTCGATTTGTTTACGCATGTGTCTTTCTTTATACGTTATATACATTCACGCGAGCAGAGTCACGGGCGAAGGCTGTTTATAAATTCATAGGCGTTCCCATTATCTTAGTTTACTTTACCCACTTTGACTCTAATCATCGCAATTAACCCTTTGACCGCGAACGTCGGATAAATCCGTCATACATTTTTGTCGCGGTCAAAGGGTTAAAGTGTGTTTATTTGTGGCGCAAAATTTAATCATAGGCCAGTTTTCTAGATGTATTTACTAAGCGGTGCTAATTATTGCTATATGATATAGATCTATACCCAATTTGAGAATAGTTCGTTATTTTTAAAAATATATGTATTCTAAGACTCACAAAAGTGCAATCAAAATGATTAAGTTAAATACTGGTTGCCTAGTAAACCATTGGCAGGCGCAACATTTACTTATACAGGGTTATTCGTAAAACACTAATAATCTCATAGGACTAGATAACCAACATCATAAAGAACGTTTGTTCAACGACTTCTGACGTAATAAATTAAGTAAAACAATATGTTTAATGTCCTGCCTGTCGTAACATTTGTAAGTCTGTTACTTTTATAAACGAAAGGAACGAAAAGTATATTTCTGTGCGATGCGTGTAGACCTGAAAATAAAATTAAAAAGAAATATTCATTTTTATGAAAGTAAAATCTATTAAAAGTCGTAGAACAAATGTTGTTGTTTATACATACATACATAGTATCGTCTATTTCCCTCCGGGGTATACAGAGCCTAGGTCAACAAGACCATTTATGGCCTCATTTAGCATGTTTGAGGGCGAGTAGATTGAAAACGAATCAAATAGTGATAGGTTGCTAGCCGCATCGTCTATTGACATGATTCAGAAGATTTAAGCCCAATCCCAGCATTGGTCCCATAGGAAAAGTTGTTTATATCAACGACATGAATCATCCCTTTAAGGGTCCAGAACGATCAAAATTTCACTGTGTATATGTATAATGAATATCATTTAAATTCAAGGTCTTTGAAAAAATCTTGATCTAGTCCTTAGCCTTCAGTGGTTTAGTAGTCAGCCGGTAAACGGTAGTCAGTGAAATTTGTTAGACTTAGCATAGGTGATATAATTTCTAATTGAAAGGGCTGTAGAGAGTAGATGATGTCATTTGTATTTTTAGATATATGCTGTGTTACTGTTATGAAATCATGATGTGTCCGACGTTGTTAAAGATATTTAAATAAATTATTTATTTGTTATTCTAAAATTTTATTTCGAAATAAGTTCCCTTTTAGTTATAGAAATAGGTGGCTATATAAATTCAATATAGTTTTGTTGTTAGTAATGTGCCACAGAGAAATTATATGTTCTCAAAAATTCCTTCTCTTGGAAATTTCTCAATATTTCTCACATATAAATTCTCGGGAATGAATCCCGAACCTTTCTCTCTGTTCTCGAAATTTTGAGGCTCATCACTACCTACGATACTAGTTCACAACGTACTGTAGGGCTAGCTCAATCAGTGTGATTTACACCTCTATTTATTTACGTCAAACGATAATTTTGCTCTCGCCATGGCTGTCATCTAGGCGAATCAAATTAGCCTAAAAGTAACGGTATTCAAGTTGATACCACTTTAAAAAAATACAACTAAGGAAAAAAACTAATAATACTAATGCTATGCATTAAATTATGAAATAAAACAAGTGGATACAATATTAAATTTATTAGTAAAAAATATTATACATCTTCCACAATATTGGAGAATCATAACTTAATTATTTAAATATTCGATTATAATAGATTATAGCACTTCCGATTTCTTAAAACTTGCTTTCATGCACTTACTAGTCACTATAGCGCGAAGCACGTTATATGGACATTGTCGTTTAAACGGTATATTATAATAATATTAAGCCGTATTTAGTCCTATCCCAGTCGGCTGGTACACTAATCGCTCCGATTAGAAGTACTACACATGCGGAGGCAATTAGTGCATTTCCTAGGGCTCGCACACTTTCCCACGGACGACCGACGGTAGTACTGACCATAAGAATAGGACTTAATATGGCCTCAGTCCAAAAGGTTAGAGCCAAAATAGTTTAAGCGCCATGGCTTGTACTTTGAGTGACTCTTTTGACTCTGGCCTCTGTGCCTATATATTTTTTTAATTACAATTCTCACGAGTGGATCACAACATGCCAACAAGTTGCAGCGGACTTATTCTTTAATACACACAGCTTAAATGCCTTGCACATTGAGGATGGGACATAATAAACAAAATTATAATGGATACGGGTTGAACTTCCTAATTACGCTATCGTTCTTACGCCTAATGATAGGCTTATGTATTCGAACATTTTACGATTAAAATTCTATCATATGTTTCCATAAATATTAATTTTGGGCACAATACAATAACAAAAATAAATATCTACATTGGGTCAACGAACACTCAAAGTTATTAATTTCAAGTCTTGACTAAGTGTTAACGCTAGCTAAGTACAATGACACCGATGAGTGCCACGATCAATGATCACTTCTCGACAATTAGTACACATAAGACACACCAACGTATAATTACGCTGCCGAAATTCGGCACTACATGTTCACAATACGTTTTGATTGACATTACCAACTGGTTAAAGTAGTGGTCGGGTGTATTCCGATCCGGCGAGTTTGACGCGAAACGGATCGGCCATTCGGCGACTATTGGGTATTAATCTTACCCGGCCATGACCAAAAACTACATAGGAAAATATAGTTTATTTCTGTTCCTAGTTTCGTCAATTAGTCAGTCACTTAATGACCACATATAATTTATTAACAGTATGAGATAAATATTCGGCGGTAATATACGCTACGCATTCATGCATTGAAAGTCCGACGACATGCCTGAAAATTTCGCTGTAATTTCGGCGACGTAAAGTACGTTTGTGTGGCGGCACCCAATACATTATCCTATGTGTCGGTGGTCGATACCATCATCTCGTCTCCTTAAAACATTCAATTAGGTTTACGTTAGATATTTTAGACATTTTTACTGCTTTTTTTAAATTTGTAAAGTTCTAAAATGGTAACAATTCTGAGCCGAATTAAAACACATCGAAAGCGATAAAGAAGCATGTTGTTACTTTTTATTATTCATTCAAAGTCATTGTTAAAATTCTCGCTGGTCATAGTCTAAGAGCTCGTAGATGATCCTGAACTCTCAATCGTCAATATATAAAACATATCATCGAATAAAATAAAATATATGGTCCTTACTGTTGTGCGTGACAAACTAGCCGTTGGAACCTAAATCTAGCCAAGAGACAAGTTTTTGAAGGACGCTACACTTTTTATATCCTACGTGACTAAGGTACCAGATTATAGTTTCATTTATAAAAAAGATAGAAATATGTAATGTAAAACCAACTTAAAACTATTACTTAACTATCATGTAAATGGTAAATATTTAAAAATGAGCATTATAGACTAAAAAGGATAAATAATTGGCGTACTATCAAAATCACATCAATAAAAAATCTATGCTCGTGGGGAATATCAGCAAAAACCGATTTGATCCCTTTCACCGTTTACTTAAAATATAATTCAAAAAACTACAAATAACATTCTGGCACGTAATTGAGGACAAATCATTGTTTCGTCCTGCAAATTGTCACGATCGCATTAAAAGGGTTAAATTCGTCAAGTATAAAATAAGCAACGGCACGAAAACAATTTTGTACTAACATCAATGTTTCGAAGGGCAGTAGGCTTTCACCAAAGCAAGCAGTCGCGGGTACCACTCAATCATAAGATGATTTCAACGTATGGATTTGCGTATCCCAAAATACTTTGGGCCATGAAGCACCATGTACCATACGAGAGCCATTGCGGTCTGAGTCGTGACGTCATAAACGTCAGTTACAACAGGAAAGCCGAATGACTGCAAGCTAATTTTTTAAACTATCTATAACTACACGACTCAAAAGTGAACGGCATTTTAGTCAAACTGTTACAAAAAACCATACACGAGCCGAGAAATTAATGACATCTGGCACTCTGAAATTCTGTCATCGTGAAACGAATAATCAAGGAGTGTTAAGCGATTATTACACTGTCGGGCTTGTACACATCCAGTTTGGGCTTAACTTGTCTAATTTTTAACATTGTAATTTGATAATTTTCCTATCAGCTATGCAAATTAAGTTACACTATGATAAATTTAGCTTACCTATATGATAGCCCACCAAATCATAAAATCACTAAACTTACTGTATGTACTTTTTCAGGTCGCGAGGCAAAAATACCAATAACACTCGCAATATAATATAAAGGCCTAGGCTGATATGAATGGCAGACAAAACGCACACTAACCATGAAAGACTATCATGAAAATGTTAAAAATATTGCTTCAACATTTGTATCAGTGTGAATGAACACAACATAACCCGTCCTGCTCACACGTTTTATTGCTATGCACCTACAAATCATTACTAGTGTAATAAGCGCTTAAGAGGCCCTAATTTAACGACGTCGGTGAAATTGTTTGATAAGGAAACTACAACGTTTCCTCCTGTGGTAGTGGTGCAGGGTCAGTAACCCCTCGGCCGAGCGCGGGCACTCACTCCAAACGGCTGCGGGCGACCGCGCGGGCACTATGAGTGGTACGCCGTCACGTACGACGCGGGGAACAGCCCGCGGCGGTGCGCGATCTCGCCCTGCAACAACAACACACGGCTCACACATCACAGCTAAGGTCAAACATATAGGAGAACTAACAGCTATGATACAATAATGTAAAGTACAAAATAGGAAGCATATAAAAAGTTCCCGTATAATATGTGACATTCCACGGGTAAGTCTCGCCCTGCAACAATCACACGCGGCTTACACATCACAGCTAAGGTCAAATAAGATATTTATTTATAAAGGAGAAGCTATGATACAATAATATATAAAGTACAAAATAGGAAGACAATAAAAAGTTCCCGTATAATATGTTACATTCCATGGGTACGTCTCGCCCTGCAGCAACCACACGCGGCTCACACATCACAGTTAATGTCAAAGATAATATTTATTTATTTAATTAATTAATTAAGGAGAACTAACAGCTATGATACAATAATACATAAAGTACAAAATAGGAAGACAATAAAAAGTTCCCGTATAATATGAAATATTTCAACGGGTAAGTCTCGCCCTGCATCAACCACACGCGCGCGACTCACAGCTAAGGTCAAATATATTATTTATTTAATTTGTATTTATTAAGGAGAACTAACAGCTATGATACAATAATATATAAAGTACAAATTAGTAAGCATATAAAAAGTTCCCGTATAATATGAAATATTTCAACGGGTAAGTCCCGCCCTGCAACAACCACACGCGGCTCACACATCACAGCTAAGATCAATGATAATATTTTTTTTTTATTTATTTATTAAGGAGAACTAACAGCTATGATACAATAATATATAAAGTAAAGTACAAAATAGGAAGCCAATAAAAAGTTCCCATATAATATGTGACATTCCACGGGTAAAGGTACCTTATAGAAGACACTGGCACGTGACGTTACCCCAGCAGGTATGGTTTTTTCCGTTTTTTTTTATTACAAAGTATTACATATTGGGTACTAATTATTCATTCTACTCATATCAATCTACGAGGTACTTTCCTGCTGGGGATACGCACACTTAAGCTAAGTAAAATTTTATGATTATTTTTCTAAACGTCTTAAGCGCCAGCATCCATTAGGGATCTTTACTCGTGGAACGTCACGTTATCTATCGTATAGACTGCCAACCTCATTTAGAAATATTGGCCCAGCTTAAAGCCTGTTAAAAGCACGTATAAAGTACCTAGCAAGCATGCAGGCAGTTAGTTCCACTAACTGCCACTTCGGCGATGGCGCTGCAGTGCAATAGTTACAGATTTTTATTTTATTTTGGCACAAACAGTCATATTATAGAATAATTAAATAAAAAATTGTAAAAAAAACAGTTTTACATAAATAGACAAAATAGTGCCGAAAATTACTAAGCAAAGTTATATAGGTACGCTATAATTGTGTTGACAAACGTTATGTATTTTATTTTTATTACTAGATGGCGTTAGCCTTAACTTGGTAAAACAGAGTAAGTCTGAAAAATATTGTTTTAATATAAGCGAAATGAGATATTTTTTGTGAGTAGTGATTTTATTTTCTCATAGTATGGTGGTTGTAAATAAACCTAAGGTGCCCTCTATGTGATGAGCCTGAAACAAATCGTACGCGTTGGGACTATGCTAAGGTAGACCGCAGCGAGAAGCAGATGCAGTGCAGTGCAGTGCAGCGGAGATCCTCAGCACGGCACAGCACAGTATTCTTAAGGAAATACCTGAATGTATCGAGGTCCAGTGCTACTATAATTTGATGATATGATTGATAGTGATTTTATTTACAATATTGTCATGTAAACCCCTAGACAAATCATTTCTATAAAATAAAAATAAGCCGTAGTAAAGTGGCCGCTTTTGGCAACAACGCTTAGGTTGGTTTGACAGTCATGCTTACCGCCCGTGATGAAGGTAAGAGCGGCCCATAAGCACGCGGATAACCCGATCGAAACTATAAAACGAGTTTAGTGCCGCCTCGTATAATCGTAACGTGATGATGGTGTGCATACGCACATTTTGGCTAGCTCCGTGGCGCAGCGGTCAACACGCCAGCCTGCGACACGAGAGTGCCCGGGTTGGATCCCCGGCCAGGTCAAGATGGAAAATTATCTTTTTCAGATTGGCCTGGGTCTTGGATGTGTATCTATATATGTATTTGTTATAAAATATAGTATCGTTGAGTTATCTTATCTTATCTAACAGTCATCTCTTTAAACTAAAAATTGTCGAAAGCCCACTATGTAGGGCATGTGAGGAATCAGAGGAGACAATGAGACACATTTTGTGTATCTGTGACTCGTTAGCTGGTAAGCGTTTGGACCTCTTAGGATCACCTTATCCTGAGCTAGAGGACTACAGGCACTACGCACTGGGCGATGTTCTGAAGCTCATACAGTCCTTCTTCAGAATAAACCGTGCGGGTGAGTAAGGCATGGGGTAAGTACAAAATAACCCAAAGGTTAGACGTGCTATGAGTCGGCCCCATCGAAGATAAGATAAGATCGTTGAGTTAGTATCCCATAACACAAGTCTCGAACTTACTTTGGGGCTAGCTCAATCTGTGTGATTTGTCCGTTTATATTTATATTTATTTATTTATACGCACGTTAGATCCGCGTGACTGTAACGCTCACTGGACGCTCGCCCGCACGCGGTTAAAATGCCGTCAGCGCTGGCCATCCGCGCGGTTTACTTTACAATGTAACGATCTCTTGACAATCATAGCTCGTGGCCCACGACGCTTACCGAACGCGCTGGCGAACGCGTCACTATGAAACCAGCTTCACGTTCTCACTTTTAACTGGCTTCACATGTCAATTTTTAAATAAGAGAACAATTTATTTCAAACTAGCTTTCGCCCGCGGCTCCACCCGCGTCAATGTCGATCCCTCGGGAATAGTACTTTTTCCCGGGATAAAAGGTAGCCTATGTCCTTCTCCGTACTCCAGAGAACTTGTATGCAAAATTTCATGATGATCGGTTTAGTAGTTACGGCGTGAAAGCGTAACAAACAAACAAACAAACTTACTTTTGCATTTATAATATTAGTAAGGATTAGTAAGGATGGAAGCAGCACTGGACTTCGAAAACTCCGGTAAGGTATTACACACTGCGCTGCAGCGGAGGTGCACGTCGGGGCACCGGCAATTTACCCGATTTTGACGTGCAGTGTTGCTCTGCGCGGACTTATTCGTAGATTGATGGTTGAAAGAAGACAAAGACCATGATGATACGTTGTTGTGATTAGAAAGCAGATCGACATGCCATTCTAAGGGAAACAGGTAAAGTAGGTAAGTTTTGAAGCAACTTCGCCCGTGTGACACTGCTTTTATCGTTTAAAGACTGAAATATACGCTATATGGACGCTGTGTGACACCGAAATATAAAATGCTTTTTTTATTGGACTGTGCTATATAGGTAACTCCATTTTTTTTAGTTTTTTTTTATATAAGCTGTGTTACCGTAACCGATACCATCATATATTTACTTGCTTGTTAACACATATTACTTAAAGCTTGTATATCATATTATCTTTTTCGGCAATGTTTGGTCTATAACCGTGTAAATGTTGTATTTTGTACTATTTTGTTTTGTTATGACTATGACTGTTTGTGCCAAAATAAATGAAAAAAATGGGAACACATTACTATCGCAATTTACTTCAACGATTTTCATTTCCCATAAAACTATTCCCATTATTTTAATACAATATTTAACAAATCCTATAATTGTTTACTCCAAAATTTCACTAACGCGATTATTTATTCATTACTTACAAACACAGTTTATCGTTTTTAAGTATATTATTTTTCTTTTCATATTTTCTGTATTTAATCGAAATAATGAAACATCAAAGTTTTGTAACCCATAATTTTATTTCCATGTAAGTTTCAGTTCGCAAAATATTTGAAGCATCCATTTTTACTTTATTAAAGTTAATGTACACCTATAAGAAAATATCTGGTATTTTATTGATAAATAATAATAATGATGGGTAGCCAATTAATTATAAATGGATTTCGAAACCGACTCAGAGCACCCCGACTCCACGTGGCTCAACTTTGCCATTTATACTAGTGTTATTCCTTCTTGCTTGCTGCATGCTGCATGCTTGCAGCAAGTTATGATGCGCAACGTTACATATTGAAACATGTTTTTATCGATATGTCAAATGTAAGTTCGATATATCGTTTTTCTAGCAATAGTAACAATTTTTTAACATTTTTTTAACAAATGTTGTTCAATAATATGAAACTGCGATGATAAGTTATTCGATGTGTTAAGAAAAAAAATATTTTATAAGACGTGGAATAGTTTTCTGGGAAATGAAAATCGATGTCAAAAAAATCTGTATTTTAAAAGACACCCATGAAAAAAATTGTGAGGTTTCGCGACTTCACCAGGCGTTTTTCAATGTAATAATGCTTATGCATTATATGTAGGCACATTATAAGCCATAAGCGATGTTATTGCTGAATGGTGGTCGTTAAACAATGTCAGTTATATGCGTTCATACAATCACTGTCAATGTTTTATAACATCTTCATGATAAGAACACATCTCTACTAGTACTGAATGCGGTAAGGCTGTTTGAACAATCTGACGCCAGTATAAGCCTCATCAGGTCAAAAAAAGTCTGTTTGAATTAATACCTGCACCCAGCAGACCAGAGCGAGAGTTACTAGCGATCCAATGCGGTCATCATCAAAGCAGATTGTGACGGGCATAATACTTTTTGGTGAGGGCAATATTTTGAATCCAGAACGGAACGAAGGCACGGAATTAATGGCATTATGTATGAACAACCAAGCATGACACCAGAGCAGGCACCAGTATTGTTAGTACATATGTAAATGGCACCGATGATGTACGGGATTGGTGACAACTGGGCAACTGGCGTCTCTGTCTGATTATCGTTAGTTTATAATTTTTTCGCGCGATATTATAATCTGTAGAAAAGTCTGCTACAGGTATTTAGTGAGTAAAATTTGCGCGACTAAACGCCCTCGATTACAAGTTGCCAGTACGAACTCAAAAAGTTAGTTTAGATAGGGTGCGATCCTCCGGATCATCGGTTAAGATGGGCGTACCCCAGGGCTCTATCCTAGGGCCTCTGTTATTCCTCATTTACATCAATGACCTACCTTACTGTGTCAATACATGTAAGGCTGTACTATTTGCCGATGACACTTCTCTTGTCTTCAAAATTAATAGACAAACTAATTCTTTTGACGTGGTTAATAGTACTTTAGCTCAAGTGTTGGATTGGTTCACAGCGAACAATCTATTGTTGAACGCTAAGAAAACGAAATGTATTAAATTTTGCTTACCAAATGTTACAAAAATTCCAACACAAATAGCAATGGATAATGAACCACTAGATTTAACTGATAAAACAACATTTCTTGGAATAACTCTTGATGACGGGCTTCAATGGGGTGCCCATATTACTACGTTAGCGGGTAAACTTAGTTCTGCAGCTTATGCTGTCAGGAGAATTAGACAACTGACTGATGTTGATACTGCGCGTTCGGTATATTTTAGTTACTTTCATAGTGTTATGTCTTATGCGATTTTACTATGGGGTAACGCTGCAGAAGTAAACACCATATTTGTCCTGCAGAAACGCGCTATTAGATCTATATATAAACTTGGTGCTAGAGAATCTCTTAGAGAATTGTTTAAAGATATAAATATTTTAACTTTACCTTCTCAGTACATATTTGCGAATATTATGTTTGTGCGCTATAATCTTGATTTATATAAAAAAATTGTGATATCCATGACCGAAACACGAGAAATAAAAATAAATTAGATACACCAGTATTGCGATTGCAGAAAACTATGGATTCATTTCTGGGTCTAGGAGTACGCTTCTATAATAAAATTCCTGCAGAAATATTAGGTCTGCCTTTACTTAAGTTCAAAACGATTGTAAAAACCAGTTAATAAAAAAGGCTTATTACTGCATTGATGATTATATAACTGATAAAAATGCGTGAAAATTTATATAAATTTATTTAATGTTAACAATTTAATCTATAGTATGAAAAATTGTGTTTAATGTTAACAATGTATTCAGAGCCCTTCAGGCACGTAGGGACCAAGTCTGGATTGAGTTTCTTTCGGCGTATTCTTCTCACCAGTGGTCGTTCCGAAACGCTGGTAGTATTTCAATTTTGCATATACTTATTAAAAAATATATAAGAAATAAAAATATGACGTTCAAAAAGAGATACATGTATCCAATTTTGAATAAAAATCTTTGACTTTGACTTTGTGTGAACGCATAAACATTTTTTTATCTCATCTGTTCAAAAAATAAAGAATGATTGCCCATATACAGAATCTAAGTTTTAATTCCCGAGGGAGTTAAAAATGTTTAATTCACATATTGTTATTCACATAGAGGGAGATGAAAAGCAGAATATGTCGTCTCAAGACTAACATAAATAAGAAATAAATAAGAACATAGTAAGTACTTTTACTTCGGGCAACATACTCTGAATCCCTCGATTCACTCAGAAGTTTACTTTTTGCTAGGCTCCTTCGTTCCACTCTTGATTCAAAATAATGCCTTCATCAAAAAGTATTATGTTAGCCCCTTGTATCAGTATCTACTATTTTACTGGACGGCGTCGTGCCATAGAGATGTGACCGGGCCCTAATCTAGTTGAACTAGGTGGAACAGACCCAACTTTATCTGCTATAAGACAAGTTAAAAATTAAGACAAATTATTGTTTTAATTTTATATTCCTATTGTCTCACCTGCCACCAATGTTGGTCCGAGCGGTCTGTAACCGTGATGACGTCACCGCGCCTGAACTCCAACTCTCCCGCCTCCTGAGGAGTGAAGTCGTACAGGGCTTGTACCAGCATCTGAAATTAGAGTGTGAAATATTTTAATAAATTTCAAAACGTTTATTTAATATAGGTCATTTGGACACTTATTAATTGTCATACATTTTCAACTGAGAATTGTTGACGTCAGTAAATTACTTATGGCTAAGTTTAATGCCGCTTCCAAAGCGGAGTGCAGAAGAAGCGGCAACAAACTGCACAGCGCATTTTCTCCAATCGACATTAACTTACAATTTTAGTTTATCTTAAAAGCAATGTATGTGGACTGAGTATACAATACACTGTACGCTGTACACACATACACCGTACGCTGTACGCAATACGCTGATATGTATATATATTGTAGCGCTCTTAATTTATTAAGTCAGATCGTAATAGTAGATGAATGATTAAAGTAATCGGACTTTTTAAACGAACATTTGAACCGTAACTTAATTTGGAGGCACAAATAACTCGGGTTGACAGAGTTTCACACCATGTGGTTCTTACGCCTATTGCAAACTGTCCACCGTTACGAATTATGTTAGTGTTTTTTTGTATTGTCCTTTGTGTTTAGTGCAATAAAGATTTTAAAACAAAACAAACTGTTACGAGTCTCGTAGTCGAAGGGTTTTAAAAAAAGAAAACAGTTATGTCTCGGAGTTGAAGGGTTTTAAAAAAGAAAACAATTATTAAAAAGTGATGGGTTGCTAGCCGCATCGCCTATTGACATAATTCCTCAGATTTTAGCCATTTCCTCGATCAGCTTTTATGATCTGCGCGGGAAGAAAGGCAGATGGTACATTTTTTTCTTTTCTACCATACCAGAATCGGGAAGATGTGAGAATACTAACGATACCCTCATTTTTTTTTTCATTCATTTTCAGCCCACATCAGCCCACTGCTGGGCATAGGCCTCCCTTTATTTACGCCATTCTCTACGGTCCTGTGCTAGTCTCATCCACTGTTTTCCACTTTGCCGAACAATGTCATCTGACCAGCGGGCTGGTGGTTTACCGATAACGATACCCTATATAACGTCGAAATTAATTGAGACATTTAGAAGTTCTGTATGGTGGAATAAAAACTCACATACATACAACAATACACTCCTTTTCACGGCAGTCGTTTAAAAATTACTTAGCGTGTTACAGATCAAACTTAACATTTCCATCGAAGCATCGATATTATCCGTTGAAAGAGAGCCTATTGTGATGTGAACTCGTGTTACAATTCACATGCCGTCGCCGCAGCTAATAATTTCAGCCAGACGAGAACAAATATTTTCCTATGGGTCCTTTAGTCCCATGTGGCAAATAGAGGATGACACAAATGATGAGAGGACAGAAGAATGATATTACATAAATGCACTTCGCTGGTCCTTGGAAGCTTGATGGGTAAGATACGTCGCAATCAGAATGCTAAAAGAGGATGCCAGAAGAACAGACTATTGTAGCTATTCTAGTAGATACATTAGAAAAAACATTTTTTTTTTTTTTATTTGGCCCTCAAACTTTATTCAGAAGCTTATTTTAGCCATTGTCTAGTTATATTTCGAGTTATTTTGCTTGTGTATCAACAAAATGATGGTGTAATTCATTTCGCTGATTTCGACGGAGCCCCTGGCGACAATTCCCACGAATCTACTGGCTTGATCATAAACGACGCAACAAGGCGAGCGTACACCAGCCCGCTAAGTAAATCTCACTACAGCCGCACCATGACATTTTATTTTAGTTATTCCACACTTTGTGCATAAACATGGGTATTTATAACACCGTATTACACCGATTTCACATTATAAAGTCCACTAGAAACAATTTGCATAACAATCTAAAACAAAAGCCATGCAGTCCGCCAAAATTCCCGCCAAGGAAAAAAAAAACGCAAAAAATATTGCAGTGCCGTAAAGCAATTTTTTTTAATCTACACAGGATTTACACGGGTAAAACCATACACAGTAAATTTTAGTATTAACAGTCACACATTAATAAATTTCCGACAGCCAGCGACGTCGAATATCTGAGCCGTTTTTTCGTTGGCATAGACTATTACTTTAGACCGTGATATAGTAAAATTTTAAGTATACAAGTGAGTTCTTTGTGTATGTTTCTAAAAGGTTTGGTTGACGCGTCAATGAGGGCTACCATATTTTTGCTCACTAGTTGGCGCCAAAGGTGAGAAAGGTTACAAAAAGTTTTTTATTACACGCGTGGAAACATAGTTTACTTTTCAAATTTGTCTACATAACCTTTATAACCTTACTAGCTTCCGCCCGCGGCTCCGCCCGCGTCAATGTCGATCCCTCGGGAATAGTACTTTTTCCCGGGATAAAAGCCTATGTCCTTCTCCGTACTCCAGAGAACTTGTATGCAAAAATTCATGATAATCGGTTCAGTAGTTACGGCGTGAAAGCGTAACAAACAAACAAACTCACTTTCGCATTTATAATATTAGTAAGGATTACTTTAAACAAGCGATTCTTGTATACGTGTAAATATAAAAAGAATCTAAAAATGGCTTCAACAATTTGTAAATCCGTTCGTATAAATCTCGGTTTTCCAAGTATAGTCCTATTCAATGTCATTGCGGATACCTCACGCCACACTAGCGCCTCTAGCGGAAAATACACACGCGAAAGCCCTCATTCTATACGGACCTTATTCCATGATAGTGCGTAACATTTGCTCAGTAACCAGAGATTATAGTACATCACGACTGGGTTATTTTCGTTGCTTTATCAGGGTCAGGCGTCACTATTTACACAGTCGGCGCATCGATTCCCGACTCGTATGATTAGTTTAGGAACGAGGAATGTGGCCTCTTGCAGTTTTAACACTTTGATGCGGTTTACTGGCCATTCGTTAGTGACAAACATAGATGTATGGTGGTTTTAGGCTAATCATAACCATCTTATTATGACCGAAAGGCCAAAAATCTTCCTCGAAGATTCTTCCTTGGATTGTTATGTATGTATATGTATATGTTGATTTGAAAGAGAGGAAAGACAATATGACTTACACTGTTTGTAACCTGATTATTTGATAGTCAAATAACATATCGTTGCCGATTATAGGACAGACACGACCATGGACAAATTTAGTCAGAAGTGGGTTTATTTGTAAAAAACGGGAATCTAAATTATTTGCTAGACCTTATCCCTTACTACAGGGTATCTTATCTTGACAGCTCCGTGGAGCAGTGGTTAACACGCCAGCCTGCGACACAGAATGCCCGGGTTCGATCCCCGGCCAGGTCAAGATGGAAAATGATCTTTTTCAGATTGGCCTGGGTCTTGGATGTTTATCTATATATGTATTTGTTATAAAATATAGTATTTTGAGTTAGTATCCCATAACACAAGTCTCGAACTTACCTTGGGGCTAGCTCAATCTGTGTGATTTGTCCGTATATATTTATTATTATTTATTTATTTATCTACTTTCATTTAAGATCATAAAAGTGGAACCTTTTAAGGTATAGGCATCTAGATAGAGGCCTCTAAAGAGATAAAACTGCTAGCACATGTTCGACACGAATAATTTAAAACTTTAAGATCTTACTCGAATAGCAGTAAATTTATAACATTAAGTAAAGTATTATAAATTATCGGGATAATATTACCGTATTTTATTTTTGAGTTTTATGATATAGTTAGGCGCGGTTAAACATAAAAGTAAAACTAAGCGAGGCCTTGAAACGAGTTCCAGTTTTAAACTATCTATTGGCTGGACGGTTACAAGCACAAATATTTACTAATTAACATAAGTGACACATTAATAGAATCAAAATTACGGGCCCGCATTTATGCATAATGAAAACAAGAGAACAATCTACAATTATATCAACGAATTACTCTAAAATAATAAGTATAATCTATAACAGCTGTGTGTGTAGTTTTTTTCACCCAAAAATTTTGTTTTAAACTTATTGTACGAGGGTGGATTGAAAAGTACTCGGCCTAACACAGATCCTTTAAATTCTAAAAATTAAATTTACGCACATTATTTAGTTCAGTTCATACAAGTTAAATGTGTGGAGTTCGAAACGTGTGCGATAATTAGCTGTGATTTTATAAATTTATTAACAAAGCAATCTGACTAATTTCCGCAAATGGAGCAAATCGAGCAGCGTGCCGTCATTAAGTACCTCCACAAGAAGGGGCTATCATCAAAAGCCATCCATGATGATATGGTCAGTACATTAGGGGATTCCGCTCTGTCATATTCAACCGTCAAAAAATGGATAGCAGAATTCAAGCGTGGTAGAGAAAGTGTGAAAGACGAAGCCCGCTCTGGAAGGCCTTCGACGTCTACTACTGACAAAATATTAAAAAAGTACTTGATTTAATTATGAAAGACCGCAGATTAAAAATTAGAGAGATAGCAGAGAGTATAGGCATCTCTTATGATCGAACTCAAAACATCATAGTCAATGAGTTGGGTTTCCACAAGGTGTCTGCTAGGTGGGTTCCGCGACTGCTTTCAGTTGAACAAAAAAGGACGCGGTTGACTATTTCACGCGACTGTTTAGAGTTATTTGAAGCCGATGCAGATGATTTTTTTAATCGTTTTGTTACTATGGACGAAACATGGGTTCATTACTGTACACCGGAAACAAAACAACAATCAAAACAGTGGAATGACCTGGTTCACCACCCCCTAAAAAGGCTAAGTCGATTTTGTCAGCAAATAAGGTGATGGCTTCAGTTTTCTGGGGCTCCAAGGGTGTGATTATGGTTGATTATCTTGAAAGGGGTCAGACCATAAACTCTGATTACTACTGCACCTTACTACGTTGTTTACGAGAGGAAATTAAAGAAAAACGTACAGGAATGCTTAGAAGAAAAGTCCTGTTTCATCAAGATAATGCCCGTGTTCACACGTCTGTGCTATCAATGACTGAAATCCACAACTGTGGCTTTGAACTGTTACCGCATCCGCCTTATTCACCTGATCTGGCACCATCAGACTTCTTTCTGTTCCCTAACCTAAAAAAGCACTTGGGAGGTCAAAGATTTTTAACAAACGACGAGGTCAAAGCAGCAGTAGACGCATATTTGACTCTAAGGAAGAATCATTTTTTTTCAATGGTCTAAATGCTTTGAAGGGGAGGTGGCAAAAGTGCATTGAACTTGATGATGATTATGTAGAAAAATAAAAATATAAAATATTTAGTATGTGTTTATTTTCTTGGTTAGGCCGAGTACTTTTCAATCCACCCTCGTACTTCAACACCGGGACATTTTAGATTATTTTTTGTGAGGTTTCATTCGGACTTGCTTGACGCAATTAAACTAAAGCGATTGGAACTGTTAATATGTTATTACGACATTTCTAAAAGTTCCTGATATTAACATAAATTTATTTTATCAGTTTTTGATATACAATCAATGTTGCAATTAATATATAACAGATCAATATGTATGTATATTGAGTGATATAAATGTGTAGGTACTAGAAATGTTGAAAGTTGAGACCAAATATCTACGTGCCATTTCGCACGTAGGTACGCCGTACGCCTAAAATGCGTTATTGACTAATGTGATGCCTGTGTTATTTAACCATTATCATATAAATTGATATTTTATCACTCGTAAACAGAAGCTCTTTGTAAGTTTATTTAGGATATACCATTGTTTTCTTTTAAGTAAGACGTCTTTCTCTGTTCTTTTTGTGTGCCTCTCCCACCTTTCTATCATGATACTTGTACTCATTTTCCTTTTTTTAACAAAATAAAAATAGCTTGAGGTAATAGTTCAGTTAAATACTAGAATGATTTATTTTTACTTTTAACTTCTGTGTGGTGTTTTTTTGGCGTTACACACAGAAGAGATGTTGTTTTTGCGCCGCAAAGCAAAAACGTGTATCGAGGAACACTTTGGCTCAGATATATAGATATGTAAATAGCGTAATAGATTAAGAATACATTTTTTGCACTAGATACTTTGATTACAAAAGAAACAGACGTTTTCATCCCAGTAAGGAATTAACTTAGAAACCTTGTTTCCTAAAGAGGTGAGTTCTTAGGAACTCACCTCTTTAGGAAACAAATCAAGCTTGACGGGCAGAAGACTCATTGACACAGGTCGATAGTATTATTCCAGCTCGTTTAGTGGGTCAGACAAAACAAAAAACTTATATCCATTGATATATTATACTATTCTTTAGATAGATGTGGGATTCGAATAAGGAACTTCATCTTCAGGAACGACTTTCAGCAGACGCTTCACTGACGCAGGGCGATGGTAATTTTTCTGCTCGTTTAGTGTCGGAAAGTTAATAACGTTGAGATAAAACAAAAAAGTTATATCCATTGACTATTCTATTCTTTGGATTGATGAGGGATTGAACTTAGAAACTCACTTCTTCAGGAGCGACTTCTAGCTGACGCTTTACTGGCGCAGGACGATAGTAATCTTCCGTGTTGGAATGTCAGTGACGTTCAGACAAAACAAAAAAAGTCGTATACATTGACAGATTTATACTATTCTTTGGGTAGATGTGGGATAACTAAACTCACCTCTTCAGGAACCACGTCTCTGAGCTTGACATCTTGCAGGCGGCTCACTGAGGCGGTGCGATGGTAGTCCACCAGCTCATTTAAAGAGTTGAACTTCACTACCCAAAGAAAGAACTTGCTCGACGCGTCTCGAAGGACCTTGAAGTGTTGCACGCCGTCCGGACATCTGTCGATAGAAAGACAATTGAATGACAATATAAGGATATGGATGTCTACGCTGTAATCGATACAATTGACCGTTTTCCCACAATTTAGGTAGTTGTTGTCTCAATCAATGGGTGACGTCTAGTTTTTGTGTAATTCAGCATCCTAACGATCCACTGCCTTAGCCATGGATCATTGTTAACACCCTCTATCTAGTTGTGTTTTAAATGCCATTGACACGTCAATGAATTCAGCTCATAATAAGATAGCATATATCATTAAAATTAATAGTAGAAATATTTTAGTAAAATATGTGCTTATCTATTGAACTACTATAATTATTATATCCCCTCCCTAGAGGCCCCTCTTCATTTGTTAGGAAGGTAATATGCAAAACTTAGTTCTAGCGATATCAAAACACTAGCTGTTGCCCGCGACTTCGTCCGCGGCAATTTACAAACATAATAACAGAAATTGCCGCGGTTTAAAAAATAATTTATCTATAGATAAATATTTTTTCCCCGTTTTCAAAATATTTTTTATTGATGCTTCGCTCCTATCGGTCGCAGCATGATGTATTATAGCCTAAAGCCTTCCTCAATAAATGGACTATCCAACACAAAAAGAATTTTCCAATTTGAACCAGTAGTTCCTGAGATTAGCGCGTTCAAACAAACAAACTCTTCAGCTTTATAATATTAGTATAGATTTTAGTATAAAATAAAGTCGCTTTCGCTGTTTGTTCGCTTAGATCTTTTAAACTACTCAACGGATTTTAATGCTGTTTTAACAATAAATAGAGTGATTCAAGAATTATGTACAATTGACTGCCTCATATCAGTATCTACATTGCACCCGTGCGAAACCGGGGCGGGTCGCTATTTATTTTAATAAAAACTCCTTAAAATAAACCTATCTAGAAATAAAATAACCTACCTTAAGACAACTATAAATAAAAAAAACCTGCAATTCGTTGTCACGCGGAAATACCTAAGAAGGCTGACAGCATTGCGACTTTACTAGGAAATTGCTAGCCGTCTGGTCACGGGATACCTCAACCAGCTTTTGCCTTAGAAACTTAAAAAGTTATGTGCCGACGGGCCCCACGGATCCAGTGTCTTCACCTCAAACGGCCCAAAAATAAGGCCGTTGCCGATGCAGGCAAATTTTGCGCAGTTTGAGAGACTTGGCATTGACTGCAGCCATGCTACCTTAGACTCTGTGCCGGGAGGTGGGAAAGAAGAAATTCTAGTAAAAATCTTAATCTGTATCAAAACACACAAGACCGCGGTTGTTGCAACATGCATATTCGGGCCAGCATATGTAGCATCGAATACGTGTGGATGGATCTTAGAGAATCCTCACAAACCGCTCGGCTGCCGTACATAAACATTCGGCAACTGCCGATTTATAGGTATATGCCGGTCAAATTTTAGCGATAGATTTTAGTTCTGTAGTGCTAAGAATGTCTCTATAAATTGGATTGTTTTTCCTGTGACTACTTTATTATACGTGTGTTGATCTTCTGCGTGCGGCCAACCACTTTTGAGAAGAGGGAGAGAGACGCGCGACGCCCGAATGAAAACAGAAGCCGGAAAAGAGTAGTAATTGCTTCAGTTCTTTCCTGTTCGGCAAATACTGCCGAATCGAATGATATGTCGACCCGATTGAGTTCAATCATTGGTTAGTTACCCGATCGGCAAAGCCGAACAAATGTAGTAATTGCTTCGGGTTGGCTTTTTGTTATCAAGTATTATTCGACAAATACTGCCAATGCCGAACCGACTATGCCAGCCCGATGAAATTTGCTCGATTCCCTTAATACTAAAAGCCTTGCTCGATTCCCATAACACTAAAAGCCGTCTTTATAAACAATGAGCATTTTGATCACATATCATGTGGAGTAAAAAATGTATATTCATTGAAGACTTTCAGGAATATGTATAAAAACAACTAATTTATGCCCGCGGCTCCGGCGGTCGGGCACAGTATCTTTTTCCGGGATAAAAAGTAGTTAAGGCGTGAAAGCGTAACAAATAAACAAACAAATTCACTTTCGCATTTTTATATTACTTAGAAAAGATTAGTATAAAAAAAATGGATTGAAGTACAATAACATTAAGTCTACCTATTCTAGCTTAGGCTGAGTGTGCCGCGCGAACGGAGAACGTTGAGTTCTGCGCAAGCCATTAGGCTGAACAAATCCATTAGGCATTAATGTAAAAATTTGAGTCATAAACAATAATGATGTTTTTTTTTTATTAAAATGTACACTTTTTAAATCAAAAACTTTACACTTTACCAATTCAATGTAAAAGTACATAAAAGTAATTTCATGAAATTCAAGTAAAATGCAAATATTTGGATTTTTAAAGTAAACATTTCAATAAAAAGACGAATCAAAATTGTTTACATGTTTTTTAAATACCTAAACAAACAGAGAATAGTGTTTTAAAATTCCACAATTTCGTGCAGTACCTTGATTCTACCTCCTTAATAAGTTTTAAATAAATAAACATTAGTAGGATACTTGACACATTTCTCTAAAGGGAATCCCCATGGATTACTGCTCCAAATGAGGCAATTAGCCGCAGGGATGCATTACGTCATTACAACGATCAATAACGTAGCCACTCGTAAACAATTTATTACGAATGACGACCACCTTCGGGGCGAACATTAAATTAATTAACTCGGGGTGAGTTCGATAGACAAATTAATTGGATTGGTATGAATAGCTTCATTAGCCATCATGGTGCGCAGCATTTTTATAAGTGTTTATTTTCCTATTTTGATATACTTCTATTAAATTAAGAAATAAAAATGGTGCGAACCAACAAACTTATGTCTATTTACGACCTACGTACTGCCAATTGAGCTAGGTACCGCATGTTCAAACCTCGGCGTCGAACATCTCCACCATAGGTATCCCAATCCCCTTTTACGCATTATGGCTTGCGTCACCTAACAAGTTCGTTACTTAACTTAAACAAGTGAGGTATTTGATTCTACAAAACAGTATGGTACGATACGAAGCAGTCGTCGAGCTGGTTAAAATAGTTTGTTTTGGGTTTGAATCCTTAATTTTGTATTTCAACTTGCTTACATCAACAACTTGCTCCTAGTAAAGGAAAAACCTATGTAGTAGCAGTACTACTTAGTGGTAGCAGATTTATGTTTCTTATGTATGAGTCCCTAGGGTTCTGGTCTTGTACGAATTTTTAAAGACACGTATATAGCTCTAGTCCCGAACTCCCCCTTAAATAGCAGTTTAGCCTTTAGACAGACTGTCTAGTTATAGGCTTCTAACCTTTGCTTCTAACGTACTGCCGGGGGCAGATAAAACTGACCCCTCTAAACACAGATTTTACATTGTAGGAGTGTTAAATTTATCTGCCCCCGACTGTACACAAAAAAAAGTATCTTTTGAGTAGTTACTTTAGGCAGTGGCGTAGCTTGCTCTGGTGGGGCCCTTTATCGAAATTTGTCTGGGGCCTTCAATCTTGCCACAGAAAAAAACTTTTAATTCATTGATGGTCTACTACGGTCTAAATCACAAAACATACTCTAGACTAGAGGATGGTTACAGATAGCGAGGTAGGTCTAGGAAGCTTCGGATTGACAAGTTTTAAAATGAAATGGTGATAGAAGTGCAAAATAAGGATGTTTATAAAGGAATGGGAAAAACCTTTTAGCCCAGCAGCATATGTTAGTATTGTTAGTACACAATACAAGTTCGGGGGCCTGTAGCCCGGGGGCCCGTATCATTGATACGGCGGTAGCTAAAGAGTTTAAAGAGTTTATTAGAAACCAAAATAACATAATATTCAAATAACAATCTGGATCGTAAACAACTGCAATAGTATAGAACTGTGTTGCAGTTGTTTGCGCCGCCCCTGACTTTAGGGGTAATGGCAGTCAACATGTAGTGGACTGTCCCTAATTGGCTCAAGAGCCTCAATTTTTTTGAAAAGTATACGAATAACGAAATTCACAAAATATTTGCATTTTGTGAATTTGGAATCAACTTTTCCTGTTCATTTTCCTCTATGCTTCCTCTGCCTGGCCATTGTTATTTCCGTAATGGGGAAACTGACAGTGTTTCGGGTGCTTTCTAGTCAACCTTATGTAACTTAAGTTGGTGTTTCTAACAGGTTGTTATATTATTAAATGAACACGCGGTTTCACTTGATGAGGATATAGTTTTGATATGTAACGAACCAATACACAAATAGACCAGCTGTCTGCTAAAACTGGTTTCAGTACAGTCACCATACCGCTGACTCATACAGGGAACTAATAAGATAAAAAATATACAAGTACGATTCGAGCGAGAGCCGCGCGTGCTCAATGCATATTTTACGCTAAAGATTAGGTTAGTTACGAATTTTCCCCATTTGATATCTTCGTGTCGGTCGTTTTACTCAGCTGTTGGTCTGGAATATATTTGCAAAATCAAATGCCTAATTGCAAAAATATCGTGATCTGATTTCCTCGTCCGTAAAATGGGAAAGTTGATTTTTACACAGAAAGCTGTTTAACATATAATAATTTTCACTTTATTTTTATTTAAATTTGAAACATAATACGTCAATCCGACGATAACTGTGCATAAATGGTTCCCATTTATATGACGGTGGAAAACCACATTTTTTCAAAAATATATCTAACATTCTTCTGTGAACCTCAAAACATGCCTAAACCATAGATGGGGCAACATAATAAGAAACAAAATTGCAAAGCCAATAAAACGTGACTCATACAAAGGCGAAGCGCGAAACTCATTTTTTTATTATCTACCAATTTAAACGGCAATAGAATTGTATGTCGCCTGCAAAGCAACAATATTTACTCTTCGCGGCCATTGTGCAAAGTGGGAGTTTGAGGTAAAATAAGCGTGCATTGTGTGTTAATGGCGACCTGAAAAACGTTTGCATTGGACACATCTACACTATAATTTTAATACACAGAAAATTAGTCTCGAGTTTCCTTAGGTTGAAATTTTCTTAATCTGATTAGATGACTCTTTCTGATGCTCCTCCTCATTCGACCGCGATTCAAGTGAGCCCTTGGAGAGGCCTTTGTCCCGTAGAGGACTTCTTACGGCTGAAATGATGACGATGATGATGATGATGATGAAGAAGGCTGGCGTGATAACCACTGCGCCATGAAGCCGTCAATGACTTTGTAATACTGATATCTACTGTTTGGATTCTTCGCCGTTAAGCTCGCTTAGTCTATTAACACTTTCGCTGACACTGCCCGCCTGTAGACGTAATTCTATTATTATTTCTTTTGTGTCTGGTTCAGTGTCAATGAACGAGTTAATCAAAAAATAGCCCGCAGAAAGTCCACTGCTGGACATCCCCAAAGATTTCCGAAATTACTGGTTAAAAGCGCCCTACAGCCAGCATTTCCCTTTGACCTTGGTCAGGTCGTCCGACCACCTGATCGGTAGCCTTCCCAACTTGCGAGAAAGCTTTCTTACCCATTCGGACCACATTCCTGAGCAAGTAAATCATCACTGATAAACATTTTGACTGTTCTTGTCATAGGGTTATTGAAGTGATGTTCAACCTTGACTGCCTTTGATTTGATATTCCTTAGCATTGGCGCCCATGTTATGGCTTGCATAAAAAAATATTTGTTTCTAATGTTCTACATTATAAACCAATGGTTGTATCAATCGTCTCATATTATTTGGTCTTTTTCCCTTGTGACAGAGCCCAAGTCTGTAAGACTTAAAAGCCACGTTTAGCATGTTGGTGAACATTAGGTGAAAGATGGAATCAAAATAGTGATGGGTTGTTAGCCGCATCGCCTATTATATGATTCCTCACATTTTCGCCCATTCCCTCGATCGGGTTTTACGATCTGAGCGGGAAGAGAAGCAGGTACATTCTACTTTTATTTTTTCCCAGACCAGCATGGAAGTAAGTCTTGCAGTTTAGTTTCTTTATTTTAACTAAATGTTAAACTATAAAGGTAAGTGATTTGTGATTGTTAGTGATATTTTGCAGCTGTGATAATTGATAATCTTTCTGATAAAAAACCACCTTTAAGCAAAGAACCGATTTTGATGAAATTTTAATGAGACCAGTTGGAATAGATATCCTATCAAATATAATGGAATTTTCTTAGTCAATCCAAGCATCTTTGACTAATCGAAGAACATAGCCTAAAAATAATAAACAGAAGATTCTGACATATTAAGTACCTCCTCCATTTTAAATATAAATATATAGGGACATATCACACAAATTGAGCTTGCCCCACAGTAAGTTGTGAACTAGTGTTGTATTGTTGTATTAGTCATTTCAAAACAGTATACCTTTTTGCAGGTCCTTGGGCATATTCTATTTAGATAAGCATGAGATATACTTGTGTAATACCCATTTGCCTTTGCAATACATACTTTGCATACATTAATTTGAATCAATACTTCTGAGATATCTAGTTAATTTTCATTTAATGTAATTAATCATTTAGTATCTTACACATCTTAGGTGGTCAAATGGTCATCCAAAAATTATAACATAACAAACTTATTAAAGAAAAACAAAATCATGACAGCCCTACCAAAAGAATATAGCCTTTGTCACTGGGGATAAGGTAAGAATTCCTAACAAGAAGAACCTTCAGAAGTTATAGTAGACTATGAATGAATGAATAAATAGTAGCATTAATGAATGAATAATAGACTAAAGAACTTGCATACATTTTATTCCTTTTTAGGCAGTTGTGTGTGAAAATTACATCACACTGTGTCAGTAGGAGAGCCATAGATTTTGTTTTTAAGCTTCATTCACACTCTCAATGTTAAAGTGTTTGATGAACTGTGAGAAAATCTGATGGTGATGCAGCTATCAACCTAATACTAGTTTTGTTTACTCATTACACAAAGTAAGGGTTGGAAATATGATTAGTACAATTCAATCCAAATTAGGTATTACAAAGTCCAATAGATAAGGATATGTTATTTATTGTAAACTAGCACTGGATACATCTCATACATAGTCAGGTTTACCTGTGTGTGAAGTTTCATGTTATCTATTGAATGGTTGAGAGGAGATCCATTATCAAATATAAACTCATAATGATAAATCTCACAGATTGAGCTAGTCCTGAAGTAAGTTCGAGACATTAGTTATGGGATACTAGCTCAATGATAATATATTTTATAACAAATACATATATATAGATAAAAACATGTACATAAATTTTGTATTATATTATTAGTAGAATCTGTAAGACTACACATGTCATATCATATTACTCTCATATCTTGTGTGCTCAATATAATTTGTTAAAGAAATATCTTTATAGTCATCTAATATTTTTAAATAATAATTATAAATGATTGAATGAGAATGTGAATTAAACTAGTCCTCCAATTTCATATTACTTCAACTTTATTAACATCTTAGACGCTGTGTCGGAAAGTGTTGTCTTACAATTTCCAGGGTTCAAAGTTTTAAGTAACTGTGTAAAGTATAGCCCATGTCGCCCAGTAATAATAAAGCTCTATAGATGTAAACTTTCATAAAATCATAATAATAACAAACAAATCTTTCCTCTTTATAATATTAGTATAGTTATATATAAACAAGGAAAAAATACCCTCATAAAGAAAAGTCATTCCATATAAATTGACACAACTTGATAAAAGTAATAAATCTGTATTGTATTATGCGTCATGTTATCAAAGGTGAAATGTTACTCACTTTACAGATAGGGAGAAGTCTCCTGGGCTTGATTCACTGATCCTAATCAAAAATCCTCCTTCTGGTTTATTTGTTAACAATTTCTCTGCATCGGCTCTTGTGATTCTTCCATAATACCAACTGTAAACAAAATAGTTCTTGAAATATTGTTCAGCAAGGTTTTCATCTTACTTGTTCTGGTTGTACTTCTGAATCTGTAATGCAGTCTGCCTCTTGAATTGATATTAATGAAAAGTATTAAATGATCCTAGTGAACATCAGAACTAGACCAAACCTTGACTTAAATAGGAGTTTGGGGAGACATGTTGACTGACTAAGGTCCATTGGCTAGCATAACGGGTAACATAATAGCCATGTTACACTAAACAAAACTTTGTATCTATCGGGACTGATTCTAATTTATAAATTAGGCAATCTTAGATTTCCTTTTGATTCCAATCTGTGTAGATCTAAATAATCTGTTTGTTGCCTCACAAGAGTCATGCAAAAGTGAGAATTTTTCATTAACAAAAATTGTAAGTCTACAAATACACCTTTATTTTTTAAATATAGAAATGATATATGTTTTTCTGTGTTGTAATAAAAACGCATGTGCCTAAATAATATTATTAAGTGGTTGACAAATCTAAATGCCTTATCAATTATAACCTAAAGGTATTATATGCTGCAGGAACTTCTATCATCAAAAGGCAGACTAAATAGACTATCTTTTTGTGTTGAATAACATTACTCATCAGTTTTACTTTAATTCTATAGAATCACTACTGCATTTCAATAATTGATATCAAAGTAGGTAAATGGATGTACTCATATAATAGATGGACAGATATGTCATTTATGTTGTGTGATCTATTAAGTAATTACCTGTGGCTTTTCATTTGAATATAGTTGCTAGGAATGAGGCCTTCTCTGCCGTCAAGTTCAGCCCTGTACCAGTTCATATCGTCCTCCATGTTAAGTATCTGCAATATCAAAATTTCTAGAAAGAATCCGTTTTCACATTACTGACTTACTAAAGTTCCAAATAATGATTGGAAAACTTACCTTGAGGACCTGATTCTTTTTAAAACTGAGCTCATCATCAGCAGTTGCTGTGAAATCGTGTTTGGCTATAGCCTCCATGATCAATTTAGGCACTTCACTGAAATGTCACCGATTACCAAAATAACTAACAAAGTATGCGATCCACGAATATCACTACGGGTCAGGGCAATAAAGTAATCATAATGCATAAAGTTTATAACAAAATTATCAAAAAATACACAACTTTTACGTGCAAATAGAGAAAAATCTAGTTCAACTCAAGACACACATCAGTCACATCACCATTTCACAGAAAACTAAATATGAGGTTGCCATATGGGAAAAACTAGATAAAATATTGCCAGTAAAGTCTTTCATGATTTTTGTAACCAACTGCCGTAGAAGATGATATAATACATAAACATACTTTCATAGTATCACGTCTTTTCCTTTGCGGGGTAAACAGAGCCTAGGTCTATAAGACCATATGGTCACATTTAGCATATTGGAGGGCGTGTAAATAAAAAACGGAATCAAAATAGAGATGGGTTGCTAGCCGCATCACTTACTGACAAGTTTCCGCAGATTTTAGCCCAACCACTCGATTGTCTCTTACAATCTGCATGGGAAGAGAAGCAACTAGCACATTCTAAGATTTTCTTATTCTCCCACACCAGCATGAAAGAGTTAAAATGCCTTGATAAATGAGGTTTTCCAATTTGACCGTTACAGACGTGATGAAACAAGAAAGCAGTTTGTCTTTGTCTGTCCTTTGCTCCAGCGTTATTGTTCTGAGGCTCCAGCTCTCCGACTTTATTCGCAATAATGACACGAAATACGCATCTACATCTACGGTCTATGGGGTAGAGGGAAATATAAGTTTTTGTTTTGCCAAGGCATTCTTCGTGATTGAGGATGTGACGTGCAGTGCTACTTAGTTGTATATTGTACTGTATCATAAATAAGTAAATATTATATTAACTTATATTACATTATGCAATAGCGGGCTGGTGGTTATCTGCCTCGCCTCGTTGCGTCGGGTTTCGCCAGAGAATCAACGAAATGAACTATACCATTCGTTTCATTGATAACAAGACTTGATACTGGCTAAACACATAATGCGTGAAAGCCATAAATAATTGAAAATAAAATCATAGTTGACGTTGACAGTTTACAATTGTTATGACATTTGTTTGACAGTTCTTTTATGTCCATTTCTCTCCCAGTGGCATTACACGCGTAAGTGTTTTTTGTAAATCTATTATAATTAAATGAATCTTTGGCTAATTTATCATTCTATTACGTTTATTAAGCTTTAGCGCCTTATCTTAGGTTGCAGTTTTATATATTTCTCTCAATATTTTATGAAATATAGTTATATCTTGTTCCATGTTTTGCAGGTTTAGTCGTAACTCTAATAAACGCAACGATGTCGGGAGGACTAGATATTTTGGCCCTCAATGAGGAGGATGTCACCAAAATGCTTGCAGCGACAACCCATCTGGGTTCGGAGAATGTCCACTTCCAGGTATTCGTCATGAAATGTTCATAACCTAAAAACTTTACTCAAACTGATATGATGAGACAAGAATCCGTTCCAAATCAATGCCTGATTATCTTGATGAACAAATTCTCCCAACTGAGCTTCATTATATTAATAGTTAATGATGATGAATTTTATTTGGTTTTCTAATTTTGAGTTTGTTTCTAGATGGAGACATACGTTTACAAGCGTCGTGCTGATGGTACCCACGTAATCAACCTGCGTCGTACCTGGGAGAAGCTCGTGCTGGCTGCCCGTGCGGTTGTTGCTATTGAGAACCCAGCTGATGTGTTCGTCATCTCATCTCGTCCCTTCGGACAGCGTGCTGTTCTTAAGTTTGCAGCCCACACTGGCGCTACCCCCATTGCTGGACGTTTCACACCTGGTGCATTCACTAACCAGGTACCTAACATATTGAATTTTTTTTATAAGCATTTTTTTGGTTAGAGTAGCAATGGGTGCATAAGTTTTGGGAATTTTTGCAGGCTAAGGACTTTATGCAAAATAATTAAGTTTTAATTTCGGCTGCTAAATGAAGCAAAATACCAGTAGTGTGGTATTTTTAATAGCATTTATATATGGTACTGTTAACAAATCTCTAAAGTCACAGTCGTGGCCTCTTAATAAACAGTGATTGTTTTTAACACAAATGTAGCAATCAGGCTTGTACTTTTCAGAAACTTTGTAAGCAGATAATTCAAAAACTAGTTAATACATATTTTAATAAAATAACTTGCTTTGCATTGTCACAAAGCGCAAGCGGACTGCTTTATGCTTTGACAAAAACAACACAATCTGACAACACAAACTTTTCTTGTGCCTTTTATTTTATAGAGTATCATGTTCATGGTACTTTCAAATTCAAACAATCTACACCAAAATTTATTGTGAATGAACAATTTGTTGTTATTATTGTGTACAAATTTTGGGACTTGTCTTTAAAAGACCAATTTTTATTTTGTCTTATTGTTATGGATAAATGGCATCAAAGTAAACATCTTTAGTCATTTAATATTTTTTTTAACATGTTTGGTTTGATAACAAATCATAGTAATGCAGAAATTAGTGCTTTGACAGGTAGGAATATTAGATTTATGGCAATAGTTGTAAATGATGACAAAACAACTAAGGAACCACTGATTGTTTCGGCAATATGATTCAAACTATTTCTGACCCTTAAACTTCTTAACTTAATGCTTCCCCTACATAGGCTGGTTTGTAATGATATAATTATTTTTCAGATCCAAGCAGCTTTCCGTGAGCCCCGTCTCCTGATTGTGCTTGACCCAGCCCAGGACCACCAGCCCATCACTGAGGCTTCATATGTCAACATTCCAGTCATTGCTTTCTGCAACACTGACTCTCCCCTCAGATTTGTTGACATTGCCATCCCTTGCAACACCAAGGTATGTACTAAATCAGTATTGTAATTAAATTAAATCAGTATTGTAATTAAATCTTAATCCCGAAGAAATAAATTGTGTTGATTGTCTAATGGCCAATATACAATTGATTACATACATACATACATACATAGTATCACGTCTCTTTCCCTTGCGGGGTAGACAATGCCTAGGTCTATAAGACTGGCGACATTTAGCATGTTGAAGGGCGTGTAGATGAAACCGGAATCAAATAGTGATGGGTTTCTAGCCGCCTATTGACATGATTCCGCAGATTTTATCCCAATCCCTCGATCGGCTTTTACGATCTGCGCGGGAAGAGAAGCAGCTGGCACATTCTACGTTTTTTCTTTTCTCCCAGACCAGCATGGAAGAATACAATTGATTGGGATACAATTGATTGGGACAGTATATTGGGGTAAATTATTGTATCCAAATCCATAGTATACATGCAATTCATGTTTTAGTGCAGCAATGTATTGTATTCCTTATTCAATGATTTTAAGGACATTTACCACTGCATCCATATCATACCTGAAATGAATTGCATAGGAGCAAAGAGGCAGCGGGGAGGGCGGGGTATGTGGACTGGAGTAGTAACGTTTCTATTCCCACTACTTTAAAAAAAAATCCAAAGTAGTAATTTATTACACATACAAATAATAATACACTTAAAAAAATTTATTACATAACACATAGTCGAAAGGGAATGATTACTCTTTTTTACTTTGACATGATTTTTTCGCCTCCATGTACAAATAAATCATCATGGCCTTAATATGTACCTTCATGGGGTAGACAGAGCCTAGAGTCACATAGTCAATAGGAGATGGTTACTGAGCTTTTAGCTGTCCATGGAAAGCTAATGAAATTGTGTGAATATATCACACACTTTCATTAGCTTTGAATTATATCACACACTTTCATTATCTTTCAATGGACAGACTTCATACGTATGCCAGAAGTTGACGTCGATTAAAAGGACTCATGATCATTGACTTCACAAATGATAATGAGATACTAACCGATGTGTAGACTTCGATGTTGATATGCGTATTGGAAGTACTGTAAAGCAACATCCTTTTCAGTCTGACATTTTCAATTCCGACTTTCACAGTTACGGTCCTCATTTAGTGCAAAAGTGCTCTCATGTCTAAGAAAAACTTGTAAAATATCTGTAAGATATTACAGTTTTTATTTCAATTTTCCCAGTCTTCACACTCCATTGGTCTTATGTGGTGGCTGCTCGCCCGTGAGGTCCTGAGGCTGCGTGGTGTGCTGCCCCGTGACCAGCGTTGGGACGTCGTAGTCGACCTGTTCTTCTACCGCGACCCTGAAGAGAGCGAGAAGGAAGAGCAACAGGCTAAGGAACAGGTAAAATCACAATTTCATACAATTAAACACTCTGTTGTGTTGACTAGTCAACCATTTGATTCTGCTAAGGAACTGGTAAAATCAGAATTTCATATGATTCAACAGTCTTTTGTCTGTTGTGTTAGCTAGTCAACCATTGAATTCTGCTAAGGAACTGGTAAAATCACAATATCATATGATTAAACACTCTTTTGTCTGTTGTGTTGGCTAGTCAACCGTTTAATTCCGCTAAGGAACTGGTAAAATCAGAATTTCATATGATTATACACTCTGTTGTGTCTGTTGTGGTGGGTAGTCAACCATTTCATTCCTGCATAGGATAACAAAGCTCCTGAATAAGCAAAAGCGAAGTTGTAGTCTTGGTCGAAGTCTTGTTAATCTTGGTGAGAAAGAAAGAAATGCAATTTCAAATTATTGTAGCTCTTGGGCGTCAGCTCCACTGGCGAGTAATACGCGACGTATATGCCCATTTATATTGATAATATCGCCGCAATAAAATCGCCGTATGGAGATTGATTCAGAGTTACTATTAAATTTGATGGCACGGCGACAATATCGCCGCGATACACTCGCCGTGGAGGTGACCTTTTTCACATATGTAAAGCCAAGTCTACATAATGACTAGCAGTGCCCGCGAATACGTTCGCTTACATTTGTATTGTCATATCATAACTGGAATAAAAAGATTATGTAGCCTATCCTGTGTCCTGTAAGTCGTAAATGTTTATCTAACAAGTTTCATAAAATTCAGTTCATACGTTTAAGAGTTATGGAGCAACATAGCTACATACATACAAACAGAAAAAAAAATAAAAAAAATGTCAATTTAGTTTCAGTATCATGTATGTATATAACTTATAAACACAATACACAATACTCTGAAAGCAAAGTAACTTACTTCATGACCAACCCTTACAGATTTATTATTAGTATTGATTCTTTTTCTTCTCAATAAATTCTCCAAAATGTTTAAGGTGTGTTCCTTTCGCCTAAAATTACGTAGTCATGGATGATTTTTACAAAATGTGATGTTCCAGGCCGTAGTGGCCGCCAAGCCCGAGGTGCCGGCTCCGGTGCACGAGGAGTGGACGGAGCCCGTGGAGCCCGTTACGTCGTGGGCTGAGGACGCCGCGCCCGCCGCCCCCGCGCCTGCTTTCGGCGCCCCTCCGGCACAAGAGGACTGGGCTGCTCAGGTATAAATATTATTTTTAAAGTAAAACCGTCATAAAATCGATGACCACCGGCTGCTCTTCTTCCGTCGCCTTTTCCCTATTTAAGGGTCGGCTCTGTATATCGAGGAGCGGAAGAGAGGGGAAGAGGGCACAATCGCCGCAACATTGCACTTGTCTGTTTCAGTTTGTGAGTGCTGCATTCCTAGATGAACGTACTCTACTTCAGACCCGCAATTAATTTGATGTGAGCTGTAGACAATAGCATATCAAGTTAGTATGGAACGCGACCAAAAAGGCTACAAAGCCAATTTGTCAGGGGCGCTTAAATTTTGTACTAATCATGGGGTTCTATTTAAACGGGTAGCAGAATATTCGTATTTTTGTAAGCAAAGAAATGTAATTAGTAAGCTAAAATAGCTAGTGGGGTAGCAACTTCGACAGCTCCGTGGCGCAGTGGTTAACACGCCAGCCTACGACACGAGGGTGCTCGGGTTCGATCCCTGGTAAGGTCAAGATGGAAAATGATCTTTTCAGATTGGCCTGGGTCTTGGATGTTTATCCTTATATGCATTTGTTATAATATATAGTATTGTTGAGTTAGTATCACATAACTTAAGTCTCGAACTTGGGCTAGCTCAATCTGTGTAATTTGTCCGTATATATTTATTTATTTATTAATTTATGGGCGAAACTTGTTTTCAGCCCTCAGTCGTTCCAGGTGGTCATAAAAAAAATAACCTGTACCAACTTCTTTTCTGCCCTCAGTTGTACCAGGTAGAAAGCCAAAACTTAACCAAATGTTTTCTCTGCTGCCCCAATTGTAAAATCTTGCTGCCCAACTAATTACTTTCCATAATCATGGATTTTAATGGTATACAAATAGTATTTGGAACACGTTTTTTATTTCTGTTTCTAAATTAAAACAGAAAGAAAATTTAACACTTTCAAATCTGTTTTTAAAAATACCAGTTCATAAATGTTAGTAACTATTACAGCCAATAAGGTTTACATTGGCATATCTATGCGACAACACACGCACACTTGTCTGAGAAATGCCTATGCGGATACGAACTGTGTATACACGTACATAGACAAATGTAAAAACAGTTTTCTTACAAATTAGTTACAGAAAACATATATCTGTTACACTTTTATAAGTGTGAAGAGCAAAACAAGTTCAAAACACCCAAATAAAGGGGGTATTGAACTATTCTATTCTTAGTTCAGTCACTAACGAGAGGGATGCGGCAATACGTGCGATACGATTGGAGATATTTCCAATTGTGTCTCACTTATTGCGGCGCCCCTAACGCTTCAGTGGTACAGGAATAATTATGTAACAGATTTAATGTGTATCCTTTATAATGGTGTTATAAAGGATACACAATTACACATGGTTAACTGCCTCCGTGGTCCAGTGGTCAAGGCGTTTGCCTGTAGACCCGGCCGTCGTGGTTCGATTCCCACGGGAAGCATACTTTGTTTAGTTATTTCCAGATTGGTTGCAGGCTTGACCTGATTGTCTGAAAATAAAGATGATTCCGTGCTTCGGAAGGCACGTTAAGCCGTTGGTCCCGGCTGCCATCTGGTAGTCGTTAAGGGAACCACGTCAGAGGCCGAGAGGCGGTTCCGAAGAACTCTGACACCAGGGTATGCATGGTTCATTGATCGTGACACCTACTCGAAATGATGATGTTAATGGTGTTTTTTAGTCCCTGGTACTAATAATAGTTTCTACTGCTATACTTTTCCCTTGTAACACAAACTTTGGTTGTTTCAGGTACAAGACGAGTGGGGCACAGCGGCGCCCGCTCCGGCGGCCCCCACACCGTCGTGGGGCGGATCCGCCAACGACTGGAGCGCGAGCTAAACGTAGTGTTGTTTACGGTTAATATACTGTAAAAATCTATTTCTTGTTTTATTTCTAGACGTCCTTACTTTTTAAGCAGTCATATTCTAGCACCTGACATGACATGACAGTTTAAAAGTATTTTGAGTCGTAGAGTCGTGACAAAATTTATAAATATTATGACTTGCAGGGTCCCGGGATCGATCCCCGGCCAAACCCTTTCAAATTGACTGAGAAAACTATTTCAAATTGACTTTGGGATGGATGTTTTTCTGTATAAGTATTTTATTATAAAGTAGAATATGGTTGAGTTAGTATCACACAAACCACGAGTTCACATCTTAGGCTGATTTCAGAGAGTGACGCGTTTGAACAGCGCAGTCCGGACGCGCGCGTTTTACACTACACTACATAGTAGTATGTGTAACCTCAGCGAAATGTTGCGCCTTAGAGAAATTAGAGTAAAACAGATAATTAGTTCATAGTAAGCTGCAAATTCGGGATTTGTTCAAGCCGTATTTTCGAAGTTATCTTCATCATCAGGTCTTTTTTTAGTCTCCACTACAGGAGCATGGCCCTCTCTGTACTACCGGAGCTATATTGGCCAGAGCAGACTAGAGGATTTGGCCTACACAGGCCAGCGAGGAGCTGGCCAGACGGGTTGGAGAGGTCTCATTGATCTTTATGAGCTTTGTTAGCTTGTATTTCCTAAGTCGCTTCTTAATACATCCACGGGTAGACTTGAGTCGTCCTATTCTACTCTGCCGGAAACCACACGGGTAAAGAAGTTATTCGACAAAAACTAATTCCGCTGCAGAGAAAGTAATATGTTGAAATTAGAGGAAATATTTTTGTATTATCATATTGCGAAAAGTGTGTCAATGCAGATTAGTACACGTTATAAGGACACCCTCGTAGCTTGTTTTTATTCGTTTGTAAAAGTACTAGTTTATGAGAAACTTGACATTTTTGTTTTTAAAAATTACATCGCTGTTTGTTGATGGATCGGAATACTTATATTTAAACAAATTTTAAACGAATTTAAGCTTACAACTGGTATTTTTTTAGAAATTTCTGCAACTTACAGATTTTGAAAAATCGAAGAATCTTGAATATTTCAAAAACTATAGGATAAACGCCTATTATGAAACAATGCCTATAACTGGAGTTAGTGTTAATGACTTATGTATGATGGTATTAAAATAATTAACAACACAAGTGGGAAAATTCTTAATATTTTGTTGTAGTCGTCTACTACAAAATAGTCAAGCTATCCTTAACTCCGTACACATGAAATCGATACAGGCACGTGTATTTGGAGTTCCCCTGGTTGGAAAGAACTCTAAAGACTACTCGCTTAAGTGGAATTTCGCTTGTCATCGGATAGTACTGTTTTGGCGGCCCATCACTTCTGTATTCTCCTTTGGTTGCTCTAATCCAAGTGTTGTTCTCGGAGATCCCCTGTAACAGACGTTAAATATTAGGTTAAAGGTTTAGGTCTTCGTCTAATAGTAAATGTCCTCTAAAAAAGAATCGCGCATTTTCGAGCTAGAATTCGAATTATGGCGCGTTGCGTATCATGAATTTTCACCGCGTTTTAGGGTTCCGTAGCCAAATGGCAAAAATCGGAACCCTTATGGATTCGACATGTCTGTCTGTCCTTCCGTATGTCACAGCCATTTTTTTCCGAAATTAAGAACTATACTGTTGTAACTTGATAAGTAGATGTATTCTGTGAACCGCATTAAGAATTTCACACAAAAATAGAAAAAACAACACATTTTTCCAAAACTTAATAAACTTAAAAAAAGGTAATACATTTTTCCAAAACTTAAAAAAGGTAATAAATTTTTCCAAAACTTAATAAACTTAAAAAAAATTGAGTTTCTAGTATGGGGAATACTTAAAACTGAAACTCAATTTATTTTTTTCATCGAACCCTTACGTGTGGGGTAGGATAGGTGTTCAAAAAAGATATTGAAGTTTCTCACATAATTTTTTTTTTAATAGTTTGCGCGAAAGACACTTCCAAAGTGGTAAAATGTGTCCCCCCCCCTGTAATCTAACAGGGGGGGGGGGGACTAAATAAGAGAATGATAAAACTAAAAAAATATTTAATACGTCATATATCGTAAACCGCAATTTACCTTTAATTCAATCAACTTAAATATAACAAGAACTTTTATATTTTACTACTAGAACATTTTACTTGCTGCTACGGAACCCTTGATAGACGAGTCCGCCTCGCACTTGGCCGCTTTTTAATCAATAGACATTCAAATGACAATCAAGATAAACATAGTCGTATTCGTTCTGTTTTTCAATTTTTTACAAACAAATTAAAAAAAAAAAATTATGAATTAGTACGTTAGAAGAAGAGCACCCCGTCCTTGGCATATACGGGTGGTCAAGGAGGCGGGGGAGAGTGGGAGTGAAACTGGTCAAGTGCGAGTCAGATTAACATGGCTGTAGATATGGACTAGATCCCTATGCCGTCCCTATATAAAGGGATAAAATAAAAAGAAATCATAATTATTTATTTTATGTACTGAATTAATTTGGCAGAATATCGAAAGACGGCTTTCTCGTATGCCCCCTCCCTTTATTTTTTTATTAGGTTTCCGTGCACAAAGGGTAATAACGGGACCCTAAGCCTCCGTTGTCCTTCCGACTGTCGCAGAACTGTATCTATTGAATAGTCATATGTAGACATATATGAGACTTTCATTGCCGCTATACATCTATTCCGCTATAACAACAAATGTTTCAATTATTAATATATCTTTCTAGTATATCTTCTGGTTGCTGGTAGCCGAAGTGCATGCGCCAGGTTTCAACAGCCCGCTTTGCTCTATAAGTAGGCAGCTTCTTCATTCACTTAGTATATTTTATTAATTTTACAGCAACATTATAATTACAAAGTTTTATCAAGGCATTAATTAAGTTGATTGCCTAATTCCAGAATTAGACTTGTGTAACGACAACGAGCTTAACATTTGATTGGATTCCACTGGAACCCGGTACTAATTAACTTCTATTGAAAGACGCTGCTTAACACAAACTTTAGAGTAGGTAAGTAGCTACTCTAAGTTAGTGTTAACATACCTAAGTGGTATGTTCATTTACCAAGAATAAATATACATACGTATCTGCTTAGTGTTTGCCATAAGGGCGATCAAATATAACGTTGCATTTTCCGTTACTTTTAAGTTATAATAATTAACCGACTTCAAAAAAGGAGGAGGTTATCAATTCGGTTGTATTTTTTTTCTACGTTTTTTACCACATAACTCCGTCATTAATGATACATTAACCGACACATGAACCTAAATAAGAACAAAAATCTTTTTTTTAAATTATACATACATTTACATACTATCTCGTCTATTTCCTTTGCGGGATAGACAAAGCCCAGTCTTTAAGACCTAAAACCACGCTATCTTGGTGGGCGTTGGGGTTGGGCGTTGGGCTAAAATCTGCAGATTTATGTCAATAGGCGATGCGGCTAGCAACCCATCACTATTTTGATTCCTTTTTCCATCTACACGCCCTCCAACATGCTAAACGTGGCCATAAGGTCTTATTAACAGCCTCCGTGGTCCAATGGTTAAGGCGTTTGCCTGATGACTCGGGGGTCGTGGGTTCGATTCCCACCGGAAGCATACTTTGTTTAGTTGTTTCCAGTTTGGTTAGGACATTGCAGACGTGAATCACCTGATTGTCTGATAACAAAGGTAAATGCTTCGGAAGGCACGTTAAGCCGGTGGTCCCGGCTGCCATCTGGTAGTCGTTAAAGGAACCACGTCAGAGGCCGAGAGGCAGTTCTGAAGAACTCTGACACCAGGGTGTGCATGGTCGATTGACCGTGACACCTACGAAATGATGATGATACGAAAGCCGCAATGTATTTTGAAGTGACTATCAAAACGTTGTACACTGAGTTAGCAAATAGGACTGGGTCAGGTGGAAGTCGAGATTAGGTCTTGTTGTTTTCGTTTTGTACATAGTCTGATGAATTCGTTAAAAGCGCAAAAACAGAAGAGGATAAGAGCGTAAAATGTAAAAGAGAAAATTCTACTCGTATGCCGCGATATGTAGGTACCTACTACATTTTGAAAGTGTAATTGCTGTGTATTCTTCGTTTCCCTGTCCGTTTTTATTTATTTACTAGCTGTTGCCCGCGACTTCGTCCGCGGCGATTTCTGTTATTATGATGAATAATTTTCTTGACTATCCAACACAAAAAGAAGCTTCCAATTTGAACCAGTAGTTCTTGAGATTAGCGCGTTCAAACAAACAACCAAACAAACTCTTTAGCTTTTTAATATAAAAAAATATAATATTATATTAGTACCTATACATAAACGTATCTTACAAGTCTGTATTCAATTAGGGATTCTGATTCCACGATTTTAATATAGTTAATAGGTACAAAATCACGCTGTAGGTGGTGCGATAAAGTGTTGATACCTACTTAGATAATTTATAAAATACATATACTTACAAACAAAATAAATTGGCATATATAACGATAAACATACATAAATACACAATACATAATATTGCTTACTACTTATTATATAAAATGGATGATTATAGAGAAGCAGAAGAATTATCAAGAAAATGTTTGTGTACGGCCTCCGCAACGAACGCAAATCTGTTGTTTTTATTGCAGGATCAAGTGGCGTTGTATACTACTTTTAATTTTTTTACTTAATTTTCATTTAATTCTTTACTTTTTTTGTGCACCCTTAACTTCCCAACGGCTTTTCTTTTTATTCTGCTTAATTTGTATTTTTGTCCTGTATTTTCCACGCACAGGTTTGTAGCGCGGTAGCTCAATTGGCAGAGCGTAGGTCGTACATAGTAGTTCAAACCATGCCCGAGTGGAATTTTATTCACCATAATAAGTTTCTATCATGCTGGTCTGGGAGAAAAGGAAAAACGTAGAATGTGCCAGCTGCTTCTCTTCCCGCGTAGATCGTAAAAGCCGATCGAGGGATTGGGCTTAAATCGGCGGAACCATGTCAAAAGGCGATGCGGCTAGCAATCCATCACCAATAGATTCCGTTTTCCATCTACACGCCCGCCAACATGCTAAATGTGGCCATAAGGTCTTATAGACCTAGGCTCTGTCTACCCCGCAAGGGAAAAAGACGTTATACTATGTATATTACATAGTTGTAGAATAAGTTGAGTTGAGTACTAACGTAAATGTTGAAATGTTTTGGCGCACTTTTGGCTGCATCAGGGCGCACGTGTTCAATGCTGACGCTCTGGACTCTATGGACTGTCGGTAGCTCCACTATCAGTTCACCTTGGGATCCACTGTGATACCAATTGAAAATTGTCAAAATTAAACCAATTTTCAAAACAAAATTAAAAAAGATTATACCACCCCTTGGAAAACAAAAACACAAATTGAATACTGAACCCTGCGCTATGAATCATTTGAGGCCAAATTCAATGTTCATCGAAGTACTGAGGGTGGTAAATTTAAATGCAACATATCTAGATAAAGACCGTACCTACCTGCCAAATCGGCTTTCAAACAAATAAATTGCGACGGGGTGGTCCATTCGTTTGAGAGCTATGATGCCCCAGACAGACAGACGCTCTCCCTCACACAGGAACTCCCCTCTATTAGGGGGTTAAACGTAATAATAATATCTGTAGCTAAGTACTAACTACGCACCCTAACTGCCGGCAGATTTACCCCATCTCGGCGAACCCTATGCTAGGCTTTGTGTAATGTGTGTTTATATTTCATATTTTTGTAATTTATAACTTGAACTAGCGGCTCTTATCGGCTTCGAAGGGTAGGATAGGTATTTAACTCTATAGCCTATGTTAATCAGGGATAATGAAGGATTCTAATGATGAAAGATTTTTTCAAATCGGTCTAGTAGTTTCAGAGCTTATTAGATGCAAAGAGACAAACAAACAATCCAATCTTTCCTCTTTATAAAATTAGTGTAGAAGTGTAGATTACTGTAGATAAAAGATAAATATGTGTTAGGTGCCTAGGCCAAACATTTTCTAGCTTCGATAGTACCTAGTACCTAGTGCTCGTAAGATAAACCTTCATCTGACTGATCGTTTCTAGATGCAGTTGCTCAATACACGTACGATAGCTATTCAATCGAAATCCCTAAATGCACGGCTTAGGTATTGATTTAATTACCTGAAAGGCCAGCAATCAGCCGGCGTAGGCTTTCGCAGAGCCAGAACAGTGTAAGGCGGTCGGGCGGCGCGCCACAACGGGACTATGCCCCATAGGGCGACTAAGCCAGCCCACTCCGCAGTGTTTCTGCCTATTGTCACCCCCGACGCCTGGATGTATTCTCCGTTGGCTAGCTGATTCTCTGAAAGGAGATGTTGTATTGCTTTATTCATTCATAGATAGAAGCGGCCATCACATAATCATTTTCAATTATGCTTAGGTACGCCGCGTTGATTAGATTTTTTTGTGCAATATATTAGTCGTGTATTTCGAGGTTAGATTAAGATGAATATTAGTCAATTGATTAGGTAATTGATAATTAACCTTGAATAAAAGTAATGGGACCGTTTCACGTGACCAAAGATAAATATATAAGCACCGACTATTCTCTTTGTATATAAAAGTTCAGGTACCTATGGACTTTGGGTATGGACAAATCCTAACGCACAGGTTGAGCTACGTATATATTATGATCTGAGGGTTTGAGCCTAGGCCTACGCAGTACGTTGGAAACTTGATATATGGATATGTGTTATTAATGATTTTGCATTTTATTCAGGGCTCCCATTGGAATTCTTGTCTGTTTCCTGAGGATTCCTGCTATATTTGCAGACTATTTTGTGCCATCATGTGCAATCCATGCTAAGTGTCTACTTAGAGTGGACACTTACCACTCAGATTTATCCATTTAACTTGGTGTCTGCTGTCGACGTACGCATTTCGAGAACTTGATACCGCCATCTTGACGCTCACCATTTACTGCATTAATTACCAAGCTATATGACCCGAAGGCTTCGGGTCCTACCAATGGCAAACTCTATCCTTTCCTTGCCAGCTCATCTGCACTCTCTGTTAACTCAGCTTCCGGACGTGACCCGGCACCAAAACTAGTCTCAGTATGATGTTGTGCCTGACCAATTGATTCAAGGCATTCGCACCATCCAAGACTATACTTGTATGGCTATAAATGACTTACTAATGTTAATTTAATTTTGTCTTTATTTAAGTCTGATCTGAGCCGATATAGTTTTTTTTTATCTGGGGCACGAAAATATAGAGTTGTATATTTTCGTGCCCCTGAGGCAAAGATAATACAAAAAATGATGAATCCCCATACAAATAGACCGATTAGATGAACGACTTTCAATGGGAGGTTCAAAAATGGTTTTGCATAGATAAAAGTACCTAGGTTGTATGAAGTTCACCAATAGGTTATATTCGCTGCGAGTATAGAACTATTGATATGAACACTTTGAAAGCTTATATCTACAGACATACTCGTATTGTCTATTGTCACCTTCGATGAGTGAGTGTACTTCTCAATCGGTTACTCCATCAAGGGTTCGTTTGAAAGGCTTTATTCAATTACGATCGCTATATCGAAAGAAAGTGAATGTAGGTCGATATTGATCTTTATTTGCATGCTTCTCAACTCAAGTCGTGTTCTATTTATTTACGCACGATTGCTTTCAATTTGTACAGTTAATTATACGAACGACACTTTTCTTTTTTTAGGGTTCCGTACCCGAAAGGTTAAAAACAGGGGTCTAAAATAATATTACTAACCCACTGTTGTCCGTCCTTCCGTCCATCCGTATAGCACAGGGCTGTATCGTATCTATTGAACCGTAATGGGTAGAGACATGAAATATTCATAAAATGAGTATTGCTTTCGCTTCTATAACAAACAAAAATAATAAAAACAAATGAAAAGTGGAACCATAAATTGAGTGTCTTTTGTAGTTAAATTTAACAATACGCTGGTACGCACTTGGCTGGTTTTATTATTTAAATCTTTGTGTCCTAATGGTCTGTAGAGTTCCCTCCACTTCTTTACATCCCTGCTTTTGGATATTGTCATCTAGCCTTTTTAAAAGTTTCTCAAAATAGGTTCATAGTACATTCTCGAAGTTAATAAATTATATGAGTTAAACGATTTCTGTGACCAAAAAGGTATTTTTTATTTTTTATAAGGTTTTTTTGCAATCACAACGCTATTCTGATATACTTACTTATTAAACTTATATAGAAATAAGATATGGCGAAAAATTCCCAGCCCGCGTGGATTCACCATACCTTATTTTTAATTTAATAAGAGGTACTGTCTTCGTCTGGCGAAGGAAAACATCGTGAGGAAACCTGCACACTAGTTTTCTGTACTTACAGTTTTATTTATTATGCAAAAAACTCCACTAATAAGCAAAGAGATTCATTAGGTAGGTACACACGATACAAAAACGACTAGATATACATATAAGTATGTAAGAAGTGGCATAGCACTGCCAAACGGATTAAAATACATAATCCAGCTTAACTTGAACTTTATATAAAAATAAGTAGTACTTATGTTGCATATACCACAAACGTTAATCTAAAATACTCGCTAGGAATTTAGACGCAGCGTAGCTCTAAAATGCAGCTGAAATGTACAGTAATCGTAAGAGCTTGTGCATGTGTTTGCAAAAGTTATTTAATAACGAGTTCTTTCAATGTTCCATGTACCCAAGACTAGAGATGTAAGAGGTACATATGCGTAGATAGGTACGCTTCACGCTAATTAGTTCTACTATGGAACTGTATAAGAGAACATGTGAACAAAGGATAAATAAATACTTAGGTATCGAATGCTAAAACAGCCAATTTTCTGACAGAGCGATATTTTTCCCAAAAGGGAATTTTTGATATGGTTTGGGTCAGCGGGACAGACAGCCCCAAAGCGGAACGTAAGCATCGATCATACCTTACTCTTTAACCGAATTCAAAAATAAATTACAGATTCGTCGGTATTGTAATTCGATTTACTATAAAACACATGGATCTACTACTACACTAAGAAGAAGTAGGATATAAAAAGTTGGTATAGAAAAATATGGTCAAAAGAAGCACCGAAATCGAATAGTTATATACCTAGCCGATATCGGTGTCTTGTTTGATTATTGGTATATTCTTAATCGATTTCGGTAAATGACGGTTTTTTCCTAATCATATTTACCGAAATCGAAACCGATTTCGGAATTGAAAATCTTCGTTGACAATTTTATTGCTTACAGATTAATTAAGTAAGTACAATTTCTGTGTTGATAGCAAAATAGTTACATGTATCGACATGATATTGCTATCGGTTACACGTATATTTCTATAACAGCCTCCGTATTTGCCTGTTGATCCGGAGGTCGTGGGTTCGATTTCCACCGGAAGCATACTTTGTTTAGTTGTTTTCAGTTTGGTTAGGACATTGCAGGCTTGAATCACCTGATTGTCTGATAATAAAGATGATTCCGTGCATCGGAAGGCACGTTAAGCCGTTGGTCCCGGCTGCCATCTGGTAGTCGTTAAAGGAACCACGTCAGAGGCCGAGAGGCAGTTCCGAAGAACTCTGACACCAGGGTGTGCATGGTCGATTGACCGTGTCACCTACTCGAAATGATGATATATTTCTATGTAGTTTATGTAAACTTCCAGCGAAAACGTGTTTACACGGTTTTAAACAATAATATTACAGGTAGTGTTTTTCAAATGTCTCCCAAGTGAGCAACTGTAGTAAATATTGGAGTATCGTGCGAACAACGTCGATATTGATACATTTACGTTGCGTTTTATTCCGTTTTTATGCCATTTTATGGCAGGCATATAATTGAATAGGCGCTGTTATCTTTGGTCTTTGTTCGTGTCTACAGCGAAAGTCTAAATACAAATCAATCAAGAAAGAGCTTCTTCTTATCGAGTCGGAGATGGCTATTTTCAAATGTATTTTCACCAATATTTGGCCACGTTGACCACCTTGTCGTCGGCTTCGATAACATCTTCATTTGTACAAGAAGTGGCGCAGTTGGGACACGTCAAAAGGTATTTGGACACGTAGAAGGGACACGACATAGACTGAGTGGTACCACAGTCACATAGACTATTGCTGGAGAAACCCCTAACTTGGTAAAGAAAGAGCTACTGTGCTGAAAAATCAAGTTCTTGTCCATACAGCCCTTAGGGACTGTTTACATCTAATGGTCTTAAGTAGTATAGTAACCAGAACTTAGTCTTCTCATTATTTATGCAAATTATATTAGCGAGATATCCATAGAGATTAACAAAATTATATTATAATAATAATATTGTGTGAGTAATTGCCAACTAATCCCTAAATGATGTGGCAATTATTTTAGGCTATTTGTTCTGGTTGTGCGCATTATTGCTGTAATCACGTTCTGTAGGTATTAATTAGTCAACATTTACTAAGCATTAGGCTGATTACACTCGTTACTTTTTTGACAATACCGAAACTAACATTCTATAGAGTTTAGATGATACACTTATATAGGATCATTACATGGAAAATGGATAGCGTTGTTGATTGTTAATAATGATAATAAATATATACGGACAAATCACACAGATTGAGTTAACCCCAAAGTAAGTTCGAGACTTGTGTTATGAGATACTCAACGATACTAGGTATATTTTATAACAAATACATATTTAAATAAATATCCAAGACCCAGGCCAATCTGAAAAAGATCATTTTCCATCTAGACCTGACCGGGTCTCGAATCCGGGCACTCTCGTGTCGCAGGTCATGGAGCTTGCCATAGAATAGGCGCTGCGGTTAACCCATCACTATTTTTATTTAATTTTCCGCCTTAATGTGCCACCTACATGCTAAACGTGGCTTTGAGATCTTTAAGGCCTGGGCCCTGTCTATCCCGCAAGGGAAAAAGACGTAATAATAAATATATATAATAAATAAATATATACGGACAAATCACACAAATTGAGCTAGCCCCAAAGTAAGTTCGAGACTTGTGTTATGGGATACTAACTCAACGATACTATATTTTATAATAAATACATATATAGATACACATCCAAGACCCAGGCCAATCTGAAAAAGATCATTTACCATCTTGACCTGGCCGGGGATCGAACCCGGTCACTCCGTGTCGCAGGCTAGGCGTGCGCTACGGAGCTAGTCAAAAGATAGAATGTAGGTATCTAATGTATGAATAGCGTCGTGTCTTCGAATTTCTTTGAATACCTATATACATTAGATTTTTAGAGGCTGTCTACTGGTCAAATCTTCCGACCGCGGTTTCGGTCACGTTGATGCCGATCCCTCGAGAACAGTTTATTTTACTGGGATGTATTCGTACGTCATCTTATATCCTTCTTTGTTACTCAGACAATGTCTGCAAAATTCATGTTGATCTGTTCAAAAGTTTTGGCGTGAAAGTGTAATAAACAAATTTACTTTCGCATTTATAATATGGTAAGAATAGGATAGGATTATGGTTTCTGATGTTTTCGCAATTGTTACACATTTAAATAAAATCACTTTAATACGGTATTATCGCGTATATTACATTATTTTTACACCTAACGTTTCGAAAACTTTTGCAGTTTTCATGGTCGCAGGTAGACTAAGTTAACATTTGTCTTTGTGTTATAAGAACTATACAAAACTACCGCCTACAATATAGTATTGGCTAACGGTGTCTGAAGCTTTTGCAGTCTTGTGAGGAACTTGAGATTTTATTAAATTGATGACCGGATCCCAAACTGGTGGTAACTGCCAACCATCCTTCCTATTGAAATTAGGATGTTTTTTAATTTCAATAGCCTCACGAGTGTAGGCCAAGTCCTCTGGCTGCTCTGGCCAAGTATGGCCCTAGTAGTACAGAGAGGGTCGTGCTCCTGTAGTGGAGACTAAAAAGGACCTGATGATGATGATGAATAGCCTCACGAAGCATCCTTGGAATGTATCTGTTTTCTTTTGCAAGGACTTGAGGATTATCAAAACGCACGTAGTGGTTGGGTTTGTCTAAGGCATGTTCACAGATAGGATTAACTGGACAAAACACGAATCTACTGATAAAGCATCCTACAATAGGTTAAAAAAATTTGTAACTTACTTAATTGATGAAATTATTTTTGGTACAATACCTAATAGGCCTCATACAAATGACACATGTTCAAAAATTCAAACTTTATAAACCATTGTGTCGTATAAATGGTAAAATATGGATCAACGTCTTTTAAAGCGAACTCAAAAAAGGGGTTCTCAATTTGATCTAAGTAACAAACATAAAAAAGATAAAACCTTTTTTATGTCTGTTACTTAGATATTTGTAAGGGTATCTTTCCCAATTTGTTAGATACATTTTAATTACATCGAAATCGGTTCAGTTGTTTGATTGAAGTCTGATTTTTAATAAAAAAGATTATTTATTCTATCAATCCGGATAACATATACCTATGTAGTAAGTACAATATGTATGCGGCCGGCCTCGACCGCGTTACGCTGAAACCACAGAATAACATAAATACTAACGTTAGAACCGGAGCTAGACCATTGACGTCATCAATGTTTTATTAAATTTGCAAATTGAGTTCTGAATAAGTGATAATAATATGACTGTATCAGTCATATTACACCTAAAAAGAGGACTAACTTTATATAAACTGTCTAAATCAAATTGACAATGACAGTTGACTAAACGTCAAATGTAATAAGTGTCGACATATTTTGGTTGGATAATGGTTTACACCAGCCCCCGTAGCATGGCTCACTGTCTCCGTTGATAAAAAGACAAAATATCGAGTTTTGCGTCTTTTAACCCCGCGAGCATGGCACACGCGTTAAATAATGTCAAATTTCATTCATAAATACGTTACAAGTCGCGGGATGCGCGTCTTGCGAGCATGGGTTTGACAGCTCGCGATAGACAAATGCAGGCAAAATCGAGGTTGGTACCTTGAAATCGCATAAATTTATCGGGGTTTAGCAAAGCCTAGATAAAATATGTTTCATACGCATTTCGAACATTAAAGTGATAAAACAATCAAAATATTTTGTTTTGCGTAGTTACAAGCTGTCAGACACCTATAATTAGTATAATATTTTAATGTACAGTACAAAAACGATAGATTTTTACCAAAATAAAAGCCCGATACTAGTACGCCATCTTGCGTGAGAAACGAAAACTCAAACGGAAAGAACCATTTTACCGACAGATTAATGACAGATGTGTACTGTCAGTGTAAAGTGGTTGTTTGCGTTTGGTTGGTACACGATTTACATTCCGATATTTCCATATTGAATAAAAATAAACCCAAATATATTTAGTTTTTAAGTAAATATCACTAGGTATTTTATAAATTATGTCTAATACGTTCGTTTTCTTTAATCATACGAGGTTTTAATTTTTTATTTGTAGTTTCGTGTTTGAAATATGAATAATGTTTCTAGACTGCATGCGTGCTACGAATCGTATGAGATAAATACTACGTTTTCATTGGTGAGCTACGATAAATTTTAAATAGGCTTCCTTTTTTATCTATCTTTGGCGTGAGCTGTAGATAGTAGCCATGCTACGGGGGCAGGTAGTAAAGTTAGTCCTCGTTTTATAATAAGACGGCATCAGTATTATTATAAAGGGCAGATTAACTTTAGTATCTACTAGGTTTAAACTATTATCAGGCCAAAACAATTTAACATTGACAGTTGGCCAAATGTCAAAGTGATAAGTGCCGTCTTATTTCGGTCGGATAATGGTTTCAACCAGGTACTAAACTGTTTTATATTAAGTAATTAATTTTCATTAATGAATACATACCGGCTTTGACTGACTGCGATGTCAGCATCGCTACTCTACGCATGCGGATTGCTGACCTGAAATTATTTTTAATGACTTTTAGTTTTAGATCTGAATGCAATAAATATAAAAAAAAAACAAAAATAACTAAAATCAAGGACAAATTTGAATTGATAACCCAATAAAATTATCCTTAGCAACATCACCAAAAAAATAGCGTCGTATAACTTCTATGCCTAAAATACTTCACACCATACCTAGAAGCTTCGATCAAATATAATGACACACGATTCGAAAAGTTGGCACCGGCAAAACAGCGCACTAATCGAGTCTCGGAGCTTTTTTTTTTGAAACGACTATGTAGCTAACACTGTTTTTGTCATTATTTGTAAGTATGAATGATGTTTTGACTCGGGGCCATTATTAAGACTTCATTTTGTATGAGACTGTGTATCTATCATTATATTTGATCGAAGCCTAGAAGTAAGAAGACGCCGTTCATGGCCATGGCCTACGCAATTTTTCTAAATTAATGATTTTGGGGGTGTTGCTTGGTTTATCGATTTAAATTTGTTCTTGTTGCATAAAATTCCGCCATGACAACCCAAATCTGAAGTTCAAGTCTAGCTAAAGTAAATTTTAATTCTATGATGACCTGAATAAATATTGCTGTTATCAATAGATATGAAAATGGAATAGTACAGTTAGTGTACCGAACTCTTCCATACTGTTTGTGGAGATATAATATCTATATAAATAAATAAAGCTACTTCTATTCCCGCGCAAACTGCAGAAGCGGTTCGCGCTCGGGCGCTCTTTTCGCGAAAAGAGGTGGAAAATGGAAATAAAATAGTGATGCGTAACAACCCATACGCCTACCAATACACGTTCACGTGGCCTTTGGGTCTCATGTCCTTAGTTCCACCACGTAAGGGATAAAGACCTGATAATATGTACCTATGTGTACCGAAATAGGTATAGAGTGGTAATAACCAATGCTTAAATCATTTTTGCCAAACCTGAGAGTTCTCTCGACGCGCGATAGTTGCGCCGCCAAATACCTCATCCGGAAGCAGCATTCCTCATCGACCGCCGTGGCAACCTCCGGGTCCACTGAATAAATTATACATTTATGTGTTTTAGCCTCGTTCCTTTGTAGCAACGGTTACAATTCGCAACGAAAATAAAATGTATAAGACTTCGACAACATAAACATGTGAATAAAAAGGTTTCGTATCAAAATAATCTAGGTATTTTATAAATAAGACATAAAGAATAGAAAGGAATTAATTCCTGTACGATCTATATACAAATGAAAAATAGATATTTTTTCAAAAAAGAGATCAAATAAATATGAGAATAAAATAAACCAACGTTATTTTTTGAAACCGTTTTATTTAAAATATTCGTAGGTACAATTATATATAGGCTGAAATTGAATTCATTAGCAAACGTTTAAGGAGTGACTCAGACCACGAATCTGAACAACTTTCATTATGGGACCAACTTCGACATCGTAAATAAAATTCTCTGCTCTTTCATACAAAAGTGGAATATCAACTTGTTCAAAATCTATAGAACAGCTTCATTCTCATTTTCTTTTGCAATTTCGGAGTTGGTCCCATAGTGAAAGTTGTTCAGATTCGTGGTCTGAGTAACTCCGCTAACGTTTGCTAATGAATTCAATTTCACCCTGTATGAAATTTGCAGAAGGACTGAATAGGTACAATTTATTTCAGTGCATGGTGAGATTTTTTTTTTGAATTGTGTATTAAAAATTGTAGCGAATATGGAATAAAATAAAAAATAGGTTATGTTTTACAAGCGCGCTGCGAAACCTTTTACCAATTTTTTTTATTACTCGCGTCAGCGCCTTGTGACGTCGCGTCGCCACGATAATTTATCGCTTGCTTCGTGTATACAATTTTTATTACGGATCTGCTCGGTTAGCTAAGTATATAATAAAGTAAATATGTCGTAAAAATATAAGTAAATAAATGTAATTTAATATTTAAGAAATATGCATTAAAGGGCGATAAAAGAAAATTGGTATTGAGGCATCATAAAATAAATTAATGGGTATACTTACACAATGAAGTGAATGTGTCCTTTTGTAGCAGTCTCGTTATTTTTTCGAATTTTGGTATTGAATTGGTTATCCATAAAGATGCTAGAAAAATATTTAATAGAGCTTAGTATGCATAAATAAGTGAGTATAACGGCGCCACACAGATTACTTAATGATATTAGGTTGTCAATTTGGTGTCATTTTAGGTTATTTTAAGTATACACATCTAATCACTACTTATTCCTTTATTTATGGCACAAATATTTTAAAAAAGGATTATAAAATATTTGAGTCATTCACCTTTTAACGAAGTTTTAATTAACTTAACTTTTATTCTAATTAATAATACCAGCCAAGTGAGAGTCTGAATCACTCTCGAAGGGTTTAGTACCGGGTGGTACCCTAGTACGACCATACAATATTAAATTACATAAACGCTCAAAACACGTTATTTGTAAGTTTCAATTTAATTTTATTGTTTTTTGTTAAATCAGCTATAGATATAGGTACACATTTTGTTAAAATTTCCAGTCTCTACTTTTTACGGTTCAATAGATACCGCCCTGTGACAGACGGACGGACGTCGGACAGCGTAGACTTCGTAATAGGGTTCAGTTTTTACCCTTTGGGTAGAGAACCTTAAGGAATGGGTCACTCACGTGTTATTCGAGTTTGCTGCCTTTCGGGGTTTACAAGTAGAATCCCGGTCTGACGAATGACCAGATTTTAAATATACTGTACTAGCAAACCGCCCCGGCTGCGCACGGGTGCGATAATTTATACTAATTACTGTTGCGTAGTTTTAAAGATCTAACCATACATAGGAACAGACAGGGGGAAGCGACTTAGTATTAGACTATGTAGTGATTTATCTCACGTTAGAATAGTAAAATTTATGTTTTAGTTATCTTTTAGTAGGTAGGTATTATATTGAATTTGTCAATTTTATATCTAACTAAATTATGACACTAAGATTATTCTCGAATTTCATATATGTAGCTTTAGTCCTACTAATGTTATAAAATGGAAAAGTTTGTAAACAATAATGATTTTTGATATTTTTCAGGCAAAACCTTACTTACTGGATTTTGATAAAACTTTACTAGGTAGGTATTTAAGTTATAGCTTATTATTCAAAATCGGACAAACGCTATAAATTACTCAAACGAAGATGCGGTAAAGACGCATGGAAAGAAAATTAAAAAAAATGTGTTTGTACATTGAATATATTAACAAAAATAATTATATAGGGCGATGGAGACATACAAATAGAGTAAGAATTTAAAAAATATCTGTTTATTTACGCTAATCTCCGGAAATACTGGACGGATTCGAATGAAACTTTTTTCATTGTATAACTATCAATCCTGAGCAACATATAGGGTATAATTTATTTTGAATACTGGAACACCTGATGCAGAACTATAACGGTCCAGCTAAACTATAAGAAATATAAAAATGCATTTTCTGCGGAGTCATAAAGTCCACGCGAACGAAGTCGCGAGCATCAGCTAGTATTATATAAATAAATAAATATAAATTTATACGGACAAATCACACAGGTTGAGCTAGCCCAAAAGTAAGTTCGAGACTTGTGTTATGGGATACTAACTCAACGATACCATATTTTATAACAAATACTTATATAGATTAACATCCAAGACCCAGGCCAATCTGAAAAAGATTATTTTCCATCTTGACCTGACCGGGGATCGAACCCGGGCACTCCGTAGCCACCACTGCGCCACGGAGCTCACCATATTAATTTACTCGTAGTCATAATATTTATCACAATAAGCTGAACAAGTTTTTACTACCTAAGTATGTTATATGATATTTTATGCCAGTCCTTTTACTACCTAGAATTGGTAGTAAAAGGACTGGCGTTGTGCGTCGTGCGAATGAATATATATGGGAAAAATAGTTTGTTTTTAGATTTTATGTGTTTGGGTAAGGGTCAAGGTACTAGAATTGTGTTTGTGTGTTTATCGTGTGTGTGATGAAATGGCCTGGTAACAACACTGGTGTCAGATTTTTTCAAGCTGTCTATAGCCATCTGATACTTAACGACTGCCATCATTGAGAACAGTCAGGACCAACGGCTTGATGTTCTAGAATTAAAACGCTAGTTTAAAATATAAAGTAGGCTGAGATTAACTGTTATTCTTAGCAAATACATGACTTTACGACATAAATTGCAATATATAGATAAGCACATGAAGTATATAAAATATATTAAGGGATATTAGAAAAATATTATTTTCCCTAACATGCTTTACAAACGTAAAGCGTTTTGTGGCCTAGTGGTCATGCCAGACTGCCACACAGGTCCCGGGTACGATCCCCGGTCAGGTCGAGATGAAAAATGATCCATTTCAGACTACCGTGGGTCTTGGATTTTATCTATACGTATATGTATTTGTTATGAAATATAGTATCGTTGAGTTAGCATCCCATAACAAAAGTCTCGAACTTACCTTTGGGTTAGCTCAATCTGTGTGCTTTGTCTATATATATTTATTTCAAGATGTTAATATGAATACTAGGTGCAAAGTTTCCACGAATTTCAAACAATGAACACAAAGCATTTCGACGAGACGACTTAATAAAAGAAAAAAAAGCGTACCCATCATACATACAGTGACGAACAGAAACGTGCACATTATAACTATAGTTTTTCCGCATCTTTTGTATTTTTCCCTTTGTCTGCGGACTCTCCTGTTCCTTTTGCAAGCGTTTTGTTCGTCCTTATCTTCGTACAGATATTCCCAGATGTTTTCCCGTAAAGGATACGACGACTGGATTTCCCACGAAGGCGAGAGTTTTCGAGATTTTCTTCTCTCGCGGACTTTCCCTGGGAACAACATTGTTTAGTTTCACCCAGAGGTTAATATATATAGGTATAGTTAATTGGTAAATGTGAACCGCATGCATACCGATCTGATAATACAAAAGGCGGAGTGTAAAATTTGAGTGCGAAAGATGAAGATGCGAAGTGTTGAGGCGCGAAAGAACGTAGGCGCAAAACGCTGAGGCGCGAATGAATTTAGGTGCGAAGAGTTAAAAGGCCTTACACTCCAAAATGCGACATTTTGTGTTTTTACTGAAATTGAAGAAATTATCTGTTACCGAATTATCTGTATAACTAAATATTGGATAATATGTCGCATGTTGAATAATACGTAGAATACAAACTATATCTGTCAAATCATTCATCAACATCTTTTCAGCTATAAGAAGTCCATTGCTGGACAAAAGCCTCTTTCCATGGATTTTTCGTTGCATGTGAGGATATTGCCATACTTACTACGCATGGCACTACGATTGGCGAGCGCAGTTTCTTTGGCTAAGGTATTCTTTTTCCGATGCTGCTGTCCATTTGAAGCATTTGTAAGCTACAAAGGATATGAAATTTGGGAAGATATTTCAGGTATTGAGATACTATTTACTTCGATTAATGGAGGAAAATCAAGTAGCTGTATCTGTATACATATACAGTATCTGTCTTATAGCTCGTTGAAATTGCTTTCGTACAACAAGAGGGGTTCTCATTTAAAAAAATCTTGACGTTTTGTCTGTAAAGAACTCTACAATTCCAGAAGCTGCCGATAAAAGGTTCTAGCATTTAGGGTTCGTGATTTGCAGGGAACGTACGATTTATGTTTTTTTATTTCTAGCAGTATAACGTCTTATAAATTGATCAACGCTGGTTGTACGCACGAGGAAGTGTCACGTTCCGTATGCAAGCGAGAGCGCGGAACAAGCTCACCGTTATCGCGTAAATTTATCATCCGTAATCCGACATTACATACAACCAATTTTTTTTAAACACTAAAAAAGTGTTACTCGAGCTGATATAAGGATTCCAACGATACCCCTTACATCCAAATCTGTTCATGCTTTTATGGGGTAAGTTGGTATAAAGAAACTTACATACATACATGAACTCTTAAAACACAACACTCCTTTTTTTGGCAGTCGTGTTAAGCTTGCATATTTCGATATTTCCAGATGTTTTCTCGTCGACACGACCACTAGAATTCTCAAGATAGTGAGACTGCGAGATTTTCTCATCTCCTTCCCCGAGGAGTAACGTAGTTAACATTTGCAGAATGCAGTTCATTAGGAATTCAATACGACCGGGGTTTATTGCAATAGCCAATCACATTACGAATGCAACTAACTAATTATTTCTTTATTCAATGTTATGATGACTTATTATTTTTATCTTCGACCTAACATCTCACGCCCGTGTTCGTCTGTGTGTGAGGTCTGTCCGCCCATGGCATTGCTACCATAGTGTCACGTCTATTTCCCTTGCGGGGTAAGCAGAGCCTAGGTCTATAAGACCTTATGGCCACATTCAGCATGTTGGAGGGCGTGTAGATGGAAAAAGGAATCAAAATAGTGATGGGTTGCTAGCCGCATCGCCTATTGACATGATTCTGCAGATTTTATCCCAATCCCTCGATCGGTTTTTACATCTGCAAGGGAAGAGAAGCAGCTGGTACATTCTACGTTTTTTCTTTTCTATCAGACCAGCATGGAAGGGCAGCATTGCTACCGAACGGATTAAAATGCGGTTTGCTTTAATTTGTGTACATTCGACATATTACTTTCATACTCGTATGTTCAGATGGACCGTTCGTTGTAATATACCAGTAATCCGTAGATATGTGCCTGTATCAGGATATGATATAGGAGGTAAGGCGTGGATGTCCACGCTTTGCTTCGCTTTAAGCGTGTAAGTAGCCAACACTGTCAGTTTTTTCAAGCTGCCTGACCTGAAGGCATGTGACATAGCTCGACGCCATCTAGTGAAGACTGCCGGGACCAATGGTTTAATTTTGTGCGTTCTGCAGCACGGAGGAGCTTGAGAATTTTTTGTGACACTTATGTTCACACATCCTAGTGGGGACCCACCCAGGGTTGCTTTACATGCGTAAGCGCTAATAGTGTGCACAACTTTGTGCCATTAAAAAATAATAAGATGGGTTTAGTGATCATAATCATAAAATATCATAATTTTTCGAAAATTTGGCATGATAAATTCATTAATTCAGATTCAAACAAGAAAGTTGTAGGTAGATAATAAAGTTTTTACCATATCATTAATCTAAATACAATTGTCCTAAATGAAAATATATTTTGTTGTTCGCAAGTTATACAGTGCAGTGCTTGATATTATGAAAATAGCCTACGTTCACGCGATCCTCACTTTCATAACCAAGTAGCGTATTTGTTAGTTCAAGGTGACAATCCCACTGATAACATAAAATAAGCTGTTACTTACAACTGACTATTATTATTTATCAACCAAGGACATTTCGTAAGTTTTACTTTGTATAAGTGCTTCGATACACGTACCCACCGACGATTTGTGTCTTTCCGTTTTCATCTCAGTTTTTCATCCCACTGCCTTAAAAGAATAATAATTTTTCCATGTTCTACCCACCTTGACATAAATTCCGTTTTCAACCCATTCAAAATTTTCAGTACTGGCTGCAAAAAAGTTAATCTAATTTTGGAAATCAAATATTTTTTTCCGTAACTCATAGATATTAATATATGGTCTTCATAAATAAATAACAATAATATATATATATAATTTAATTAGAACATAAAAAAGAAAGTGTTTATGAGACAATAAATATATATGAAACTAAAAAATCTGTATAAACTTTTGTATGGTGAATTAAATAGAATTAAAATTTTAAAAGTTAGCCTAGACGGTTCAACAGATTACTGCTAATTCCATTGAAAGTCATGAAAATTGTACGCTGTTCATAATTTGTTTAGCTCCTAGCTGAAGACATGTTGGGGCCAAAAAAATCTGGTCAATTTTAACCCCTCGAAGACACAAGTTTGTGCGTTCACCACTAAAAAAACTCCATTTGCTGTAGCTCCACAATTTCAAGGCACATCCCTTACCATCTCCAACAGAATTGAAATCCTTGGTGTCGATGTTTCTGCCAGCGTTCAATACTGCAGTCACTTGGAGGACAAGGCCAAGATGGCATCAAAAAAGCTGGGTGTGCTTAACAGGGCTAAGCGGTACTTTACCTCTGGGCAAAGACTGCTACTTTATAAGTCGCAAGTCCGTCCACACATGGAGTACTGCTGTCACCTCTGGGCAGGTGCACCCAAATATCAGCTGGATCCATTTAACTCAGTCCAAAGACGAGCTGTCAGAATTGTCGACGATCCCAATATTACAAACGGTATCGAGCCACTGAGTCTAAGGAGAGATTTTGCTTCTCTCTGTGTGTTTTATCGTTTGTATAATGGGCTGTGCTCCAAAGAATTGTTTGAGTTGATGCCTACGGCCACTTTCCATCATCGCACCTCACGCCATCGGCAGGGAATTCATCCCCACACCTTGTATCCTAAATGGTTGCGTACAGTACGCTTTGAAAGGAACTTTATTCCACGTACGCTTAAATTGTGGAACGAACTCCCAGCCATGGTTTTCCCGAGTGACTACAACATGGGGTTCTTTAAAAAGGGCGTGAAAAGATTTCTTCAGGGTCGGCAACGCGCGAGTGGCACCCCTGGTGTTGCAGGCGTCCATAGGCTACGGTAACCACTTTCCATCAGGTGGGCCGTATGCCTGTTTGCCTACTAAGTAGTATAAAAAAAAAAAATGTGTTATATTCAAAAGCAATGACTTTAAAAATTAATTGATTAAGCATGTTGCTGATTAATTTCTGTTTTTGATTATGCTGATGAATCTTTGTTGATTTTTGACGAAACTTGTGACATGACCTGTAGGTATAGGTAAAAACAAAGTAAGAAAATACTTTTAAATCATGAAATATACATGATACAGTCTGGTTTAGAAGAAAAAACAATCTAAAACAACAGCAATTTAGGTTATATATAACCTACCTAGATTAATATTACTGAACTTTGTACTACAAAAATAATGCTAAACTTTTCAACAAGGCCCGAACACAGCAAAACCGACGTTGACAATTAGGTCGATTAGGTATAATATCGTAAACAGATCCCACATAAAGGTAGCTTCCATCACAGGCAAACTTAAAGAGTCTAGACAGCGCTGGTATGGATATGTAATGAGGCGAGATGAAACTATCCTGTCCAGAAGGCAATAAGGATTTCAGAAAAAAGAGGGTTAAAGGTAGGCCGTAAGCTACATGGTGGTCTAACATAAATAGAGACGTGAAGAGCCTGACCGTGACAATCCAGGATAGAGCATCCTGGCGCCGCATTACGAGGAGGTTCGACCCCAGCTGAACTGGGTAGAGGGCAGGAGAAGGAAATAGATCCCACACAAGTTGCTCTAGAAAATCGGGAACACTGAATTTAGGATATTATCGATTTGTTTAAAAAAAAAAAGCTACACCCGGGTGGTATTCAAAAGAGCATTACTGTTTATCACCATATAGAAAGGTGACGCTAAACTTACTATAGGTACATTCCAAATAGTCAGAGTTATACGTATGAAATTGGCGATTTTACGCTTTCCATTTTGTTGCTAATGACTATGATTTTCAAATAAATACATTTATTTTATATTTAAACTAATATTTATTTATTTTTTTATTTATTCTTTACAGAATCAACAGCACTTAGTTATTATTTACAAGCTTAATAGATAAATCATACTGCCAATAACAGATTCTTATTTCTTAAAAAACATCTTATGCTTAGAACGATGTACTTATATGTACTTAATATAATAATATAAACAAATTCTTGCTAAAACAAACATATAATAATTGGACTACATTATTATATTCCGCATGCATGATTTTTTTATTCTTCTGAATAAAATTATTTAAAAATGCTCATTAAGAGAGCTCGTTTCGGAAGTTATCCATTTTTTAATTTTTGTAAATTTTATAATGCGTAAATCAAACTTACTGTTATCCGTAGATACATACAAAATTTCACTTTTGAATTTATCAAACCCGAAATGATACTATAAGAAAAAAATCAATTTACTCGAAATTCTCTACAGAAAACGCCAATTTCATTGGTAAAGAAAGACTTAATATTTTACAGCACAGCAGCAGATCAACCAAATAGCCTAGTTTGAATAATTAAGAGTTTCATGGTTTAACGATTTAAATCTGTAAATAGATCAGTGCAAATTCAACTGCAAGTTGTGGAAATTGTATGCTGTTTATAATTTGTTTGGCCCACTAACCGATAAACAAACAGCTGGCGGTGCAATCGGAGCGTGTTGCCACCTGCAGGCTGTGAATAATTACGTTTGCTTAAATATCTAACAAGTAGCTCGAACTACTCGAACCAACGGGAGTAGAACTCACAGTTTTGCACAAATTTGCAACGTTAGGGTAAATTTTGTGGTGTGTCACGGTACTTATTTAGAGTCCATTGTATTGTACCTGTCGTCCGTTGTACGAGTATATACGGGAAATTCCGAAATTTCTAATGATTTGATAGTCATGAAATAAATCCATTGTTTTCTTATTTTAGTTTGTTGGTTTGATAAAGACGCCGGAATTCTATTTTCGAATTAAGATATTAAAAGATTAGATATCGCATTTTGAACATATTTTTGAGGTGATAGCGTCTTATAAATCGACGAACGCCTATTAGACCATAGCCGATAACTTTTGAAACATACTTAAATTATAGTAGGATGAAACCCATTATAAATGAAAGAGAATACACCAAATATTAAAGGAAGGGAGGGGTGAGCTTTTAAGGGTAAAAAACGGTTTATCTCGATTTCTGGCAAAACTACAAGTCCTATGGAAAAACGTTTTACGGTAATAACAAGTTCTACTCCTTTTGTATTTACACTTTATTCACCTAAACTCTTTAAAATATTTTAAGTATGTTTCAAAAATTATCGGCTTATTATAGGTCTATATTGCACGCACGAGAAAATGTGCAAAAGAGAGCGCAGAACAAGTGATAGAGAGCCGCGAGAAAATATAATGAATTTGATGAAATTTAAATTTATTTGAAAGCATACCCTTTCAAAAAAAAAATATTTTAAATATCGGTTCATAAAATTGACGGAGTTACGTGGTAACAAACAAAAAAACATACAACCGAATCGATAACCTCCTTTTTGTAAATCCGCTTAAAAAAGAAAATAGGTGTTTAATTAGAGAGCTACACTCAATCGTCTGGGAAATCACTTTGCAATGGTTTAACTTGTAGCTGTTTCTACATTGTTCCGTTCTTAGAACTTATCAAATTATGCCAATTCTTAGACCATTTTCCTGCTTGTAAACTTTGTGAATAGAAATGAGAAGTAAGAAATCGGCGTATTCATACTAGAAGAATAAACATACAAACGCATCTAAATGAACGAATAAGGTTTTTTTTTCAATAAAAACACGACTACCCTGCTAAAACTTCAGCCAATGTCACTCAGGATTTTTACGATACGATGCACTAAAAAATGTTTTTCAAAAAATACGTTTTTATTTCCAAAGGAACTAAAAAGTTTTTTAATTCACAAATCAAAATTTTTTAGTCCCGTGGGAATAAAAACACAAATTAGTTTTCCACATAGAGGTAGATGAAAAGCAGAATGTGTCATCTTTCGTGACGTCACTAAGTTTATGACCTCTACCCTGATATTGTCACACTCACACGCTATCACACTACCTTGACCTCCCTCCCCTCACTTTAACGTGTGACGACATTTATGGATGGCCCTTTCTTTTTTTCCAATGTTACTTATAAACATTTAGATATTAAGTAGCGACCCTATTGATTGTTATTTTCTTTGGGTCACAGACAGGTCAGGGGTGTCATCCTCAACTGTTTACCTCCATTCTATTTCAAAATCCAACAAATTAAAGATGGTCCCGATGAGTAACAGCGCCGCCCGGGAGCTTAAGTAAGCCAAAGGATCTGCGGTCGCCAACCCGTGTGCCAAGCGTGGCATGACAATATTCTCCCATCCAACGAAGAACCCTTGAAAGAGGCCTTCGTCCAGCAGTGGAACTTCTTTTTTTCAAGTTCAAATGACGATTATGATCTTTTTCTTGGCTAAAAGGTGTTTTCCAATATTGCTTGTATGCTTAATTACCTACATACTTTTCATGTAAACCATCATCGATCTAACTAAGCATTTTACGTTAAACAAATCATGGATCATATTACGTTGTGAGAAACACGTGAAATGTTATTTTTGTTGAATTAGGTAATTACAAACAATCTCAGACTGGGTCACTGCAGAGCGCTGACCGCGCGGATGTGCTCGCTCGTAGCTACTTTTAGCATATTAAGTAAGAATATACTTATGTAATTTACTTCGAATTGGGTAATTGGGTATATGCATGTATTTTAAACTTCAGAAAAGGAAGTAATCAATGAGGATATCGCGTGTGAATTCTTTTTCTATTTGTTTGACGGCATTTGGGTTTCAACGCCTTTTAGCCATTAATATTTTTCAACGCGAGTTAACATAATGGTGGTGTAATTAATTTCGTCGATTCAACGGAGCCCTTGGCGACAATTCCTACGAAGAGTGGAGTCGTAGGAATCGTCGCAGGTTTGATAATATTACAGACTAGCTGTTGCCCACGGCTCCGCCCGCGTTAGTGTCGATCCCTCGGGAACAGGAGAATTTCCCGGAATCAAACATACCCTATGTCCTTTCCTGGGCCTCAAACTACCTCCGTACCAAATTTCATCCAAATCAGTTCAATGGTTGAAGCGTAAAAAGACAACAGACGCTCCTTTCTTAGCGCTCACTCACATCATTATAAAAACCCCTGTACCAAATTTCACGTTTCTAGGCGCAGCAGTTTCGGTTGCGTTGATATATAAGTCAGATTTGCCCGCGGCTACGTCGCCGCCGTTAGTGTCCATCCCTCAGGAACTGTAGAATTTCCCGGAATAAAAGATACCCTATGTCCTTCCCCGGGTCTCAAACTACCCCCATACCAAATGTCATCCAAATTGGTTCAATGGTTGAAGCGTGAAATGAAGACTATACATACATACATAGTATCACGTCTTTTTTCCTTACGGGGTAGACAGAGCCTAGGTCTATAAGACCTGAAGGCCACGTTTAGCATGTAATTTTCCTATGTCACTTATAATATATAAGTAAGTGCTATATATTTGCAGGCAAGGCAAACTAATGGCTTAAATTCATTCAAATGACGATAACTTTTTTTTTAACTAACCGATTTTTATGAAACAAACTTTAAATGTTAATCTGAGTTAAAATAAAGCAATTGGTGAAAGTTTGAAGTAAATCGGTTCAGTATTTTCGGAGATAATCGTGATCATACATACAGACAGACAGACAGACAGACAGACAGACAGACAGACAGACAGACAGACAGACAAAAAATTCTAAAAAAATATTTTTGCTTTCTATTATTCTTTTTAAGTGTCCCTCTATCCATTTCAGTCAAAAATTCTAAATGTACAGACAAAATATTTTTACTGTTTTATTATATGTATAGATGACGCAGCAAGGCGGGCGTAACCACCAGCCCGCTCAGTAAATCACACTTCAACCGCACCAGGACAGTTTATTTTAGTTATCTACATATTGTTCCCAAACATGGGAAATAACGCAAATTAACACCGATTTCACATTATAAAGTCCACTTAAAGCAATTTCCAAAAGAACAAAAAGAATTCGTCCCGTGGTACGCAAGCGCGCAAAAAAGTATTTTGTAAAATACGTTGCATCTTACAAAGTGCTAGACTTCGGTTAGGTTTCAAGATTTTTTTCTGTTGTTCGTGGTATTATAATTTCAAGAAACAACTTTGCTGGCGCTGCATTAATGAAAATATCTTCTCTAGGGACCTGCTCCAGAAAATTCCTACAATATTATAGCTACGTAAGCAAATTGTTATGTACCTGAGGAACACCATGGAGGAATTATATTTTGGTAAGAAATATCACTACTGCTGAGGCTCTCACTAGCTTTTTTATACGCACTTCTTGTAACAATCACCATTTTTCTGAATTAATCAAATAACCTTGATTTATATTATTGACAAAATCAACTAAACCAACTTGTTTTATTTTACTATATCCGAATTTCGCGATTCGCGGTATTTTTGTTTCTTTTATAGTTTTAAAATTGACTGAGTGACAGGAGGCAAATAAAAATAGTCACAAACAGCATTGTCTTTCATGAAATAGAAAAAGTAAACAAAGTATAAAGATAATATATAAAAATAAATAAGTAAAAGAAATATAATTAAAACGTCATATAAATAAAAGTATAATATTTACTATGGCTTGTTTTTTTCGTTTGCGCTAAAATTAAGCAATGTATGGACGTTTTTTTTTTTAATTTAGTAGCATATGTCACTGTTATTCTTATACAATAAATAATAGTGATGTATAATAATAATAGTTAACGGAAATGTATGTAATCCGTCGTTGTCTATACATCTATATACATATAATAAAACAGTACATATAATAAAACAGTAAAAATATTTCGTCTGTACATTTAGAATTTTTGAAATGGATAGAGGGACACTTAAAAAGATTATTAGAAAGCAAAAAAATTTTTTTCGCATTTTTTGTCTGTCTGTCTGTCTGTATGTATGATCACGATTATCTCCAAAAATACTGAACCGATTTACTTCAAACTTTCACCAATTGCTTTGTTTTAACTCAGCAAAACATCTAAAGTTAGTTTCATCAAAATTGGGTCATTAAAAAAAAGTTATCGTCATTTGAATGAGCTCAAGGCATTAGTTTGCCTGCAAATATACACGGTGAATTTTTTATCGTTTTGGACCCTTAAAGGGGTGACTCAGACCATCAAAATGAACAACTTTTCCTATGGGAACAATGCTGGGAACTAAAAAAAAAATCGACATTCCCATACAAACTGGCCGGGCGGCGGGACTCTTTTGCATGACAATGACGAATTTTTTTTTGAGTTCCTATCATTGGTCCCATAGAAAAAATTGTTCATATTGATGACTTGAGTCAACTCTTTAAGGGTTCAAACTGTTCCTGAGGGATGGACACTAACGGCGGCGGCGGCGTAGCCGCAGGCAAACGGCAAACCAACCGAAACTGCTGCGCCTAGAAACTTGAAATTTGTTACAGGGGTTCTTTTAATGATGTGAGTGAGCGCTAAGAAAGTATTTTTAAGAAATTTAACTTCTAAAGGGGTAAAATTTATATGGAATTTTCTCATTTCTGGACTTAGAAGTATAAGTAATATCCATACTTCCATACTAATACTAATATTATAAATGCGAAAGTAACTCTGTCTGTCGTTTTTTCACGCTTCAACCATTGAACTGATTTGGATGAAATTTGGTATGGAGGTAGTTTGAGGCCCGGGGAAGGACATAGGGTATGTTTGATTCCGGGAAATTATACTGTTCCCGAGGGATCGACACTAACGCGGGCGGAGCCGCGGGCAATAGCTAGTATACAATAAAATTTGTCACAACTTCACAACTTATATAAAGGTTTTATTCCAAAGTCTTAATATACAATGTAAAATAAACATAAAATAACAATAAAATATATAGAATTCCTATTGTCGTTGTATACAATAGGAATTCTATATATAGATTTCCTCGGAATTGTACACAATTTCTGGTTTTCACAGATTTCCTATAACATATACATAATATGATTATATATCTATTAATATATATATATCAATATAAAAAAAAAAAAAAAAAAAAATATGATTATTGTTATAGAATTAAACAATGAAGAAAAAATTATGAATACATGCATAAATATGTACCTATTTATCACCAATCAATCAATACTAGTCTAATAATGAATCTATTGAGAAAGGGTTGGTCATAGAGTAAGTTACTTAGTTTTCAGAGATATCGTTTTTTTTTATTAGCTCTATACTTTTTGTAATAGCCGTGTGGTTTCCGGCAGAGTAGAATAGGACCACTCCAAGTCTTCCCATGGAGGTCGTAAGAGGCGACTTAGGAAATACAAGCTAAACCAAGCTCATCATCACTGAGACCTCTTCTACCCGTCTGGCCAGCGAGTAGAGTTTAGGTTAAATCATCTGTCTGCTCTAGCCAACTATGGCTCTGGTAGTACAGAGAGGGTGATGCTCCTGCAGTGGAGACTAAAAAGACCTAATGATGATGACGAAGCTCTATACATGATACTGAAACTAAATTGACGATTTTTAGTTTTTTTATGTGTGTGCATGTATGTTCTCCATAGCTCATAAATGAATTAACTGAATTTAATGAAACTTGGTAGATAAACATTTAGGCGTACAGGACACAGTAAAGGCTTCTTAATTTTTTTCGGTCTTGTTTAGTTTAGGAAATCGTAATGTACGCGAACGGAGTCGCGGACACAGCTCGTTTGTAATAAAATGAATACCATCCATGCTGGTTTAGGAGAAAAGAAAAAAGTAGAATATACCCCAACTGTTTTTGTTTTTGTGCAGGCCGTAAAAGCCGATCGGGGAATGGGCGAAAATGTAAGGACTCATGTCAATAGACGATGCGGCTAGCAACCCATCATCATTATAATTCATTTCACCAATAATACCATAACTGACTTTCGAGTCTTATGGACCTAAGTCTATAGGCTCGAAAGCCACGTAGCCTTTATTCTATTCGGAGTGTAAGGAATAAAGACGTGTATGTATGCATCTATGTATGTATGTCTGTAAAATAAATTATGTATGAGACAACAACAATTGCCGAATTTGCGCACTTAGGAAGTCGCGTTAATTATACACAGTAGTAAGTAGGTAAATCAATGTCATGACCCTGGTACCGTTGCTCGAGTTACACAGAGCCAATTATTTATTCCCGCTTTTTGTATCATGAAATTAAAATTTCATGGACGAACTTATAAATGAAATAAGTTAGGCGAGGCGGAACAGTATAGCCATGGTCGTGACTCTTGCAGTTGTTTTATTTGTTTACTTCGTTGGGGCGTACGGACAGGGAATGAGCACCGAGTCTCCGTCTCACTCACCAGCTCTGCCATTTTTGGACCTCTTCACCGGAGCTTCGAACTATTACGGAGAACCAGTGCGGAAAGTGTTCGACGGAGACTATCCCGTTTCCTGTGCAAGACCAGACACATTGACAACCTTCGCCAATGTTCTCGGCAGCGCAGCAAAGATCATGATATCAGCTACTGTTATAGTCTTTCTCAAAGTATTAGGAGGAAAATTGATGCTTTTCCCGCTCGTTTTTGTGCTAATCGGCAAAATCGGACTCAAGGCGTTCCTTCTCTGGCCTTGGATATCAAAAATGATGAAGTATTTCAAGAAGAAAAAGAAAAAACATAATCATTATCATGGAAGGATGATGACGGGGTGTTTGGAAAGGATCGCGTGCGTGATTGAGCGTTCGTCATCAGGTTGGAGCAGTAATTTAGGAGCTGCTGCTACTTTTACTATAATAGATGACATTGATGAAAATAATAGTCTTGCTAAAAACATGTTACGGATGTTTGCGGGTGATAACGTTGCAGAATGCCTCTCCGTGAATTGTACCCAGGCCGATATTAGCTGACAGAACAAATCTCAAACCTTGAAGTATGTAGAACGTTCAATTATTGCTTATTTTAATTAAATACAAAATTACGTATAACATAAAGATGCTGGCTTGCATTATAATGTTTCGATATATGAAAAAATCACTTGATATTTTTTTAGTATTACAAATCTGGTCATCATGGAAAGGACGTACAATAATTTACTCCTGTTCGTTTTACTGCTGTTACAATGGGATTCGTGCTTTGGACAAGCTATGTTCGATCCCAGTTTTCAAATGCAAGATCCATCTTTTGCTGCAGAATTTCGACCAATGAGGCCGTTCCCTGGAAACCCACAATTTCGGACATTAAACAGAAATTTTGTGAACCCCCAATCTCCGTTGCTACACACAGCATCAGTAGAACCAAAGGCAGCGTCGGTTGAAAGCGAAACGAGGCCAAATGGAAAAACCTTCAACATCACGGAGTTGGTTAGAGCATTTAGTGACCTGTCCGAAGACAAGGACGAAACTACGGAAGGCCGATCTTCAGCAAGAGATTACGGGTACCCTGCTTATGGACCACCACGACCATACGGCTATGGTTATGCTCCAAGACCGAACTATGGACAAACTCCTTCATATGCGCCACCACCACAGCCATATCACGAGTCATATGCATCTCCACCGTCGTACCACGAGACATACGCGCCTCCCCCTCCGGTACACCACCACATAGCCTCAAAAATTTCGTTATTAAAGCCAACCCTGGACCTAGTGAAGCCTGTGACGACAAAGGTTGCGAGTAAAGTCAGTGGTTTAATCGGGTTAGTCCTCGCCCTGCTAACGGGATCCACGCCCGATGATTTGGAGCTGAAAGGGTTTAAGGACATCGTCATAAACGGTATAGTGAAGCCGCTGATGCTGGCCAAAGGAGGCATCAAGTCGTTGATAAGCAAGCTAGCAATTCCTGTGATATCTTTGTTGTTAATTAACCTGGAAGTGTTGATCACAATTTGGTGGCTTTGGGAAGATTGTCCGGAGCCGGTCCACGCCCCACCACCGTATCATAAACCCAGTTATAACTACAATAATTACTAAGAAATACTGTCGTTATCAGTAAATTACCCAGTTTTAATTTAATAAGATACGGCTAGATTAGGACATTCTGTAAATTAGTTTGTTGTAAGACTGAATACCATGTGACATTGTGTATTTTTATGTTTTATTTAATAAATAATTTTAATATTTCAGAATTTTTTATTTCTTTCTCGTTTGAGACTGATGTATACCTAATTCTGTAATAAGTTCTGCTTTGCAAAGAAAATCTAAATTTACCTAATTCGATTTGAGAAAGGAGGTTGAAATAATTTCCTTTTTTATTGAAAAATAAAGAGACGCAATTTTTTTTAATCTATAAAAAATAAAGAGGTTTATATTCGTAAAACAAAGATTTGATAAACCGTTTTCACATATCTGCCCAAGAAAGGAGTGTTCATGTATGTATGCATGTGAGTTTTTTTATTGCACCATTTCTTCTAATCTAAATGCCTGAACCGATTTACATAGCTTTACTCACACATCATTATGTGTGTGTAAAACGATGTATTTTTTTGCAATGTTTTTATTACTATTCAGGCGAGTTCCGTGGCGCAGTGGTTAACGCGCCAGCCCGCGACGCGATACGATGTTTCCGGGGTTCGATCCCCGGCCAGTTTATGATGGAAAATGATATTTCTCAGATTGACCTGGGTTTTGGATGTTTATCTATATAAGTATCTATTATAAAATATGGTGCCGTTGAGTTTGTATCCTACGACACAAGGTGACAACTTACTGTGGGGTGTTGTTAACTCAATTTGTGTGATAAATGTCCCTAAATACTTATTTATTTATTCAAAACACTTGTACGACTATGTATAAACCAAGCATATACCATAAAATTGTATTTCTTCAAAATAGGTAATTAAAAAAACCGAAGTATGTTTAGAGTTAAATCTGGAATTGTTGCTAACACAACGACCACTTTTCTTGAAAACTGTCTTTTAACGATAAAGGGCGTCACTGTCACCTTCAACCGCCCAATTATGTGTTATAGGGACGCACGAGGCACGGTAACTTTACCGTGCACGAGGTAACGAATGCAGATACCTGTCGCCTAATTTCGTTACCTAGGGTTGCCCCAGACTGGTTTAACTAAATTAAGAGAACTGCTTTTATGTTTTACAAGCGTTGTTTGATGGAAATTTACTTTCAATGGATTTCTATGGCACTGGTTCTTTATGGCGTATATAACCATATTATTTCATATCTATGTAACCACAAGTAACTATACGAAAAATGAAAAGGGGGAAGAACGAAGGAGCAAGTGTGTGTGTCAACATCATGTTAAAAGATTACAGTATCTTTCAGATAGAAAATTGGTCTCACTCAACCTAACCACTGAAGCGATTTTGATGAAATTAGAAATGGGACCAATTTAAAGTTACCTAGCCTTCCAAATAAAAAAATATTTTTACAAATCTCTCTTCCATACTGGTCTGGGAGAAAAGAAAATATGTAGAATGTACCAGCTGCTGCTCTTTCTACGCAGTTCCTAAAAGCAGATCGAGAGAATAGGGGAAATCCGAGGAATCATATAGGGGCTAGCAACCCAACAGGCTAAACGTGGCTTTTAGGTCTTAAAGACCTGGGCTCTGTCTACCCCGCAAGGAAAAAGACGTGATAAGATATATTTAAGTATGTAATTTTAAAAATGTTTACATAATACAAAATGAAGTCGCTTCCGCTGTCTGTTCGCTTAGATCTTTTAAACTACTCAACGGATTTTAATGCAGTTTTCAGCCATAGATAGCGTGATTTAAGAGTAAGTTTTGTATGTATAATTTATTGCCCTATATTAAATATCTGCATTGCACCCGTGCGAAGCCGTGGCGGGTCGCTAGTTGGTTCATAAATGACGGAGTTATAAAAAACAAACATACTTTAAAGATATACGATTGAATTGAGAACCTCCTCCCTTTTTGAAGTCGGTTGAAAAGAGAAAACTGCATGATGAGTACTTAGATTACGATAAATATTCTGATAAAGGTCTGGTCATATTTAAATTTCATCTAAATCTTTTAGTACCTTGCGGGGTAGACAGGGCCTACGTTTAATACAACCTTGGTAGGTGTGTCAGTGGCAAATAGCTATCAGAAAGTAATGGGTTGCTAGCTGTATCGCCTACTTACATGATTCCTAAGATTTTCACTTATTCCCTCGTTCGGTTTTTACGATCTACGCGGGAAGAAAAGTAGATACCATGTCCTATCTTGAGACCTGCTTAAGTCGTTGTTTCAGTTTAAGAGATCAAACAAGATCGTTCATCTATACACAACATAGGTACTATCACTTCTTCCTTTGACAGGGGTCCATAGAATATTTTAAATTATTAAAGTTTAAAAACAAAAAGATACACTAACTGGGGGCTTATATTCTTGTTGATAGTAATAATATAATAACAATTTATCTTGCTTTGAAGCCTTTTATACGGAAGTGCATTGAATTGATAAGTACTAAACTTGTGATTCTTATTGTAACATTTCTAATAAAGCTCAATTAAATAGAGAAATGATAAAAGCAGTACATCAAAACGAGAGATTATTTACGAGTAGGTATTAGGGTTCAGACTGATGCTAGCTATGAATAAAGGGGTGAACTGTTCAAAGGGTTGGTTTAATCATTTTATGATACATATAAGTAAGTATCGCGATGGTCAATCGAAAAGGGTCCATTTGATGGGGTTCGCGTCTGGAGCCTCCTCCTCCCCGTTCCCCGCAGTCTGCGGGGTTGATATACGTCATGTCTAGCCAGTTCCCCTACCTCAGTCTAGATCACTCATTAATCGCAGTAGTGTATCGAAAATTCAGTGTAACTCATATCTATCTGCGAATTCAATCAAATATTTTTAAGAGACGCTTTATTTGTGCTTACATGAGCTCCAAGATGACGTTCTCCGAAATTTAAGGTAAGGTGAACATCCTTTTATGTCTAAGAAGAAACTTATATACCTTAGTTTTTAGATAAAGTATTCGTATGTTTTGTGTACCTTTCGTCTTAAGGCTTAGGAATAAATCTGCCTTTATGTTGTCTACTGTAACTTGTTCTTTAGGGTTTCGTACCCAAAAGGTGCCAAAACGAACCCTATTACTAAACTTCCGATGTCCTTCCGTCCGTCTGTCACAGGGCTAAATCTATTGACTCGTAATAGGTAGACTTGAGATATTCAAAGCATGCGTGAATACGCATGCTTTGAATATCTCACCAGTACCCCTTTATTTGTTATTATAGTGGCAATGGAATTATTGTTATTATAGTGGCAATAGAATTATTGCCAACAAATAAAGGGGTACTGTACAAGAAACGTGTTCTTTTGGCAATTTACTCAATTTTGCCATCATCATCATCATCATCAGGTCCTTTTTAGTCTCCACTACAGGAGCACGACCCTCTCTGTACTACTAGGGCCATACAATTTTGCCATAATAGTTGTTTATTTTTAGTCTTGTTCTGAGAAGAGTTTGGTTACCATTACAGGAAAGGTCGCTTAGAAGAGGTTTTAATGGTAATTAGAGTTCATACACGAAACGTAAACTAGTTAATATTTTACGGTGGTAAGAAACCTTTGATGTGTCTGCCTGCTAATGGGACTGACATTAGCCCAGTTTTTTAATTAGATCTTAATGGTGTGCAGTTAAGTTTATACAAACAAGCAAAGGTTTAAATGCACGCTCTGCTTTTCTGAATTTTCGTAATTATGGACTTAATTTTCTCGGGGCGAAAGCTCTATCTCATAAGATTCACACTACCATATAGGTGTCGACTTGCGCGCCATATCGGATGTCGAGGTTAATTACCATCTCACATACACTTTTATTATGTACCTGTGTTACTTTGCTCGTAGCATTTTGTTTATCAAGATGGTGTATCAAAATGGTAAGGAAAATCAGTAAATTTTTGTTTTATAGAGGAAGAAAATCAACTGGTCAAGTTAGATTTCAACTCGATAAGAGAGGATTCCGTACGGTGAATTGAATTTTCTGATTGACACCTAAATTGTAACCCTATACTTTAAACAAATATGTCTAATAGGTTTTACTGTAATCTACAAGTAAAATCCTTTCTTCTTCGTAAACTGGCAGAGTCAGTTGGTACTAACAATACATATGTACAAACGAGTAGTAAACTAACAATACATATGTACAAACGAGTAGTAAACTGACAATACATATGTACATACGAGTAGTAAACTGACAAAGTCATTTGGTACTAACTATACGTACAATCATACAAGTAGTAAACTGACAAAATCAATTGGTACTAACAATACAAGTAATAAGCTGACACAGTCAGATGGTACTAACAATACATACAAACATACAAGTGGTAAACTGACAAAATCTTTTTGTGGCCGTGGCAAACCTTTTTTATACATATTTTCGTTCCCAATATTCAGCCACTTGTATTGTGCGAATGTGGACTTCCCCAAACAATGTCTCACTGATTGTGCACCTGTCCTGCCTGTACATTGGATGGCCTGATAACAGATATTACTAACGCAATTCAAGTAAAAAGCCTATATTATGTGATTAAAAACTGTTTTGGAGACGAGATAACAAAATTCAAAATTCAAAACGTGTATTCAATATAGGTTTCTTTGAACACTTATTAATTGTCATATTTCACTTCTCAACAATTGTTGACGTCAAAAATTTACTTATGGCTAAGTTTAACGCCGCTTCCAAAGCGGAGTGCAGAAGAAGCGGCAACAAACTGCACAGCGCATTTTCTCCAAGGACGACAACTCACAATTTATGAAAATCTTAGAAATTAAGTATGTGGACTGAGTATACATTGGTATATTTAATGTCATGTTCGAATTGAATTTAAAAATAATGTCATATTATTGAAATTAATAACACCGAAATAAAAAAAATGTCAAATTATGTACCTACTAAAATAAAAATAAAAAAAGTCATCTTTAAAAATAACACGTACAGAATGTACCACACATTATAGTCATATAAATACAGAATTACGACGCGTCCGCGCCAAACTTAAGCCAAACATTCTTATCATTAATAAAATCTTCGGTCCTATAATATGCCTTTTTACAAAGTAATTGTTTTACATAACTTTTGAATATTCTATCAGGCATATCAAGGACCGATTTTGGCAATTTGTTGTAGTAGCGTATACAGTTTCCCATGAACACGGCTGCAATAACACTATTATAACAACTTTTTATTTACCTGTGATCCACAATAAAGATTATTTATATTTGAGATTAGGCCAAAGACCCATCTTAAGGCCTGTTAAAAGCACGTACAAAGCACCTGGCAAGCATGCCGGTGGGCCGTGGTAGTTATAGTTCCAATAACTGCCACTATGGGCTAACGAGGGAGCTGCAGATCAATAGTTACAGATTTTTTATATAAGTTTTATTCTGTTTTAATATAAGCCTAAAATGATTTTTTTTATCTTAAATAAGGGACCGTTCCAGTATAAAGTAAGCACTATATCAGTTATTTTCAACCCCCTCCTCCCCCTTGTCAGCAAAAGTAAGAAAAGCTATTTCTCCCTCCCCCCCAAACTTAAACATTAACATTGTTATAATTAAAAAAAAAAATTTACAAAATATATTTGTATACTTTGCAAAATGTTGCTGACGTCATCGCCGTTCAGACCATTCCACCCCCTTTGTCAGCAAAAATAAGCCTAGCCCAGACCCCCCCACCCCCCATTCGCTGCTTACGTAATATTTTAATGATTTTATTCAGAAAGAAAGAATTAAAGATATTTTATTTGCGTTAGAATAGGATGTACAAAGTTAGAAAACGATTATAATAGCTCCTATTCAGCCATTGTCAACAGCATGCAAATTAAAATTTATAATTTCTTATAATATTTATTTATAGCACGCATCCGTAGCATGCATCGATAGCACACATCCATAGCACGCATCTTTCTAATTAAAAAAAAAATATCTTAGTTGAATCCGTTTCCACCAGTGCTAAGCTATGTGCATGTGCACCAATGAATATGATTGGTGGATATCAAACGCATCCATAGCATCGTAGCATAGCACATCTCTGGTGGAAAAGCACGCTTCGCCGCTTACATGCACTAATAAACAAGTTTTTTTTAAATACATTTTTGTGTCAAACTTTTATTATAAACGAATCTATACAAGACAAATCAAATGAGCCCAATTATTCCAATATTACATTTTGTCATCCGATTTACACTTGCATGTCAAATTTCAGCTCAAGTAACTCGGAAGCGGATTTGAGATTTGATTACAGACAAAAATTGGGACAGGTGAAACTAAATAAAAGCTTGTAAAAACGAATCAAACAATATGTCTAATAATAATGTTTTCTGCTAAGCATTCATATTACTGTCATATATGTGTTATTTCCATTTCTCCATGTAACTTTATTTGCTCACTCTAATCCATATTCCATAGCCATACCCGTTTCGCGACCTAATTTCTTTTCGACGTCGTCCTATACACATACATCATCATTTACCGGACGAAATGTCTGCACACAAGTACCTACCTTTTACCAGGACTTTTTCATTTAAATCGGTTAATTGGGTATCTAATTGTTAGGTAGTCGGCCGTCCCTTAGAAACCACATTTGTTTTGTAATTGGGGCTAGTGATGTAACGAACATTTTTTTAACTATAGGAGGATATGAATCCGAATATTTTTTTAAGGTTTCGGGTTTCATATTAATGAAAGTCAGTGTTGCTATCTAGTGTTAGGGATATCAAAAAACCCTTTTCTTTGAGAGAATATAAGAAATATTTGATGGGGGCTCCCATACAACAAAGTGATTTTTGCTCGATAGTAATAACAACAATAGGTACGCTTGAAATATTCACAGAATATTTCGTTATAACTTAGACTTCAAAAATAAATATTTAAATTTAATTTAATTAAACTAATTTAAAATAAATTTAGAGGGATGCAACAAACGTGATTTTTCTCGATCTCAATAACGACAACAGGTAGAAACTTTAAATATTCACAGCATATTTAGATTAATATACATTTTAAAAATAAATACCTACCTAATTCAATTAAAAATATAATAACAAAATCGTTATAATTATAGTGTCTAATGTAGTATAGATAAGATAATGGTACCGAACCCTTCGTGTGCGAGTCCGACTCGCTCTTGGCAGAGTTTTTTTGAGTCTTGTCTCCATCTAACGGGTATCACAGAGAATTGATTGTTGTGTGTACATAACACATGATTTTATAGCCAGAGGTCCATCAAGCAAGACGCTCCTAAATTATGTAATTTTTCAAACATGTTGACTATTTTCGGCGATATGGGGAACAATTGTGATAAAAAGACGAGTGGATTTCGAAAAGTGTAACACCGAATACCACGCCCCCGTTAGTTTACTAATACGAATCACTTATCAACGAATGCACGCCACCACGAAAAACTTAGCACCGAAGATGTATATCCTTATTCGACCTATTACTGTAAAAAAAAGTTAATTTTGAGGTTAGATACTTCTGTATTTCTATATCTATGATACTAGACAAAGCAAAACATAAAAAGCTTAAATCTCAAACTACATGCGAACCATTTTCAAATACGAGTGTATAAAATTTGTCGAATATTTGCGAATACCAATGTGAACATTCGTTACAACACTAATTGGGACACCCTTGTCGCTTTATGCTGCTGAATTTGAGGCGCACGAATGTTTAAGATTTAATCTTTTTAAATTTCCTAAATCAAATGAGCTGTGTTTTCGGGTTTCGTAACCGGATTTTGTCATATTTCTTATTTTACAAGTATTTATTATGAGGTACTCAAGCATGTAGGTTATTTATTTTTGAAGTGAACCTTCTTCAGCGGCGTTGTGCACTTTTTGGGATGGGTAAAAAAAAAATTAAACTCGCGTCAGGACAAGTTGCCTGATCGAAAATTCGTAAGACGGACACGTGACCTTAAGGAAGTAATATCCCGTCTCTTTCTACTGCGCGAAGTTTTCACTTCTGCCGGCACTCCCGGAGTGCAACCCATTGTTTTTTATTTACATTTTGCATCTAGGATGATTCCGAATTTAGTAAAAATATTAACGCTGTATAAATAACGACTCAGATATTTTAAGTACCTACATGTTTACCACTCAGCAAATAACAAGCTCCATTATATGTGTATCCAGGTCATAGAATATTCCAATACTTCTGCTGTTTTGCCTGCAAAAACAATCTCGACTTTCAGCCCCCGGCACACGGGTAGAATAACTGTATATAGTAAGTAACAACTAAGTATTATAATTATAAAAAACACGGTTTCCTCACGTTCATTCAGTTGGTATCGCCAACTAGTTTTGGTCTGTTATGAACACCATCTTTATCTCGCGTAAGTTTTAATACTATAACATGAACTAGCTTACACTGCTTTGTAAGTTTTTACAGTGGAAACTCGATCTTTGAGATTTGTCTCTAATGAGTATTTTTATTTATGTCAAACTAGTATTGGGATACGTTATTCGTTCTTGTACAAAAATAATTAACTGGCATATGATTGAGAGTTGTAAACTTTGAAGTTGAGCGACAGCTACTGCGGCGACCGGCGGCAGAAGTCAGCTATCAGGGCAGGAGCCAAATTTTTGAATTTGTAAAATCGATTCGCCACTCGTTGTAACGTCATCACTCGGTTCCCATCACAGTTACAGGTAGTCATAACTCTCATTTGCTCTTTTTTTTACGAGAATTTTATGGTAAACAACGTTTTAGTACTCTCCATCTATCGGTTGTCTGGTAGAGATTGTTCTTAGCTAAATACCGCCCATTGTACATAGTTTAATTTATATTTTGTTAATAATTGTTACTTATGGTGTACAATAAAGTGTTCATTCATTCATTCAACAATTGTTATGGATAATTACATTATTGAAAAAGAAATATGGCAAATAAAATTATGAAAGAATTCATAAAAAAAATTAAACTAGTTATAAATTGCAAATAATTTTATGTAGATTAATAATTATTGCAATTGAAACGTACCTATTTGTAATAAAATTATGGCCAATTAAAACATGGCAAATAAAATTATAGCTTTTAAATTAGGAAAACATTAGTAAACCGAACTTTGGTATATCTACTTAGCTTCATTGGTAATCTGCCGTGTTACTATACTCTTTACTCTACCCATGAACTCTAGGCTTTTGGGATTCCCGTAGCCTACATAAATTTCTCGGCCGATTAGGCAACGAAAGTATGAACTAATCAAAATTATCACGCACGATCGCTAGCCATCGGTCAGGCTTCTTTTGTGGGAACCCATCAAGGCACTGCGTTTGAAACACTAATTACTTTGCGTCTAAATAAATAATCATCATCATTTTCAAAAAAGGAGGAGGTTATCCATTCGGTTGATAACCTCTTTGATTTGATGTTTATCACTGTATAACTCCCTCATTTATGAACTGAGTTTTAAAATTAGTTTTTGTTTAAAAGGGTACACTTTCAAATAAGTCCCATTTGAATATTCTCAAATTCGGTTTAGTAATTTGATTGACGTCGATCAGATTGAACTCTACCTATAGCTTTTATATGAAAGATTATATTGCAGCTGCTTTTTACTGTAAGTTACAGTTACAATGACTATCTAGAAAACGTCACGTGATAGTTTTAACTTCGCTAGCACATAAACATGCAAAATGCATAGGTAGATGTGAGCGCTAGTCATCCTAAGTCAGGCTACTTTAGCAGACACATCATCCCATCATCATCAACTGCGTTAGATTAGGGTAGGTATTTATTGAAGCTGTTTTTTTATACCACTGCTCAAAAAGATATATTTATATGTGGTTTCTTTATTCCATTATAACTTGTAAATCTCGGAACTTACGAAAAAGTGCCAGAACGTATTTGGATGTGTGTACCGTTAGAATCTTTGACTTATTTCGAGTGACAAAGGCTATGATTATTTTGCAAGGGCAGTCTGGTTTTTATTTTTCTTTGAATATAACATTGTGCGCTTCCACTTGTAAATAAAAATAAATCAATATACATGGTGAAATTTTGATCGTTTTGGACCCTTATAGGAAGGCACGTTAAGCCGTTGGTCCCGACTGCCATCTGGTATTCTTTAAGGAACCACGTTAGAGGCCGAGGGGTGGTTCCGAAGAACTCCGACACCAGGATGTGCATGGTCGATTGACCGTGTCACCTACTCGAAATGATGATGATTCAATTTACTTTAATATTTAATTATGAGTACGTAATTGGGTGCATAACTGAAAATCAGAACCGGAAAATAAACAACAACTGTGGTAACTATTAATTAATCATTCGTTTATAATATCGTTACATCTAAGTTAAGCCAATCCTTAACCGACGTAATATTTTCAAATTTAAGGCTTTAAGAAATCTTTCAACAATCTGTCTATTCTTTTCCTACAAACTTAATTTATGTGTACGACAAAGGAGTATTCCGAAAGTTTCATGTTAAATTCAGCGAAAAATCTGTATAGTAAGTTCGTCGGTAGTCGGACGCCCTGATGCCTGCAGCTCATTCAATTTGGATGCTGCACGGTGCGTGATTGAATCCCAATAGACCGGCCCTGGGGAGTTTAAATTAGCTAACAAAAAAAAACTTACATACTGTCTAGGTACTTCGCATCTCAAACTAAATAGCTAGGATAATGGTTTTAAGACGTATCGCTTTTATCATCATCATCATTACAGCCGCAAGAAGTCCACTGCTGGACAAAGGCTTCTCAATTTCTTCAGAGATTCTTTGTTACATGGGAATGGGAGGTTATTGCCATACCCACCACGCTTGGCAGGCGGATTGCCGAGCGCAGTTTCTTTGGCTTCTTGTGCTTACAATGCTGCTGCTTATCGAAAGCATTTTAAAGCTGGGGAAGGATAGGAACTCGCTGGATTTAGGAAGGAAATGAAGGTATGGGCATACTACTCGATTGGATGAATGGGGAAAAAACAAGTAGCAGCTCGGGACGGCGCGTTTGCCACGTGCCAAACCGCCTACCTACCACCGGCCAGGCAGTTGAGGATGTCGCCCTTGACCTATATCGCCGTTTTCAATCATTCTTTAAGGAAATTAACGCGCCTACATCTTCATAAATAACCTATCTATTGGAATCCCTGTTGGCGTCAGTAGATGCTGTTAGAGCAATTTGAGGGAGTCTGTTTTCTTGCCATCGGGTCTTGGTTAATCTTTCATGATCCGCTAAAAGACTATCTTCTAGGTACTAAGAGACCGCTGAAAGACTATCTTCTAGGTACTTAAGTTAGTTTCAACTCTATCTATTCTTCACTTTTAAACTTCATTTACGGGGATGTGAGTAAAATAATATTTTCCAAAAGTTTCATGTTAAATTCAGCGAAAATCTGTATAGTAAGTTCGTCGGACGTCGGGAGCCCTGATGCCAGCAGCTTATTCAATTTGATGCTGCACGCTGCGTGATTGAATCCTGGTAGCGGGCCTGACGAGGCAGTTTCAGTTTCAAAAAAAGTTAAAAAACTTATATAGTATCCAACTGATAACTCCAAAACTAAACTAAACTGGCTTTTATAAAATTGCTTATAAAGTGTCAAAATAATCCTTTATTGGAAGATCCTTTGGGCGATTGGATACAGTACGAGCAATTTGAAAGAGTGACTGTGACTGTGTTGGGTGACTGCACGTGGCATAAAAATATCTCGAACTCCTCCGTGCTACGAAAGGCACGTTTAGCCGTTGGTCCGTCATCATTGATGGCAGCCGTTAGGCTATGTCGGATAAAAAAAAGAAGATAAGACAGCTGGAAAAATCTGGCACCAGTGTTGGCCACTTATACACACGAAACACAACAAGCAAAAGATTGATGGTACACAGCATCAAAGGTGCAAGATACCAACCACATACTTTTTTTTTCCTAGCCTGTTGGTGTTGTGTTCCACTGTTGGGAAACCTCCCCCTGGGTTCTTTACTCATCTTTATCCTTCGCTATCTCTGACCATCCATGTTTAAGTCTATCGATATCTTCCCTCCTCCTTGGTTTGCCTCTGCCATGGCGGGCGTCCAGTACTTGACAAACAGCACCGAATCGTGGTGGATATGCAGGTATTGCAGTGTCGAGGCCTAGTCCTGATAGCATTCTTCGATAACTCACAGGATCGAGAAATTTGGCGGCCGTACTTAACCCCATACACAGAAGAAAAATAAAAGCTCTATATATTTTACCATAATACAAAGGAAACCCCTAAATTGTTATCCTTGCGTGATTGGGCGCAGTAAGAGCAGCCCTAGGGAGCCCGTTTGCTTGATTCCCTATAAATAATGCGTTTTTCTCGTAACGTGAAATGTTCACTTGAAGGTATTTCCCTGTCTTAAATTCATATATAAAATAATCTGCATTTGAATTGGGTTTATGTCCAATTTACCTACGTCAGAAAAGCGTGATGTAACGGAGATAACTTTTTATATGCTATACAGGTTATCTCATAGAGTCGAGTTGGAACAGTGAGGGTTTTTATTTGCGGTAGAGAATGCAGTTTTTATTTTCTTTAAAATAAGTCATGTAAACTCCTTTGACCACTTTAATATTTCCTATTAGTAAAAAAAATACCATGTATAATAACTAAACATGTCTTTTCTCGTAATACCTTGTAAGTATATTTTCGGACTAAAATCTCCAATTTCGAATGTATGCTGTCATCATAAATGAATGTAATTATAAGTCACCATGATCCAAGTATTGAGTCGACATTTTGTTAAATAAATAGGCCCAATTTCGCTTATGAATAATAAAAGCTTAAAAATCATTATTTACCGTACTTATAAAACTTGTTAGAAAACTTCACCATAAGTGGGTACTTATGTTGAAGTTTTCTAACAAATTTCTTTATCCTTACTAATATTATAAATGCGAAAGTGAGTTTGTTTGTTTGTTTATTTGTTTGTTACGCTTTCACGCCGTAACTACTAAACCAATCATCATGAAATTTTGCATACAAGTTCTCTGGAGTACGGAGAAGGACATAGGCTACCTTTTATCCCGGGTAAAAGTACTATTCCCGAGGGATCGACATTGACGCGGGCGGAGCCGCGGGCGAAAGTTAGTTAAGGCGCTGTGCATCAGAAGAATACCGTAAAACGTGTATTTTTTCGTCGCGCAGTTATCCTTATTTTTCAAAGAATACTAGAATGAAAAAAATATGAAGTATAGTTCAAAGATCAAAATAAATGGTTACATCAAAATATGTTCAAAAAAATATTTAAAACCTAACTAAATAAAATATAAAAAAAGCTATATCCAGAAAAATTTTCGTCGCGAATTACTTGATATTTTCAGCGACAACTACCAACTTTTATACGTCTATAAAAAGTATAACTAAATGAGCAAGATGGATACCTACAAAAAATACAATATTTGGTTATAAATATCGAATTATTAAATTAAAAGTGAAAATTAACACGAAAATGGCAGACACGGATTTGAACTGAGACTGACGACAGGTATGACACAAATATATAAAATATCGCGCGATGTCCGCTACAAACGGTTAAGGGATACAGCGCCTTAATTTATAAATTTGAGACTTAACCTTACAAAGAATTATTCTATTTATGCCTATAAAATCATAAATTTTCGTCGTTTGTTACATATACAATATGTAAAGAAATCCCTGTCCGATCCTTGAAGGAGTGAATGAAAAATGAAAATGAAAATGAATAATTTTTATTCAAAGTAGGATACATGTATCGCTTTTTGAACGTCATATGTTTCTGTTGTTTATTTTTCTTTCTTTTGTTTGTAAAATCGAAAAACTACTAGCGTTTCGGAATGACCACTGCTGAGAAGAATACGCCGAAAGAAACTCAGTCCAGTCTTGGTCTCTATGTGCCTGAAGGGCTCGAATATAACAATATATTTTACAAAAATTAAATTTAACTACATTAAAATATACATTTAAATTATTACCAAGCATTTTTATCGAATAAATAATCTTTTATACAATAATAAGCCCTTTTAAGTAAATGATTTTTTACAGCCGTTTTAAATTGAATTAATGGCAGACCTAATATTTCTGCGGGAATTCTATTATAGAAGCGTACTCCAAGACCCAAAAAAGAATCCATAGTTTTCTGCAATCGCAATGCTGGTGTAAATAATTTATTTTTATTTCTAGTGTTTCTGCTATGTATATCACAGTTTTTTTTATATAAATGAATGTTATGGCGCACAAACATAATATTAGAAAAGATATACTGTGAAGGGAGTGTCAGAATATTAATATTTTTGAATAACTCTCTAAGAGATTCTCTGGCGCCTAATTTATATATTGATCTAATAGCGCGTTTCTGTAGAACAAATATGGTATTTACATCTGCAGCGTTTCCCCATAGTAATATTCCATACGACATAAGACTATGAAAGTAACTAAAATATACCAAACGCGCAGTATCAACATCAGTTAGTTGTCTTATCCTCCTAACCGCGTAAGCCGCAGAGCTAAGTTTCCCTGCCAATTTTTCAATATGGGCACCCCATTGAAGCCCAGCATCAACAGTTATTCCAAGAAAAGTTGCTTTGTCTACCAATCCTACTGTTTCATTATTGACGACTATACTTGTTGAAACTTTTGCAACATTTGGTAAGCAAAATTTAATACATTTAGTTTTACTAGCGTTCAACAAAAGATTGTTCGCAGTAAACCAGTCCAACACTTGAGCTAATGTACTATTAACCTCGTCAGAAGAGTCAGTATTCCTATCTACTCGGAAGATGAGAGATGTATCATCGGCAAATAGTACAGCCTTGCATGTGTTAATATAGTACGGTAAATCATTAATGTATATAAGGAACAGAAGAGGCCCTAGGATAGAGCCCTGAGGTACACCCATCCTAATACATGATCCGGAAGATTGAACCCCATCTAAACTAACTTTTTGAATTCGGCTACTCAAGTACGATTTGATTAAGTCGAGAGATTTACCTTTGATTCCATAGTGTATCAGCTTGGATATAAGGGTGTTGTGATCTACGCAGTCAAATGCTTTAGAAAGATCACAAAAAGCCCCAATAGCATTCTGTTTTCCCTCCCAAGCTTCATAGATATGTTTTAAAAGAGCTACACCCGCGTCAGTTGTTGACCGACCCTTAGTAAATCCATACTGTTCACTATGAAAATGATCATTTTTATTAAAAAAAGACAATAATTGATTGAAAATCAATTTTTCAAATATTTTACTGAGAACTGGTAGAATGGAAATAGGCCGGTAGTTTGTGGGATTACTTTTATCCCCTGATTTATATAATGGTATAACTTTACTCAGCTTCATCAAGGCTGGAAAAGTACCGGTATCTAAACATTTATTAAAAATAGAAGCTAAGTAAGGTGCTATTACATTAATGATATTACTTATGACGGATACCGAGATGTCCCACAAATCTCCAGTTTTTTTATTATTTAAGCTTTTAAATGTATCAATGATTGTGAGCGGAGTCACATGTTGAAATATTAAATTATTTTTACATTCGGGTATACAACTTGTTAATAATTTTTTAGATTCATCTGTCGATGAACATAAGGAGGCAGTGGTGTTTATGGGAATGTTAGTGAAAAAGTCCTCAAAATATTGGGCAACGTCTGCCTTACTGCTGAGAACATTATTATTTATTTTTAATTCTACTTTATTGTCACGCTGTTTATTCTTACCAGTTTCTGTGTTAATAATTTTCCATGTTGTCTTTATTTTATCTTGAGAATTTAAGATAGTATTTCTAGTATATAATGATTTGGCATGCATACATACCTTTTTAAAAACTTTTGAATAATTTCTAACATAGTTAATAAATTCAGGATCCTGGTTATATGCCTTCATAGCCAGTAATTCGTATATCCTATTTCTACTGATGTAGATACCTGTAGTAGCCCATTCACTAATTTTTTTACGATTACGTCTGGTACAAGTTTTAACTTGGAAGGCATTATTGAATTCAGTTTCTATGACATTAAACATTTTATTGTAAAGGGCATCCGGATCATCTCTCGTTTCTTCGATTAGGGGCATTTTTTCTGATATATTTTCCTTGAATACCTTGATTTTGCCTTTGGTTATAGGTCTATACGTTATCTTTGGTAAGTCTACCTCTACTTGATTTACTAATTTGACAAACTGACCAAAATGATCAGAAGTGAGATTTTTAATTATGTATTTATCAAGAGCACTACAATTGCAGAAAATATTATCTATACATGTTGCAGAATCACCATTAACTCTAGTTGGTTCTAAAAATAAATTAAATAAATTAAACGACTTAAATACATTCAACAAGCCAACACTTTCAGTTGTAGTTACTAATAAATCAACATTAAAGTCACCGCACACTATGATATTTTTGGGACTACAGGATAGTTTCCTCAAAATATCTTCAATTACTAATTCCAAAGTATTATAATTTGACTTAGGGGGTCTGTATACGCATACTATAATAGATTCCTCAAGTTCAATACATGACAATTCAACATTACATTCTACCGAAAGACTGACGATATAGTGATTCAGCCCGTCGATATTAACAACCTTTCCTATGGAACCAATGCTGGAACTCAATTTTTTTGACGTTCCTATACAAATTGGCGCTGTAGATACATTTTTTGTTTTGTTAGGAAATTTCCATTTTTAGGGTTCCGTACCCAAAGGGTACCTCCGCTGTCCGTCTGTCTGTCTGTCTCTTACCAGGCTGTGTCTCGTGAACCGTGATAGTTAGTCAGTTGAAATATTCACAGATGATGTATTTCTGTTGCCGCTATAACAACAAATACTAAAAAATAGAATAAAATAAATATTTCAGTGGGCTCCCATACAACAGACATGATTTTTTTTTGCCTTTTTTTATAGATATTGGTAGGGAACCCTTCGTGCGCGAGTCCGACTTGCACTTGGCCGGTTTCTTTATTGAGTTCCCAGCTTTGATCCCATAAGAAAAGTTGTTCATACCGACGCGACGGGTTGAATCACCCCTTCAAGGATCAGACAGGATTCTCTTTACATATTGTATATTAATAAACACTTATAACAATTCATAGGTATGGATACTTAATGTACCTCCTTTTTTTTGAAGATATGAAATACTGAAAGTCATATTTTTTCGTCTATTTGCATTTAGAATCAGAATAAACAAAAATAGGAAATGCTTGGGCTTGGAAATAAATTGGAATCACTCGACGATGACAATAATGTTCTGAAGGCATCGGCGCCGTTGCGATATGAAAACGAGGATATAGCTATAAAATCGATTTTATTGTATCAGTTTTGTGTAACTCGTCGATTCGTAAAGAATTTATCATTGTCTATAGCGCTTTCGGCGAACGTTATGTTAGGTCCTTTATGCGAATAGGTTTCCTTTATTTTCAGCGACTCTTTTATCAGATTATTTGTGTCTTTTATATGAAGCCAACCTACATCATTCGTCATCTTTTCAGCCGTAAAAAGTCCACTGCTGGACACAGGCCCATGAGTTTATTCGTTCCATGGGAGGATTTTGCCATACTCACCACGCTTTGTGAGCTAGTGAGCGCAGTTTCTTTGGCTTCTTGTGCTTCCGACGCTACTGCCCTTCCGATGCATTTTTAAACTGAGGTATGATAATATATTTTGGCTTTGGGAAGGAAATAAAGGTATTGGTATGCTACTTACTCGAATGAATGGGAAAAAGCAAATAGCAGCTCGAGAGACAGGACGTGCGCACCCGATGCCGCACCTGCAATTACCGGCCAACAGTTAAGGCTGACACCCCTAACCATTATTTAATTGCAGCAATACGTACATACATAGTATAACGACTTTTTCCCTTGAGGGGTAGATAGAGCCCAGGTCTTTAAGACCTAAAAGTCACGTTTAGCATTTTGGTGGGCGTTAGATGGAAAATGCAATTAAAAAAGTGACTTAACTGCAGCAATGCCGTCTCATAATGCGGTGCCCTACACCAAATCGAATACCATGGGTTAGCGTACCCTGGGTGTGACGCACCTTAATTAATTAAGGATGTAACCAGGAAATCGATGAGTTAAGGATTCAAGCATTTACTTAAATAATTCCTTAATATTATCCAAATTCGTACAAGTGAAAATAAATCTTTAAACAAAATCAGTTATGTTCAAGTATTATAAGTCTTTTTTCGTGGTAAGGAACTTCGGTTACAAAGTTTCATTACTTCAATGTTGAGGTTCTATGATATATGATATAGACTCAATTCTTTTGCCTGAGAAGTCGAAAACCACACCATATGAATATATAGAACTTGCTTTCCATTTTTACTTTTATTTTTTTGTAGTTATTTAATCCAAATTGTTCGTGTTATATAACATGCGGATGCTGCTTGCCAATTCTTGTTTTGAACTTGGTTTGACAAACTCCTGCGAGTCTAGATAGTAGATGCTAATGTCTATGAGGCACGATTGCTTAATCTTTAATATTGACTATATATAAAGCCTAAAAAGAAGTAATTCTTCAAAGATCAAAAGAAACATCCCGCCGGCTAGTCTTTTTGAATTAACATTCTGAAAAAAGTCATTCAACAATTAATTTTCTTCCATTGGCTATTAAAAACAACTATTTCTAGTACATATGCTTCTTAGTCTCTTGCTTCTCAGGCAACTTGATCAGTAAGAAATTGTAGTACCTAACTGAGAGATGCCATCATATATATTGTTGTATCTCTTAAATAATAAAGACCTAAAGCTGAATCTAAGTAACCACAATAAATTAAAGGTGCTGTGAATTTTCTTCGTAACTAAGATATAAGTTACAGCTACTCCATTCATTGCCGCGACAGTCCGCCATCTGCGACCAGGAAAGTCTAGCTTCGGAAAATTAAGATGAATCCAACTATAATTCTAAGGACCAGACTAGGTTAATACCTTTATTATATTTAAATGTAATGGGTGAGACTTTTTAAGATATGGGTGAAGATAAAATATCACGTTGTTCTCTCGGACGATGTTGTAGACATCGAGCACAGGGTAGTTGCTATCCGCATTGCCAACTGATATGCTTCCTTAGATTTTGCTAATTTCCTTGACTGTTACTATGACTTATACTATGTTAAGTTTGGAAAATGGAAAAGTAATACATCGCCAGCTCATTGTATATTCATAAAAGTGCCTAAAATTACGCTTATTCCTTCGATTGATTTTTACTATCTGTTCAGTAGTTATGTTTTAACTACCTTTAGTTGTAGTTAAAGCAGCTGGCACATTCTGTGATATGTTTTTGCACGCAGCTAGTTAGCCTGCCTATCGATTATTGGTTATACATTTCAATCACTGGTTATTAATATTGTTAATTATAGGTAAATTTTTTTTAGCTTTTGATCGTGAATTTGATTTGTGCAATATAAAATTACTGACGTAAATTCAAATATTTGAAAAGCGCCTGATAGAATGCGCAGAGATTACTATGATAACAAATGTTTTAAGTTTGTCTGCCTGTCTTTCCGTGGAGTCTTCACACTTCATCTCAACTAAGAACACCTTTTATATACCTATAGATCGTCTCAACGAAATGAGAATTTTATTACAGTGGACTCCCCGTAATCCGGCCCCTGTGTAATCCGGCGCACCTTGTAATCCGAAATGCCTGTAATTGTACTAAAATAAATAATAATATTGTTGTTTCAGTTTGAATGTGAATATAATAGCGACTTTTCGTGCATTATTTACTGTTTCATCATCATCATCATCAGCTTTTTATGACCCACTGGTAGGCATAAGCCATCTTTTGTCTGCGCCATTTCTCTCTTCAGCTATCGCAATTCAGTTCTTTCCAGCCATTTGCCTTATGTCGTCCACCCACCTAGCTAGACCTAGTAGATCTTAAATTTACTGTTTATTACATAAAATATATATTTAAAAAATTTAGTCGAATAAAATAAATTAACAGTGAGTCGAGAGATTATCAAAGTGATAAATATTTACTTATTTTAGTCGGATATTATTTTTAGTACTCGGAAAATGGATTGACGAATAAATTCCAAAGAGATTAAATTTATTTTTAAATTAAGTCTTCGTTTTATAATAAAAACAAACGTTGACTTTATTCAATTGCTTTTTAACGTTGAGTACGTTTCTACTTTACCAGAATATTGTAAGCTATGAAATAAAAATTTATGAAGTTTCAATTTACTAAGACAGATCTTCTGCTAAATTTAAGATGGTCAGTTAAAAAAAATATCCATATTTAAAATGATAGGAATGTTTCAAAATCAGCTCAGGTTTAAAGTGCAGGCGAAGTTCCTCAAAGACCACTTACATACGTACGTATAAGATAAAATTAACGGTAACTATTGATCATTAAAGATTAGCCGAGAGCTTTTGGCAAGAATTTTGAACGGATAGACGGAACTCGCTAAGCTTACTTTTGCTTTGACTGGCTCTGAATCCTCTGAATCCAAACCTGGTTGACTTAAATCAAACTACTGTTCCGATTTTAAATGAACTCGGACCAATGAGGATCATTAAAAATTTTAGTTATGAATGTAGAAATCCTGAAAATAGGATAATCATTTTTGTTGCAAAAATGAACTAGTAGCATTGATGAGAGTGCGCGTTTCCTAGCTGTCGGCCCGTCAGGTGCGTGACGTCACTGGCTACTGCATGTTTAATATGGTTAATTGTGTTTTTAAAGGGCCCGTAATACCTCACACTGCTTTGCATGATTGACTGTTATATCAATAATAATTAAATACTCAAGTTGAAATAAAAATGCAGCAAAGTTCAGGTAACTAACAACTCTGGTAACTATATGACTCAAAAACACGATTGCGTTAAATTTTCTCGATAGAAAAAAATTGCAAAGTTGCCTCCAAATCACGTCTAATTTACTCGGTATATAGCATTATTCACCAAATACTTTAAAATTGACCTTGAAACTTTTGATTATTATTGCATTACAGATAAGGCAGCCATCATATGTTTTTCTTTTTCGAATAACCCTTGAATATTCCTAAAAAACGAAAATATCCAAAGTAGCCAACGCGTTTAGACCATCCGCGTTTGTACCGCCACGCCGCCTGGCATATGGCGGGCTCTTAAAACATTTATTTTGCCTGATGGGGACATTTTACCAGCTTTACAAACTTACCTGTAACTGAATTTGAACATCAATCAATACTAATAATAAATCTGTAAAAGTCGGCCATGGAGTAAGTTAATCCGTTTTCAGAGATATCATATTTTTACATGATACTGAAACTAAATTGTGGAAATTCAGATTTTTTCCGATGTACGCTCCATAACTCTTAAAAGAATTACTTATCTGAATTTTTTGAAATTTGGTAGATAAACTTTAAAAATCATAATGTAATTAGAGTCGCGGGCAATGCTGGCATCGCACTCGGCCTCGTCTTAGCGCGATTACTTTTGCGTTTTTTCTCAGTAATAAGGTACGAGTTGCGAGCAAAAGTTATTGTACCATTTCTTGAAAATAGCTGTAATGACTTCGATCAAATTTATTCATGCTCGTTTCCAAGGACATATCGCTTGAGGTAGCTCTTATTTTATGGGAAAATAACTTTTTGCCCGTTAGTAGGTATTTTTCCTAGAAAAATAATTCTTTTCATATATACCTGTCGCCTAAGTACCTAATGCGAAAAAAGTGTTTATATGTTTTGCGACTATAAGCGACCAATGTTCCACAGACTTTTTATTTTTACTTACTTTCATTTACCCTAGTATCTACAATATTCAGTGTAAACCGCTTATACTGTACCTACAGAGCCATTACCTTCAATATTTTAACTGGCGCAGACCCTGCAAATTAGAATTAATAATGCTAAAGAAGGGTCTGGCGAAAGGTAAAGTCTAACCATTGTGTTAAAAGCAATTCAAAGATCACTCGTGTGTGATCCACAACTTTGTTAGAGCGCAGGGCAGGTCGCAGAAATTGAAAATGGGGCTTTTGATATAATTGGATCAAATTAAGGTCTGTGCTGAAACTAAAAGTAGGCTTTGCGACGGATGGTTCGCAATCGAGTGTTTTTGTCGGAGCGAAGTGAAGGCAGGCTCGAGAGAGCGGCGCGGCGCAGCTGCGCGCAGCACGCGGCGTCGATACGCGCACCGGCCTGACGTAGCCGCTGTCCGCGGGCCGGCGCACTCCGCCGCGCGCCCCGAGACGAGCGCCGTCGCGACGCACGTCACCCGCGAGCCACCCGACCCCATACACCACAATCCGCGCAACGCGACGCTATTTTATATGTAGTTAGTGACTGTTCGATACAGCGCAGTGAACAATACGCATTGGAACTCATCAGTGAAACGGAATACATATAGAATTGGATCTGGTGAAAACAAACACATCGTAGAGCCATTACGCGCAGGCGCGTCGCACGCGGACATGACGAGAGCAGCCATCTTGGCCGAGGACGCACTTTCGCCTCGCCCCAGCCTCTGTGCCTGAAAAGAATCTAAGAGATAAACTGTCGGCGGCGGAATGCCTGGTGGGCAAAGCTTCGCAGCGGGCAAACTTTGAGCCCGCATCGCGCGGCTATCGATCGGTGGCGTCATGGCGCTCGCGGAGTGAATGCGGACATCGGGATCGCGCTGCAGCCCCTGCAGAGAAGCGCGTGCGGTCAGTGATAGTGCTAGTGGTCGCGCGGCATGTGAGACAGAGTGTCGTCGTGGTTGGGAGGGCGCGCGGGCGGCGGCGGGCCTGGCTGACCGCGCGCCATGGGCGAGGAGTATGCGCGCTCCCCTTGCGAGCGCTTCCCGGCGGCGGGCGCGTTCAGCGTAGCGCCGCCGGAGCGGCTCAGCCCGCCGCCGCCCGCGCCGCTGCCGGATCGGTTCTCAGCGTCGCCGCGGCGGGTGCGCCGCTGCGCCGAGGCGGAGCGCGCGCGCAGGCCTCGCTACGTCCCTCCGGCGGCTCACGTGCCCGTCGAGCGGTATGTGCCCAGGCCGCCAGCGCCGTTGCGGCCTCCTCCCCCGGTGTACTGCGGGCTGGCATGTCGGCCGCCAGCACCTCGCAAGTGCTGCGGCCCTGCGTGTCGCGAAGACATCGCAGGATCGCCGCCGCCAACGCGCTACGTGGAGTACGTGGGTGCCGCCGCCGCTCGTCGCTTAGCGTGTACGCCACCGCCGCCGCCACCGCCCGCGCTTCAGCTGCCCTGCGAGCCACAGGAACCACCGTGCTGCGTGCAGGCTCGCAGAAGACCGCAGCCTCCACATGATTGGTAAGTACACACCACCAAAGACCTAATAAAACAAAATACCTGTAACATGTTTGACACTTGTGTTTTGTTTTACAAAACAATAATAATGACTTTAAACTGAATCTTTCATTTTCTCATTGCCTACCAGCCAGTCAGGTGAAACAGGTCGAGATAAATGAATTTGTTCACGGTAAATATATTTCTACCGGTCTTAAAGTTAATGACGCATTTAGGGTTCAATCTTCAAGTCACCTCCTCACCTCGCGCCGAGAGAAATCGTCGTACAATGAATCGATTAAAACAATAAATGATGTTATCAGAACGAAGATTCGCAATCGTTATGATGTTGTGTTTATCGATCGAATCGTCGGGAATGTTTGGGTAAGGTATGAGTGGGTTTGCGTCGGAGATGGGTGTGTGTAACGGGGCTCAAAGGGTTTTTAACGACTCGCGATGACACCGGGGCTGGCTGTAATTGGTTAATATTTCGTGGATAAAATTGATACAGAGTGATTGATGACCACGGCGCTAACGATTTTCGGTTTGGGACGAAACGAGCCATTAATTCAAACTGATTAGAGATTATCTATGCAACGCCTTTAGAAATTAATATCAGTGATGAATGAGAAATTATTCGTGACTATTTGGAAATCTGTAAAGTCTCGGCGTAGGTAGTAAAAATAATTTGGTAAAACCTTTAGGGAAATTTAGGAAGGCTTTTCTCTATTTAGAGTTGGCTCTGTATTGCAACTCTACATTTATATTAGGTAAAATATTTGTTTGTTAAAGAAAACAAATAGATATGTAGGTTTATTCATAAATTACTACTTAGTCAACATGAAATTTGATCCATAACTCTTGTCTTACTCTATCCGCTTGTAACTTTGGCTGTTTGCGCATCTCAATAATTCGGAAATTAATGCATTTAGTTTTTGGTTGATTGGGTAGTATACAATCAAACATTCGAACTGTCGTATACTTATACTATAGGTACTTACTATCAAAACAGTGGAAAAAAATACTACGGTACGCCTAAGTATAGAGTTGCCCTATAGTTTGATAAAATCATTGAATAACTTTGTGGTAATTTCCAGACTTTTACAGTAAGTTCGTAAAAATGCTTTCATTGTTAAGTAATTTACGGGCATTAGGTTGCCTACACGGTGAAACTTGAATTGCTCATTGTCAACTTTTACCGGATTGTGTTTGAAAATTATTGTCGTCGAATAAAGTTACTTACTATTTGGCTTGAGTTTTACAGCTTTGCCTCACAGATACTGGTTGATTTTGAATTATCTGGCAACATTTCAATGCTAGAATCAGAATCCCTAATAGAATATACCTACATCCGCAAGAAAAAAAGGAAATATGAAAAAAACCCTGGACTTTCCGTAGAAATTTGACCAGCTGATCGGTGAATTTGTATGGGAGGCTCAATTTTTTTTCATCATTTTTCCTTTTATTTTCGTTCATTTTCTATTAGGAATTCCGATTCCAACACCAAAACACTGCCAGATAATTAAATATCAGTTCAGCTCGTCGATATGAACAACTTTTCCTATGGGATCAAAGCTGGGAATTTAAAAACAAAATGGACTTTTTCAAACAAAAATGTTATTGACTGGGTAGCCGAAGCCCAGTCAAATTGTATGGGTATCGTCAAAATATTTTGAGTTCCCAGCTTTTGTCCCATTGAAATAGGTTTTCATACGGCCGTACATATTGAATTGGCTGTTCAAGGATCGGACAGGGTTTTCTTTCCATATTGTATATCAAAGAACATAGTTTTGTGTAACGCCCACACGATATCGCATATAAAAATATACGCGATCTTACAATACTCTCTGTAAGATCGCGTAACTCTCTCAGGCTCCTCAACTCATACGGACCAATATGGCACAGTCGAGAAAACTCCATATTCACTATGGAGTTAGGTAGAAGACTACGTCAGGCAGGAGAGGAATCAAAGTTTTTACATTTTGGTCTTGTTTGATTGCAAGTGGCTCTTGAGTATGAGACTCAACACCCTTATTATTTTACATATTTAAATGAAAATTCATATACATAAAATAAAACAACCTTAAAGAATAATCAAAGATGCCACTCGAATTATACCAAGTTCAAAAGTCCATTACACGTGCTGGGTAACGTAAATATGTATAATTTTTTTCATCTCTCTGTGAACGTCATATTATAGTGTTTTCTTAGACATATAAAAGCTAGGGATTGAAATGCGTTGCCTGCGTCTGTATTTCCGAGCGCCTATAACTAACCTGAATCTCTTTAAAGTTAGAGTGAGTTAGAGTGAACAGGCTTCTTCTGCGTGAGCTTGATCTTAGACCATATATTTTGCCTCTGGTCTAGATTAAGGCCTTTAATATAAAGAAAAGTACGTCTCATGTACTATTTTTATTTTCTATTAAAGAACTTGGGTCCAAAAGTTAAAATAATGTAGGTATTATTAGTTTATTTTTTCTTTCCAACCCAACTAACCACACTGAATTTTACAGCTTAACGGTATCTGACTTAACTTGATGTCTATGTAAAATACCAATGTATTTATCTATGGATTTCCATTTCGTTACACCTTTAGTAATATAGTGTTCTCTTGGGTTCAATTCGAATATGAAATTGTATAGGTTTGTATTTCGCGTGTGTAAGTGGCCAACGCTGATGTCAGATTTCATCCTGCCTAATGAGATCTAAAAGCTTTACGATGCTATCCTGATGGCAACAGAGCCAACGGCTTAACGCCTTTCGAATCACGAAGGAGCTCGGGACATTTCCATGCCACTAATAGTCGGGTGACCATTCATCATCATCATTACGTGTAGGTGACACGGTCAATCGACCATGCACACCCTGGTGTCCGAGTTCTTCGGAACCGCCTCTCGGCCTCTGACGTGGTTCTTTTAACGACTACCAGATGGCAGTCGGGACCAACGGCTTAACGTGCCTTCCGAAGCACGGAATCATCTTTATTATCAGACAATCAGGTGATTCAAGCCTGCAATGTCCTAACCAAACTGGAAACAATTAAACAAAGTATGCTTCCCATGGGAATCGATTTTTCACGACCCTCCAGGTGTACAGGCAAACCCTTAGCCTCTAGACCACGGAGGCAGTTCATGCCACTAATGGTCACCCATCCGAGTGAGGGTCACGCCCGGGGTTATTTACCTTGCCTCCCTCTGGGCCATCGTGCTCCTCAATTAGAGTTTTGAGAATTGGAATAAGTAGGTAGTAGTAGTAAGTACTCGTATATGTGAATATTACAAATATAATATTCGATGATATTCGACTAACTCTGTGGCCATGCCAGGCTGCCACACCGGATGGAAAATGATCTTTTTCAGAATGGCCAGGGCCTTGGGTGCATATATCTATGTATTTATATTTATGTATTTGTCATAACATGTAGTATCGTGTATTGTTAAGTTAGTATCCCATAACATCATCATCATCAGGTCTTTTTAGTCTCCAGCGCAAGAGCATGACCCTCTATGTACAACTCGAGCCATACTTGGCCTGAGCAGACACAGGATTTGGTCTACACTCTCCTCGCTAGCCAAACGGGTTGGAGAGGACTCATTGATGTTTATGAGCTTTTTTTAGCTTGTATTTCCTAAGTCCTATTCTATTCTGCTGGAAACCAACAAGCTTCTAACTTATCTTGGGTTAGCTCAATCTGTGTGATTTGTCGATATATATTTATTTATTTATTATAACATCATTTTTTTATGCAAATGCCATGGTTTCTACCTCAACATATATTGCTTGGCATTTAAACATGAATTCATTTTATTGTCCCAAATAAACAAGATAATTTGAATTCTCTGCGACATTTGCCAAATGCTTTGGTCTTCCAACAAAGCATCACCACCATAAAATTCCTAGGCACAGATACACAATTTAAATTTATTTACGCTATACGTCCGAGGCAGTCTCGAGAGTTGGATAAGTACCAAGAGCTGGCGTCTACCCCTATGCGGACGCTTTGTTTTATATTATTGCGCCTTAAATTCTCAAAACTTCCAGTGTTTTCGTGTAGTTTATTGATTTACTAGCCCGTGACTCAATTCGCGTTCATTTGTTAAGTGGCCAACACAGGCGTCAGATTTATCAAGCTGCCTAAAGGCATCTGCAATAGCTTAACGACTGCCATCAATAATGACAGCCGGGATCAACGGCATAACGTGCTTTCCGAAGCATAGAGGCGCTCGCGATATTTTAATGCCACTTGTGGTCACCCATCCCAGCGGCGACCGCACCCGGGGTTGCTGAGAGTATATAACCGCTAATAATGCTATACCTAGTAAATTTTTTACATCTAACGTTTCTTCTATTGTGTTATATGTGAGTCTACTTGCGAAAATCCTAACTAATAGTATAAATGAGAAATTGAGTTTGTTTGTTTGTTATGCCTTCACGCCTTTTATCCCGGAAAAGAGTACTGAAGCGAAGCTGCGGGCGAAAGCTACTTAAGAAATAAACGCGATAAAACCGTATTATGTGATTTAAGTCACTAGTATACTCTACAATGTGTACATGGGTAGAGCAACTAAGTATTGGTAAAGTGGACGCAGTGAGACATCAGTCAGCGGTGGGATAAGGAAAGTGGAATAGCTCGCTTGCGTTGCTAGTCCCTTTAACAATTTCTAATATCCTTTAGCAATACTGTTAATATATGAAGGTATAGGCAGCAACATAGCTAGTACTCTACCAATTAATCAACCGGTGTAATACTAGAGACTAGTGATATTATTAAGTAGATCACAGCAGAATTTGGGTTAGGAAAATACAGTCCGACGTTTGTACCATTTTATTTTACTGAATACTCTTACTGGTATGTACCAGTCTACATTAAATATATACCTCTCATGTAAGAGGCATAATAACGGTTCTAATTTCACTCATTATTTTTAATGATCTCCCGCAAATAAAGCATATCGAGATGTTTTAAAAAAAATGTGTTGTGCTTAAGTATAACCATCCTTAAATGAGATCGTCTTTTTAGAATTCTAGCGATCAAAGCAATAAACCAAATAAATGGTTAGGTATTATACATACTTCGTTCATCTGCTTTAGGACTGTATTAACGAGTATTTAACCGCTTAATCTAATATAGGATATAGGACGGCAAACGAGCAAGCGGATCACCTGATGGGAAGTGATCACCGCTGCTCATGGACAACTGCAACACCAGGGTGTGACAAGTGCATTGTCGGCCTTTCAAGGAGATAAATCTTCATTGTAAATAAGACTAATTATGATAATTTGTGAAAATAATAATTGAATTATCTTCATAACATTGAACAGTAAATATTGTTGTGACATAATGTTGAGATAAGCGCTATAGCAATAGCCTACTTGAATAAACAATTCAGATGACTGTTCTGGTATTTTATCTATAAATATTTTATAATTATCAGCAAGTCAAACAGATTAGTCATCAATTAATATGTAGTTCGAAGGAAATAAAGTTACTGGTAGAATCAAACTCTTACATATGTATATTATTTTTATTGAAGAATTTGAGTTCGTTAGATTTCCTCTTGGTCAATCAATGGTCGGACGACATTAAAAAGACGGCAGGGCCGACCTGGACCAGGATCGCAGCATCACGATCAGAGTGGAAGTCCCATCAAGAGGCATATGTTCAGCAGTGGACGCAAATATGCTGAGAAGAAGAGAAGAAGAAGATTTCCATCTTACCTGATGGGAAGCGACAATGAGGTCTAGGGTGGTACATGCAAACTCAAATAATGCCTATTCACTCTTAACTTAAAAATCCCTGAATTAACCAGCGACGCGAGGAGGGAATTCCATTCCTTCGCGGTTCGCATAATTAAGGAGGAGGCGAATCTAGAGGTTCGATGAGCAGGAATATCGACCACATATAGATGGAATCTCTGCCCACGCCGTGATGTCCGAAGATGAGGTGGTGCTGGGGGTATTAGATCATGCAGTTCCTGTGCACACTCACTAAAATGCAGCTTGTAAATAAAAGACACACAGACTATATTCTTATATGACTTCATATCATATTCGCTATTATCTTCACTTCGGGACTTACCGGATTGAATTTGATTTTCGTCTGATATACGGTTTGCTTGACAGCTCAACATGTACCATCACAGTTTCTTAGTCTGTGAAAATGGCTGATGCAATGTTAAAAAATATTTTTTATTTTCCATTCACAACAACAAAATAAAGTTAAGTAAAATCCAGAACCGGTACCTCTATTAAACTATAGTACCGGTAATTGGATTTGTACCGTTAAATTAGGTAACGTTAATCACAGGGGTATCGTTATGCGTGGTAACGATTATAGTGTTGCTGAACTATCAGACGAAACTCAAATCGCGGTAAGTCCCGTAGTGAAGATAAAACATATTCTTAGTTTATAGTACAACTAGGTGTGGCCATGGCACCTGTAATCCTTATCAGTGTACGTACCTACTCTAATTCTTACCTTGTATTCGATACTGAGGTAATAACACTATTATCTCTCAGTTTTGTCGCGATAACCGTGCCTCATACATTGTTGTGCGATTTTTTATTCGATTTTAACCGAATTATGCGTTTGTGTTGTGTGTGTAGTGAAAGTTAACTAATTGGATTTACCCATGAATTCTAGTAAAGCCAAAAGGTAGGTAAGTTAACAATCAAAATGAGTCATGGCTTCTGTCAATACATTGTAACAATGCTTACAATTTATTTAATAATATTACCATCTAAATATAAGTAACTCAAAGGTGATTGACTGACATAGTGATTTATCAACGCACAGCCCAAACCACTGGTCGGATCGGGCTGAAATTTGGCATGCCGGTAGATGTTATGACGTAGGCATCCATTAAGAAAGGATTTTGATCAATTCTACACCCAAAGGAGATAAAATAGGGGATGAAAGTTTGTATGAAATTATACGGATTGCAATGTGTATACAATACACTGAATTTAATAGTTGTAATCTTGATAATGATGATATTGATTATAATGAATTTATCTCGCGTAAGTTTTAATATTAATGTTGATATTGCTTTTGCTCTGGAAACCATAATGAGTAATATTTGAAATGAAACTTCATAATTTTTGGTAGGGTAGAACTTTTGTTAATGAATTAAATCAGGCGTTACTTTGCGAAAGTCAAAGTGATATGCGCTATTTGTGTTCAACTGCTTTGTGTACTTCCGCCTTCCGCTACTACTAGCTAGTTCATGCATGCTGGCCAGTCATCAACGTCATCATCATTTCGAGTAGATGTCACGATCAATCGACCATGCACACCCTGGTGTCAGAGTTCTTTGGAACCGCATCTGGGCCTCTGACGTGATTCCTTTAACGACTACCAGATGGCAGCCGGTCCAACGGCTTAGCGTGCCTTCCGAAGCACGGAATCATCTTTATTATCCTCCGTGGTCCAGTGGTTAAGGCGTTTGCCTGTTGACCCGGTCGTGGGTTTGATTCCCACGGGAAGCATACCTTGTTTAGTTGTTTCCAGTTTGGTTAGGACATTGCAGGCTTAAATCAACTGATTGTCTGATAATGAAGATGATTCTTCGGAAAACACAACTGTGCTTCGGAAGGCACGTTAAGCCGTTGGTTCCGGCTGCCATCTGGTAGTCGGTAAAGGACCCACGTCAGAGGTCGAGACGCTGTTCCGAAGAACTCTGACACCAGGGTGTGCATGGTCGATTGACCGTGTCACCTACACGAATTGATGATGATGATTTTGTTTAGTTGCTTTGTCAGTTTGTATGACTCAAAAATATTTTGGTTTTTCCCGATATTTCCAAATGCAATGTTGTTCAGTTTCATCAGGAGATCTCTTCCTGTGAATATTGTAAATATTGATATCAATATATTTTATAGCGGTATGCTGGCTATATTTGACAATAAAGCATAAAAAGATCCAAGGCAATGTGTTGTTTAGGAAACAACAAACATTTCCAAAGAAAAATAAAGCCCCGACTGCCCTCCCAAAACATAATACCCTGTGTGGGACTACTTGATAAGGAGTAAGGATTCTACTCGTATCCTATACATCCAAATGTAAAATAATCCAAAAATCCATCCAAAAATTAAATATTAGAAAAAAATATTGACCCATCCGCTCTTTTTTACCGACTTCAAAAAAGAGGAGGTTATCAATTCGATGGTATGTTTTTGTTTTATTTTATTTTTTTAATGTTTTACCTCAGAACCGTCATTTATAAACCGATTTAAGAAAATATTTTTTATTTGAAACGGTATGCTTTCAATTTGGTCCCATTTAAATTTCATCATAATCGGTTCAGTAATTTGATTTTTATGGTATATTTTTATGGTATTTGATTGATACGGTTTATTTATATGAAATGTCATACATAATATTGAATACCAAACAATTAAAATAAATTATATTTATGCTTACGCGATTTCATGGCTAGTCTCATAGAATAATTACTAATGACTAGATGGTATAAATATTTATTTATGAGTATGTATTTTACAGATAACAAGCCTAAATATTGAACCCTCGTTCCCACATTGCACTTTGTGTTGGCTTATCAAAACAAATGGAAATACAAGATCCCTGGAAATTATTTTGTGTCAACAATATTACGAGTAATGCATCACTAACTTATTGACGCTACTTATTATTATTTCGCATCCTACTGGACCATTTATTAAAGCAGCTCTACGCATATAGCGCAAAAATGTATGTGTACTACGTCGGGTGACTGATTGGGTATTTAAAACGCCGTGGACACCTTTTTAGGCTTCCGTCGGAAACTGCCCTGAAACGCCAATGGTTTCTAGGCAAGGGGCAAGTTTTACATCAAAACTAACATATAGTGGGACTAGATCTAACTTTGTAAGAAATAAGTCTTTTATTTTGACAAATAAATAAATAAAGAAGCAAACAGACTCACTTTCGCATTTATAATATTCGTTAGGATTATTATAATGTTTAAATGGCGGTCATTAAGTTATGCCAGATGGACCTGGCTGTCACCGATGACATCAGTGTTGGCCACTTCATCATCATCATCAGGTCTTTTTAATCCCTACTGCAGGAGCATGACCCTCTCTGTACTACCGGAGCCATACTTGGTCAGAGCAGATAGAGGATTTGGCCTACACTTTCCTCGCTGGCCAGACGGGTTGGAGAGGTCTCATTGATGTTTATGAGCTTTGTTTGTTGGCCCTTATACACACAAAAACAAACAAAGTCCAAAAACAAAGTTTTTACACGCTTGTTAGTATTCTATGTGTTACATTCAGTCAAAAAATTGGGAATAGATGATTCGTTTATGGTTACAAATTAAATTTTTTCTTTTTTTTTTGATTGGCACTACTTTTTCCATTTTGGCGCGGAGTTGAGTTGCATCTGTTATTTATATTTAATACATTGCTGTTTTCAGTTATATTATATCTAGTGTATATTGCGAGCGTATATCGTTACTGTTTCTGAATTGTGCCTAAAAACAATACGCATACGCAAATAACATGTCTTTAAATAATCGCTCTGCCTTTCCATTTTAAGGCACTTTCTTTATAGATTTGACATTCCCATTACCCGAAGGAAATTGGGTTGGTGGAATTGTCTGAAAAACTCTTTTGATAACTTTTGGATGTACACGCAACAAAGAAAGATCTTTTGTCAGGGAATGTGGGTCTGTTTGTATGGGTGACCGATTTGGCAGTAAATAATATGTTTAACGTTGAATAGTATTTGGTCTGGCTCCAGTCTGGCCTCTAATTTTTGCCTTAATAAACCTACTTATTTCTAGTGCTAAAATTCAAATTTGCCAACAATTCTCCCTCTTACTTTGAAATCACATCACAAGTATATTTGTAATGGTCAGAGGTTAACATAAAAAAATTTTTTTTGTCAATTAAGTGTGCATTGACCCCATAACTTTAGCGCTTTGACAGTTGGTAATTCTCATTCTAAGCTCAAAACTATATAAATAATGAAATGCTTGTAAACTAAACAAACGTTAAGATTTATGAAAACCAAAATATTTAAATATAATTGAAAACACTTGTTTAATGAAATCTGCATAATCTTCATTTCAACTGCAGATGTTTTCGACAATTACTTTTATAATATTAAAAAGCCAGATTAGCAAAATTTTTTTTTATGTATATCCGACGGCAAACGAGCAGACGAGCTACCTGATGGAAAGTGGTCACCGTCGCCCATGGACATCTGCAACACCAGAGGAGCTGCTGATGCGTTGCCGACTCTTAATAAATTCTTATATTTTAAGCGAAAACTTTGTTAAATGTTTATTATAGACATTATTTAGGAGATTTACTGTGATTTTTCCATTAGAGTTATGTTAAGTAAGAATGTCTATAACCACCATCCATTTTTCTTTCTTTTCTTCTACTCCTCATCCCACATCCCAATTTGGGGTCGGGACAGCATGGAAGTCCTTTATATTTTCCATGCTGTGAAAAGTTTCGGCTTATTTTTACGACTAGCCGCCTGCCTAACGTTAACCCTCCTTGGGAATGCTTTTTCCCAAGGAGGGGAATTTCATCATCAATTAACTCTAGGATATTTGATTAATGACGTACAAACGAGTAACATTACATTACTTCAGATGTTTTGCATTGACTGAACAAATTTTGCTGAAGAAGATACCAGCAACTGATTGAAAATGCTTTGCAAATTTTGAAATACACAACAGCTCACATAATTTTTAACATAAAAAAACCCAAACTCAAACAAACTAGTAACCATTTTGATGAAATTAAATGGAACCCATCTGGATGCATATGCTTTCAAACAAAAAAAAAGAATTATTCAAAAACGGTTCATTCATGACGGAGTTATGAGATTATAATCAGTAAAAAAAAACACACACAACCGAATTGATAATATGTGACCTCCTCCTTTTTTGAAATCGGTTAAAGAGGGCATTAAACATTTGTTAGAACGTCGAAGAAAAATCTGTGCCTAGTTTTATATAATCGATAGGACGTCTCGTGCCGTAGTCACTTTTGTTCTTTTTTGTACCTTAACAATTTGCTCTGTCTGGGTTTAAAATAAGTGCGGTTCAAAGCCAGCGTTTCATAAATTCATTTCAATGAAAATGTTGATTCAGAAACAAAAACAATAGATGGAAAAACGCTCCGCAATTTCGCAATATTCGAGACAAGGTTCGTGCTCCCGTTCCTCGGGCAATGAATAACGTCTAGCTCAAGATCTTACTGCCTGATTTCTTAGTTCATTTGTTATTTGATCAAAATCATCTTTAGGTGATCCATACATACCAACATGTCCTTTTTCTTTGCAGGATAGATAGAGCCCAGGTCTTTAAGACCTAAAAGAAAACAGAATCAAAATAGTGATGTGTCACTAACTGCATCGCCTACTAATATTTTTCTTGATTTTCGCTCATTCCCTCGATCAGCTTTTACAATCTGCGCGTGAAGAGAAGCAGCTGGTATATTGTATGTTTTTTCTTTTCACCCAGGCCATCATGGAAGATGATGATTGATTAAAAATATGGCGAAGTAGCATCAATTTTAAAGTGTTAGTTTTAAATGGCTGCTAGTCTTCTACAGTTATTAAATTGTCTATCGAAAGTTTATTTCTCAAAAGCTACTGATTTGGTAATTAAAAGTGTGAGTTTTACTTTCACGCCCACCAGCATGCTAAATGTTGCCGTTATATCTTATGGAGCTAGAGGCCTTGACTACCCATCAAGGGAAAAGACGTGATAGTAGGTATGTATGTATGTTAATAAATTGGCTGTCTGTAAAGTCGGTTTACGGACGATAATTTTACGTGATGCATCTTTCTCTCTTCCACCTTAGTCGAACGCTTAGGCTGACCGTGTCTCCCTATCGCTTGTACCGCGCTCTCGCTTGCACAATGCGACACTTTTTCATGCGTGAAGTTGGCGTTCATCGATTTATAAGACGTAATCACGTCAAAAATATGCTCAAAGAAATCATTCTGCTAGATCTTAGACTAAATGATTAACGTCTGATCTGATCTATTAATCTTAATCTCTTCACCAGGTCTGCTCAAATACGAGACTACAGACCATTCACGAGTCTAATATTAATCATACAAAAGAACCGCACGATATGAATACCTATAGTATATTGTTTGATAATTTAAGAAAAAACGGTATCTATTTGAATGAATATGTAAATGAACATTTAATATTTACATATGTAATTTTAAAATTACGGACTCAGTAAATACAATTTATTTATTTTGCAATAATTTTAATAAACTATAATAATAATCATACACTCGTTCAATTTACTGCGAGCTTATTTTAAATAGAGACAAATGAATTGAAACGAAATTTACATTTAAAAATTTGTATAGCTCAAATTTTAGGGTTTCGTGCTATCGAGTGACAAAACGGAAGTGAAAGCCTGACATACCCCCCACAAAAGGTGAAAATCATGACAAGAGGGATGTAACAAGGTTTTAGGCCAGGGTTAACAAGAAACGACGCTGTCCACTCATATAATTGATAATCTTTCAGATACTGAAAATCAGACCTAAAAACTACTGAACCCTTTAAGATAAACTTTAAATGGGACCAATGAAAAAGAATAGGTGCTTTCAAATAAAAAGAGAAATTCTAAAACTCCGATATTTAAGTCCGATAAAAAAAGAAAGTAAAATTACTATTGGGTCTTTACCTATGAAATTAGCGTTTACTATAAAAAAAATCGAAATGGAATTTTTCATACTCACGTTTTTAGTATGATTTCGGGTTTGATAAATTCAAGTCAAGTGAAATTGCATGTATTTACGAACAACAGTAACCTTGATTTATGCATTATAAAATTTACATAAAGTTAGAAAAAGAATAGAACATAGATTTAAAAAAAATGGCGCCTAGGTGGAATAGAAAAAATGATGACATTTTTGATCAAAACAGACATCTGAAACGAGTTCTTTTCATGAGCATTCTTCAATAATTGAATTTAAAAAAAAAACAAAATATTTAATGCATGCAGAACGTTAATAATGCATGCAAAACGTTAGTCCACTGTAAAATTTAAATAAAAAAAAAACTAAGGAACAAATTGGCAAGCGAAAAAAAAGCATGTTTTATATTATGATGAAATTATTATTGATGTTAATCAATGTACTCGTATAAATACTTCAACCAATATAAAAGTAAAGCCATAAATTTTCCTGTGCGTTCCCGAGCTATATTGGCAGGACATTTAATAAGGCCGGCTTTGGCCGCGCCCTCGCCCACCCAATTAAACTGGAAGAATAGGATTGCTGCAACCCGATCGGATGGTTCCGTACAATTTAATTGGCGTTCAGCGGTGGTATGCCCGAATCAATGCTCGTTGGTAAATTGAAACAATCGCTATTTTCATTCGATGAGCTGTTAAAATATAAATATTTTTTATTTACGAGTTTTCTGCGCTTATATTAAAATATTACTATAATTGGTATAAATACCCTCATTATTTTACATGTTTTTATTTTTCATATCCAATTAATTATATAAAACGAATTCCATACGATATAAGAAATATCGTGCTCAAAACACTGATAATAACATGACTCACGAGGAATCCTCCTTTAGTTGGGAAATTCCTTATTTTTAATCAATATTTCCACAATTATGCCGTACGTAAATCTATTGACAACTTTTATTCTTTTTAACACGCCAGCCTGCGACACGAGGGTGCCCGGGTTCAATCCCCGGTCAGGTTATGATGAAAAAACGATCTTTTGCAGATTGACCTGGGGCATGGATGTTTATCTGTATAAGTATCCTTATCTATATTATATATTACTAATATTATAAATGCGAAAGTGAGTTTGTTTGTTTGTTACGCTTTCACGCCGTAACTACTGAACCGATCATCGTGAAATTTGGCATACAAGTTCTCTGGAGTACGGAAAAGGACATAGGCTACCTTTTATCCCGGGAAAAGTACTATTCCCGAGGGATCGACATTGAGGCAGGCGGAGCCGCGGGCGAAAGCTGGTCTATTATAAAATATAGTATCGTTGAGTTAGTATCCTATGACACAAGTTCATAACTTACTGTGGGGTTAGCTCAATTTGTGTGATACGAGTATGTCCCTATATATTAATTTATTTTTTCTAAAGTAATTACGACAAAAGAAATACTTAATGTAGCAATCGAACAAAGTTTTCACGTCTCGCGTACAAATAAGAGCGTGTGACGTCATCAACGTATAAGGCTTTTTAGTAAAGTATTTTGAAAACGTCTAAAAATATGTGACTAAAACTTTTATATCTGAAAGTGATTTTTGATTTTTTTTAACAAACATGTCTTTTTTTGAAAGTTCTTACCATAGCACAACGGAAAAAAATATTCGACATGTCTATTATGTGCGTAGGATATCATTAATCGTGATTTTCAATCGTAAAATATCTCGAGGAAATAACACGGAGGACCGTGTTTCGGAAGGAACGGAAGAAAACGTTAAGCCGTTGGCTCCGGCTATCATCATTGTTGGCAGTCGATATGTTAGATGAGATGCCTTTAGGCAGCTTTAAAAATCTGACGCCTCAGTGGCCACTTACATACATGAAAGCAGCATTATTCGTAAAAGTTCTCTGCTTGCTTCCCAAGTGCCGTGTTTCCCGGGATGTAAGCTAAGGTATGTCATTCTTCATATCACTAGTATCGTGTATGCAAAACGACATTTTGTGACCATTGATAATGTGAGAAAAGGCATTATATTCAGTGTGTAAGCATTAACTTTAAAACCCTAATAAAATTACCTATCTATATTTCCGTTTCCCCTTCCATACATATTTCCTAATTCGCCGAGACGGCCTGTGATTGGCCGAAAAGACAGTCAAAAAAAATATGGCGTTCGAGTCTTGTGAAGCGCGTCGCTTGCGCTGATAAAATACCACTAGTGTCAGAAGTAAGAAAAGGAATACAGTTCAAGCCCGGGAAATTGCTAGCCAGCCGCCACGAGGCCTGCCGCCGGCGATTTCTTCCCAGAGCCCTGTCCACCTGGATCCAAGGTTAGTGCTTACTGTTTCTCTTGCTGTGATTCTGGGGTTGATCGGAGAGTGCAGTGACTCTTTCAGGAAGACGCAACATTAATTTATGGTGCCTCCTGTGAGGACATTCCTCACGTACTTATTTCAAATTTACCCACTTAATTTCAATATTTTCAATTAAAGTTATTTCCAAATATGGATAACTAATTTATTCATAAATAGACTTATTATAGATTCAAATTAACTAGGTACTTACCCACCTAGCATTTGTCTATTTGTCTAACAATCTCGGATCAAACAGGAAATTCCATACCTGTGCCATACCATAGTAAATACCTATTGCTTACGAGTACATACTGCTTATCTCGTTAATTCCCTTGTAATAATCCCTTAATCGTTCGATTTGTATTATACTATCTTGTTACTCAGGCTTTCGAACTATTTTGGATAGCCTAGATACCTACCTAAGGTTGATTAATAGCAGCGAGGTGTGTATTTAAGATTATAAGTAATAGTCCGTAGTTTTAAAACCTACGTGTTTTGTGAATATCTGTTCCATTACTCAGTTTCCATTTAAACTTTTGCTACCTACCTACCTTACTCGTACTTTCACAATTAGTGCTTAGCGAAAACATGGCAGAAGGAGAATTAATGTCAACCATTAAAAAACGTGAATATGAGTTTAAAAATATGCAAATACTTTATGACTTAGCAAAAATTACGAAAGAAAATAAAACTAACTTGGCATCCTTTCGAGCTAGGTATAAAAGAATTGATATAATTCGTGATAATTTCTTGGAATGCAACGATCGTGTAAACCGGTTGCAACTTAAACTAAATCCTCAATTTGTTATCGATAATAATGATTTGTTGTCATTTGACGAGTTATACTATTATGTCATTGAGTTTGCTGACTCTCTCGACGTAAGTTCGCGCTCGGAACTATGTCAAGGTCATGCGCATTCAACCAACTCGCAAGTGAAACTACCTAAATTGCAAATAGCTAAGTTTGATGGTAATATAGAGAACTGGCAGATGTTTAAAGACAGTTATACGTCGCTTGTGCACAATAATGTTTCGTTGTCGGACACAAGGAAATTTTACTATTTGCTGTCATGTCTGTCTGGGTATGCTCTGACACTAGCTAAGGGTGTTCCTATAACATCAGCGAATTATTCTGTCGTTTATGCAGCCTTGCTAGACAGGTATGATAATAAACGAATTTTAGCCAACGCTTATTTAGAAAAAATAGTAAAATTAAATCCGATCCAACGGCCATCATTATCAAACTTATCACAATTAACCAACACACTTTATGAATGTGTTAGTGCCTTGCGCGGGTTAAATATTGATGATTTAAGTGAATTTCTTTTATTTTACATAGCATCTCGGCCGCTTGATACAGAAACTAGGAAAAGGTTTGAATTACAAAATACCGAAGAAATTCCTAAATTTAATAATTTGATTGTTTATTTACAGAATTATATAAAGGTATTAGAGGTTAGTCAACCTAGTAATTTACAGTCATTCAATTCTACAAATAAACAAAACCACAATAATACAAAGAAAGATAATTTTTCTCGGCAATCAAATTCTTCCTTAATTACATCTTCGAACTCAAATAATAATAAACCTAATCAGGCTGTCTGTGCGTATTGTCATGAAAATCATTCAATATATCGCTGTGGTAAATTACATTCTATGAATATAGGACAGCGACAAAAAATAGTTAAAGAGTTACAATTATGTCAAAACTGCTTAAGGCACGGTCACACTAGTACAGACTGCAAGTCTAAGTCCATGTGTTTCATTTGTAACTCAAAACATAATACATTATTACATGAAGAACATAAAAGTTTATTAGCTAATACCATTGACCTAAAGGTTTCTGAGAATTCCAATATGAGCACTTCCCTAACTTGTACAACTCAGCCAAACATGTCAAAGTCACCTATGAGTACCAAAATTATTGGTTCAGCAGTGGTTCGGTTGAGAAGAGTGGATGGTTCATTGCAGTATGCTCGTGTAATCATAGATAGTGGTTCGATGGACTCTTTCATTACAAGTAGCTGTGCGCGACAGTTAGGTTTACATATAAAAAAGTGTAATTTAAATGTAACCGGTCTCGGTCAAAATTATGTTTGTAATATTAAAGGTTATACGTTTGGCTCTATTGTGCCTAGGTCAAATGACTCGCCCCAATTCGATATACCATTAGTGGTTTTGCCTAAAATCACTTCTATGGTTCCTTCAACTTCGTTACCATCGGTTGTCAAGGAAAAGTTTAAACATCTGGATCTTGCCGACCAAGATTTTGATAAATCGGGTCCGATCGATCTGTTGTTAGGAGTAGACTGTTTTGACCAGATATATACTGGTTCACGTTATTGCCCAGGTCCTGGTTTTCCATGTGCACTGTCTAGTGTATTCGGCTGGGTGATAAGTGGTCAGTTTCTTCAAAACGTGGTGGCTCAAACTCCAGCCACACCCGTTACGTCACTCATCGCGTCTTCTAGTGCGCTCGATGAGATCGTTCAACGGTTTTGGGAATCCGAAGAACCGCCGAAATGTAAAATTTCCGGTCCTAAGGATGAAATATGTGAAGTGGCTCAAACTCCAGCCACACCCGTTACGTCACTCATCGCGTCTTCTTGTGCGCTCGATGAGATCGTTCAACGGTTTTGGGAATCCAAAGAACCGTCGAAATGTAAAATTTCCGGTCCTGAGGATGAAATATGTAAACAAAAATATAAAAATGGCACATATCGTACCTCCGAAGGTCGTTATGTTGTACCAATTATGCTTAAAGATGAAACTCCAGCCTTAGGAAAATCATATCATCAGGCTCTTAACCGTTTTCTCAACTTGGAAAAGCGTCTTGCCAGCCAGACTGAGTTGAAAACGGAGTATAAGGAATTTATGCAGCAGTACGAAGATCTGGGACATATGCAGCCTGCTGAATCTTTGTCTACTGACCGTTATATTATTCCTCACCATTGTGTAATAAGACCCGATAGTACCACGACACGTTTACGAGTAGTCTTCGATGCCAGTAGTCGGACCTCGAATAATCTGTCACTCAATAATATTGTTCATGTGGGTCCTAAGCTGCAAGTGGATATTGTCGATTTAGTGACAAAATTTAGACTTCACAAAATAGTTTTTACTGCCGACATCCGTCGTATGTATCGGCAAATATTGATAAGACCCGAGAAATGGACTACAAACGCTCCTCGTCTTCTTAAGGATGTTCCTCCTGAATTTTGTCAAAGTTCCAAATCCTTCGATTAATCGGGAAATGAGTTTGTCAGAATATTAGGGATACGATGGAATCCCATTAATGATTCTTTTTCATATGCCTTTTCAGACTCGTTCGAAGTCAAATTTACTAAAAGATCCATACTCTCTTTAGTAGCCCGCATTTTCGATCCACTCGGTTGGATATGTCCAGTAGTCTTTGCAGCAAAATTGCTGTTGCAAGAAATATGGCGGTTAAATTTATCATGGGATGAGACTATTCCAAAACATTTAATCAAACAATGGCATTTAATAGCGGCCAATTTGTCTGATATACAAAAAATTTATCTTCCGCGGCTAGTTATACCTTCCAATCCGATGGAAGTACACTTGGTAGGTTTCTGTGATGGTTCTCTGAAAGGCTATGATTGTTGTGTGTATATTTGTGTGGTTACTAATGAGCCCAGAATTTCTACTGCGACTAGTTTACTGATTGGAAAATCTAGAGTAGCTCCTTTAAAACCTACCACGGTAAATAGACTCGAGCTAAGCGCAGCGGTGCTTCTGGCAAAAGTTCTATCGCACATGTATACTTTGCTTAAAGACCATATAACTATTAATTCTATTCGAGCTTATTCAGACAGCAGCACTACCTTGTCATGGCTTAATACCGCCCCTCATTTGTTGAAAATGTATATAGCCAATCGTGTCATTCAAACAACTGATTTGATTAGTCCCGATCATGGATATTATGTTTCGTCTAAGGATAACCCGGCCGACTGTTGTAGTCGCGGAGTGTCCTGTCCAAAGCTTATAGACCATCCTCTGTGGTGGAAAGGTCCTTCTTGGCTACAAGATTTGCCTAGTCAATGGCCTAACAAACGGGTTCTACTTTCAAAAGAAGACTTACCCGAGTTTAAATCACTAGAAACTAAAAGTCTTCACGTGATTAATGTGAGAAACCCACTTCTGGACTTAATTGCCAGACATTCCTCTTTTACAAAAATTCTAAGAATTGTAGCATGGTGTATTAGATTTATTTCCAATTCGAGGGTTGCAAGGCAAAATCGAATTCTTTCATTTCTCAGTAGTCCTGAACTCGAGAAGTTAACCAAAGTATTATTTAAATTGAGTCAGGACCATTATATGTCTTCCGAAGTCAGTCGAGTGCGAGATAATGAACCATGTGTAAAATCCATTCAAAGACTTTCACCTTTCCTGGACGATGATGGGATCGTGCGGGTGGGGGAACGCATCTATGAGGCTAATCTGTCACCATCTGCGTTACACCCTTTTTTGTTACATAAACAATGTCCAATATCTAAAATTCTAATAAAACATTTTCATAAAAAATATTTGCTTTGTGGACCTCGAACCTTACAATCTCTTATTCAACGCCAGTTTTGGATAATTGGATTGAGACTTCTGATACGTACCGTGCTATCAAAGTGTGTTAGATGTTTTATTTCGTGTCCGCGCTCTCGTTGGGTCATGCTTAAGAAAATTACCCAGAGATTTTGGCGCGTATGGCAGCGTGATTATCTTCATACATTACAACGAAAGAACAAAAGGTTCGTACATGAACCAAATATTAAAATAGATAACTTAGTCATAGTTAACGAACCTAATCTTCCGCCGATGTTCTTGAAGTTGGCACGTATTGTGCAATTGCATGCTGGTTCGGATCAAGTAAGAGTAGTTACTTTCCGAACTGCTAACGGTAAGATCTTTCGTAGGCCGGTAGTAAAGGTTTGTCCTTTACCAATTAATTAAGATATTTTTCATAAATTACTAAAACATAAATACACACTCTCCAATCCTTAGGCTAGTTAAAACTTATTTATTACTTTATCTTTCGAAAATAATATTTCTAGATATTCTTGCAATATTGCTTTTGTTTTTTATATCTTTCAATTTGCATTCTCTGTGAAACCCTTGTGGATTTCAGGTGGGGGAAAATGTGTAAGCATTAACTTTAAAACCCTAATAAAATTACCTATCTATATTTCCGTTTCCCCTTCCATACATATTTCCTAATTCGCCGAGACGGCCTGTGATTGGCCGAAAAGACAGTAAAAAAAAATATGGCGTTCGAGTCATGTTAGCGCGCCGCTTGCGCTGACCAATTTCCAAAAATAACGACCCTTAGAGCTTCGCTGGCCGAAAACAACCTTAAATCTCATCCGCGAGTGTGTGATGGTGTACCACAAGTGTAGACAGCAAGAAAATAATAAAGTTCAAGCACAAGGGTCGTCGGCCGGTCGACCAAGTCCCGTGGAAGGCGAATCCTTTCGAATCCTGTTCACAAACGAATCCAGGTGAGTGTTTACTGAATTTTCCCTTGCTGTGATTCTGGGGTTGATCGGAGAATGCAGTGACTCTTTCAGGATGTCGCAACATTCAGAGTTAATTTAATCGCATTTATAAATATACATTTGCTACTTGAATAGTAGGTATTACTTATTCTGTGCTTGAATATTATTTGCCTTTGGTAAAATTTACCGTTATCATCATTGACTTAAATCAAACTAAATAAAACTAGAGATACAATTCTTTATCCATTTTAAATCCAATACAATTTGTAAATAAAGAAATAAATCGTTTTTCCATTTCTTACCCCAGACGGGCACATAAACTATTATTTGTATCGAAAGTCATTAAAGGTCAATGATACAACCACAATGAGACTATCAAATCCAAACAAATAGTCTCCAGACAGTGATATAAAAACTTAGGTACACCGATTTGGGTCGATATCCAGGTAGAATCGATCCAGGCCTGGTGTGCAATTTTTGAATTGGTGATTTTGCTAAACGAGCGGTTTTTATCTGGAAAAATGGGCACTCGAAGAAAAAGGCGTTTTTTGGAGGAAGCTAGCTCGCCCAAGTCGTACGTAATTGCGATAATGCGACTTGCAGAAAATCCTTATTGAGTGATATTTCACAAATATCTTACCAAATGTATGTGTCAAATAGGGCACTGAAATAAACGAATTCCTATTAATTATATAGAAAAAATACCTCAGAAATTGTACAGCCTATATAACTGAACAGTATTTAATAAAACATAACGACTGTCATCAATTCATGACAGCTAACGGCTTAACGTGTTTTCCGAATGTTATTCGTAAGGCTTATCAACGATCACGCTAACCCTTCAAAATACAATTATGATTAATGCCTGAGTAACTTATATTGTATCACCATGTTTTGTATCTCTTCTATCATACATCGTGGTTTTAAACATCTAAATTGTATTGAAATCCTTGAATTAGAATCCCTACTGGGATACAGAGTTGCAAGAAAAAAAAAACCGGCCAAGTGCGAGTCGGACTCACGCACGAAGGCTACCATTATCTATATATAATAAGTTTAAAATTATTATAAATATTTTTATAACTATGATGTAACTAAAACTGTATGCTCTTCGTAATTTTTCCTTTATATGTGCTATAAGACGTTGCATCGTACCAAATTTCAAGACTCAATTTTGGCAATGGGTACTCCCGGTTTAAGTTTTGATTCCCTTGCAAATGTCGAAAATTTACGTCATAAACAGCTGTATCTTTTGAGTACGTTGGCTTAGAAGTTTGATTTTTTACAGGTCCAAAGAACAATAAACTTGAGGATTTGATATAAATTTCAGCTTGATGCCTCCACGCGTTCCTGAGAAAAGGGTTTTGACAGACAGACCGATGGACAATAAAATGATCCTATAGGGGTTCCGTTTTTTCTTTTGAGGTACGGAACCCTAAAAAGGTTAACTATAAAATAAATTATACCTCCCATACAAATTAATCAGATGGGCAAATTTCTACGAGAAGTATAAATTATTAATGTTTTTTTTACCTTTCCTTGCAATTCTGAATCGGGTGCGTATTGATTGATATAATAACAAATTATATATTTACATTTCAATAAAGTTCAAAAGATATAATGTTAACTTGACATAATCATTACTGATTATATTCTTAAAAGCTATAACATTCATAATATTTTCAATACGAAAAGCATAAACTAATTTTATATAACGTTTATGAATAATAAATATCACCTGTTATACAACTTGTGCAGTATACCTGCCAAAATGTAAACCATTCAAAAAGTATAGTATTTAAAATAAATATGAATCAAAATCTATAAAATGTATACGTATTAAAAATATATAACAGAGAAAATATACCAGCTAATTAGTATAGACCCATGTCTATTTTACGAATTTGAATTATTTCAGTAATACCTACGAAATAAGTCATATTTGCGCAAGCTTATAAACTTCATTTTCTTGTAAAAAAAATCGGAGTAGCCAGCAAAAGGTGCATCATTCAAACAGACTATCGAATAACTAATAATAGGTAATCGATTTCATCAGTAAAGCAAACGGAAAGTAATACAAGAAGTCATTAACTTCATAGGATTACAAAAAACTATAACAAACAAAAGAACTTATTACAATATTTTATTGCATGTAAATATTAAGACAAAGTATGAAATACTTAAAAAAATTGTGATACATACAAAATGCGCGCGCATTTTGTATGTATCACAATTTTTTTAAGAGTAGAAAGATAATTTTTACAATATTTTATTAATGTAAATATTAGGACAAAGTATAATATAAATAAAAAAATTGTGATACATACAAAATGCGCGCGCATTTTGTATGTATCACAATTTTTTTTAAAGTAGAAATATAACTTTTACTATATTTTATTGTATGTAAATATTAGGACAAAGTTAGAAATAAATAAAAAAAATTGTGATACATACAAAATGCGCGCGCATTTTGTATGTATCACAATTTTTAAAGTATTTTTTTAGTAACCTATTTTTTTAATTTATTTTTTACTTACATTAGAGAAGAAATTCACACTCGTAATATTCAGATTTTTGTTTTAATATAATGTTATCTTTTTAATTTTTTTTTGTTTTATTAATATTTTTTTGCGTTTATGAGATCGTCAGGTTGCTATTAATTTTGGCTAGGCATTCTATAAAAATAAATAACTTAATTTATTAAATGGCTTCAAAAAAGGAGGAGGTTATCAATTGGACTATGTTTCTTTTTTATGTATGTTTGTTACACGATATCTTCGCCAATTGTAAACCGATTTTGATATTTCTTTTTTATTTAAAAGCCTTTACTACCAAGTTGTTCCCATTTTAATTTTGTGAAGATATAATGGAGCACTTTGGAGATATGGAAGAAACTCGTAAAATAAAATTGTTTGAGATGCTAGGTTTTTTTTTAAAATTTAATTATTAGGTTTATTGAGAATCTTCTACCAATTAATTCGTATAACCAATGATTATTATCCGTACTAATATGTATATATAAAGTTTATTATACATAACAACTAATCGATGTTTTAAAGTTTATAATAATAAAACGGTATAATAAAGGTTTAATATGTTGAATGATTGTTATAATTAAACATTTTAGTTTTTTTAAAGTTATTTCTTTCGATTTTTATCTTACTTGATAATTATACTAACCAAAATTATATGTTTCGTTGATATTTATCTTAAATGATATATATTTTGTGTTTATATGTTATATTACTTACCCTTCTGAATCTCATTAGGTATTCTGATACTTGGATTTCTATATAGCTCAGAGGTTCAAAACCACGCTAATAAATGAAGAGATATACTTAACAAGGTGATAATAAGTAACTCAGGCATTTATAAAAATAGTCTTTCGAAGAGGTAGAGGCGCCAGAGACGCAGGTAACGCAGACGTAAAGAAATTATCCTAAGTAAGGTGCGTGATTTATTGACGGCGTTACTGGCGAGAGCAAAACAAGCGAATAAGGAAGATAAATGAATTACTTTTATTTTGAGCACGCCCATTTGTAGTGAACCTCTGGATCGCTTTATACGGCCATCTATCAGGTTTTTACTGCGAACTTTTCACATTAATTCAATGTTTCAAAACGAAGTTGGTTTAAATAGTTATTCTTCTAACGGAGAGCGAAATCCTGCCTAATACGAGCGTTCTTCGGGTTCGTCCTCAGCTGTAATGTATCGGAGACAGCATTCATGCTACGACAGCTTTGGCGAAAGTTTTAACGATCATCAGAATCAAAATATCTATTGTGGAAACAGGTTTTGAGATCTTAAATCTACTCATCATCATCATCATTTCGTGTAGGTGTCACGGTCAATCGACCATCCACACCCTGGTGTCAGAATTCTTGGGAACCGCCTCTCGCCTTGGCTCTTCGACGTGGTTCCTTTAACGACTACCAGATAGCAACCGGGACTAACGGCTTAACGTCCGAAGCGCGGAATCATCTTTATTATCAGACAATTAGGTGATTCAAGCCTGCAATCTCCGAACCAACTGGAAATAACTAAACAAAGTATGCTTCCCGTGGGAATCGAACCTTAAATCTACTGTCTGCTTGACACCAATCTTGCTCAGGTATCACCAGAATTGCAGGCAAATACTGTGAATGTGAAGAACAAATATTTTCCCGCGCCGGGAATCAAACCAGGTGCCTCCATATCGTAGGCGTGCCACTGCGCTATGGAGGCCGTCACGTTAAGTTTTAGGTGAACTAAAGCTCGTTATACCAACGTATTATATACTTTTAACCGATTTAAAAAAAGGATGTCCCTCAGTTAGTCATGATATAATTTTTTTATTGAAAAGAATATGCTCTCAGATTGACCCCATTCAAATTTAATTAATGGTTTAGTAGTTTGTATGATGTCGATTTTTTATATGAAAGATTTTTTCTGTGATTCGCTCTAAAACTGGCATTGTTGAAGTGGGGCACAAAGCCGCCAAGCTCAAATGGGATTGGGCGGGTCACGTTTGCCGAATGCATCCAGATCGATGGGATACTATAGTCACAAAATGGAGTCCAGAAGATGGATAAAAAGAGATAGGCCTCGAACGCGCTGGTGTTATGATATCACGAGCCAAGAAAATAAATGATCTGAAGTGGCACAAAATAGGGGTGTTTGGAAGGAAATGGGGGAGACCTTTACCCAGCAGTGGGACAAAATAGGTTAAGTAAAAAAAAAACCGCGTCTAAATGATAAATATTTGTAAGCAGAGAATTTTATATCTAAACAGAAAATATGTACATATTAATGGAGTGTAATCTCAGAAAAAAGAAACTGCCCCTTGGCCTTGTTATTTGTCAGACAACTTCAAAGGCAAAGGGTTGCTACCCCGTCGTTTTATCTGCGAAACGAAGGGAAAGAGCGTAATATTTAGTCCCTTGATAGATGTTGCTGGAATAAATGAAATCTCAGAATAAAATGTTATAAACTTCAATCAAACCCAACGAAGTGTTACTCGTATTTTGCATAGTCATGTTGATGAAAAATGTAAAATGCAACTCAAAGGATTTGCGAAATTATATTCGAATTTATTTTCTGATTTAGTAAGCTTTATAAATTTCGAGATTTATTGGTGGCGATGACCGGTTTGTGTGACCTGTTCGGGCACTAAAAATCACAAATACAAGTTATATCCTTCGGTAATATATCTCTTTTCCCTAGCTTTCATTGTATGATTTATGTGTCGTACATTTTTGCCGGCTTAGCAAAGTAACGGCTGTGCAACGATTAGGTGCTTAAGTTTAATGGCCTAAGGAATGACTTGTGCCAACTGAGGCCTTGACATCTGGCCTTTATAGATTGCTTAGAGATGGCCTTTTATACGAAGCGGGATGATGCTACCCACGCGTTTACTAAATATATCATAGAGGCGGGCACCTTTTAGCCCTCATTAACTTTTTTCATATTTGCCTTGAATCTCTCAATATCTTAGCTTAATTTTTACTAGACTTTTTATTTGTTGTTTTTCCTTTTTTTTTACTAGATTTTTCACATAGTATAAAAAATAAATCTTTGAGTAGAAGCTTTACCACTTTGCCAGCATGTCGTTCCCCCAACTCCTTAAAAAGCTGGCAACGATCCTGTTACACCTTGGTGTTGCAGTTGTCCATGGGCAGCGGTGATCCCTTATTATCAGGTGAATCGCTTGCTCTTTTGCAGTCCTATACCATAAAAAAACATGTTCTCATATTCTATGAGAACATGTTTTTTGGTATCGGCTTAATATTTTTGTCATTTCCATTAGCATTACACTTTTATAAAGTAAAAAGTCCTAATTCTACTTTTGCTTTTATTCAACTCCTCAACAGTCAACAGCATAGAAATTATTTAAGTTGTATAACAAAGTTTTATTTGAGTACCACCGAGGGGTTCTGATTATACTCGTAGAGAAAAGCAGTGTTAAGAACACTGAATGACGCACGAGGTCACAAAAATAACAAAAACCTTATTCTTAATTCATTAATTCAGTAAAATCTTGTCACAAAAAATCTTGTAGAGAGATAGATAATTGATTTATTTGCTACCATAATACAAAATTACAAAATTTACAAAAATAACTAAAATATATACCTACCTGCGCATTTTTCAATGCGTGTGCTACAGCAATACAAAAAGGATACAACTCAGTGGTAATTTGCCCGAAAGCAATAGACTGATTTTCAGCTGTGACCTGAAGAAGAGATGTGTGGTGCGGATCCAATGAAAATAGAATAATTTCAATAAGAAAAAGAAAAAAGGCGGCGTGTATGTTTATAAAGATAAATAGTGTAATCAAGAAATTCATCAGAGTATACATAAATATATATTGCACTAATTTCGGACTTGTACAATCGGGGGCAAATAAATGTGTACCCCTAAAATTTGAATTTTTTTGTTAGAGTAGTCAGTTTCCCCCACTGTACATTAAAACTCATATTTTGTACAGAGCTATGTTCGTGAAAGAATCATTTATTTGATAAATTGATTCGTCAACTAAATATACTTATTACATAGTATAGTACTGTGTGGCGATGTGGCATTACCGGATGATTGCATTCCATTTCAACTGGAATCCCAATATTATTGAATCTGGATGCTTATTAAAAGCGATCGCAACTGATTAAATACCTGGCTGAATGCGTCCGACTACATAGCGATCATTATTAATGCCATTAACATTTTATAACTTTCATTCTAATCCTAACTAATATTATAAATGCGAAAGTGAGTTTGTTTGTTTTTTATGCTTTCACGTTGTAACTACTGAACCGATCATTATTAAATTTTTCATACACGTTATCTGGGGTACGGACGGAGAAGGACATACATAGGGACATACATTTTATCTCTGGAGAAAGTACAGTTCCCGAGGGATCAACATTGACACGGGCGGAGCCGCGGGCGAAAGCTAGTTTTATTATAAAACTAGCGACCCGTCCCGGCCTCGCACGGTTATATATTGGTATTAAAATCTATAGCCTATACTCATCAGGTATAGTGTAGGCTCCTATGAAGAGAGAGAGAACTAAGACTAACAATCAGAAGGAAAGATATTCCTCTTAAAAAGTAACACAGACGTGCCGAAATTAGTTTTTAAGCATAGTGCTCTCTACCAGACAAAATGTCTTAAAAACAAGCATTAGAATTAAAGAGCATCAGCAGGTTATCAACCTTTAAAAGAAAACTAAAACATTTACTGTTAAAAAAATGTTATTACTCTGTTGAGGAATACATCGGGGATAAGGACCGCAGGTTATAAATTACTTATTTTGCCAAATATAAAGTGAAAAAAAAAGTAAAGTAAACTTGGACTTTGACTTGCTATTGATTCTTTTTCTTCTATTTTATATCTTTTCTTATATTTTATATCCATTTAATTTATTTTAGTTTGTTTAGAATATTTGAGTATACATAATTAAGTTAATGTGTATTATTTAAAAAATTTCAACGCAATAAGTGTTTTGCTATGAATGAATAAATGAAATATAATTTTTCAAATTGGCCCTGTGGTTTCGGAACCTATTCAATGCAAAAAAAAAACACAATCAAATCTTTCCTTTTATAATATTAGTGTTACCAAATAACATTACTGACCAATGTTGTTTGGGTGTTAAGTGACTAAGCTTCCGCAGTGCGTCTGAAATATAAGCGTACTGTAACTATTATGCTGTCTCATAAACTGTAAGGGGTGTGTCGTTACCGGTGATCGCAATTCCAATATTATTGAATGTGACTGCTTATTATAAGTGATCGAGATTAATTAATTACATACTCAGTTAAAACGTCCAACTTCATTATCGATAATCAATGCAGTCGGACGCATTCTCTGTACTTACATAGCGGAAATAATAAATAAAAGATTCATGCTGATTTTAGATTCATGATAAATAATTTAGCTGTGTGGTTTCCGGCAGAGTAGAATAGGGACCACTCCTAGCCTTCCCATCGAGGTCGTAAGAGGCGACTTAGGAAATACAAGCTAAACAAAGCTCATAAACATCGATGAGTCCTCTCCAACCCGTCTGGCCAGCGAGGAGAGTGTAGGCCAAATCTTGCTGCTCTGGCCAAATATGGTATATCCGGTAGTACAGAGAGGGACATGCTCCTGCAGTGGAGACTAAAAAGACCTGATGATCATGCTAATTATAGATTATGTGGTCAAAATTTTTCAAGTTCTATTAGCTTTTTACGAAAACCATTTTCGAAAAACTTGTCACTACATTTGAAATATTTAGTACAAAACCATGTTCGTCGATTAATGCTTATTTTAGTAATAAACATATGACGACGTCAATTGGCCTTACCGGTGATCGCAATTCACTTTAACTGGAATTCCAATATTATTGAAATTGACTGCTTATTGAACGCCTTCGAGACTAATAAGTTAAATACCTCGCTCAATGAGTCTCACTCCATTGCGATATCCTATAATATACCTTTCATCTATACATATAAAATGCTTTATCCTAAATGTCTGATGGATTAACGCACAGCCTTAACTGCAGATCATAGGGTGTTTTCTTTATATGACGTAGGCATCCGATAAGAAAGGATTTGCCGAAATTCTACCCCTAAGGGGGAGAAAAGGGGGGCAAAGTTTGCATGGGCGAACGCGATTCCTTGATCCTATTTTCGACTTCTACGCGGATGAGAGTGCGGGCAAAAGGAAGTTTTACATTTTATATAATACTAGCGACCCGGAACTCGGCTTCGCGCGGGTGCAATGTACATATAAACCTACCTCTTAAAACACTCTACTAAAAAAAATCGCATCAAAATCCGCTGCGTAGTTTTAAAGATCTAAACATACATAGTGACGGACAGACAGCGGGAAGCGACTTTGTTTTATACTATGTAATGATTATATACCTAAAAGGTTCAATGTTTTTTAGGATACCAACGGGAGTTTATTACTATGTTTTCGTCGTGATGTATTTTAGCGAATTATACCTAAATTCTATCTTTTTATTTTGTGAATTTTTAGCTATACAGATTTCAAGATTAAAATAAAATATTCTTACGAGGTTCCAAATCAGTCTGAGTACTAGGTGTAAATAAGCCTTCGCAAAATTTTTTTGTATTGTCCTATGCTATGTCGAAATATAGCATAGGACAATACAAAAAAATTTTGCTATCGGACTTATTGTCTTTTGACTTATTTGACTTATTTTGCTATCGGACTTAGTGCTGAAAACGATGATGTTGATTAGAGTCATACAAAAGTGTTAAGCCGGCCATACAGAGGCAATATGTATGTACAATATAAACATAAATGGGAAATAGGAATGTATAAGAATATTTTTTTGCGAGTTCCCACCGAATCGCAGAGATATACATTGTTTTCTAAATGAAATCGGTTTATACGCGTAATATACGCTGGTACGCGTATATTACGCGTATAAACAGATTTCATTCAATGTGATACAGTTTCTGAGTAGGTAGGTACTTAGATCTACATTCTCTGCAATGCTATCTAAATGAAGATCAGCATACAATACAACTGTAAGGAGATATCACGATGAGACATCATGACATCGAGATGAAGCTGATTGAAGATATCGCAAACGACACGTATCTTACTTAAGATACATAAGCGGAGAATTTGAACGTTTATCCAATCTAACTAATATTATAAATTTGAAAGTGTGTTTGTTTGTTACGCTTTCCTACGTTATCTAACCACTTAAATAATCATGATAAAATTTTGCTACCTATATTTTTTATAATGGTGTTTGTGAGTCCCTGGTCTTAGGTCCCATATTTAATTTCCTTGAAGCTAGATTAATCGGAAGTTCTCTAGGTGGCGCTGAAGGATCTCTACCTCTCTTCGTCAAATAAATCACTGATAACCGTAGTACTAAAAGGTATGGAAGAAAGAAAACTGCATTAACAGAGATGCAAATGTTGAGATGGATGTATGGAGTGACAAGAATGGATAAAATACGGAATGAGTATACAAGAGGAAGTATGAAAGTCGCGCCAGTAACAGATAAGCTAAGTAGCCCTAGGCTGAGTTGGTACGGGCATGTGATGGGGAGAGAAGAAAGTAATGTCACAAGGAAGGCATTGGATTTAAAAGTAAATGGAACTCAAAATAGATGACGACTTAAAAAAAAATGGATGAAATGGAAAATATGGACTAGCTTTTGCCCGCGGCTCCGCCCGCGTCAATGTCGATCCCTCGGGAATAATACTTTTTCCCGGGATAAAAGGTATGTCCTTCTCCGCACTCCAGAGAACTTTTATGCAAAATTTCATGATGATCGGTTCAGTAGTTACGGCGTGAAAGCGTAACAAACAAACAAACAAACAAACAAACTCACTTTCGCATAATATTAGTAAGGACAAGAAAGGAGTGGCAAAGGCTTTGGTAGGCGACAGAAAAAAAGAAGAGAACTGGCATACCTGTGCCACATGAAAAAGGGGATGGGATAAGTTAAAGGAAGAAATGATAGCCGTAGTACTATTACCATCGCGCGAGCGTGATCCTGGTTGAAACATCCAGTACTTCGGAGCCGAGTGTACCTTATAATGGGGATTCATCCTCCTTATACCTTATCCCAGTACCTGGAGTCGGCGCAGTAGGTTCTCTCCACAACTCCCTGTTCTCCGTCATGCACATATCCACCCCGACCTCCCTCATGCCGTGCCTTACGCATTCCATTTATTCCTCTTTTGGTCTTCCTCTTCCTCGATATCCACTTACCTCCATTTCTAGCGCTTTCCTAGTAAGATGATGATCTTTGCGTCTCATAACATGGCCATACCAAGCTAATCTATCACTTCTAATCCTATAATCCATCCGTGTCCTCTTATAATGATAACTAGCTGTTGCCCGCGACTTCGTCCGCGGAAATTTCTGTTATTATCATTAATTAGTTTATTTCTTAGTATAGACAAAGACAAATATATTGTCTTTGGTATAGATGAATAATTTTCCCCCGTTTTCAAAACATTTTTTATTGATGCTTCTTGCCTATTGGTCACAGCGTGATATTTTATAGCCTAAAGCCTGTACTATCCAACACAAAAAGAATTTTCCAATTTGAACCCCTAGTTCCTGAGATTAGCGCGTTCAAACAAACAAACAAACATACAAACAAACTCTTCAGCTTTATAATATTGGTATAGATGGGGATATTTCATTAAATTAAATTGTGGCCCAGTGCTGACGATGTTGAATGATAAAACGGATCATGTAAAGCTGTAGACAAAACATTGAATTATAAAATACTTGCCAAAAGGTACTATAGGTTTTTAATTTAATGTTTATCAAGGATAATGTAGGATTCTAATGGTGAAAGAATTGATTAAATCGTACCAGGAGCTTCGGGATCTATTCAATGCAAATAAACAAATCTGTCCTCTTTATAATATTAGTGAGAAGTATAGATTTACATACCTAGTTCATAGTTTTGGGTAGTTGTCTAGATTCTACAGATTTAGTTAGGTGTAATACAAATGTAATAAATTTTAAACGCTAAGTAAAGCTGGAAACAGTGGGTAGAAGTAAAAAAATATTGAAGGGTTATCTAAGCCGTAATATACTTTACATAGCAAAAATACTAAATCTTCTTTATTTTGTTTAAAAAAAAAAATATTACAAATGGGCACAGATCTTGGACTCGGAAAATTCAGGAATCTCTTTAAGCGACTGGTTTATTTAAATTTTAAATGATTTGCCAAAGTGCTTACCCCCGGCTGACTGACACCATTTTTTTGTGTAAGATATTAGTCATCCATAGGAAGCAAAAAATGCATTAATCAAAAACATCACAGCATGAGATACCCTAACTAACCCTCAACTGTGTTGTATCGGGGTCGGGGTTTAAGAGCATTCATGTTATATAATTGGGCTTAGGTAATTAATTCCGTAGACAAATACCTGTAAAATGAAGCAAAGCGCCGGGTTCGAACCCGGCACCACTCATGTAGCTGGCTGGCGTGTTAACCACTAAGCACCGCGGTATGATGGTAGATACCCTTATAAACTCTCGCTTGGCCTGGCCAAACATGGCATCAACGGGACTCCGCCTCGTCGACGAGATGTTTAATTAAGCGATAGTAATCTTCCACTAGTTACAGCGATGTCATCATTAAGGGCGGTTAGACAGCATTTGAGGCCCATTTGGGCACTCGCCAGCGCGGCAGCAGGTCTTGACGTAAATTACGTTGAGCAATTTAAAATATGGAGGTGATACTTTATCTTCTAATCAGTTTTTAGTCACAGGAATATTTTATAACTAGCTTTCGCCTGCGGTTGCCTTTGCGTTAATTTTCCCTCGGAAACAGTACTTTTCTGTAATCCAGTTATTTTTTTTTCATAAAAGTGTTTCCATCTCTACAAGGGCTGTCTAGAATAGATGTTTTAAGCGATAAGACCGCCCTCTTGTGCTACTTTATATATAAAAGTTTTAAATAATGTTTTATCCTAATTCTAGTGCAATAAAGAGTATTTCATACATTCATTCATTTATTCATGTGATGATCGACTTAGTTACATAATGAAAGCGTTACAAACAAACTAACTCACTATCGCATTTATTATATTCAATGGGATTAGCTTTTGCAAATAAGTATGTACTTGTATTTCATTTTTATTTGCATAGGCATTCTTGTATCTAAACTTTTAGGCTGTTGTGTTTACTATCAAACACAACGGTGCGGTAGCTTTTGTGTGATTTTTAAAATAAATATATTTCTACGATAAAAATATAAGTATGCGTCCACTAAAGATGTGCAAGGTAGTGGAGCGATGTTAGGCTGAGCGGTACGAAGATGTATAGCGAAGCTTTGGGACGGTGTGAAGCAAAGGTGTGCCTTTTACTGCACAGCTTTTCAGGCTGATTGATTGTGTCATTGAGTGATTGTCAGTGCGTCAACGTAGCGCCGCAGGATACATTTTCCATTAGAATATTCCCACCAGAGCTGTGTTAAGCAATGCTAGGAAAATAAAGTAGAACTATTGGTGGAGTATTTTGAAGCACACTGCTGCAGTCATTTGCTCAAGTAATAAGTAATTCACAGCTTTAGTGGAAACATTACGTTAAAAACAAAGACCTAGAAAAACACATGTATACAACCTACATCCGTAACCTATAAAAATTAAGGTTATCGAGTCATATAAACTGCAATTTTATAAAACAAGTTAACTGCTGGCTCATGGAATTAATAAAAAATGCAACATAAGCATTCTACTTGGACACGCAACTTATATGAATGTGTAGGTAAATAACGCTGTAAAATTGGGTTGTCAGTGATTATGTAGTTTACCTAGTTTGATAATAATTACTATAATTTCTGGCCGTGGTAATTTCAAGAACAAGAATTAGTGCAAAATGACGAGATTTTATTTTATAGATAACTTTTATTTTGATTGTACAAATGTACAACTATACTTAAAACTAGCTCTTTCTTATCGTAGTTATGATTTTCGACTTTTAGTTAAGTAGGTATACTTTTGCCGTCGTAAGAATTCATCTCTGTGGAGACCCTAATAAGCCATAAGAGCCATAAGAGGACTTTTTGTTGTCAGTTCGACTAGGTCCATCGATTAGTTAATAAATATGAAGTTTTGAATGATTCTGTATCATGGGGAACTTTAGAATTCATAAAACAATGACGTAAACAACTTTTTAATGACATTTTGTTTTATTTTTTTATTTAAGTACAAATACAGATAGTTTACACACTTTCGTTTTAATGTATTAGGTACAAAATAACCTACAATTAATTTTGAACTTGTAAAATGTCTCAAATTGGTGTATAGCACGATCAACTTAAAAAAGTTGTCGGTCAGGTTACTAAATTAACTAACAGAGTCGTTAAAAATAAAAAAATAAGATTTTTAAAAAGTTATCACGAAGCAATAGCATATGAGTTAGCAATTGCCTACCTAATGAAAATAAAATATTTCAATTGCAACCCTAATGGAGAAGCTTTATTATTGAACTAGTTTTTGCCCGCTAGCTTTCGTCCGCGTGTACTTTACTTATTAGGGCATATGAAAATTTCCATACAAACTTTACCCCTATTTTACCCCTTTAGGGGGGAGTTCTGTCCATTTCACGTACACAGATATTTTTAAACTGTAATCGCAAAATTACCTATTTTTTATACTTTTGAGTCCAGAAATCCCTACTCTTAGGGTTGAATTTCTAAAAATCTTTTGTTAGTTCTAACTTGCACCATGAAAGGGGGTTCCTTTCGTACCGAATTTAAAATTTCTAGGCACAGTAGTTTCGGCTGGCTGTGCCCGAGACTTCGTTCGCGTACATTTGTCACGCCACGTTTTATCATAACTGGAGAAAAAATTTAAGTAGCCTATCCTGTGTCCTGTTCGTCTAAATGTTTATCTACCCAGTTTCATAAAATTCAGTTAATGCGTTTAAAAGTTATGGAGGAATATATATACAATATACATAAAGAAAAAACATCTAAAATTCCTCAATATCGTTTCAGCATCATGTATAGAGCTTATAAACATGATGTCTCTGAAAACAAAGTAACTTACTCCATAACAAAGCATTACTGATTTATTATTAGTATTGATGATGATAATGATTAGTTTCAGTATCATGAATAGAGCTTATAATATAAACATGATATCTCTTAAAACAAAGTAACTTACTCCATGAAAAAGCCATACAGATTCAATAATAGTATTGATTTCGGAATTGTCTGAAGTTTAGACCGAAGATATCTTAGCCTTCTATTTTGGCTTTATTATATGATCTATACATAACTAAAAGAGGATGTTCCAATTGAGCTTAAACGTCATATGTTCAGTTTTCAAGATGTGCTATATAATCGGAAGTCATCCATACACTTTTTCCGTGGCATTTTCCATCTCGGCGTTTCCTCACGCGGCGTTTGGATTTCGTCGACGATGTCGAGTGGCGTGCTTTCGGGTCGAGCGCGGCTCCCGACCTAGTTCGGAGGTCGTTCGTCGATGTGCTGTCGCTGCGATATATTGCAGGGTTGCCAAAGAGACTAAATATGTTAGTACTTTAGAGAACGTATGCAACCTTAGGTGAGGATTATATATTTGTGCCGTTTGGCGTAGAGACGTTAGGACCTTGGGGACCAAGCGCAAGGTGATTCTTTAAAGAAATAGCCCTACGGCTCATCTCAGCTGCCGGTGATAAGAGGGCTGGCTGCTTTCGCCCAACGGATTAGAATAGCTATCCAATACAGCCAGCGATCATGCCACCATGAATGTTTTGAAGATAAATTTTTCTAGTCCCTTTTTTATTATTTTTCACTTGATATTAATAAATGTAGGTATATAGTGAGAAGAAATATAATCCGTAATTGTAAGTTTGAAGGTCGCTCGACTATGCTGTCGCTGCGATGTATTGCAGAGTTGGCAAGTATACTAAATATGTAAGTACCCTAGAAAAGACATAAAATCCGAAATTGTAAGCTCAAATTTAGCACAGAGTGAACGAACTCTTCAATTCAGTGACAGATAATGATAATAAACAGGAAAAGGAATATAAAAAAATCTTTAGAAATATGCCGATTTATGCACATAAATGTTGTAAATTATACTTATTGCAGAAATAAATTTGTGAAGTTTTCGGATCGGAATTATTTTCGTATGTATATCAAAAATCTATTTATTACAAATTCAAGACAAAGACCGCCACTTTGGATTAATATTGTTGTATAAAAATCTTCTCAATAACCCGTCTATATTTACGAGTATATATTTAATCTCTTTCAGGGCTGCCAACTTTCGTACATCATAGTTATAACGCGAGGCAGTCATGCTAACTACTCGTACAATAATCTTAGCTTCAATGGTAAGCCAGAAAGTAGAAAACTTTTCAGATTTTATTAGATTTTCGTCTGATTTCGGAACTTCCTTCCATATAAATAAGTTTAAATCGGTTCAATAATGACGGAGTTATGCAACACACAAAAAACAGTTGAATTACCCACATTGTTACGAAAATAACGATTTCGACGAAGCATGTTGCTGATAAAGCTTCGTTGAATTTTGAAGAAGCTTGTGGCGGATGACCTGCATTTGTATGTAATATATTTATTGCATACATGTAGTATTACTCTGCAAACAATGTAAATATTCATTTGTCTTTTATTACAAGTAGTAGTTCTCTTGACCATATCCAGGGGGTAGAATAGAAGTGAAATGAGTCAGAATCAGAATTATGATGAAAAAGGGATGTGCAAAGAATCTCAAAAATGGAATTTGAAAATGTTTGAAATTTTGTTTCTAAAAATGGTGAATCAAATCATAGAAAAGTGAGGTAATCCTCAGAATGAATGAGGCATGCAACATCTATACAGGTTAACAGCATGAATAGTAAATACTGCCAGAATAGCGGATTGTAGGCTCCGAATTTCTACAGCTGAGGATGAAGGAAGAATTGTTTCTCTTCCTGTCCAAATTGTAAAGTCTATTAAAGTAATGGAGCAGATATATAAATTCTGTATTGCATCACAAAACAAATACAATTTGTAGAAAACAACTGCAACTTGGTACAAAGGCGGACTTATTGCTTAGCAATCTCTTCCAGTCAATCTTAGGGTAGATGGAAGAGAGAAACGTCATTGGCATGGTCCTTACAATGAATTCATATTTTCTACTTTTCAACGCATATTTTTGTTAAGTGGTATGAGGTTCGGTTCCACTATTATGACATCATTTAAGTAATCCATACTGTAATATGATTTGGCAAATGTTTTTTTTGAGATTTGTCTTATATTTCGGCAACATTGCAGTCACCATCTCCACAGACTCACTGAAGAGCTGTGGTGGATGTTGTAACTGTCAAGGGAAACCGTATTGGTCTACCCCCTTTCTTAGTCTTTTATTGTACAACTGACGGTGTTCGTTCGGGAACTGTTCTCTGCCGCGCGTCTACACCTTTTGCACAACTCAATCACTGGATTCATGTACCCGATAACATAAAGCCGTCTTCCCGATTGAAATTAGAATGCTTCCTATTTCAATCGCTTCCTTTACTAGTCCAGGTATAAAGTGGCATTCAGTCGCAAGTAGTGTTGGGTTGATGCAGCTCAGTTCAGTGGTTAGTTTCCGTTTGAGATAGGTGCTCAGCTATGGCCGACTTCATTATGCCCCTATTTTTGACTGCAGTTATGTATTAAAATAGTAATAGCGACGAAAGCTTAAAATCGTACATCAAAAAACGATAAGGCTTTTACAGCCAGTCGCTTGCTTGACACCAACCCTTTCTAGGGTTCCGTACGTCTGAGTGACAAAACGGAACCCTTATAGGATCACTCCATTGTTTAGTAGTCTTTTACTCCAGATAAAATAAAAGTACAAATTGACACGAATTAAGATAGCTGCTCTTTACTTTGCTCCCAAGAAGCCGTAACTTGAGAGTATTCCCACTACTTTTAATACAATCACAGTAGTAGTTTTTATTATTCCAGTAAGTTGGTAAACTTCCGACATTCATTTCAATATTCACGGCTATATCTAGAAGTAATGTACAAAGTTAACAATGAGAAATTCTTTAGTTGTTCGTAGTTTTATGCTTATTTAAAAAAAGTGAGCTAAGTATAAAATTGTTCTTGTTTAACTCATTCACTACGGACCACTTAATCGCAGTCAAAGTGTTTAGCGTCAGTCTTATATAAGCGGTAGGAATCCAAGTAGACCATCGTTCCATAACTCCTTAGGGGTCGTTCAAGTATTACGTAAGCAATATATCTGCTATTTTTAACCCCCTGCTCTCCCTTGTCAGCAAAAGTAAGAAAAGCCCTTCCCCCTCCCCCAAGCTTACGTAAACATTGGCATCATTTTTACAAAATATATTTGTTTACTAGCTGTTGCCCGCGGCTCCGCCCGCGTTAGTGTCGATCACTCGGAAACAGTAGAATTTTCCGGAATCAAACATACTCTATGTCCTTCCTCGGGCCTCACACCTCTATACCAAATTTCATCCAAATCAGTTCAATGGTTGAAGCGTAAAAAAACGACAGACAGAGTTACTTTCGCATTTATAATATTAATATGAGTATGGAAGTATGGATATTATTTATACTTCTAAGTCCAGAAATGAGAAAATTTCCATAAAACCTTTACCCTCCCATTTTACCCATTTAGGAGTGAATTTTCTCCATTTCCACATATATCTTTTTTAATTGTAATCGAGAACTTACATACCTATTTATTTTAATACTTCATAGTCCAGAAATGAGAAAAATTCCAAACAAACTTTACCCCCCTTCTAGGGGATTTTTTTTTCAGTTGACCTACACAGATCTTTTTCAATTGTAATCGTGAATTTAATTACCTATTTTCATACTTATAAGTCTAGACTTAGATTTCTAGAAATGAGTAAATTCCTATACAATCTTTACCCCGCTATTTTACCCCTTCAGGGGAAAATATCGTCCATTTTACCTACACAGATATTTTTAATTTTAACCTAGAACTTATATACTTATTTTCATATGTCTAAGTCCAGAAATGAGAAAATTTCCATACAAAGTTTATACTACCCACCCACCCCCATTTTACCCCTTAAGGGGGAATTTTGCAAATTTCATCTACCTACACACATCATTTTTAATTTTAATCTAGAACTTATATACCTACTTTCATACTTCTAAGTCCAGAAATGAGAAAATTCCATATAAATTTTACCCCTTTAGAAGTTAAATTTCTTAAAAATACTTTCTTAGCGCTCACTCACATCATTAAAAGAACCCCTGTACCAAATTTCAAGTTTCTAGGCGCAGCAGTTTCGGTTGATTTGCCGTTTGCCCGCGGCTACGCCGCCGCCGTTAGTGTACATCCCTCAGGAACAATTTGGACCCTTAAAGGGGTGACTCAGGTCATCAATATGAACAACTTTTTCTATGGGACCAATGCTGGGAACTAAAAAAACATTCGTCATTTCCGTACAAAAGAGTCCCGCCGCCCGGCCAGTTTGTATGGGAATGTCGAATTTTTTTTGAGTTTTCCAGCATTTTTCCCATAGGAAAAGTTGTTCATTTTGATGGTCTGAGTCACCCCTTTAAGGGTCCAAAACGATAAAAAAATCACCGTGTATATTTGCAGGCAAACTAATGCCTTGAGTTCATTCACATGGCGAAAACTTTTTTTTTAATGAACCGATTTTGATGAAACAAACTTTAGATGTTTTGCTGAGTTAAAACAAAGCAATTGGTGAAAGTTTGAAGTAAATCGGTTCAGTATTTTCGGAGATAATCGTGATCATACATACAGACAGACAGACAGACAGACAGACAGACAGACAGACAAGAAATTCGAAAAAAATTTTTTTGCTTTCTATTATTCTTTTTAAGTGTCCCTCTATCCATTTCAGTCAAAAATTCTAAATGTACAGACAAAATATTTTTACTGTTTTATTATATGTATAGATATAGATTTTGCTAAATGTTGCTGACGTCATCACTGCAATCATGTCAGCAAAAATAAGCCTAGCCCCGACCCCCCACCCTCCATTTGCTGCTTACGTAATATTTGAATGACCCCTTAGACGCTTCCCAACCGGATGTAAGAAATTGGATATTTATGTTCACTAATGAAATGTCTATCCATATATTATAGTCCCCGAACAGTATCTTAAACATCAGAAAATCGCGATGGGATGACGACCACTAGGTTAGGCTATTCTTCAAAATGATTACCTACTTGATATCTAATTATGAACAGTGAACGTAAACACCATCTTTCCTTTTATTAACCAAAATACTAACTAACACAGAACAACGAGACATTAGAAATGGCAAGGGGGTGTGGCACGCACGTCGACACTGCGCACGATCAGCTCACTTGAATCACCTAATAGTAGTTTGTCCCGCGATCGTCAAAGGAACAAAAGTGAGATTTACGTGAAACAAAAATCGAAAAATGCCGACTTGTGCTATTCTAACGTCTAAAGCAAGAAGTGCTAGTGTAACTTTGACCAAAGGAGGAGTTTCTACTCAATTGTGCTGCGTTAGTAGTAATACGAGGCTAACTACTTTTTCCTTAGCTATCTATGCAAAATTTCATTGAAATCCCTTCATGCGTTTGAATGTTACTTAGTATAAAATATCGAACTTTTATTTGGAATTTTTATTTATTATTTTGTTATTCACAATAATTTTTCTTCACCGGAAGTACACACTCACTCAAAATTTATCGAATTGTTTTACAAACTTAACGACCATATATAAGTTACTAGCTGTTTCCTGCGACTTTACCCGGCTCCTCAAGCCAACTCTTGGCCCCTAGACCTCAGGTTTCGAAGCATTTAAATGAGAATATAACCAGGAACACGTTCAGAGGATAGGGACATACATACATATTATCACCATTTTTTTCAAAGGGGGTAGGCAGGGACCATGGACGCCGCCCGTTACGATCTATACAAACCTCTTTCACTTCATCTAAATCATAGGGATATCTTAGTTTTCGCAGGGCTCACCCAATAATGACGATAATAGGCAAATTTTGAGATCATTAATACAATTTTGGATCTCATCCCTAATTTAAAAATAAATACAATATAGACTATGTTATTCCCTGATTTCTATTGATTTTTTTTATTACAAGAAACTAAGTCTCGTAATTGAATAGTAAACTTAATTTCTATGTTAGTACTAATTTAATACAATTTAATTTATTTTATTTTATGTTAGCCATTCCTGCACCATTCCTCCTGAAATGGTACAAAAGTGGATCACAGAAGCGCAGTCCAGGCGACTCGCAATCATGTTCAGGATATTGTTGCTGCTGCCCCACACTCTGCGCACCAGAGAAGCGCATCTCTTTCACATTGTTGTATAAAAACAATCCACTCTCGCTTCGGCGAAAATCCCTGATGCGCTACAGAAGCGAGGCAACCTCAACAACACCGTAAACAAGTTATTATATTGTATTGTTGAAACAATTATTTTCTCCTTATAACAAATAAATATATACGGGTGAATCACACAGATTGAGCTAGCCTCAAAGTAAGTTCGAGACTTGTGTTATGGGATACTAACTCAACGATACTGTATTTTATAATAAATATACATATATAGATAAACATCTAAGACACAGGTCAATCTGAAAAAGATCATTTTCCATTATGACCTGACCGGGGATCGAACCCGGGTACACCTGCGCCACGGAGCTCGCCAAATATTAGTCTAAAAATCTTGATTACCACGAAGTTATTACCTTAGGCAACTGGACCACCCCCGCTTTACTTGGAAATGTAGTTTGGCAAGTGGCAACACTAGATTAAGTTACATAAGTAGATCAGTGTGTCACGTGATTCATGTAGTAATTACAGTAATGGGATAATCCGCTTTGCTGTCGGGCGTTGTCAACTACTACGAGTGAAGTTTGTAGACCAATCATGCAAATTCACGAGTATGACTAGGCAAACACATCATTCTTAAGTTAATGTGATAAGGTCTAAAATAGAATACATGGCAGACACGTGAAAACATATATTAATATTCTATCTCTATGAGCTCAACCGTTTTTTTTATAAGCTTTTTTATGACATAGAACGGCAAACGAGCAAGCGAGTCGCCTGATGGTAAGTGATCACCGCTGCCCATGGACAACTGCAACACCAGGGTGTGACAGGAGCGTTCTCGTCCTTTCAAGGAGTTGAGGAAAGGAAATGGGGAGGGGGAGGAGGAAAGATGGGCCTCCCGGCTCTCTCACTCACCGAACAAAGCATAGAAGCGAGCGGTAAAGCTTTTACTCAGACGTCGATTTTCTGTGAGAGTTTGGTACTTCCCCGGACGAGTCGGCCCATTCATGCTACTAGCAATTCATTTTGCCGGTAGCGTGGCTCTACCACGACCGTTACCTGCATCTGCTAACTGGTGATAGCATATGGTACCAAACCATCTGCTATCACCAAGTAGCTTGTAGCCAAGTAGTTGCTAATATACGTCTGATGCTGAGATCAGATGCCGTATCATAGATCGGTCATAGATTTAAAAATAACATTATATCGATGCGATTTTAATATCTTTTCATATTGTCATAAATTTAATCCGACATTTTCATCATCGGATTTATAATAAAATGTCAATATGACAATAAAAGCTATCGTAAAAATAATTTGAAGCAGATGCGATAGATTTATCGAACTTATTTCGTGTCCTATCGATATCGCATTTTACGAAGCGTTTTTCGATTGTCGATTAGACGCAGGTGTGCTCATAATGTATAGGCTTTTATGAGTTTTAACCATTGAGCTCTGTAAAAATTCCTATAAGAGACAGAATCGCCTGTATCAATTGAATATATGACTATATTCGCGCACTCTCAACCTAATAGCGGAGAGCATAGACCTTTTTTCCTGTTCCTTAAGCGAGTTCACAAAAACAGCATTACTTGTGTTGTCTAACAATTATAATAATATTAATTAGGGTACTTGTTTATCGTATTGGTGGTTAACTGTTGAGATAGACTAAGTTATGAAATAAATAAATAAATATTTTTGTATACATACATGAATATGAATAAATATGAAGGATGGCGCAGACAAAAGGAGGCTTATACCCAGCAGTGGCTCGTGGAAAGCTGACTATAATGATGATGACATGAATGACTCTTGAGGTTGCAAGAACACCATGACGATAATCTGCCCTTTCGTGATGGTCTGGAAAGAAAGAAAAAAATGAAAATGCTGGGAGTGTGGTCGAGGGAGCAGTTCAGATTATCTCTGGAATCACGTCACAGACAAATCAACAAGCATATGATGCTGGTAACCCATAAATATTTTGATCCATTGACACCCCCACCATCACTATACGTGGTCTGTAGGTCTAGCCTTAGGTTTTGTCTACTCCGCTAGACGTGATAATTGTATAATAATTTTGTTACGTTTCATAAGAACTTTTCTGGAAATATCAAAGATGCCTACGGTAGGTAACATCGTTTGAACAGCGTCTAAGATAATTGCTGGCTCATTTAAAATCACTCAGGGTTTATGACGATAGCACGGCAGTGCTGGCCGGTAGCCGGATTGGCAGTCAAATGTGCCAATAGCTATAATTTATAGACCGGCTTTTTTAATGCTTTAAAACTTTATTATTAAACTTGTGACTTGTTTCGAATTATTTTTACGTTTTCATATATTCTTTTTGTATCACAGTTTTCCTCAGTAGCGTTATTTGCTTAGTTTCTAAGATAATCGCTAGCTCATTTAAAATCACTCAAGGTTTATCACGATAGCACGGCAATGCTGGCCGGCAGCCAAATTGGCAGCCAAACTTGCAGATAGTTGAGATTTTTAAATCTGCTTTGTAATGCTTTGTTATTAAACCTGTGACTTGAATCGGATAATGGGCTCTGTCTACTCCTTTACACGTGATAAGTATGTAGTAACTTGTGACTTGTTTCGAATGATTATTTCCCCGTTTTTATATAATAATCTTGTCGTATCACAGTTTTCCACAGCAGCGTACTTTGCTTAGTTTCTAAGATAATCGCTAGCTCATTTAAAATCACTCAAGGTTTATCACGATAGCACGGCAATACTGGCCGGCAGCCAAATTGGCAGCCAAACTTGCAGATAGTTGAGATTTTTAGATCTGCTTTGTAATGCTTTGTTATTAAACCTGTGACTTGAATCAAATGATGTGCTGTCTCCTCCTTTAGACGTGATAAGTATGTAGTAACTTGTGACTTGAATCGAATGATTATTTCCCCGTTTTCATATAATAATCTTGTCGTATCACAGTTTTCCACAGCAGCGTACTTTGCTGAGTTTCTAAGATAATCGCTAGCTCATTTAAAATCACTCAAGGTTTATCACGATAGCACGGCAATACTGGCCGGCAGCCAAATTGGCAGCCAAACTTGCAGATAGTTGAGATTTTTAGATCTGCTTTGTAATGCTTTGTTATTAAACCTGTGACTTGAATCAAATGATGTGCTGTCTCCTCCTTTAGACGTGATAAGTATGTAGTAACTTGTGACTTGAATCGAATGATTATTTCCCCGTTTTCATATAATAATCTTGTCGTATCACAGTTTTCCACAGCAGCGTACTTTGCTGAGTTTCTAAGATAATCGCTAGCTCATTTAAAATCACTCAAGGTTTATCACGATAGCACGGCAATACTGGCCGGCAGCCAAATTTGCAGATACTTGAGATTTTTAGGTCTGCTTTGTAATGCTTTATATCTTGTTATTAAAAATGTAACTTGAATCGAATGATTATTTCCACTTTTTCATATAATAATCTTTTAGTGTCAAAGTCTTCCACAATAGGTCCTTTACTCAGTTTCTAAGATAATCGCTTGCTCATTTAAAATCACTCAAGGTATATCACGATACACACAAGGCAGTGCTGGCCAGCAGCCGAGTCGACTTGGCAGCCAAACTCTGTAAATTCTTATAACTTTATTAGGTCTGTGTCTTGGAGAAAAAAAGTATGTACTTTTTGTAGTTCAATATTTAATTCACTATTCTAGCAAATAATAGAATTTTAAAAACCAACAATAATTAGGGAAATGTCACTTTGGTTTACAGAAACATCAGTTTTAGGGGATAAGCTCAGAAGATAGAGAGATATTTTGTGCTGCATACAATTTAGGTAATAAGCCCGCTTAAAATAAATCTTGGGCTAATTAGGTTGATCATGATAGCCAAGCAGTGCTTCATAAATTAAAAATCAAAGTTTTCCATAGTAGCATATTTCGCTAAGGTAACTCTTTTGCTCAGCATCTAAGATAATCGCTGGCTCATTTAAAATCACTCAAGTTTCATCTCGATAGCACGGAAGCGCTAGCGGTTTAGTACCCAAACGATCAGATTTTTGAATCTCAGTTTTCAAGGTTCTGAAATTCATTATTTGGTCAAGTTTGGGATTTCTAAAGAAAGATTTTACCTATTTAAAACATTTGATACAATTTATCTAAGATCTCTAACATTACCAATACCTTACATTACCTGTTGGAATGTGAACGCACCCTTCATAACTTTTTAATTTCTGTCTATGTATGTGACGTTGACACTTCCTGTTCCTTCCTATTTTGTCGTCCTCCGAATACATTTGCATTGCCCCGATGCTCCGCCTTTTGATTATTTCCTGATTTCACTAATTAGTCAGCGTATTAACTTTAATAAGCATTTTTCATTATTACCAATAGGAAAAAGACCAAAAATGTTACGTAAGGTATATTAAAATATTGACACCTAGTTGAATTTTTGAGAAGCATCTAAGGTTGAGCTAGCACTAAATCATTATAGGTTCATCAAGATAACGGTGCAGCGCGAGCAGCTGACGACTTGGCAGCCAAACGTGTAACAGTATCAGCAAGATAGCTGACATTTTAAAAATTGGTTTTTAGTTGCTTTATAACTTTGTTATGTTCAGTAACAGAACGTGATAAATTTTTTGAACTTCAGTTCAGTAGAAAAATTGATCTCGTTTCGATTATTGCTACCAACTTGCTTAGTTGTATTGTATCGAAGCTAATAGTTTGCATAGTTTATAAAAGCATGCTCACGTATTATTCTAAGTCACATTGTTTTTCTCAGTAAGTGAATTATTTTATATAAATCTTATGAGAAAAAAAGTTATTCTAAACCTTATTCAAGTCCAATATTTATTTCAAAAATGTTTTCTCTACTTTAATCTTTATTGTGGGTCATTAAGTGATGTCCTACAAATTCCAGCAGTCCAATTGAATTGAATCCTGTTTGTTTATGATCATATTCATCGAGTTTTGCATGATTTCAGTAAACATTGTGAGGAATCCAACAACTAGTGTATTCTTTACTGAATATGAGATGGTTAAGCAATGGATACAATTCAATTATTTCTACGAAAACAACTTCATTTTTTCACCACATAATATACCGACAAGACATTTCATCCAATAACAAATGAAACAAAGTTGTCGACAATAGCATCTTTCGTGGAGCATCTAAGATGAAGCTAGCTCATTTAAAATCACTCATGGCTGATAACGATAACGCTGCAGTGCTGGTAGCAGCTGACTTGGCAGCCAAACGGGCATATGACCGAGATTTTAAATCTGACTCTGATGTTTTCTATTGTTTTTGCGGTTATACATTCAAAATACATCACTTAATACGTTTTATCGCGTTTATTCTATTATTATACAAATGATGAAAATATATACTAAAATTAAACGCGACAAAACCGTATTAACTTATTTGATTTAAACTAGCTTTAACGCTTTATAACATTTATAACCCTGTACCTCAATCTTTAAAATGTCGGTATCTTCTTAAATTTTTCAAAATTGTTGCGAAATATTACATCAAGAGCTTATTAAGCGAAACGCATGGTGACACCAAACCTTGGTACTGCCGATCTATTGTCTGTAAACTGATTTTTAAATAGAAAAATAAATAAAAACAGGCAGATTATCTTTAATTTATGTACGAGACTACTCTATAACAGTTAAACACAGCAAACATAAGGACTAAAATATTATTTCACGTACCGTTTTTGAACCATAAATAATACAATCAAAGTGCAATCAACAATAAATTAATCTAGGCACAAACTATCTTCGCATAAATTTGTTAGCGATAGGTGCAATGAACTAGTATTTGCATCTCTCTCGCATAAAATGATTTAAAACTTGATAATAGCTTTTGAAAGTTACATTGCTGAGTAATAACCTAAAAGGTTTCATAAAAGACTGAGCAGCAATATTGTTACGAGGTGTCTTCTCTGAAATATTTATCGAAATAAAAAATTGAGTGAACATAGAATATCGATGCCTATTTTTTTTTTTAAATATAACTATAGCTCCATTTTTGTTATATACTTGCTATAGCTATTTATTTTTATTTTTGGAATGTGTTTGACGATGGAAGGCTGTAAAGGGACGACTGTAAAATATATTACTGCATTGCCTGGCAAAAGACGCACTCACAGACGGTAGCGAGAATGTGGGCTGAGGCGAATCCGAGGCACCACATTACTTGAGGCCGTTGTAAGTCTCATGCGGCCACGGCTTCTATACTTTTTTCTTAAATAATGCGTGAAATTCAGACACAATAGTATAAAATGTACTAACAAAAAACGTTCATCAAGCGCCAAAATGTTATTTTTTTGTTTTTATTTGTAAGAGTCTAGGTCTTTAAGATAATGTAGGATTCTAATGAGGTAAGAATTCTTCAAATCGGTCTTGTATTTTTGGAGCCTATTCAATGCAAACTCTTACCTCTTTGTAATACAGATATATTTATTTTAATTCAATATAGTTCATACCTCATCTCTGGATTTTAAATACTTAGAAATATGTGGTAACATAATGTTAATAGATTTCCATAAACTAACCGCAAGGATTTTTCGCAAGGGTTCATATTCTCGTTACTTTGAGAGACATTTAAAAGTCAGAACTTTTGAAACATATCAAGGGATTTGTTTATGTCGGTGAACATTAGGTGTTGTAGAAGAGAAATTAATTATGAAGTTAGTTACTTTGGTGGGAGTAATATTTCACTTTATAATTATTTGCTACATTTATTTTCGTGAAAATTTTTATTGATTTAGCAAAATTATGCGTATATAACAGAGTATGCTCTGTTAGAAAATAACTTCGTCGAGCTAATGGATACCTCTTTTTTATTCGTCCATGGGATACCTTACCTTTTTCATATGCTTTGTGAGGGGGCACAAAAACAGGGGTAAATTGTTATTTGAAGATACGACGAAAAGGAAACTAAGAGTTCTAATACAATTATTTAATTACGTATAATTATTTCATCAATCATTACATACATACATATTATAAGTCTTTATCTTTATACGGGGTAGATAGATCCGAAGACCATTAGACCGAAAGGCCACGTTTAGCGTGTTGGTGAGTGTAAAGGTGGAAAACGGAATCAAAATAGTGATGGGTTACTATCCGCATCGCCTATTGTCATACTTCTTTAGATTTTCGTCTATTCTGCGCGGGAAGAGAAGCAGTCATCAATCATGTCATATCATCATTGATATAAATTACAAACTACCGCGATTCTTTTAAGATTATATTCAGTTCATGATACTGTACAACTATAACCTACACGAGGAATGGAAGGATAGGTACTTTGAAGGTCGACGCCCGGAGCCTAAATCTCTGGAAATAGGTTGAAGGGTGAAACGGGCATCTACACAAATCTGGGAGCAGTGGGGACAATTACTACGGGGGGAGGCTCCAAAAGTATTCACCTCACTAAAAGGTCACTTACACCTTCGCAACAAAAACTTGCGCTTATGGATGCTCATGATAGCAGTGAAATATTAATAAAAAATTACTAGCAAAGTAAAACTGTATTATATAGTATTTTTAATTCGGAAAACGTCTCCTTTTGAACACAAAATTATATACATATCTAAGCCAATTACAAGCTTTCAGGTATAGAGAAAATATATACATTATAACTTCATAAATTCCTATATTGACTTTAATTAAGATTTATTTTATTTTAATGTAATGATGATGAATTTTTGTAACAATTATGTGTGTTAAGAGCGAAATCTTAAAAAAAATTGTTACATCTGTGTGGTGTGCTGTATTGTTGATTTTTAAAGTTATCTTTATAACAAGAAAGTTTAAAAGAGAAAGTTGTTGTCATGTTGTCCTAGGAACTAAACAATAAAGCAGAGGAAAGAGAAGTTTGGCGTATACTCCATCTACAAGAGCCACAAAGCACTAAAATAATAAGAAAGGCATGAGTAGCAAGCTTTACGCTATTACGTCAGTCTAAAATGGATACCCAAACCATGTATTTAATGTTATCTTTATTACAAGATAGAAGAGAAGGCTGGTGTCATGTCGTGCCAAGAACTAAACAATAAAGCAGAGAGAGAAGATTGGCGCATACTCCATCGACAAGATCCACAAAGCACTTAAATAATAAGAAAGTCATGAGTAGCAAGCTTTACGCTATTACGTCAATCTAAAATGGATACCTAAACCATGTATTTAATGTTATCTTTATTACAAGAAAGAAGTGAAGGCTGGTGTCATGTTGTACCAAGAACTAAACAATAAAGTAGAGAGAGAAGTTTAACGCATACTCCACTGACAAGAGCCACAAAGCACTTAAATAATAAGAGAGTCATGAGTAGCAAGCTTTGCGCTATTACGTCAATCTAAAATTGATACCCAAACCATGTACTGAAATTAGGTAAGTTGTTAAGCCTGTACCTAAAGGCGAGTCTCAAACTTAATTATATTTTAGCATTAATGAACAAACAAGTGATCCGCAACGTGCCATCAGCACCGGTTACGCAGTTAATTCGGAGTTTGGCTTAATCAAAACCCTATTTAGTCGTCTTTAGTTCGCCGGTTTGAAAACAAGCCCTTTTGGGGGGAAACTTTGTGTCTTCATGATTAATTATCAGTTTTGATGCTGTAAACACGTGCTGTTAGCATCAAAACATTTTGTTTGACTGTACATACTTACCACTGCTTTTTGCGGTTCCGTACCTTCGGTTCTTATTACTGTCTGTCCGTTTGTGCACCTGGTTGTATCTATTTAACCGTAATAGCATGGGTTATTGTAGAGATTTGAATTTTTCACAAGGGGTTGATTGTTTTTTATATAAATATTGTATGGTGTATGTATGTTTTTAAATATTGTATGTTTTTGATGTATCAAAAATATTTAAGTGAAAAACAGCAGTGCAAATAAGAGTGTCCCTAGAGATATTGTTGTAATTGGCTGCATCGTCCACATCAAAACCGAAGTCACGTAAAAGGATATTTATTGATATATGTAGATCCATTCAAACTCACACACGTCAATGCTCTCCACACGTTCCATCCTCTCACAAACAGCCTACAATGTTGTAATTCAGATTCCTTAGAATTGTACATATTTATTTTCAATGACTAAGAGTTCGAGAAATTTTCATGTTTGTTCCAAACGTAAAAATTTTTATACTTAACTCAGTTGATCTAATACATATATTAATTACCAGCGACCTAGACCCCGACTTCACACGGGTGCAATGTAATATAAAACTTCCTCTTGAATCACTCTTATCTATTAAAAAACGCATCAAAATCCGTTGCATTGTTTTAAAGATCTAAGCATTCATAGGAACATACAGCGGGAAGCGACTTTGTTTTATACTATGTGGTGATACGATGCAAAAACCCTGTGTACAAAAAAACACTTTCTTGGCGGCAAACTTTTTACGACGTCGACAATCAAAACAACTGATTTATCAATTTCTATAAAAATAATAATGTTACCTACTATGGATACTAACTAATATACCATTGATTTAAAAAAAATCGTGTCTCTCAGAAATTCACTGACATCGACAATAAAATAAGCGGATTTATCATTTAATTAAAAATAATGAGAGGCCGAGAGGCGGTTCCGAAGAACTCTGACACCAGGGTTTGCATGGTCGATTGACCGTGTCACCTACACGAAATGATGGTTAGGCTAGGTTAATAATATTTTTGTATTTTTTTTATCATCCATTTGGATGACTAAATTTGAATGATTTATGAATATAGCATAAAATTAAATGAATGTAAAAATATTATATATTGGTACTAGCTTTCGCCCGCGTCTCCGCCCGCGTTAATGTCGATCCCTTGGGAATAGTACTTTTTCCCGGGATAAAAGCCTATGTCCTTCTCCGTACTCCAGAGAACTTGTATGCAAAATTTCATGATGATCGGTTCAGTAGTTACGGCGTGAAAGCGTAACAAACAAACAAACAAACAAATAAATAAACAAACAAACAAACAAACTCACTTTCGCATTTATAATATTAGTAAGGATTAGAAATAAGTTGTCGTACATCCTAATTATAAGGTGATCCAATCACTCCACGATGAGAGCGTTCCATCAAAGGCAAGATTTGTATTCGTCTGTGGTATCACACATATTATGTATCTATAGTTTACGAAAGTTACATAAACAGTCATATCTTGGTATAGATCCATACGGAATAACGCGTCAACGGCTTCCTCGTATCTCTCAAAGCTTGTAGGTGCCTATGTTTCACTATTGGCATTGGCAAAACTACGTAACTACTAGTATTTATTTTGTGGCAAAACATATGTCTCATGTACTTACTGAATAGACAAACGCAACGAAGTGATATAATATATCAAATTGAAAATCATAAATGAAAAAAATTTAAAATTTAATTTCACCACTGACATGAACTGGATTTCGACCTGACTATTAACCTTTGACTGGTGACATGGTTTTTTTGTAACTTAACTGGTGACGAGCGGCCTGAGAGACCGCTGCCGTATTTGGTCAATAACATGAAAACTGTGTTTGTTTGCAGATCGCTGTTGTTTAAAAATGTTTAATGGAATATTAAGTAATAAAATTAAACAATGTAGTATTCTATAAATATAATTTTTAATAAGGAACTTTCCATCAGAAAGTCTGTAGGCACTAAAATTAAAAAACTAGACATAAGAAAAACAATTATTAGTTAAAAAAAGTAAATTAACAAATTTTAACAAAAATACTGTATTTCCTTGAAGTTAACATACAAATTAACTAAAAAACAATTAAAGCTCTTATCAGAAGTCTATAATCACGAAATTGACAATGGGTAAACTTTGGTTATTTTTATTGGCAGTTGGGATATAACTGTTTCGCACACTGCAAGCACACATGTTTTCCACACGAATAACATTGGTAATTTGATTTAAGATTAAGTTTAGAAGGACAACTGGCACCTCTTTCCGTGTTATTGTCTTATTTTCGGGGTTTTGTGGTTCAGGTGACAAATCAGGACCCAAAATACGCAACAAATTTATTCTTTGATGATTTTCGGATGCCAAAGGAATCTGTATACCAGTGTTTGGCACTGCATTCCATGCACCCGACTCCCTACACTTCTTTTTTGGAGGTTCGGAATTATTCATTGCAAATAATAGCTAAAAAAAACAAAAAATACAATACAAAATATTACTTACAAAAAGTAACGTAAGTGGTGACATACGGTCTGAGAGGCCGCTAACAAACTTAACATAGATATAACTTACCAATTTGGGCCTGTCCGACGTAGCTATCTCTTCCACAGCGTGGACGCAACTAAAATCAAAGGTACTCAGGCGCACAAATGAATTACGTGCGGGGAAGGGGGTGAAATGACAATTCACCGAGGCCGCTCGGCCTGTGAGACCGCTTGTCACCAGTTAAAGGTTAAAACAGATAAAGAATTTTGATGATGATGTTCTAAGTGCAATAGATTACGATCTTTTTTTTTTTTTTTTTTATGTATATCCGACGGCAAACGAGCAGACGAGCCACCTGATGGAAAGTGGTCACTGTCGCCCATGGACATCTGCAACACCAGAGGAGCTGCTGATGCGTTGCCGACTCTTACGATACCTGTAAACACGCCTTTTGAAGAACCTCAAGTCATAGCACACAGGGAAGACCTCGGGAGGGAGTCCATTCCACAATCTTGCTGTACGAGGAAAAAAACCACGTGACGCTCTGACATTTTTGGAGACCTGATCAGATGCCTTCGACACAAGAGAAGCGGTAAAAGTCGCAAAAAGACAAGGATCACACGCAGCTGTGTAAAGTTGTTTCTGTATTACTTACGGCCAAGTTTGGATCACGTACAAAGCGATCCTGAAACTAAACGGCTTCTTGGAGATCTCAATCTTAGAGTTGGCTGTTACTGCAAAATACCAAGAATACAAATAGATAATTCTTGTACTTATGGACTTATTCTGTTTTATACTTTCGCGCTTTAAACATATACCGTCTTATCATAAAACGTGTAACTTTGGTACCTGGTTAAAACCATTATCCAACCAAAGCAAATTGATAATGACAGTTGACCAAACGTAAAAGTGATAAGTGTCGTCTTAGTTTAGTCGAATAATGGTTTAAAACCAGGTACTATAAAGTTAGTTCTCGTTTTGTAATAAGACAGATAGTAATTATTAATTTTAACGACATTATTAGTGCAACTTACCACCACAAGTTGACAGCGCAGTACTCCAGTCTCGCTGCGACCACGATGGATGTAACTCTATAGAAATGTCAGATAATATATAAAAGGTTCGTGCTAAGTCTCGTTATAATTAATACTTATGGACTTAGCTTGCATCTGATACGCAAACGCAGTGCATTTCAAAGTGAGGTGGTGCGTATATCAGGCGTGGACGTTTAGATGTTCTCGGGTTTCACGTTATTTAAAAAAAAAAAACATTCTGTTCTAACCTTATCCTTACTAATATTATAAATGCGAAAGTGAGTTTGTTTGTTTGTTAGTTTGTTACGCTTTCACGCCGTAACTACTGAACCGATCATCATAAAATTTTGCATACGATTTCTCTGGAGTACGGAGAAGGACATAGGCTACCTTTTATCCCGGGAAAAAGTCTACTACTACTATTCCCGAGGGATCGAAATAGACGCGGGCGGAGCCGCGGGCGAAAGCTAGTTTTCTATACATTCACATTCTATTAGTTGAGCAAACTACAAGATGAAGGCTGATAATATGCGCGATAAGGATCATGGATGCAAACATGGAAAAGGTATTGAAATAATATGACATTCTCCCCATACCTTATTTCTTAGACCCCTAAATGTAAGCTGAAGTTCGGCGGTCAGTGTCGCGCAATTTGTATGAATTGAAAGGACAGCAGTTAAACCTTAATATCTAGCAGTTCCTTAAAATCAGGGCATTAATAATATATTAAGAAAACTATTTTCAGCGAAAGCTCACTTGGAGCTAGCTACATAGTCCTTAAAAAAATCCTCTTGAAAAGGCGATTCAAAGCGTCGATATGAACAACTAAGGGATCAATGCTGGTAATTTAAAAAAAAAATGACGTTCCTATACAAATTGACCGGGCGTTTTTGTTTGGAAATGTCTATTTTTTTGAGTTCCCAGCTTTGATCCCATAGGTAAAGTTGTTCATATCGACGGGCTTGAAGGGGTCAAGGATCGGATAAGGTACCTATTATTTACATATTGTAATTAAATATGGAGAATACAGAATGAATTTTCGCAGTGTGAATTTTAGCCATCAGCAATATTGTAAATGACAAAATTGCTGATGGCTAAAATGCACACTGCGAATTTCATTCTGTATTCTCCATATTTGTGGTGTTACCTCGGGCGATCGCACTCTTTGTCTCACTCAGCAAAACTTCATTGTGCCCTCCGACCAATTCATTCCTTCACAAACGACAGTCGACCTATTTCTGAAATTATTCCTTTACAATAATATTTGTAGCACAATTTGTACAAAAACCATCTTTATTGGATCACTTTTCGCCTATCTAATGTTACTTTTGTACAGTATTTTTTTAGAAATTGGTTTATTAGTTAGTTTTGTCAACAGTGACATAGATACATTAATACATACTTCCATACTTAATATAATAAATGCGAAAGTAACTCTGTCTATCTTCTTTTCACGCTTTAACCATTGAACCGATTTGGATGAAATTTGGTATGGAGGTAGTTTGATTCCCGAGGAAGGACGTAGAGTACCTTTCATTACGGGAAATTCTACTGTTTCCCAGGAATCGACAATAACGCGGGCGAAGCCGTGGGAAAACTTAGCAATAAATATTTCTTTAAATTAAGCTTTTCTCACGCTTTTCTTGTAATTGATTAAGACTGCCTATGTCATTCCTACAACTATATTTAGTAAAACAATAAAAATACTCTTTAAAAACATAACTATACCGTCTATAATGGTTTGTAATGTTCTTGCGATTTAAGTAAAATCACTTTAATTCGGTATTATCGTGTATATTACATTCTTTTTACACCTAACGTTTCGAAAACTTTGCAGTTTTCACGGTCGAGTCTTATCATCTATAGTTCATACTTTTATTGTCTACCAAGAACTTAAATCATAAGCATTTTTTATTATCTCGGTTTTCCATTATGTGGCCATTGAAGTGAAAATGAACCAAGTTATTGTATCACCAACAGTAAAGTGCCGATTACATCGTATTTCAATATAATATTTTAGGATGAAAGCGCAGATAACGAGATGTGTCATATTAAATAATGGATGGCCTCAGGTGGATGATAACTTTTTATTTCTCAGTTCTAGCATTATTAAGCATACGCGTACGGTACTTTAAGAAGTGAAAAAATAAAATATTCATAGTATTCAATTTAGCTGACAGGAGTTGATAATAGCAGGTAGTGTGAAAAAAATATTCTTTCCTTCTAATAATAAAGAAGCAGCAAAAGTTAGATTATATATTGGTTAATTTGAATAATATTTGTTTGTTATTTATTGTGAACATTTTGTTACCGGACACTATACTATAGCAATTAAAGGTATTTAATTTGAAAATACGAGTCAAGAGAAATGACGATGAGTGATTTTGGTCGAGATGCCATGAAATGGTTTTTCTTCACACTGGAAGTTTTCCTAGGTTAAACAAAAGTATCAATACAAAGTAAGCAAATCATCTACACTCTAAACCTGTCAAAATTATAAATTTTATTTGTAATGATGTCCATGGAAAATAACACGAAGTGACAGTCTCTAGATCGTGTGTAAAGTCAGATAAGGCCTAGGATGATGCTTTAGGACTACTATACGTGCTTTTGCACGTGACTCCGCTCGGATTTATATCAATCCCTCAAAACACTTTTTTCGGGATGACAGGGGTCCTTCCCGGGCCTTAAACTACCTCTGTTAATAGGTAACAGATAGACAGACTGAGTTACTATCGCATTAATAATATTAGTATGGATAGCTTCGCTTGAGTATAAAAAACTAGATTACAATTCGCGATAAATTGTTGTAACTAAATAAGCGCTCACTAGAAATATTTTGCGTTCAAAAAAACATGAGTTCCGAAAGCTGACGGCGGTCATTTTCCTGAGTCATTTTCGCTATTTGACTTTATGACACGCAAGTAGATATGTTTGGTTTTGTTATTTTTGTATTTATTATATATTGTTTCAAGTATAAAAAACTTGATCTAAGATGGATAGTTTCTTTATTTCTATGTATATATACATATATGAAGAAGCCTATACCCAACAATAGGTGAACACGGGCTGAGAAAGAAATAAAGATACATATATTAACGACTCTATAAACTTGTGTAAATCATCTTTAGGCATATATGTACTTACATACTGTCATCAAAATTTTAACTCAAATAACCAGAAATCTGAGTATGGCAAGTTTTCCGTTTAAAGCCTGTCATAAATTGGTTTCGTTCGATAGCGCTGCATGAGCTCGGGGCATCAATCACGGACCCGGTAACCACGTTACGCCGCCACTAATTGTGATCTCGTTCCTCGAAAGAGTATTGGCGTTCCTTCGTCTATCGATCGTGAATCTTCGGCGCAAGTCGGTTTTCTCACGTCGCGAGCTTTACATTGAAGTGAAAATTCCCTCGCAGCTGCCGGTGGATGTTGCGGACGAGGCGATAGTAAGCCACTATGCGGCGTCCCTTCGGTAGAGTTGCGGGTAGGAGAGACGGAAAGTAGGTCACCCCTCCCGTCTCGTCGCTGTCGCTTTCATTGCGCTCGCTCGGGATAAAGCCTAATTTTATTGCGTTGCGTTCCATAGTTCTTTGGTGATTGCTTCTATAGTTCAATGATTTGTAATTTTTATATTAAATCTCGTTGATAAATATAAGTTGAACAACTTGTCGCAATGTACGTTACTAAATAAATAAATATATAGGGACATATCACACAAATTGAGCTAGCCCCTCAGTAAGTTGTGAACCTGTGTCGTAGGATACTAACGCAACGATACTGCATCTATACATATAATAAAACAGTAAAAATATTTTGTCTGTACATTTTGAATTTTTGACTGTAATCGATAGAGGGACACTTAAAAAGAATAACAAAAAGCAAAAAAAATTTTTTTTGGAATTTCTTGTCTGTCTGTCTGTCTGTCTGTCTGTCTGTCTGTATGTATGTATGATCACGATTATCTCCGAAAATACTGAACCGATTTACTTCAAACTTTCACCAATTGCTTTGTTTTAACTCAGAAAAACATTTAAGTTTTGTTTCATCAAAATCGGTTCATTAAAAAAAAGTTATCGTCATTTGAATGTACTCAAGGCATCAGTTTGCCTGCAAACATATAGCAAAAATAAAAATAATAAGTGACATAAGAAAATTAAAATCCAAAGTCAATTCATCATCATTATACGACAGCATTATACCTATCCATACTATCCATAGTAATCTATATACATATAATATTATACATAAAACAGTAAAAATATTTTTTCTGTACATTTAGAATTTTTGACTGAAATGGATAGAGGGACACTTAAAAAGAATAATAGAAAGCATAAAAAAATTTTTCGAATTTCTTGTCTGTCTGTCTGTCTGTATGTATGATCACGATTATTTCCGAAAATACTGAACCGATTTACTTCAAACTTTCACCAATTGCTTTGTTTTAACTCAGCAAAACATCTAAAGTTTGTTTCAACAAAATCGGTTCATTAAAAAAAAAGTTATCGTCATTTGAATAAACTCAAGGCATTAGTTTGAATGCAAATATACACGGTGAATTTTAAATCGTTTAGGACCCTTAAAGGGGTGACTCAGACCATCAAAATGAACAACTTTTCCTATGGGAACAATGCTGGGAACTAAAAAAAAATCGACATTCCCATACAAACTGACGCGGTACTCTTTTTTAAGGAAATGACGTATTTTTATTTGAGTTCCCAGCATTGGTCCCATAGAAAAAGTTGTTCATATTGATGACCTGAGTCATTTAAGGGTCCAAACTGTTCCTGAGGGATGGACACTAACGGCGGCGGCGTAGCCGCGGGAAAACGGCAAACAACCGAAACTGCTGCGCCTAGAAACTTGAAATTTGGTACAGGGGTTCCTTTAATGATGTGAGTGAGCGCTAAGCGCTAAAAATTAACTTCTAAAGGGGTAAAATTTATATGGAATTTTCTCATTTATGGACTTAATCTATGAAAGTGGGTATGTAAGTTCTCGATTAAAATTAAAAAAGATGTGTGTAAGTAGATGAAATTTGCAAAATTCCCCCCTTAAGGAGTAAAATGGGCGATATTTTCCCCTGAAGGGGTAAAATAGCGGGGTAAAGATTGTATAGGAATTTACTTATTTCTAGACTTAGAAGTATGAAAATATTACAACATATAATAAAACAGTAAAAATATTTTGTCTGGACATTTAGAAATTTTGACTGAAATGGATAGAGGGACAATTAAAAAGAATAATAGAAAGCAAAAAAAAATTTTTTCGAATTTTTTGTCTGTCTGTCTGTGTGTCTGTATGTATGATCACGATTATCTCCGAAAATACTGAACCGATTTACTTCAAACTTCACCAATTGCTTTGTTTTAACTCAGTTTAACATTTAAAGTTTGTTTCATCAAAATCATTCATTAAAAAAATGTTCATTAAAAAAAAAGTTATCGTCATTTGAATGAATTCAAGGCTAGAGTTTGCCTTGCCTGCAAATATATAGCATTACTGACATAGGAAAATTAAAATCCAAAGTCATCATTATATGACAGCATTATACCTATGCATACTAATATTATAAATGCGAAAGTAACTCTGCTCTCTGTCTGTCTTCTTTTCACGCTTCAACCATTAAACCAATTGGGATGAAATTTACCAAAGTATGGGGGTAGTTTGAGACTCGGGGAAGGACATTGAAGGGTATCTTTTATTCCGGGAAATTCTACAGTTCCTGAGGGATGGACAATAACCGGCGGACCGGCGGCGGCGTAGCCGCGGGCAAATCTGACATATATCAACGCAACCGAAACTGCTGCGCCTAGAAAGCTGAAATTTGGTACAGGGGTTCTTATGATGATGTGAGTGAGCGCTAAGAAAGGAGCGTCTGTCGTCTTTTTACGCTTCAACCATAGAACTGATTTGGATGAAATTTGATATGGAGGTAGTTTGAGGCCTGGGAAATTGTACTGTTCACGAGGGATCGACACTAACGCGGGCGGAGCCGCGGGCAACAGCTAGTTTTAAAATATAAACTTATAAAGATAAACATCCAAGACCCAGGTCAATCTGAAAAAGATCCCAGAATCGAACCCGGAATCGACTCGTGTCAAAGGCTGGCGTGTTAACCACTGCGCCATGGAGCTCGCCAAAAATGGGGCATGGGTTAATGTTTCTACGATTTAAAACTATTAGCTCTTGTAGCTGTAGATCTCGTAGGTATTATAAAATCTATAATATGACAGACCATGTAAAGAAAATCCAAATATGTAATTGACAAAATAGCCGCTGACTCCCGGGCGTTTTTCACACTAGTCTACCTAAAGAACAAGTGTGCCAAGGCTCATTCTTTGATGCGAAAAATATTGGTTCCCATACATTGAATGGATATAATGATTTCACTATGTAAGCTGCTTGAACAGCGGATCATACGGTCTGATAATGCTGTCATTTGTAAAGGGTGATTTTTAATCCATACATACAATAAAAAAAACAAAAGTCAAGAAATAGAAAATCAGTCAAATATCCCACCCCTAATCGTACCCGGTTCAAAGGTTCAAAGAGGAAATGACGCTAGCTGCATTACCTCTTTGAATAGATTTTTAATAACCTAGCAACATTTCAATGTTGGAATCAAAATTCCTGATAGAATATACATTCGCAAGAAAAAAGGTAATTTATGAAAAAAAACTTAGACTTTCCATAGAACTTTAACCAGCCGATCGGTGAATTTGTATTCTCAATTTTTTTTCATAATTTTTCCTTTTTTTCCTTCATTTTCTATTAGGGATTCCGATTCCTAAAACGCTGTCAGGTAATTAAAAATCAGCCTGAAATTTTTGATGCATAAAGACATATTGTATTTATAGTTGAGGTGTGTTAAATATTTATTAGCTTTTTATTATCATTACAAGTTTTTATTATTCCGGAGGATGCAACCGAGAACTCACTCAAAAAGCATTATAACGATTATAAGATTTTTATATTGTGAAATTACCTATGTTCGACAAATAAATTATTGATTGATTAAACGAAATTGTACCAATTGTTCCCAAACTTACAAACAGGCGGTGTTGACTCCTCAAATAACCAGAAATTAAAGTTGAAGTCAGATCCTATCAAGACGACTGCGGTAAAACTAAAATCTGGAAAATCGAGCGACATTTATCTTCTTGGGACGCTATCAGCTTTAAGAAGAAAATTTGTCACAGTTCTAACTTTTTTAATACAAAGAGGTTCAGTGTTTGTCATATAAATGCACATAAATATAAGCTTACTTATAAATGCGGAACAAAGGTTATTTGTTCGTTTATTTGGACCTCAAGCGAATAGGTACCTAAATTATTGTATAATTTTGCATACTTTTTATCCACCTAACGCAACCAAAGCCATACTTTAAGTATCGTTACTTTACATATACTTTTCACACTATAATATACTATAAAATTATGGAAATTATGGACATATGTATATGGTTTTGACAAAAGTAACTCTGTCTTTTACTTCGCGCTTAAAAAATAACAACATTACAAGTTTTTTTTTAAAGTGCCGTGTAATAGTTCTGGAAATTATGAACAAGGTATCTTATACATTATTTGTGTTGTGTATAATCAGTAAGTGTTGCTATAATTAAACATGTAACAACAAACTCCATAATGTAGCCGCATTAAAAATGAAATGTGTTTCCTTTCCCTCTGCTATTAAGTTTTATGTGCGGTCTCCGACTGTTTCGGTCCGTGTGGCACTCAAACGACTTCCTATGTGCCGCAACGCGACGCAACTTTGTAACACTATGTAACACGAAGATTTATAAAAAGTCCTTTCGTATTTTTAAACTTTTTCCGTCAAAAAGGAAAGTGTGGCACTATACTGGTGTTTCTTGAAGACTTAGCTTGTAAGTTTCATAGTAACATTGTTCTCAAGTATCGTCTATACATAAATAATAATAATAATAAATATATACGGACAAATCACACAGATTGAGCTAGCCCCAAGGTAAGTTCGAGACTTGTGTTATGGGATACTAACTCAACGATACTATATTTCATAACATATACATATATAGATAAACATCCAAGACCCAAGGCCAATCTGAAAAAGATAATTTGCCATCTTGACCTGGCCGGGGATTGAACCCGGGCACTCCATGTCGCAGGCTGGCGTGTTAACCACTGCGCCACGGAGCTGTCGAAGCTGCTGTTATACTATCCTATCTTACTAATATATATATATATATTTTAATATGTACGGACGAATCACACAGATTGAGCTAGCCCCAAAGTAAGTTCGAAACTTGTGTTATGGGATACTAACTCAACGATACTATATTTCATAACTTATACATATATAGATAAACATCCAAGACCCAAGGCCAATCTGAAAAAGATAATTTTCCATCTTGACCTGGCCGGGGATCGAACCCGGGCACTCCATGTCGCAGGGTGGCGTGTTAACCACTGCGCCACGGAGCTGTCGAAGCTGCTGTTATACTATCCTATCTTACTAATATATTAAATGCGAAAGTGAGTTTGTTTGTCTGTTACGCTTTCACGCATTAACTACTAAAACGAGCATCATAAGGGTTTGCATATACGTTGTCTAGGATATGGAGATCGATATAGGCTACGTTTAACGAAAAATAAGTTTTTCTTGGGGTTTAAAAAGTCACATTTGGGAATCATACTTTTTTCTGAATGTATTGTTAATCCTAGCTCTTGTATGTATATTGTCCAAATGAGATCTACATACTATCATAACCTTAATCATTAAATCAGTATTAGGTACTTTACGCCTAAATATAAAAACCTTTGCATTTTGTTTTCCAAAACCATGTTTGTAATAGGATGAAAAACCCACGCATGAGCTTAAAATAAATGATGTATAATGTATATTAATAAATGAGCTGACGTTACTGTTACATGTATTAAAAGCAGGTTTTTACAAATGTCACAGCGCCGGGCTATGAATCACGGCACAAGGACGTTTTGAATTATTTCGGTTTTAGTTACTGCAGGTGCTTTCATACGAATAAGTAAAACAAAGTTGTATACGCAATGTGACTCTTCGTTTGAATTGGGTTTATTGTATGTTTTCTGTTCACGTACTCGTGTTTATTTGTAGTGTCACTTTTTAGATGAAAATACAGAATCTGTTTTAAAAAAGGAAATTATAAGTCAAGCCACAGGTTTTTTAACCACGGGAACTAGTCTCAGTCATAATCAAGCCACGGGAAAATGAGCAGGCTTCTTATAAACTAACTAGCTGTTGCCCACGACTTCGTCCGCGGCAATTTCTGTTGTTATGATTAATTAGTCTTTTTATTAGTATAGATGAATAATTTTCCCCCGTTTTCAAAACATTTTTTATTGATGCTTCGCTCCTATTGATTGCAGCGCGATGTTTTATATCCTAAGGCCTTCTTCAATAAATGGACTATCCACCTTAAAATTAATTTTCCAATTTGAACTAGTAGTTCCTGAGATTAACGCCTTCAAACATACAAACTCTTCGGCTTTATAATACTAGTAGTTCGCTGCGAACGTGGACCTCGCGATTATTTAATTTTACTGATAATTTCGTGAGCTAGCCACTGTTATACTGATTTTGATAAGCATGTTGTCATAGTGCTATTGTTTAGATGACTTCAAAAGCACTCTTTTTATTTTACTCACCACGACTTATTTCAAATTAACATACAATGAACACGATGTCCTTACTTTCTTGTACTAATAGTTAACATTCATATCTATCCAAACAAATAAACTAAAATACAATGTTAAACCCCTTCTTTATTACTGTTGCACGAATAGTTGAAATAGTTTTTCCCTTCCAATCCCTAAATGTAATAGAATTGTATATAATTAATATCACAAAATCAAAACCGGGTTTCAATACAACATCTGTAAGGCGTTTAGCTCTCGATAGTGCAACGTGTAGCTGAAGAGCTGCGTTGCACTATCGAGCAAAATTTGAGTAGGTCCTCACAGAAAAATAAATTTAATTTCACTAAGGGACAAATAAATGTAAATGTTTCGTCATATCTGAAAGACTATGGTTATTAACGGAATCACAACATTGGACATTATATAAAAAAAAATTCTTACCAAATATTCCACAGGCGTTTTTTATTGTTGAAAATATAAATAGGCCTGCGACTTACGATTCAGGGAATAGAAATATAAAATGCCAGGTAATTTAATAGGTTAGTATCCGGATGACTGAGCTTCGGTCGGCATGATAATAATTATTAAGGTTCTAAAAACGAGACATATGTGTTTTGCTTTCTAAACCTATATGGTTTTGATGTGTACCCGTCAATGTTTAATTTTTTTAGCCCCGATAGACATATAACTCCCGTTTCTTCGCTTGAGCTTTATACTTATAAAACTTTTTGTTTTCATATGTATCAATTTTCTGGCTTGTTTTGTCCGGACAACCCCCCAGCTCCTTTTTCATTTGGCATTTGTTTTTGTTTCTCTCGCAGAGTGCTGCACTCCCATGCATACTCCTCTTTCTATGCTTCGGCTTTACCATCCAAATATGGTTTTCGTACGTTTGGATTCTACATCTGTACTTATCTTTCGCCCACCGAGCCCCATTTCTTTGTCTTTATTGTGCCTGTTCTGCGGAATTATTTGTTTCTTCTTACACTACTTTTTTCATTCATTTTTATTGTTTCGTACATAAAGGGTAAAAACGGGACCCTATTAATATCGCTCCGCTGTCCGTCTGTCTGTCTGTCTCTCTGTCCATCCGTCTCTCACCAGGTTGTATCTCATGAATTGTGATAGTTAGACAGCTGAAATTTTCACAGATGATGTATTTCTGTCGCTGCTGTAACAGGAAATACAAAAAAATTAAATAAAATAAAAATTTAAGGTTGCTCCCATACAACAAACATGATGTTTTTGCTTGTTTTTGTACTATATTGATAACGGCAACAGGTAGACGATTGAAATATTCATAGAATATGTGGTTATTATATCGTTTAAAAATAATTAATAAAAAAAAATTAAATTAGAGCTCCCATGCATCAGACATTATTTTTTTGCCGTTTTTACAGATAACGGTACAGAAACCTTCGTGCGCCAGTCCGACTTGCACTTGGCCGGTTTTTTTACCAGCTTTTATTGTGAAATGATTGAAACTGTAGAATGATGTAAACGGGATGTTCATCATTAAATAGCTCGTCATCTTCAAATCAGATCAGTGATTTTTCATAATTATCTTCCACCACCATAAAGTTAAGTACAATACGAAATTGCAGTTAAATTGGTTGTAAATAACTGCTTTAATTTTTGCTTGCAGGCTTAAACCCGAACAAACATATACATAATTAAAATTAAAGATAAATAAAAACTTATTAAAATATCCCTACGTATTTTTGGACTTCTGACTTCATCTGTTGGAGAAATTTGGAACTAACAAGAATTTATTATGGAAATTTTCATGGACTGGTATTTTTCTGTTCTAAAAGAACGAAATGTTGTAAATTAAAAATAATAAAGTCACTTGGAATTTAACTTGGAACAGACAGCGAAAAAAATATTTATCATAGAAAAATAAAATCTTCTTGGGCGGCTCGAAGTCTAATCTTTTCGATCGGGTATATACCGTACTGCGACTGAGCCAACCATTCGATAAGTATAGAGGAGAAATTACCGTTCTAGTTTGTAATTGTTCATGTTTTGTTAATAAATTTAAATTTAATACACAAAGCATGGACAAAGTAGGCTTCAACGAAATACTGCCTAGCGACGGCTGTAGTAACCTTCAAAATTAAGTTTTATTTCAGCGCCATCTTGTAGCATATTCAGCCTAAACGTCATTTTCAATTTTCATTTTAATACACAAAGCAGGCTTCAACGAAAAACTGCCACCTAGCGGCGGCTGTGGTAACCTTCAAAATTAAAATTTATTTCTGCGCCATCTTGTAACATATTCAGCCTAAACGTCATTTTCAATTTTCATTTCTCGAAATTCTTTAACATTTATTTAAATATCTCGTAAACTGCTGAACCGATTTTGATGCCCAACGAACTTGAAAATTGTATTTATAAGACCTATATACATTCTAAATTTCATCTTAATTTGAGCATTGGTTCTAAAGTTATCGTGGAACAAACATACATACATACATACAAAAAATGTCTTTTCGCCCCAACTTAAATTGAAGACCTAGCTCGCTTCGCTCGCTCGGTCAAAAAATCCTGTGGAAACAATGCTGGGAACTCAAAAAATAAATTGACATTTTCATACGAAAGTGTTCGGCCGGCCGTGCAGTTTGTATGAAAATGAAAAAAAAAATTAAGTTCCCAGCATTGGTTCCATGGGAAAAGTTGTTAATTTTGACTGACTGAGTCACCCTTTCCTGGGAACGTCGTTGGTATGTTACACGCTGTATAGTGGCTAAAATACGTATTTTTAGACGCGCATTAATGGTTAGCGCATTAGACTTAGTAATTTCAAGGAAAATGTAGAATTTTAACGGAGAATAATGCTATCAAATGGAATTCAGTTTAATCAGCATTCTTTTTAAAGCCATTATTTTATCTTTAGTGGGATAGATAGCGTCTAAGTCTAGATCAAAAGGCCACGTTGATGGGATTGCGCCGTGTGGTACCAGGCAGAGTAGAATAGGACCACTCCAAGTCTTCCCGGGGATGTCGTAGAAGGCGACTTAGGAAATACAAGCTAAACAAAGCTTATAAACATCTAAGACACCTCTCCAACCCGTCTGGCCAGCGTGGAGAGTGTAGGCCGAGTCCTCTAGCTGCTCTGGCCAAGTATGGCCCTAGTAGTACAGAGAGGGTCGTGCTCCTGTAGTGGAGACTAAAAAGACATGATGATGATGATGATGGGATGGTGGGCGTTAAGTTGGAACTGAGAATCAACAAAATAGATTCTATCCCCTTAATGCTTTATGAGAATTACATTGTGTGTTTTATATACCTAAATAATATTTACATTTTTAATATACCAGAAACATCGCGCGGCATAGAATATCCGTAAAGTTGTACTGCATATTACTATGTGCGGTGAACATAGCCTAATTCCTTAGTAATTTAAAACGGTAATGTACACAGTACACGGCTTTTGACGATGGAATTTTAGAAAGCATCGTAAATGCGCCGTTTATTCAAGCTTAATTTTGCATTATTTTTATTAAGGTTATAACGAGAATGTGACGAATTAACTTTCAATGTATGAAGTTTCAAGAACAACGAATCAACTTTGTGGCAAATTTACAACAACCCATGACTTAGAAACCACCTGGCAAGCAGTTAAGGATGACGTCTGACTTATGCTTGATATGCTTAATTCATTGTTTTTTTATTAAATACCTCCTATCAACAAAATGTTGTAATATGTTTTAGCCATGAGGCTGAAAATTTGAAGTCTGAATCAATGACAAATGTTCTTTAATTAATTTTATCTATAAGCCAATTTTAAGTACTTTTGATGATGTGATTAATTGAAATATAACAAATTGTTATCTGCAGCTGTCGATACTTCCGTGTACAATGCGCGAAATCAATTCTTTATCATTTATTTTGTGACAATTTACGTTTATAAAACATTCTGTAGCCTATGTTCATAAGGATGTAGGATTCCAAAGGTGAAATAATTTTTCAAATTGGTCCATTAGTTTCGGAACCTATTCAATGCAAACAATCTAATCTTTCCTCTTTATAATATTAGTGTAGTAGTGTAGATGTAGATCATCAGGTTTGTAAAATAATGTTTGATGTGTGGTTCTCTATATTATATTAAAAAAAAACAGGCAGATACAATGTAATAAAATTAGGCTTAATTCCCAAGCGAGCGCAGTGATATGAAGGGCATGAAGCGACGAAACGGGAAGGGCCTAAGTAAAAATAGGCTTAATTCTGTTCTGCCCCGTGTCTGTGCTCATGCCGTCCAACGGTTTGTTGTAAAGGCATGTTTAAACTACCCTTGCCATCTTATGCTGGCAGTGCTGGCACCACCACCTAAAATAACTGATTGTAAATTGTAAATAGGTTGTCTAAGTTCTAATAATTTCGTTGATTTTTCCTTATTGCAATTTGCTACTAATGATTATTTTTTTCAAATTTATACACGACTGCCAAAAAAAGTGTATTGTTTTTAGAGTTTCTGTATGTATGTATGTAAGCACCTACCTATGTGATTTTGTAAGTATTTGAGTTTCTATATTCCACCATAATTTCAAAATGTCTAACGGAATAGGACGTATTGTTAGAATCATGCTAAACATGGCAATTTGTACACTTATGTATAAGGTTAATACTATATTTTCTTTTTACTTATTAACAAATTATTTAGCTCTTTCCAAAATTAAGAGTCAAATAACTGCTTATTATATTCTTTATGATTCTGTGATGAAAGCCTGAGTACATAATTTGATTTTATACTAGTACAGCTTTGAGTAAATTATTTATCCCTGCGGCTTATCGCGCTGCATTTTCTCCTACCCAGCTAAATCAGGCGTGTCTCACTCCCCGTGTCGGTATTGAAAATATACCTACGCGCTGCGACACCTGCAAAGATGAAAACCGAACAAATCCGGTAGGAACGACGCGTTTAGTCATATGTGTTCACCGACTTCAACGAATTATAATCGGATGTTTAGAGCTATAAGTATAAAATTGGCTTGCTGTAGGTATCTAAATTAAAAGGTGCTGCGTTCTGACGCGAGCTAAATTACACCTTATCGCTAAAAACATTGAGTTGATATTTCTTTGAATACATTTGCAAAGGCCGACTTCTGTACGTAATACTAGTAGTATTCTGTGGCTAAATTAAATACCGCAAATATTTAATTAGTAAACGAATTGAAAAACTTGCTCGTCTTTTCAGTACCGTACGCCCACGTTTATTAATACGGCCGCCATGAAAGAGAAATAAAAAGTTTTTATCCGCCTGAGACCAACTTTATGATACATCTCGTTAACTAGGCTTTTTAACAATATAAGTACATTGCGTTAAACCAAACTGTACATACATACATACTCGTATGTACATATTATTACGCCTTTTGCGCTGATGGGGTAGACAGAGCTTTGGTATAAGAGATCTAAAAGCTTCGCATGTTGTGAGGCGTGAAGGTGGAAAACGGAATTGAAATAGTGACGTGTTGCTAGCTAGCGTCTATTAACATGAATCCTTAGATTTTAGCTGATACATTCTACGTGTCTTCTTTTCTTCCAGATCAGTATCTCTTGGCGAGCTCTGTGGCGCAGTGGTTAACACGCCAGCCTGCTACACGAGAGTGCCCGGGTTCGATCCCCGGTCAGGTCAAGATGGAAAATGATCTATTTTAAGATTCCCCTGGGTCTTGGATGTTTATCTATATATGTATTTGTTATAAAATATAGTATCGTTGAGTTAGTATCCCATAACACAAGTCTCGAACTTACTTTGGGGCTAGCTCAATCTGTGTGATTTGTCCATATATTTATTTAGTATGAAACGGCCAAACTGTAAACTCGTATTTGGAGTCCTACTTGTGATTTAGAGATAGGTACAAAATGAAAAAAAAATTTAAAAACTTCCGAAAATTAGAAAACTGCTACGGGAGGAATAGGAGTTTAGAGTAAGGACTAAAAAGACGGTATTTCATATGGGAATTTGGATTTTTCTTTGAAATACCGTGAAATAGTGCCATGAAATAAATAATTTCTTTTAAAAGCTCTACATTTCCTCACAGAAAAATTTATAAACAAAAATCTGTGGTAAAAATTTAACCATCCGTGTGACGTGACACTAACCGTGACGTAATACACCGCGACCGCCATTTTAAATAGGCTTCATTCAACTCATTTGACGTGTAATTATTTTCGTTTCGCAACCCTGTTACCGAACGTGACCGGGTGATGAGGGGTTTCGGAACACACTGAACTTGAACCAAGGACCGAATCGCCCAAATGCTTTTTTTAAAAGGGTTTTTCTGCACCGCGATCTGAACCACCTCATCCATTTTGGATCACTAGGTACTTTAAAATTTATGTCACTTGATTTGCACTGTCTTGTAATAAAAATACGTTTTTAATCTATAAATACCTATGTAGTTCGGATAGCCCAATCGGGTTGTCTGATTCGGACGGCACGGTGTAGACGGCGTATAGTTTCACTATAGTCAATGAATGGTCAGCTCCGTGGCGCAGTGGTTAACATGTTGGCTTGCGACACGAGGGTGCCCGCGTTCCTCGGTCAGTTCATGATGGGAAACGATATTTTTCAGATTGACCTGGGTCTTGGATGTTTATCTATGTAAGTATCTATTATAAAATATAGTATCATTGAGTTAGTATCCTACGACACAAGTTCACAAGGTACTGTGGGGCTAGCTTAATATGTGTGATATGTCCCTCTACCGGGTGAAATTGAATTTATTAGCATACGTTGAAGGAGAGACTCAGACCACGACGACTCAGATCTGAACAACTTTCATTACGGGATATTCCACTTTGGTATGAAAGAGTAGATATTTTTTTACGATGTCGAAGTTGGTCCCATAGTGAAAGTTGTTCAGATTCGTGGTCTGAGTCACTCCTTATACGTTTGCCAATATAGTTCCGTCTGTGCCGAAACGCCTCAATATGACATACGCCCCCATATACCAGTACTAATTTTTGTCGTTTGCAACCTCATTTGGGAATGGCGGCCTTAATTTACCCAATAATTTTATTTACCCACGTCTAGCTGTAGACACAATGCATGACGTTTTAATGCCCTCCGGAACCTTTCATTTTATTTGGGAATTTACATATTTTATACTGCTTTATATTTTTACATAACTTCTAAAAGCCAGGATTATGTTCCACAGTATTTTTATCGGATCAAAGATCTCTTTATTATCTTTACTCTCAAATAAGTTTATGACAATTACCATCGTTTTAGTAAATCTTAACAAACAAATTCATTAAAAATGTTTGTTTGTTTGTAAATACTTTATTGTACATAAAATAACATACATGTAAGGATTTCACATAAAAGAAAATATGCACAATGGCGGACTTATTCCTTGAGGGGATCTCTTCCAGTCAACCAGGTATCTGAAAGGAGATAGTTCATAGTTCATTTACTCATTAACAATATACATTGTGTTTGAAATAAAATAAGTTTAACATAATTATAATCTAATCCTATCTACCCTAGTCTAATACTTAATAACTGTTTTAACATAATCGCCAAGAAAGTTAAAATTAATATAATTGATTGTAATTTATTTATATATTAAAATTAACTGTCATTACTCTTTGTCGTTACATGCAATTCCATTTTATTAATTTATTATATAACTATAAAGATTAAGTTGGGTTAAATGGGGCAGAGGTATTAATTGAGATATAAAATATTTTTTTTCCTCTGATAGCTGAGTTTGGGTATACATAAACTGTGTAGTATTTATCTAAAGTTTACGATGGTTTGATTGTATCGAAACCTTAACAAGAATCTTGTCCATACCCAATTACCCAGTGTTCATGGCATAAGTAGCTTTAATATTGAATCTGGACGATCACTCATCTATGACTATCAGCATAGTTGACGAGCCTGATCGCCTAATGGGCGTTAGCATTATAAGCGCTTTCGCATGGTAAGCAACCTCGGGCGCAGTTCCTACTGAGATGTGTGGCATAAAAATATCTTGATCTCTTCCGTGCTTCGAAGGCATGCTAAGCTGTTGGTCCTGGCTGGTCATCATTAACGGCAGTCGTTAAGCTATGCCAGATGCCTTAAGGCAGCTTGAACAATCTGACACCAATGTTGGTCACTTTCACACTTGAAAAACAGAAAAAGCGCGCATGGCGCATCTAACACAAATTCGCATTACACTAGCAGTTTTTCGGATCATCCATAACTAAACATATTGCAGCTAAATTATGAACAGACAAAAATATAGGGAGGTTGAATTAAATTTATTTTTGCTGAACTGAGCCGCCATTCTTGCCTAGTAGCCAAAACCGTAACGCAAATGGAAACATTCACTTTATTACGTAAGCGTCTACCTAAACAAGACTGTTAACTATATTTTTGATTTGGTACGTTAGATTTGGTAAAGGTTGTCTGGATAAGCCCATTTTAAAAGTATAAAAAATAGGATATTACTACATATAATACATACATACTACATATAATACATACATACTACATATAATACATACATATATACATACATTAGTCACGTCTTTTTCCCTTGCGGGGTAGACATAGCCTAGTTCTATAAAACCTGAAGGCCACGTTTAGCATGTTGGTGGGCATTAGGTGGAAAACTGAATCAAAATAGTGATGGGTCGCTAGTCGCCTCAATCGGCTTTTACGATCTGCGCGGAAAAAGAAGCGTTTTTCTACGTTTCTTATCTACACACATTCTACGTTTTTTATTTTCTCCCAGACCAGCATGGAAGAGTATATAATATCCTTAAAATTTATAGCAACTTTTAATATGATGTCATTTTTATAAACGCAATTTTTAATATCACTGCCGAAAAAACTTATCATAATTATCATCCGTGAAAAAGCGACATCTGTAACATCATGTCTGTCTGGCATTACAAGACGCCGTAAAGGACTCGCCCAAAAACGTCGATTGGCATCTCGAAGAGTTATTAGGCTATAATGATGACGTAGCAACGAAAAAAATATATACATTGTCTGTATAGCGGTAGGTATAAAATGGGAATTTGTTCATGTTCTAGCAATGGGCATGTTTTCTAAAAAAAATACTTTTCAAAATAATGTGTTAATGAGTCCGTCTGGTAGATTATTGAAAAATATTGGACACGAATTTTTTCTTTTGTCAATCAAACAAAAATTGGTAAGGATATAGCCTGTTAAAGTTCCGCGTGACGTCACTGATCGGTACACTTTTATTGTACACTCCTGAACTTTGATGCGCTTTTTCATTATACATATATTTTGTAATAGCCGTGTGGTATCCGGCAGAGTAGAATAGGACCACTCCAAGTCTTCCCGTGGATGTCGTAGAAGGCGACTTAGGAAATACAAGCTAAACAAAGCTTATAAACATCTAAGACACCTCTCCAACCCGTCTGGCCAGCGTGGAGAGTGTAGGCCAAGTCCTCTAGCTGCTCTGGCCAAGTATGACCCTAGTAGTACAGAGAGGGTCGTGCTCCTGTAGTGGAGACTAAAAAGGACCTGATGATGATGATGATGATACATTTTGTTTGATTGAAAATTTATAAGATGGACTAATTATTTGAAATGGTACCTATTTTTTAGGAAAGAAGTCTATTGTTCAGTCTTATCAAATTACCTTACTTTATGGTTTCATAGATATTTCAATTTGTTTCTAGTCTTAATTTTGGATAAAGTTATGCTGAAAAGCCTTCGGTCGTTTTCTGGTAATAGGTATTTTTTTTAGAACTCTCTTAATTACTCTGAAATTAGGTTTCTTTCAGTGCCCTTTAGATTATATATAAACTCGATTTTAGGTACAAGTGCTATGCCGATGTATGTAGAAATAGTTATTAACTGGCCGAACATAGAATTATTGCCGAACCATTAACTTTTCTATTATTTGCTTATTTATAAAATGTCTATAAAATCCATTCACAGCAAATAAATAACATCGTTTGATCGCAATGAAATATGAATTTATATGCGTCTTGGATTTGTTTTGACGTGTATGTCTTTGATCCTCCCCGCTAGTTCCAGGATGGGGAGGTTACGAAGGAATTACTTAGAACTATATTTTATTTTTGCCGAGCCAAAGGTCAAACAGATTTTCAACTTATTCCAGTTTTTCCTTATGGCTTGACTAAAGGAAAAAAGTTTTTTTCCACATTTAATTCCTCTTCATCTTTTGTTTTCCTAGCATGTTGATTTTGTGTCTCATTGCTGGGCAAAAGCCTCCCCTGGGTTCTTCACTCATCTCTATCCTTCACTTTATTTGGTAATCCATGTTTAAGTCTATCTCGCCGTGACCCGCCATCTTCTTCTTGGTTTGCCTCTGTTACGGCAGCCTTTCTGGGTACCGGACTCTTCTTCTAATAAATATTAAATCTACTTCAGTAATAACGTGAATAAAGAGCTGGCGCATAGAGACTCCTTCGAATAGATATTCCTTCGCATACAACAGACAAAATCATAAAACTTACCTTAAAAGTCAATTGCAAATTACCTTGTATCTTTTGGAGAAACATTGGAAAAGAAAAAAGATGTACTGCCATTAGTTATAAACCGAATATAGTCGAAACAAAATGTTATATATTGTCACACAACTCTCACACTTCTATTGAATAGTTTCTCGGAATATGAAATATCTTTCTGATTACATTTAGTTAGTATAATAAAATCGTCAGAATCGCCGCCGAAATATCCATCAAATTTGTATATATGTATGCAGGAGGATTTATAATGATGTGGATCTTTTTGATCGTCTCCGTTAGTTTCAGGTCGCGAAAGCTGTGTTGAAATTACTCGGGAACATATTTGTCTCGACCAAATCCGAAGAATCTGTCGACGTATATTTTTTCAGTTTTTCCTTATAACATAGAATTTTGTACTTTCTAACTAACTTTCTTTTACATTTGTTCTTAAGTTAATAAAGTTTGCGAGCAAAGGGAAGTCGTCGAAACGATAGGATTCAAAGTTAATCTCGCCCATGGAGGCTTTGCCATTCTTTTTGTCAATGCTGCTGGCCCTTTGAACCATTTTTGTATCCCTGTGAATTTTTGATTAGGGGTCAGACGAACCATATAAATGATTTTCTTATATAATTTTCTTTAGAATGCAAGATTTATAAAATTGAAAAATTAAAGCAACCATACACGGCGACCCCCTTTTTGTTAAGTTTGTTTGAACCATCGCTAGGAAATCAGTTTTTCAATTTAAAAGCTGCATATTAATTGGTTTATGCGTGACGGTGAAGCAAACAGGCACCCAGACAGATGCACACACACACACATACATAGCGGTCAAACTTAAAACATCCCTTTTTGTGCGACGGGGATTAAAAGCCAGCAAATTTAATTACTTCATAAAATTCAGCATAATTATGGTCTACATGTATGCCAAATTTAATTCAAATCTCTGGCGGAGGCGGAAATAGGTAACAAACATCTGAACTAACCTAGCCTAATCTAACCTAAAAACTTCTAAATGCAAAAAAAAAATCTGACTAAGTAATATTTATTGAACGGCGATATTCCACCATAAAAAATAAACCTTTCAGCCTTTCTTCAGGGACAGTAATGTTGATAACACAATAGACAAATATCAACTTAGTCTACCTGCGACCATGAAAACTGCAAAGTTTTCGTAACGTTAGGTGTAAAAAATGTAATAAACGTGATAAAACCGTATCATGTGATTTAATTACCAAAACCCACTTATAAACATTTGACAGCACAACACATACAAAATACACACGTTAGGCACAAATACGCATAAACACGTAGTCTCCTATCTACACACATATACAAACATAAAAAAAAGTTTAAAATAATTATAATAGTTTAAATATTAGTTTAGAAATGTGTTATGTAATAATAGTTTTATAAGTACCTGAATATTTAAACACTGATGTAATTGAAGACCGGGATCTCCTATCTAACACAGGTAATTATTTACTTAAATGGAGATCTCAATGACAAATGTGTTACTGTAATATTGGTACAGAAATAATTTTAATTTTAAATGTGTAACAATCGTAAAAACATTAGAAACAATGTTGAATTGTCAATTCAAGGATTAAGGTCAACATTATTCTACAAATAGGCTTTGATGCAAGATAACGTATTTAGGGCGCGGTAAGTAAACCCTTATAAAAACGTCGACCCTGAAAACTCAACCCGGATACATTCGTAAATCCGGCCGGATGTCCCGGAATCTCTTCAAAAGAATCCGGGTAAATGTAGGCCAACTCCCACACGCACGGCTCATAAACAATAGAAACATTATGAAGTCAAAATTATTCGCCTCTGAAAATATGTATTCGCTAAAAGGGCAAGGCGAGTGAACGAGACAGACTGTATCTCTATTTCACGGTAAATGCGGGGTTTTAGTTATAACTTTTATTGCAAACACTATCATAATTCCGAGAAGCGTCGAGTTTGCTAAGTTAACGATGACTATTCCAGCTAAGTTACACAAGTGTACGGGGAACTTACAATAACGTAAAGGGAATAAATAGTTTCCTTCCATCATTACATTGCTAGCGATAGGTGCACGAGTACATCGAGAATGCTTTCGTATTCAGTGGAGCTCCGCAGCTATTGTCGAGGTCGATGAACTCTGTCAGCACTCATCCTGCTAGTCTAGGGTCTCGTGGCAAGATAATTTATCTTTTCTGAAGCAAGGAAGGGAACCATGGATGAAGTAGCTTAGTATTCTCAACTATATTAAGTTGCCATAAGCAACTCACTAATAGGGAAAAACATTAAAATAATAGGAGAAATCAACTGTAACTATATGATGAATCTTTAAAGAAATTAAGATTACTGTTAAGTATTTCTCCCCGTCATGTATATTTGGCGCGTTTCATATCCAGCCCTTACTCTTCATATGTTACATATTTCGACAGCCTTTGAGAGCCTTTGACTGTATGATGCAAATGGAAAAAATATGCAGATTACCAACCAGAAGGGTATAAGGATTATGTCACTCCATAATTTGGTAGCCTCTTAAAGAGAGTGTGGGGAATGTCAATAAAAATGTGGTGGCTAAAAAGATAAAAATATTTTTAAAAGACATCACATCGAGGCAACGGGAGTCCTAAGAGCTGGCAGTTATTTTGCACTACGGATAGGTCTTGAAATTCCCCGAGGTAACCCTGCCAGTATTTTGGGAACGTTGCCTCGATATGAAGCGTTGGAAGATTTTTTCTATAAATAAGTTAAATATATATATTTATAGTTAATAGATTCAGGTGTTACTTTGCGGAAGTCAAAGCTACATTTACTTTGAGACAATTTACTTTGCGTGCTTCCGCCACCAGCCAATCAAACCATCCAAAGCCTGGTGGCGGAAGCACGCAAAGTAAATTGTCTTAAAGTAAATATATTTTATGTGTAAAATGTGCTGTTTTGGAAAATAATTTAAATTGACAATAAATTATAGTTACATTCATTTCATTTAATTTCAAGCCGTTAACTGTCCCACTGCTGGGCAAAGGCATCCCTCCATTTCTTCCATTCTGTTTGGTCTTCGGCTAGATTATTCCAGTTCTTTTGGAATTTGTCGAGTGTTACATAGATTTAAAAAATGATGCATCGTAAATATATAAAATTTTTCTTGCAGCAGAACCCCAGACTACAGTATCATAGTAAGAACAAAACAGCTACAAAATACCCACTACAGTTTTCCAGTTTTTATTTTCACATTTTCCCCTCTCTTTGTCTTTGTTTACGGTTATAAACAGCTTTTTCGTTCGAAGACATAAGAAACTGATGTTCTCTCGTCGTACTCAAAATAAAAATAAAAGGCAATTATAGCTAACAGAAGAGAAAAGGAAATTGAATTCTGAAATTATGAAAATAAATGTAAAAAAAACGGTATTTAAACATTGTTAATATCATTAAAGTATTTAGGTTTAGGAAAATTGGGTTAATTTCCTATTCATAGTATACGGAACATACATGGAAGGCCATTAAAAAATAAAAAAAAAGTAGCTTAGAATATTTTTCTAATATTATATACTACGTATTTTGGTACATGGTCAATTATGTATAGCTAAATCATTAAATGTATTTGATTTTATAACTGCTATGTCTATAATAAGTATATTTTTTATATTTAAAAAAAACCTGCCAGTTACGATTAGGACTCGCGCACCAAGGGTTCCGTACCATCATCTATAACAAGTTTAAAATTATTAAAATGTTTTTATTATTTGATGTAACTAAAAATGTATACTTTTCGCAATTTTTCCTTTCTCTGTGCTATAAGACGTTGCTTTGTACCAAATTTCAAAATACTTCCCATGAACTCAGAATCTCCTCTCTTTCTTACTCAGGGTATACTCCCTGTAGGTTTTGATTCCCTTGCGAATGTCAAAATTTGCGACATAAACGGCTGTATCTTTTGATTTCGTTGGCTTAGATGTTTGATTTTTTCACAGCTCTAAGAGACAGTAGACCTGAGTAAGATTTGATATAAATTTCAGCTTGATATCTTTACGCGTTCCTGAGTCAAAGGGTCTTGACAGATAGACATACAGATGGACAATAAAGTGACTCTATAAGGTTTCCGTTTTTTCATTTTCTGGTACGAAAACAAGATTTGTTGCTGTTTTTCGTGTGTTAAAGTTATGTCATAACTGGGTCACATTTAATAATCATTAAAATAAAACAATTAGCCATTGAAATTAACATACTAAAGCACATCACGATAGCCCTGTTGTGATTGGTTAGTTAAATACATTCCGACGCATAACATAATTGTCTGCTCGTAAACCCGCTCGTTACATTGACCCGGCACAGCTATATCGAATACCCTACCCTACGATATTACCACAACACTAAGCAATTTTATTACATTGTCATGACTGCCACTTACTATATTACAAACCTTCGAAAAGTACGTTAGGAGTTTTTTTTTATTGAAAGATAGCTCCAAGTAAGCTTTGCTACTTCATCGGGCGTTTACGTTAGGAGAGTTTTTAAACTTTTACGGTTATCAATATAATATGAAACATATCGGGATATGTACCATTATTTACATGTACATGTATGTAGTGAGTTACATGGACCATGATCACGGAGGCACCATCAAAAATCCTTTGTGATCATAGTCCGAAATATCGAAAACTCGAAAATCTACACGGTAAGTATTCCGATACGTTTCATACTAAAAGATTCTTAAGCATTGTGACGTTACACGTATTAATAAAGCTAGTCCCGGTGGGATCTTTCGCCAAAGTCAATCCCCATATTCACCATTCTTTTTTACTGCATTTTTTTTGTTACGCATTGTATACTAACTCATTGAAATGCAAGATAAAATCCGCTGTGCGTCCAAGACTCTCCTTGAAAATGGGCTCTTGACGAGTCCGAAATTATAGTCGGCAATCCCGACGAAATAGCCGTAGTGAGTGAGCGGTTTTTATTCATATAATATTTGTATTGTAGTGTTTTTTATTAATTTCCTTACATTAAAATTTAACGTCACACTTGGTAGGTGGTCACACAAATGTGACAAAGAGGTCTAAAAATCATGTAATTGTTGTGACTTATGGTTACTTATGGATGTTCCCTTATGCCGTTGGTTCGGAACATAGATTAAAAAAATGGCGTTGTTTCGGTTGTCATTATTAGAAGTTGTCGCGTCAGATAGGTTTATTTTAGTGTTAACCACTAACACGTAAATAGAAAGAAAAAGACAAGAATTCCTCACCATTGCACATTTTATTGGCATTACCATGAACTATTAGACAACGGCAAAAACACACATTATGCTCAATGTTTTGTAAGTTCCCCAACCCCACAAAAACGTGGCCCCGTTTCCCGTGTCCCTCATGCTCTCATTTTCTTGCCATTACGTCTGTGCGTTGTTCATTGAGTTTCTGTTTTTTTCTAGTACTTACTTTCGGGTAAATAGTGAGTTCTTTTCAAGCGAGCAAATGGTACGTGATTTGGACACCTAAAATAGAATTATGAAGGTCACATTATGAGGGTGTTTTCAACTTCTTCCCCGATTTGGACGAGTGAGACGGGCTATTCCTCCGTAAAGCGGTTATCGTTAACACTTCATTGAACAATGAGTTTCAACTTTGTTAGAGTGAAGGTATTGTACCCGTTTCGAAGAAGTTACGGGGCTTCTCACCCCTATGAAAACGTGTTTGCATAATATACGAGTAGTTATGGAACTTTGTTGAATTTTTATTCGTTTTGTATGCTGCTAGTAATAAACGCAGGCATAGCCATAGAGATATGACAACTAGTGACTTAACCTTGTACCAAATAGTAACAAATGGTATAAGTCTTTGTTAGAAAACATTCTAAAGACATTTAGGTTTTGAGATGAACTTAACGATATATTTACTATCGAAATCCATCTAATCGTTTGGAAGATACGAGGTAATAAAGAAATTTACGAACATATAAGATGTGTGCGAAATACATAACTCCTCTTGGCAGTCGGGTAAAAATAGTGTTTGTAGTATGAAATATTTTATTTGGCATACAAATATTTCCCATAAAGCTTGTTAAACATTATAATTCATATGGCACAATCTTTTTATGCCAAAAAAACCGTCATGCGTATGGATCTTTATGCATTCAGACCCTAAACCTTAAAATAGATACTTAACATTTTGACCTAAATAGCTATGTCAAAACGGTGACATCACTAAATTATGTTTTGTGGTATAGTCGGACGTTCCAAAATAGCAGTCTATTGGGAATATCCAATGTGGATCCACTTATTCTAAGTTTGTTTTCCAATCTCGTTCATCGGTAATTTATTTTACTTCTGATCTTCCATGCTGGTCTGGGAGAAAAGAAAAACGTACTAACTAATATTATAAATGCGAAAGTGAGTTAGTTAAGCATTTTTTACTTTTGGATTAAGTACATCTCATTACTTGGTGCAAAATATAGTTATATAGTCAGCAATTTACTTTTTCTTTACCTAACATTACTGATGCCTCAACCTATTGAAATAAATCAAGTGAATTGAATAGTTACTGCAGATACTTGTTATGTAAGTAAAATGAGGTGAAACTTCGCTGAAAATAGTTCACAACATGTTCCAAAAAGTATCAATATTGCTTTCCGGTGCGATGCACTTTCCAACTTGAGAATATCTTGCTGATTTGTTCATAAACATGTTTGCTAGTTAAATTGAGGGACAGAGTGTGATACGACCTTTTTATATTAGCTTAAGCCTGCGGTTTCGCTCGCATGACATTTATCTCGACTATTCTTCGGATTCTTATACATATATATCATCACGTCTTTTTTCTCTTGCGGGGTAGACAGATCCCAGGTCTTTAAAACATAAAAGCCATGTTTAGAATGTTGGTGAGCATTCGGTTTCTTATTGGTATAAGAATAGTTCTACGAGAATATTACCACTCTATGTCAGTAGCGAAGTTAAGGTCAAGAGAAATATAATTCGCCCTTCTCCTTCTTCGCAGAAGAAGAGCTTCTTAATATAATAGAAAATATTGTAACGATATCTCCAGCGTATTCTTTATGCACATCCAATAATGGCCATAGGTATGTCGCTTCATACAAGCGGAGTTTTATGCCTATTCCTATTACAAACAAAACTTCATATTAACACACGTCAATGTATGAGTGATATTCAGGGTTGCCACCGCAGAATAAATCCAAGTACTATTGTCAGTATAAGAGATGTCGTGAAACGTGCGACTAGCAACAGTAGCAGCTACCCCTGTTTTTCAAAGCAAACAAAAACACCATAAAGGGAGGGGGAGAGATGCGGAGGACGCTGTGGGTTTCCGGTCTATACGTTAGTCCTTATTATATTAATTATGTGCCGTATCTTCGATTTGACGCAGAACAGAGACCAAATGAAAACAACAAATTGACTCTACATGCAGCTGATGTGACCGATTGATGATTAAATGATGTAGATAGTAAATATAATGGAATATTAAATTAAAATATTCCACAGCAAAAGGGAAAGACCCAAGAAGTGGACGTTCGTTTTGGGACGACATTTTTAAGTGTTATATTTTGCAAAAAAATTCAAGCGGGCGGGATTTGAACCTGCGAACTTAAGTCTATGTACGACCAATGGTGCCAAAGATCGTACGTACGTAAGTAGTAGTAGTAGTAAGTAGATCGTAAGTAGAAAATAAAAAGCAAAATCTGTACAGCTTTGGAACGCCTTATCTTTGGAAATCCGAAAGGCCAAAAACTTCGTGCCTTTAAGAGTGCGGGACGTGCTCATTTTCTTGAGAGATAGAGAGAGAGAGATATATAGAAAGTATATACTAAAAGCACCTAAATAAGAACTAAAATACCTCAGAAAAATCCGACTGATTGCAAGAGGTAAAACTGAACTAGAAACTGGCTGGTAATTTATGCTACGTCACGGAGCTGATAATTCGAAAAAAGTTGGTGCTCTAAGAAGTAAGTTTACGAGCTGAATCACGTCCTAAATAACTTGGGACTGATCTCGGTCGATCTATGTTACGAAAACTCTTACGACTAACGATTATTTTCTGGGGATACTACTACGGATTTGGATTTTATTTGTTGACTTTAAAATGTTGTGTAAATTTTTCAAAACTTTTGAGGTAAAATATTCGTCAACATTGACATTATCTGATCTATCATAAAACAATAGATAAAAAAAAAGAATTTGTATTGGATACTTGCTGCTATGAACAACTTTTCCAATGGGACCTGTTAAGTATGTATATGTTGTCGATGGTCATATCGACAGATGACAGGTTGTCATGCCTTCAAGTTGTCATGATATTAAAATGGTATTACTAAAAGTAAGTCTTATTTATTTTACTCCTTCAAATATACAACAGTGGCGACGAGATGTCTACTCACTTCGGAATTTTATCAACGTTCTACCATAATGCTCAAGACTGGAAAACCTATAAGGGTCGATTATCTCAGTGGTTTGTAGCGAACGATATCACGCCTGAGTCGGACACCAAGGGTATAAAGAGGCGGGCAATTTTATTAAGCGCGCTCGCGGATACCACATATAAACTTGCAGCAGATTTGGCGTTGCCGAAGAACATACAGGATGTGCCATACGAAGAAATATTACAATTTTTGGATAATCATTTTACACCGAAAAAGTGTGGGTTTAGCGAGCGGCATACATTTTATGCTGCAGTACAACAGCCGGGTGAGAGCCACGTCCAGTGGGCGTCCAGATTACGAGGGCTTACAGCTTATTGCAACTTTACAAACATAGAAGAAGTGTTACGCGACCGATTCGTAATGGGTATGTCGGCGGGTCCCGAGCGGGACAAACTCTTCATGCAAGAAATGAAGTCGCTGACGCTTACGAAAGCGGTAGAGATCGCAGAAAATATACGCTGTGCGAGAGCGGGAGCAGCTGCCACCTTGCAATCTGTACAGCAGCAAAGCCATCTGTTCAAGATTGACGGTGGATCTTGTCAAAAGAAAAATGCTACCACAGCTAAAGAATTTAAAGAAAGGTGTTTAGTGTGTGGCCGCACCAACCATGCGTCGTCGGAATGTCGTTTTGCTAATTATAAGTGCAAGAGATGCAATTCAAAGGGCCATCTGCGTAACATGTGTACGAAAGTGAAGTACTTGGAAACAGTGGGTGAGGACGGCGACGGCGACGATGGTAAGTTATTTAGTATTCGTTCTATGCAGGGTGAACCCATGACAGAGACGATTGTTATGAACGGTGTCAAATTAAAATTTGAAATTGACAGCGGTTCAGCTGTCACTGTGATTTCTGAAAATACATTCAAAACTTTTTTCTGCTGTATGCCATTGTCACCGACTTCGAAAAAACTGATAGCATATAATGGCGGCAATATAAATTGTTTGGGGGTTTTACGTTTGCCTGTAACATATAAGGATTGCACGTGTATGTTGGATGTTTTTGTAGTTCGGGATGGTGGTCCACCGTTATTAGGTAGAGATTTTTTATCGTTATTTTGTTTACAACTAGTTCCATGCAAATTTCTTAACTCTTGCGAATCGAGTATTGAACAGCTAAGTTGTAAATTTCAGGATTTATTTTCTGAAAAACTTGGCACTTTTAATAAATATAAAGTTAAGTTACGTTTGAAAGACAATTCTAAGCCGATTTTTTTTAAAGCTCGACCCGTTGCGTTCGCTCTCCGAGAAAAGGTGAATAAGGAAATTGAACGGCTATTAGAATTAGGTATTTTAAAGCCTGTTGATCATTCAGAGTATGCATCACCGATTGTACCAGTATTGAAGCGTAACGGCAGCATTAGGCTGTGTGCAGACTATTCGGTATCCATAAACAAACAACTGTTAGTTGAGCAATACCCACTACCGACAATACACGAGTTATTTTCGAAATTGCATGGGGGCCAACAGTTTTCAAAATTAGATTTGTCTATGGCTTATAATCAGTTTGTTCTTGATGAGGAGTCGCAAAACCTTACATGCATAAATACGCCGCGAGGCCTCTTCAAATATACTCGCATGGTTTTTGGCCTTACTAGCGCCCCATCAATTTTTCAACGCGCAATGGAAACAGTCCTATCTGGCATGGACGGGGTGTTATGCCTACTCGATGATATCTTGGTAACAGCTAGTAATCCGGAACTTCATTTAGAGAGGCTTCACGCCGTGTTACAAAGGTTGCAAGATGCGGGGTTAACATTGCAAAAAGAAAAATGTGAATATTTCAAAAATGAAATTCACTATCTAGGTTATGTGATAGATGCTAGAGGGTTAAAAAAATCACCTGATAAAGTTAAAGCCATAGTTGATGCTCCAAAACCTAACGATGTTAATAAGTTACAGTCGTTTTTAGGGTAAGTGAACTATTATCGAAATTTTGTTCCAGGAGCATCGAGTATTTTAAGTCCGTTATATGATTTGCTAAAAAAAGGTTCCAAATGGGACTGGAATGCTTTACATGACAAAGCATTTAATAAAATTAAGTCACTTTTAGCTTCGGACAAAGTTTTAACTCATTATAACCCTAACGCAAAAATAATTTTGACGGTTGACGCATCACCAAGTGGTTTAGGTGCAGTTTTATCTCAGGTGGACAGCGAAGGTATCGAGAGGCCAGTCTGTTTTGCTTCGCGTACTTTGAATGCTGCCGAAAAAAGGTATTCCCAAATACAGAAGGAGGCAACTGCCATCATCTTTGGGGTACGTCGGTATCATCAGTATCTGTACGGAAGATCAATACCATTCGTATTGCGTACGGATCACAAGCCTCTGATATCCATTTTTGGTCCATACAAAGGCATTCCTGAGGTTACGGCAAATCGTCTTCAAAGGTATGCAATTTTCCTTTGTGCTTATAATTATACTATTGAATATGTTCGTAGTGCGGATAACTGCGCTGATTATTTATCTCGTGCCAGCCTGCCGGATCAGCCTGACTATGATGTGTATGCTGACACAAAAACGATTGACCGTGCCACATATGTAAATTTTGTCATAGAAGGTAGTTTACCCATAACACATAAAGATTTATGTGATGAAACTAAAGCAGATGTTTCATTGAACAAAGTAATTGAATTTATTGTAAAAGGGTGGCCTAAGAAAGTTTCGGATTTGCGTATCAAGCCATATCATTCTTGTAGAACGCAACTTTCATTCGAGAATGGCTGTGTGATGCGCGGTCACAAAGTAGTTTTACCCGAGAAATTGCGATCTAAGTTACTGGCGGAGCTTCATAATTCACATTTGGGAATTGTCAAAACCAAAGCTGAAGCTCGTTCGCGTTTTTGGTTTCCCGGGATTGATGAAGCTTTAGAGAAAATGATAGCTGGTTGTGAGGTGTGCACACAGTTGCGGCCATCGCCACCTCGAACTGTGTTAGCGCCTTGGAAATTTCCGTCTAAACCATTTCTTAGGCTTCATATCGATTTTTTAGGTCCAATAAATAACCATTCGTACTTGGTAATTGTAGATGCGCAAACTAAATGGGTAGAAGTATATGACATGGCCAACACTACAACTTCTACAGCTGTCATCGAGAAAATGTACGATTTCATGTCGCGTTTCGGTCTTCCTCAAACGATAGTCAGTGACAATGGCACGGCTTTTACGTCATACGAGTTTTCTAACTTCTGCAAATTAAACGGTATTGAATTCGTTACATCTCCAGCATATCATCCTTCCAGTAATGGACAAGCCGAGAGTTATGTCAAAATTGTTAAAAAAGGCATAAAATCTAGTCTTGCAGCTTCGGATAATATGAAAGCTTGTAAGTTAAAGTTACTTAAGTACTTATTTGATTATAGAAACTCTGTTCATTCTGTCACTGGGTTTACCCCGGCACAATTAGTATTTGGTCAAAATCTTAGGTCGCGTTTGGATTTGATAAAACCGGCCAAATCGTCGTCGAAGCCCTCACCTACTGTGTTGTCTAACAATGTGGAGCGTAAGCAGTGTTCGCAGAGTGAATCGTATGGCGGAAAGAATACACAAGATTACCAAGTCGGAAATGAAGTGCTTTTTAAAAAATTTGTTAACAAAAATAAGTACCAATGGAGTAGAGGTATAATAACGAGAAAAATTGGAAAATCTATTTTTGTAGTTAACGATCATTTATCATCGTTGTCATTTAAAAAGCATAAGAATCAGATTATTTTATTTAAAGGGTATGATAAGCATGTTCAACATTGTTGGGATTGTGATACAAATGGTCCTAATTCTTTACCACAAAGCGTTGTGGGGGGCGGACAGGAGACAGATCCTTCTACGTCATCTCCTGATCAAATTCCTTCACGATCAACAGCAAGATTGCTAAGGAACATACCCAGAGTTGATTATAAAAAGTTTATTTAAATAAATCTTCATTTTATGTAGCTTTGTAATAGGGGAGGAGTGTTAAGTATGTATATGTTGTCGATGGTCATATCGACAGATGACAGGTTGTCATGCCTTCAAGTTGTCATGATATTAAAATGGTATTACTAAAAGTAAGTCTTATTTATTTTACTCCTTCAAATATACAACAGGACCAATGCTATGAACTCGGAAAACTTGTTCATATCGACGGACGGTCCCGCTTCCCGCATTAGACTCCTAATCACTTTAGAACTGAAAAAGAAAATTGAAGGAATCCTTGTTCATAAGGATACGCAAAACCTCTTTCTCTATAACATGGATTCTTATAGTTTTGATACACATACCTCTTTCTTTTATACCTATTAGTTTATTATTTTCATTTATGAACACGGCAGTCTGCCTTTCGTATTAAATTCTCCTCTCACAGTAGTGTCTTTGTACTCATTATTATTGTCAATGTTTTCCCTTGTAACCTTATTTTTGTGTACAAACATTTTAAATAAATAAATAAATATGCTCACTTATTCAAAATACGCTGAGAATAGTTTGCAACTCAACGTGATTTGAAATGTATAAATTTTACTTTCTGGTGCAATGCATTTCGTAAGTTCGAAACATTTCGTGGACTTGTTCACAAACATGTTCCCAAGTTGAATAACCGGGCGATAGCGCAGCGTTTTATTAAAATATGAAATACATTTTCGTCAGTTTGTAAAGTTATCTAAATTACCCAAACATATATTTCTGAGCTCTCCAATCTGTCTGCTAAACGAGCGTATGTCAATATCCTTCCATGAAACTACGAATCATTGAAAGAGGCCTTTGTCCAGCGGAGAACTTCTTACGGCTGATATGATGATATTTTTGAAATTAAGAGCTAGGCTCTTGATAGTGTCATTGTGAGGAAGTATCATAATCATCATCATCATCATCACGTCTTTTTAGTCTCCACTGCAGGAGCATGACCCATGCATTGTGAGGAAGAAAATGCACAAAATTACTATTATGTATCAGTTTGCGATTGTTTTCACATACTTGTGAATAAGTCATTATGACCATGATACTCGCATTTCCAGCGGTGAACTTCTAACGGCTGATATGATGATATTTTTGAAATTAAGAGCTAGGCTCTTGACAGTGTCATTGTGAGGAAGTATCATCATCATCATCACGGCTTTTTAGTCTCCACTGCAGGAGCATGACCCATGCATTGTGAGGAAGTAAATGCACAAAATTACTATTATGAATCAGTTTGCGATTGTTTTCACATACTTGTAAATAAGTCATTATGATCATGATACTCGCATTTCCTTTCGCTGGAAGACCTCGGCCGATCCCTCGGGAATGGTTCAGAAGTTAAGATGAGGAGATGTAACAAAAAAACCAACAAACAAACTCACTTTTGCATTTATAATATCAGTTAAGGTAGAATAAATCTTGGAATGGGTAACGAACTCATTTGCAATTTTGCAAATTTTTTACAATCTGCAACAATCAAATTTTTTATGTGCGTTCAGAAGATTTTTATAGAAAGTTAATTAATTTTAGTTTATATCTTATTTTCTTTCTTTTTATTTTCTATCTTTAAAACTTTTTCTTTTATTTACTGTGTTTCATGCCTTCTGTCGCAGCCACCGCCGCGCCTGTTCGCACAGAAGTAGGCAGCATATGCGTGGGTGTGAGAGTACTACAAATGTGGCATCCTACTTTGTTTTGGGATACAAATAAAGAAAAGTTTGTTTATTATTCACTAGCTTTCGCCCACGGATCCGCCCGCGTCCAAGTCGATCCCTCGAGAATAGTACTTTTTCGTTCAGGAATAGTACTTGCGTTAAAGGTAGCCTGTGGTTTCCGGCAGAGCAGAATAGAACCACTCCAAGTCTTCCCATGGATGTCGTAAGAGGCGACTTAGGTAATACAAGCCAAACAAAGCTCATAAACATCAATGAGACCTCTCCAATCCGTCTTTCCAGCGAGGAGAGTGTAGGCCAAATGCTCTGTCTGCTCTGGCCAAGTATGGCTCCTGCAGTGGAGACTAAAAGACCTGATGATGATGATGATGATGATGAAAGGTAGCCTATGTCCTTCTCCGTACTCTTAGAACTTGTATGCAAAATTTCATGATGATTTGTTCAGTAGTTACGGCGTGAGAGCGTAACAAACACACTTTCGCATTTATAATATTAGTAAGGAAAGGATAAGGATAATAATGCTTCTTCTTAAAATATACTAGTGCTTAATAATGGTTAAATTGTTCTTTGTATAAATCAGTATTATCATCGTACATTGATTGATTCTATTTTTAATTGACTAGAGAAAAGGAGGAGTTTCCCAATTCCATTGTATGTTTTTGGTCCCATTTTAATTTTATCAAAATCGGTTTAGTATTTTGATGGAAGTCGATTTTTAAATTTATTTCCGCGGGGCATACCTAATACGCAAAACAACAACTTCGCGTTTTGACTAATCAAATCAAGATTTGGGCATAAAGATAGTTTGACCTACTAGGATAGCATCCTGAAAGCAATAAAGTTGTTTACACATGTTTACATGCCACTTTTCCTCAAAAGAGGGATCTTCATTAATTATTATTGGTAAGAACTATGCGAGACTCGCAAATAGCCAGAAACAATACAACTTCGGCGACAGTCTGTGAGATGAGTTCATAATTACATAAGTAGATTCGTTGCGTTCGTCCCCTCCCTCAAATACATTGCTACATCAAAGTTTCTGTACAGGCTTGTTTATTTTGTGAATTCGTTTCTTTGATTAAACCTTTTCGTTTTTGTTACAAAAATATTAACAAAGACATGTTGTGGAAACCGAAGATTCTATTATTCTCACGACTGTTCTTGTTTTTGTTTACTTACTTCATTTGTTTTGAAAGAAAATAGGCCGTTTAATCTTTTGCTAAATATTTTTCTGGCGAGCTCCGTGGCGCAGTGGTTAACACGCCAGCCTGCGACACGTAGGTGCCCAGGTTCAATTCCCGGTTAGGTCAAGATGGAAAATATCTTTTTCAGATTGGCCTGGGTATTGGATGTTTTTCTATATATGTATTTGTTATTAAATAGTATCGTTTTACCACAGGACTTGTAGTTTTGCCGGAAATCGAGATAAACCGTTTTTTACCCTTAAAAGCTCACCCCCTCCCACTTCCCGACCATTGATCGACCGTAATTTATTCTTCCTTTAATTTTTGGTGGATTCTCTTCCATTTGTAATGAGTTTCATCCTAATATAATTTAATTATGTTTCAAAAATTATCGGGTCTGGTCTAGTACTGCTCTAACGCAGCGCGTTTGGTCAGATGTCTTCACCAACTTTAACGAATTATGAATCGTTTGTTCAGAGCTATATGACTATAGATTCTATAGGTATTCTAACAAAAAGGTGCTGCGTTCTGACGCGAGCTAAATTACACCGTATTGGTAACTACATTGAGTTGATATTATACTTATTCTGTGACTGGACTGGGAATCCAACCTAGAGCCTCGATTAGCGAAGTAGATTGTTGATCACTGCGCCACAAAGGCCGACATGTGGTACTGTCACGAGCAATAATACATATACAATTGTATTCCATTTAAGACCTTATCACAATGGCTAAAGAACCGATGTGTATACATATTTTTATTAAAGCGGCTTTTGACTGTATATTTAAGTATAATCATTAAGAACAATCATACAAGTATAATCTTTGATATAAAAAAATGACTTCAATCAAACTCTTGAACTGATTGTGATAGAATTTAAATAGGACAAATTTGAAAGCAAAGCCTTTTAATAACAAAAAAAAAGAGTTTTTCAAATCGGTTCGAAAATGACGGAGTTCTGAGGTAACTAACATACAACCGAATTGATAACACCCTCCTTTTTTTGAAGTCTGTTAAAAATACAAAAACGTGTGTTACTGATTAAAACACAGTAGATACAAGTAGGTATAAAAGCCATAAATGCTCTCTGACTCGAGCAGAATTTTTAATTAAAAGATTCTTTTTGTTGAAAAAGAATGTGCCTTGTTGCGTTTTGTAATAGATGTAACTCCGGTCTTAGAAGTTTTCTTTTTTTTAATAATTATTGAAGCAGGCATTTGTCTCCCATCTCACCTGACGGTAAGTGATGATGGAGACGAGGATGTTACATGCCTATTCAAGAGATACCCATTTATTCTACTTTTGAATGTCCCGGGATTGTACTTGTCTGGGATATTTTGTCTTAGTATAAACAGCTATAAGTTGATAATGCCAAACGGTGATAATGATATATAGGCGCTGGTCTGGTGATGAAGTACTTCTTGACAGCGTTGAGATAATAATTAAAAGTTCGGTAAAAAATGGTACTTAGCATTGTTTTAGTGATAACTTGTTAAAGTAATGAATAAGGTTAGGGTTGCATTAGTTCACGATTGTTATTAGGTCAGGTAGGTATTAGGTCAGTAGCCGTGTGGTTTCCGGCAGAGTAGAATAGGACCACTCCTAGTCTTCCCGTGGAGGTCGAAAGAGGCTACTTAGGAAAGGCAAGCAAAACAAAGCTCATAAACATCAATGAGACCTCTCCAACCCGTCGGGCCAGTGAGGAGAATGTAGGCCAAATCCTCTGTCTGCTCTGACCAAGTATGGCTCCGGTAGTACTAAACTGGAAACAACTAAACAAAACTTTGCCAATTATATTACAGCATAAACATCATCATAATAGTGGGTCCCGGGCTCTGTCGCAGCAAAGTTGGGATGCGACCGGAAAATGTGCTCAAAAGAGGAGAAAGATAAGCGTAATTTAGAGCAGATCTGCAGGTTTGAGGTTCAATACTTTTATCTATCAAAAAATAAACAAAGCGAACAATGAGAACTACATATCAACGCTGAGAGTTTAGCTCATTTAGGTGTTATTTATTAATTTGGTAGTTATCCAGGTTGCAAACATACCCTTGTCAATCCGAATGTCTTTTAGCTAGCCTTAATTTAAAATCATATCTTGTCAAGATGACTTTGTTTTTTCGTAAATTGGAGACTTTAATTATGTTTATGAAAGAAAATACTGTCTAGCATTAAATATTAGCTTACGTAAAAATATATTTATCATCCAATTTTATAAATTGTACGTTCTTAATATCAGCTTAATTGAAGGGTGACCTATAGGTCATACTTAATTTAATTTCAAATAAATTGAGTATCAACCCACGACATCTAACGTAAGTAAAACACCAAAAATTATATATGTATTCATTGCTGCGTTTAAACTAATACCACGAATTAACGTTTGAAGAATTCAAGTATTGGACGTAGAGATCTTGCGTGTTCGGGAACACGCACAAATCCGAGATTCAATACCAAGAACAGATTAAAATAGAGCGATTCGCCTATTTTGTGTTAGATTTACGATTTCGGATCCGTTGCGCGGAACGAGAAGCGATGGCCCATTCGCGTGCGTCGCGGCCCGTCATAAATCCTCAGACGTGGACCTTCTAGCTCAAGATGTGTTGGAATTTTTCGTTTTAGCATCCAGCGCATTTATGCTAGAGGCCGTGTTTGTATGAAATATTTTTTTGATAACCATCAACTACGCGAACAATAGAATGAAAACATTGAGGGTTTCTTAAGGATGTTAATACGGCGTGTTACTTAGTCTCTCCTATCCGCTAGTCTATCTACTAGATTAGAGAGAGTATGTCGTGTATTAAACACGCGAGCTAAGGCGTTTTTACACATGTATGTATGCGGTGTACGCTGTGCATCTTCCATGCAGGTCTGGGAAAAGAAAAAAACATAGAATGTTCCAGCTGCTTTTCTTTCCACACAGATCAGAAAAACCGGCCGAGGAGGGCGTAGATCTAAAGAATCATGTTAATTAATGTGCGACAAGGCTTGTGATGCTATACAACCCGTATTATCACGATTGCGTTTTCCAACTATAAGCTATACGTGGTCTTTGGGTCTTACACCCCCAGTCTACGTCTACCCCGTAAGAAATAAAGACGTGATCATATGCACTAATGTATGTTTGCGGTGTATGTCACTCGCGCGAGTCGAGCTTATACAGTGCCTAAATCTGACACCAGTGTTGGTCACTAACACACACGAAAAACAAAACAAACAAACAGTGCCTAAATTAAACATTAGTTAAGTAGTTAAAATTTTTGATACAATTATCTTTGTCTTTATGACACATCTGTTTAATTGATTTATTATGTAGCAATAGTTTTCATTTTTTGTAGAACCCTAACGAGATGTGATTTGTCTTTGCGTGAGTTGTGGCTGTGACATAAATCCACATGGACATTTAAGATGCGCTGGATAGGATGCCGTATTTCTCTAGCAATACATATTTTCAGATTAGCAATACGATAGATACGAGTATATTAATGTAAAAACTTTGATTTAAGTCCAAGACACCAATATTTTAAGACTGCTTGTTTTCTGACAAATAGTATGTATGTATCCAATGCCTTGGAATCTTGCTTTATTTTACCATTTTGTTCATTCCACACACACTTGTTTTATTGATTTTATACTTATCAATTATTTATAAGACATAGTCCTTGGCATTTCACTACTAGCTACAAGTAACGATATTCAAGTTTAAAATATTAAATTCTTTGTCAAAGATATTGGAATACCTACCAATATCCGATTATTTGATAAGGTATTGTGTACTGAATCACTTTAGCAATGCCCCATACACTATGGTTGTATTTCTACACTATATCCAAACTAGAAATATGATCAATTATTAGAATATTATCAATCTCGAGTCATCTATTCACTTCGAAATGAAAACATACTCAAATTTGACAGTATTAAATTGTTAAAGGTTTTTGTATATCACACCGAATACAAAGGTATTTCATATTGTACTTATCGAAATAGGATTGATAGCTTTGTATTTGACAAGTTGAACATCTTTGTGTATTATAAAGTACTATTGCTAACCGTACACAATCTTTCCCTCAATACCCTTACAATATCTAACAGAAAAGCCACTCGATACGAAGTAGTAATTTGATCAGCCATTGGCATATTCTCAGTTTCGAATCACGTATTCAACGGACTAAAATACGAGGGTTGTCACTCAATAGACTAACGATATGCCGAATGTTCTAAGCGCTTATTCCAAAATCGGAGCTCAGCTATATCGAAGTAGGTCAGAGGCACTTCATATGCTGAGTGCGTCGTCAACAATATTTAAGGCTATTGAAATCAAACGGATATAAGTAGATTAAGTGTCACGTATAACTCTAGACTAAAGTGAGACTAACTGGGATTCTATTATAGACCACCATCCCATTGCGATTATCTGATGTGAGGGAGACTTTCATTCATGAATGCGCACTTCATGATTGGTTAATACAACATACAAGTCTTACATGCGGATAGGTAGAATTTGATAGATTTAGGTTTGAAAGGTTCAAAATTATTTTTTGAAACGATTAATCGTATTATTAACTTAATTTAATTCAATTTCAGCTATTAAGTATCTGCACCCTTAATGTTTTAGAAGAATTTTAGATTTTATAAAATTAAATAGGAAATAAAATGGATTAACGAAGTCAAGTACACAGTGAGTTAGAGTTTTGTAGTAAAACTTAACAAAATGTATGTCTAATCAAAATGTTTGCCTAACTATTAAGGCATTGTGTAGCCTTAATAGTTAGGCAAAAGTCTAAACAGGAGTTACAAGTATTTTCTTCAGATCACATTTAAAGGCTAGATTAACAAACCAACGCAGAATACAAGTTTAACACACAAAAGCTATTTGTGTAAGTAAAACAGCACTTAGTAAAATAGATCTTAAGATGCTTTGCTATTAGTTCTTTGCTGTATTTCACTGGGAAATCTATTTGTGTGTCAAAAAATATATTAATATCGGGTTGCTAGCCTATCGTATATTAATATGGTTTCTCAGGTTTCTCCGATTCCGTCCGTAAGTTTTTACGTTCTACGGAAGCGGTTTTCTTGTCTACTGAAATAGTTGTATACTGAATAAATTTAAATATTTACGTAAATGATGTGGTTTTCTAAATTATGATATAGATAAAGTAACGATATATTTCACAGCTTCGGGTATACGAGTATAAATCAATTAGTGTTCAGTTACTTACAAGCGTGTAATCAGTTTAATCAGCCATGTAGGTTAACTTGAGAATATCGGATTAGGACGTTCTAAAGTTCAGTAAACTCTTCACAGACCCCCTATTTTCTTTGTCAATGATAGTGTTGGGAAAAGACGACTTTTTTAGAGGGCTTGTCACAATTTTGTGGTCGATATAATTGACATTTTTAGTGCTAAAAGGACGTTGTACATTCGTACACGAGTAAGTTGTTGAACATTCGTATTTTCATTCAGGCCTCGTTTTCCGCACTTGTGCTCTTTCACATCATCGTTAGGTATACACGTTTTTTTACTTTTGTGTAAGTTAAACTCTTCTTCTTCTTTTCGTGTCGATGGCTCAAGGGATTAGATTTTGTCTCTCCAGTATATGGCGACTCTAAACAGTTAAACTCTACATACCATAAACGCAGAAAATTTTGTAAAACGTTACTTCATGACGTAGACTTTCACACATTTAAATTCACTCTTGGATCGTGACTTTACTATTAAACTAAGAATTCGTTTAAATATGCTTTGGGTCGATATTTTTCTATACCATTAATTCGTTTTATGTTTCAAGACAAGAACAAGCCTCTTAAAAAGGGTTTAGTACTTCTCAACACTACTCATGTAATGTCTTCATTTCGTACACAAGCCCATTTTCAGTTCGTTGCTTCATATTTAGATGTCATACTTAGTTCTTACGACTGTTATCTAGGTTCAGCAGTGAAGCCATCTGTTTTATATTGCTAGAGCTAACATTATGTAAATGAAAATTTCACTGCAGTGTTTTCCATCTTGAAGATTTGACCATGCGAAGTGCCCTAGAATTATTTCTACAAATGGGTGAGATTAATTTTTAAATGTCTGAGTGAGATTTATTTTATTTCTATGACTGGTAACTTTCCGATAGATAGACTTCTACATACTTGTAGTAATTGTACTTGTAGTAATTTTCTTTTGATACGCGGTTATCGTAGTCAACAGTAATTTTATCGAAATTGAAATTTCAAAAGGGGCCTATGCTACTTTATTTGTAATTAAATCCTGACCAAAGTATATGAATAGACATAAAATTTCAAACACAAGTGGGACTGAAAACTTGCATCACTGAAAATAACGTGACATGAAGATAGATTGACGAGCTCCGTGGCGCAGCGGTCAACACGCCTGCCTGCGACACGTAGTGACCGGGTTCGATCCCCGGCCAGGTCAAGATGGAAAATGATCTTTTTCAGATTGGCCTGGCTCTTGGATGTGTATCTATATATGTATTTGTTATAAAATATAGTATCGTTGAGTTAGTATCCCATAACACAAGTCTCGAACTTACTTTGGGGCTAGCTCAATCTGTGTGATTTGTCCGTATATATTTATATTTATTTATTTATCTATTTTTTTTAATGAATATTAAAGATCTGTCTTCAATTAGTATTAAAACATCTGCTTTAAATTAACCGAAAAATGTAAATAATCTTTTTTAAATTATATTAAAAACAAGTTCTCTAGTTTAGTATATATGACTGTGGTTTCAGATCTTTTGATATTAATTTAAACTATATGTTTTTATATTAATTTTAAAATTGTTTAATAACTGCACTTTTTGGTACGTAAATGATTTCCATTTTTGTTAAGGCGATGAATGACAAAACAATGTATCGATTGATTATAACCAATTCTTTTTTGTTTCAGGTATGTAACATCTTAATTTCAAGATTTTCAAGGGAAAAAGTAAGTCTTTGAGAGTGTAAAGAACAAAGGAATTGGATGAATTTTAAAATTTAAATCGCGACGCCGATTGAAAAAATTTGAATTAGTGAAAAAAGGATCCGTAAATTCAGCCGAGTGAAAAACAGATGCTTGCATTTCTGAGTGAAATGAATATTTTATGTATCATTTCGCAGTCCGGGGAATTCATCTCCACTTGAAAGATTTATACCGGGCAAAATCTCGAGTTTACTGGCGTATAGCGTTCGAGTGTCCTGATATATATCTGATATATCTTTCCGAAATGCGGTGCAATATTTCCTAAAGTGCATCGCGCTCGATTCTAATTCGTGCATTTGTATGCGGTTTTTATTTATGTGTTTATTTATTTAGCTTGCGCAATACTAATATAAAGCGAATCAAATAAAATAAATAAGAATGAAAACGTTGGCGAATAAGTCCTGTAGCTGATGAAATTTTACACTTAGAGGATTAGATAAAGATTCTGAACTTAAAAAAAACATTTTACGGCTCGTATGAAATAAAGCAGACAAGATTCGACATATTATAAATTATAACCGTTAGGTCAGTCAGATCAAAATGGAAAATGGTCTTTTTCAGATTGGCCTGGGTCTTGGATGTTTATCTAAATATGTATTTGTTATAAAATATAGTATGGTTGAGTAAGTATCCCAGTACGCAAGTCTCGAACTTACTTTAGGGCTCAATCTATGTGATTTGTCCGTATATATTTATTTATTTGGATCATAATACCTCCTTACCTTATCCCATTATTTGGTGTCAGCGCAGTTTGTCTTTCCATAACTTTGTGTTACCTGACATGTCTATATCTACTCCTACTAGCTTTATGTCCCGCCTTTCGCATACTATTCATATCAGTTTTCGTCTTCCCCTTCCTCTGCATCCAATCTTCTCGCCCCATTAGGTACATGACTAAACCAAGCTAATCTACTAATTCTCATTTTATTCTACCTCTTATACAGCGTGTAATATAACCAACAACGTTTCCGTGAAAGGGTGACTTAGCCCGTCAAAATTAACAACTTTTCCTATGGAACCAATGCTGGGAACTCATTTTTTTTGACATTTTTAACCTAATTTCCGGGCCGGCTGAATACTTTCGTAAGCTGCTTTACTTCCCGCGTAGATCGTAAATGCCGGTCGAGAGGGTAAAATCTAGGCGATACGGCTAACAACCCATCACTATTTATATTCCGTTTTCCACCTAATGTCCACCATGCTTAACGTGCCCTTCGGTTCTTATAAATCTAGGCTCTGTCTACCCTGCAAGCCAAAAGACGTGATAATATATATGTTAACTTAAACACATAAATTCCGCAAGCTGGTTTTGTGATAAATCGATGGTTATGCTCATATCTCTAGAAATCACGCCAAAATCGCAAAAAAGATAGATTCTCTTTTTAATTTGCAAATTTTCAAGCAAATGTTTTTGGATAATTTCACTTTTGTTTGTATTAATTACTCGTTTGGAACATAAGTCGGCGAAATTGCTGCTGGTAATTGCAAGTTCGATTGCTAATATAACATTGTTAGGGTTCCATCAAAATGTAGGATGTTCCGTGCACATAGTACCCATCTCACATTAAATATTAAATTGTTTCTCAGAGCGTAGTAGACGGAGTACTATTATTAATATCTCAAGACTTGTTATTCATTATTGACTATGGAATGTGCCTTTGAGAACGTAGGCAGTGCAACCAGGCAGCTCTATCACTGTTCACTGTGCCACAAGCTGCCGTGTTGGTTTCAGTGTACTGAATTCAGAAGATAACATGTATTATGAAAATAAAGATATAGGAATACGTTGTGTAAATGTACATTGTATGCTTGTAGGCGTGATTGGAAAATAATTTTCGTATGCTGGGAACTTAAATAAATACGAGTATGTCTTTCACATAAAAAAGTGGTCAGTCGAGCGGACTATTTGAATGAGATTGTGTGAATGTTTTTCGATAATAAATGTAGAAAAAGTTGTTTATATAATAGGCTGAGTTGCTTGCTGAGTTCTTTGAAGTCGTCATCATCATCAGGTCTTTTTAGTATCCACTGCAGGAGCATGACTCTCTCTGCACTACCGGATGACATGCCGAGTTTAAAATGTTACATGGGTCAGCGGAAGATTATATTCAATAACATACTTCCTATATTCGGTACAATAAAATACTTCCTATATTCCGTATGGAAGTCTGTCATTTTAGCTAGAAGCCTGAAACTATATATTAGAAATAAACAATTACATTTCCCAAGGTTTTTGAAAATATATCTCCTAAGGGGGTGAAAAAGGGCTTGAATGTTTGTATGGGTAAACAAGATTAGTTAAACTATTTTATTTGAAACTTCACAGGAGTACTCCTATCAATAAACGAGGAAACAAGTGTTTCAGGATCTTTCAGAATTCAACCTCTAACAGGTGGAAAAGGGGTGACAAATTCTGTAATCAACATGGGTATCATTATAATCGTTTATCGTGTAGTTTACTAGCGTTTGGCTGCGACTTCGCCCGTGCAATTCTACTTCCTTTCTTAACGCTCGCCTACGCTACGATATAACCGAACTCCACGCGGACGAAGTCGCGGACAAAACCCTTATAAATACATATAAGTAAGTTATTTGCCCAAATTGATTATTTTATCTAATTCGAACTTTAAATGTCAATGTATCATAAAATAATAAAAAATGTCACCTTATTCATATTTTAGAATATATTAAGGGGCTAGAGCCCTTAAATTTCCTGATACTTGGGGTGTGACGTACCCCAAGTTTCAGGAAAGGTAAATGTTTTTCAAAGAAGGTAAATGACCGCTATGATCAAAGGAAGATTATTAACTGACAAGTTAATTACTACCTTTGATCAAGAGATTCCTACTGCCTAATCATGTAAGAACATATGTTGTAGTCGAACGTATGTGTCTTTAATAAGGAAGAAAAAGTCCTCACTAATTAATTTGTCTGTAAGTAAGATCGCCCGTGGCGGGACATTCACTCATCTCATTGCGTCTTTCTCGGAGCGGAGTAGTTTTTACTACACAATTTTTCAAGTGAAAACTTCTTTGGCGATATTGTGCAGTTACCTATCCCAAAGATAGGTAAAAAATATTAACTCGCGTCAGGACACGTGATCTGATCGAAATTTCGTAAGGCGGACACGTGACCGTTAAGTAATATCTCCCTCTCTTTACCGCGCGGCGAAAATGTATGCCTGCTCCTTGCGCGAGTAGCGTAGCAGGCTGTATTGGTACTACAGCCTGCTACGCTAGTACTTTTATAGTGATAAACTAAGCAATTCGTGCGAAGTTATTCCCTAATCATTCCTTAATATTCAAAAATGCACAACGTTAATATTCAAGTTTTCACTCTGCCGGCACTCCCGGAGTGCAACCCATTGTTTTTAGGGTTCCGTCCCAAAGTGTAAAAACGGGACCCTATTAATTTCGTCCGTCTGTCAGTCTGTCTGTCACCAGGCTGTATCTCATAAACCGTGATGGTTAGACGGTTGAAATTTTTACAGATGATGTATTTCTGTTGCCGCTATAACAATAAATACTAAAAAATAGAATTAAATAAATATTAAAGGGGGCTCCCATACAATAGACGTGATTTTTTGCTTGTTTTTACTCGTTATTAATAACGGCAACAGGTAGACACTTGAAATATTCACAGACTATTTCGTTATATATTCACTTTAAAATAAATAATTAAATAAAATTAATATTAATATTAAAGGGCTCCAATACAAAAGACATGATTTTTTTGCCGTTTTCATAGATAACGGTACGGAACCCTTCGTGCGCGAGTCCGACTCGCACTTGGCCAGTTTTTTTTTAGTTGTACCAGGCCTGTTTCACTCCCCGTGTAGGTATCAAAACCTACCTACGCGCGGCGTCACCTTCGAAGGTGAAAACCGAAAAAATCCGGTAAGAACGATTCAACGAATTATGAATCGTATGTTCCTAACTATAAGTATCTAAACTAAAAGGTGATGCGTTCTGACGCGAGCTAAATTATACCGTATCGCTAACTACATTGAGTTGATATATCTTTGAATACCTTTGCAGAGTGAGACTTGTACGTAAGTTAGTACTTATTCTGTGGTTGTGCGCTATATTTGTTTTAAGAACCTAGAGCTCACAAAAAAGCGTACAAATTTATACTATTATTTTTATACGAATCCGATTTATTATTCTATTTTTATACTAATCCGAATAAATTTCGATTAATGTCCATTTCACACGACAACATTCCTGTAATTAGGACCGGCCTTTATTGACTTTTTATTAAAGAAGATTTCTTTTTACTAAATGTTGGCTTATGCATTTATCTCCCATCTCACCTGATGGTAAGTGACGATGAAGACGAGAATGTTACATGCCTATCCAAGAGATACCCATTCATTCTACTTTTGAATGTCCCGGGACTGTACTATATTAGGTATTAACATAAATACTCATTAAACCTTTCGATGGTTTTAAATTAATTACCACCTAATTTTATAACTAACATGTCAATATTCTAAACTTGGAGTGAGAGCTTCGCCTTATTCCAGGGAAGGTAAATGACCGCGGTGATCAAAGGCTGCTAGTACCTGCCTTACATTACCTGCTAAATTACGAGGTTTCATCAAAGATTTCTAACGGGGAGCCCGATATCCCAGTGGTCGTAAGCATTATTAGCGTTCGCGCATGTTAAGCAACCTCGGGCACAGTCCCCACTGGGATGGGTGACCGCAAGTAGCATAAAAATATCTCGAGCCCTTCCGTACTTCGGAAGGCACGCTATCACTTGTGTTACTAACCAAAAAAAGTGTTTTAAAGCCTGTTCCGCAAATTGTATAAATATATATGAACGTATAATAACTAGCTACCTTTAAAGTCCGGTCAACTTAGTTAAAATTAATAAAGGGACTTATCACACAGATTGAGATAGCCCCTCAGCAGGTTGTTAACTTGTGTCGTAGTATCAACGATACTATATTTTATAATAGATAACTATATAGATAAACATTTAATTCTTTTTTAAATATAATTGTGTTATTTATATTATTTAGTGTTAAGGTTTTTGTACAATAAAGAAATTACAAACAAACAAACGTTCAAGCCCCAGGTCAATCTGAAAAGATCGAAAATTAGATAAGTATTTCGGAATTTTAAATACCCAGCTATCAACTTGTATCGTATAAACTTGTATTTTGTCATAATAAACTTAAAAGAGTCTCAAAACCTAGTGTCTTATTATAAAACGAGGACTAACTTTAGTACCTGGTTTAAACCATTATCCGACCAAAATAAGTCGACACTTATCACTCTGACGTTTGGTCAACTGTCATTGTCAATCTGTTTCGAACGGATAATAGTATATAAACTAGTCTTCGTTTCTGCTAGTATTGAAGGATTTAATGGAATTGTTGTAGGCAATGTAATTACCCAATCCAAGGGGAAAATTAGGTTCAGACAACACGCCTCGGTGATCATATGTATGTAACGGACTGACTGTAAGACTAAATTGAATCTAGTTGACCCTTAGCAAATTTTTCCTTCGACTGGCTGAATAAAAAACGATTTCGATATATATATCTCGGAATCGTTTTTGATTTTCGATATTATTGATTTTAAAAACGCAGGATTACTGAGATATTCATTAACAAAATTTCGCGTTTTGTGACGTCATTCGTGGACGCTTTTTTCAGAGCTTGATTTAACCCAGTTAATTTAGATTTTTCTTTCGTAAAATAATGTATTAGCCGTGTGATTTCCGGCAGAGTAGAATAGGACCACTCCAAGTCTTCCCAAGAGGCGACTTAGGAAAAATACATGCTAAACAAAGCTCATAAACATCAATGAGACCTCTCCAACCCGTCTGGCCAGCGAGGAGAGTGTAGGCCAAATCCTCTGTCTGCTCTGGCCAAGTATGGCTCCAGTAGTACAGAGAGAGTCATGCTCCTGCAGTGGAGACTAAAAAGACCTGATGATGATAATGATGATGAAAATAATTTATTACTTTCTTATAGACATCACAAATGAAATCAAGTTACTAGGAATATTCATGTTTTTGCCTTAATCCAATAAATTTAAAAAGCAACGAGAATGTACAATTCAAGTTTATGAATAAAATCTTTAATAAATCGCGAAATAAGTTTCTTAAAATAAGGTTTTTTTTCAGAAATGACCTTGATGATATAAAATCAATACCTTGAAAAAAGTTAGCATGCCCAATTGTTACATTATATCTACGTGCATTTTTAATAAAAAGAAACTCCCAAGTGGCGCTCTTGAGTCTAATTCATTCGGATATCAAATAAAAGTTTATAGAGACAAGGTTTTATCGTAATTTAAGGTAATTGTGTCACCTCTACATATTTTCAAAGCCCAATGGATAATTTAGTTTAATAAATCATACAATTACTCAGAGTAATATCCTATTTCGGTCATATCTTAAAACGTAAATGACTTTATTGAGTGTAACAAGAATTTTAATGCAAAAAGACTTAGTGGGAGCCCCCATCGAAATTATGCTTAATGGCATCATAAGCGGTTTTCACAGTGCGTCCAATTTATTTTCATAAGATAACTCGTTGTTCGGAAAATTAAACTGGAATGGGAAAAGCTTGTGAAGTAAGTGCTTAGGGAGCTTTCATTCGTTCGGTTTTGGGCGTATCTGTTAGTTGCCAGGTAAATACGAGAGATCGACGCGTGTGGATTTGGCTTGTTACACGAGAATTATTAGGCGGGACGTGGCTCGGTAAAGCATCCGCGCGAACGTCTGTGGGCCGCGGCACGTTATCGATTTTCCGCTGGCGGAGTGAGGCGTGCGGGGGCGGGGATCTCAGCTGGGCGCCTGCCACCCCGCCACCCTGTAAACATAAACACAGGCTCCGGCTGCGTCTCCAGGATCGACATCCGCCGAGGTGAAATAACGACTCTGAATATTTATGAAGCCCTCGTATCAGGGATTAAGATTCGACTTTTCTAGGTCATCAATTCGAAAGGCATTTGTTGCGGGATAAGCTGTCGGTCCGTAACGATCCGGACCCTGTCTCTTGTATTCGATATTCCAAGTGGGTTAAGTATTTCGTGAGCCTGAAGGCTGTTTAACATCCAATTAAGGCGGATGACGTCATACGGCGCGAAGAAAGCCGTAATCAAGGGTAGCCGCAAAATGCCACATTTCGGGGGTCTGGTCCGCAGGGAAATATGTTAAAATATAACTAGTGGACTCCACTCTAACTCGCAACGTTATTTTGAATTAGAGGGTTACCTTTTTAAATAAGCATGCTTTATTTTTACCTTTGATGAAAGAGGAAAAGGACAAATGAGGTAAATGTTATAGTAAATCAAATACGATATATAATTTTTTTTTTCTAAATGTTGGATTAGGCATTTGTCTCCCATATCACCTAATGGTAAGTGACGATAAAGACGAGGATGTTACATGCCTATCCAAGAGATTTTATTAATATTATAAATGCGAAAGTAACTGTCTGTCAGTCTTCTTTTCACGCTTCAACCATTGTACCAATTTGGATGAGATTTGGTATGGAGGTAGTTTGAGGCCCGGGTACAGTAGAATTTCCCGACATTAAAGGTAGTGTTAATGTTATGTTAATGTTTAATTTGTAAGTTGCGTACACCCGTGACAACAACATGGGCCCCAACGAAAGACCAGCGCTGGGTTTTATAGTCAGCATAGTATGAGTTGATTGGGATCTGCTTAAAAACTAACAGAGTGGTAATTAGGTGCTGATTACATTTTCTTACATACATTTATTTGTATTTGAAAGTTTAGTGTGTGTGTTTTCAAATAAACCATTTATTTCTTAATTCAATTTCTTTGTCGAAGTGATGTTTTTTTTACGATAATATACGCGCGCGGAAGACGCTGATGTAGGAGTCTGTAGTATTTATTTTTTGACAGTTGGTTATCAAATAAACAAACGCAAAATAGCATTAATTTATGTGACAGTAAATGTCATAAACTTGAAGGAAAATGTCTTAATTTTAACGTTATTATAGTAACAACGCTAATTTGCAGCATTATTCAATGAACTGATTAAACTTAATTTGAATTACAAATGAATTACATTTCGTGATGCTGTTGCAAACACAACGGTGTTCGAAAATTTAAATTCAAAATCTCCTAATGTATTATCATTAGGGCTCAACGTCATGTTTTCGGCAATTTGGCCGGCCTAGCCGAAATTAATAATGTTTAAGCCGTGATGGAATCATAATAACACCGTAAAAGCACATTATTTTGCTATAAAATGTACTGAGCAACGTATTCAGCTCTGTGTTATATCCACATAATATTATAATTAACTTCCTTGATGATGAGACAGTTTAATGGTTTAATATTCAGGATATACATTGAATATAAAGATTACAAATTAAAAGAATCTTGCCTGCCTGAGAGATGTTGTGTTTTTAATCGAATACAAGGTAATTTTATAATTGAGCGTTACATGTTGTAGGTAGATAAAAGTAAGTCTTACTGAAATTAAAAACTAATAAATAAAAATCTAGTTGAACATAATAACATCATATGATTTGCGGGACATTTCTTACATAAGAAGTGTCAATCGGCAATAAGGCTGGCAGCATTGCACCATTGTATAGCAATGCTTATTCTTTGTGCAAAAAAGTGCCAATCCTCGGGTCATTTGACATCTCTATCAGCCTTTGAATCACAAATTTAAACAATATGTGAGCTAGGCTGCCCCCACGTTTTTCGACCCTAAACGGCTCACATAGGTACGTAGCCATCCTTGAAGCATGCATATTTAATACTATTAAACAAGCAATTCTTGTATACTCCTTTATACATTTATAAATATACTCGAAAATGGGTCCAATCATTTCGAAGAACTTTAGTGCGTAGAGGCTTGATGGGGTGACAAATCTATCTACCTAGATCCCATCCCTGAGGAACGTTTCCAAGCGGAGCTCGGTCACCCAGGTAATTTGCGATTAAAAGTAGTTCGAATATAATTATTGATAACATTGATACGAAATAAAGAGGGTGTCTTATCGAGGTATATGAGCGCACATTTTTTAAATAATTTGGCAAGGATCGATTTCCGGGTTCGATATGACTGTTTTATATTTCTCTTTCTTCTCATAAAAATAAATTAAAACCTCTCTGAATAATCTCGCCGGAACAGGAATACTTGTAACGTAAAATATGTGACACAACACAACCCATAACGAATGAGGACCATCGCGTGTGAAATTTCCGCTAGAGGTGCTACTAAAGCGTGGGGTATCAATAGGGAAAATAATCCCATATGACATTTAATAGGATTAACACCTGGGAAACCAAGTTTGAGACGGAAAAACGTATTTTCCCATCCCTCTGCATCATGCCCTCATAACCCTACTTAGACATCGACATTGTTGAAGCCATTTGTTAGATTTTATTTTTTATGTTAAGGACTTATAAATAGACTTTTGTCTAAATGGCATTTAAACTAGAATGTAAACTCTATTTTCAAGGGTATAATACAAGCATTTTTGGAACCTTATTGTTGAATAAGGTTCCAAAAATGCTTGTTACTAGTTAGCGCCACTGTTGAGTGGCGCTAACTAGTAAGCAAAAAAATGGTAGTCTTCATTGGTTTGGTAGATTTGTACGACAAATATCCAAAAAGAAAAATGTCCAAGGGCTCGATAATAGGCTAGTTTCCTAAAAAAATATAATTAGTCCGTCAGTTAAATATTCAAAAAATATTGGACACGTATTTTTTCTTTTGTCAATTAAACAAAAAATGATAAAGATATATCCCTTTGAAGTTCCGTGAGACGTCATAGTTTGCTACAATTTTTAGCAAACTTTGACGTCACGAGCCCCCTCTCCTGAACTTTGACGCGCTTTATCTTTATTATTTATTGTTTATTTGACAAAAGAAAAAATACGTGTCCAATATTTTTTGATTATCTAACTGACGGACTAATTGTTATGTTATTATTACGACCCAGGAAACTAGCCTATTGTCCAACTAAACAACTGTCCAAATAGAAAAATATCCAACTAGAAAGGTGCCCAACTAGAAAGACGTCCAACTAGAAAGACATCCAACTAGTAAGACGTCCAACTAGAAAGACGTCTAACTGATATCTTAGGTTGATCCCTTAGCCAGTCAGTCATTCAGGATAATGCATTTTATATATCTAGATTGGATTTAGGCATTTCCTTTGGAACAAAGTATGTTTTCCATAAATAAAAAATAATATTACTTGTTCGTATCCCTACGCGATTATTGGTCACCTTGGAAATGATGGAGGCAGTGACACGTGTCCCGTGACAAATCCGGATAAATATAGCTAGAATAATGTTCTTATTGTGACATCTTGACCTCATTATTTCTGTTTCATAATAGTTTCGCGAATTACTTTACTCATTCATAGGAACTCAGCCATATGGGATCTCTAGATTGTTGTTAAGATAAGTTGTATACCTGTATGGGCATCACTTTATGTGTAACGTTAAAATGTAACAAAAATAATTTGAAAAACGTCTACTTATATCAAAATGTAAGTACATTGAACACAATGTTTTCGCGATTGTTCATGGTCGTAGAGGTACCTATTATTCTTCTTTTCGAGTCGAAATGGCTTTAATTGATCTCATTTCCTTTGACCAGCATCTGGCTACGCTGATCGCTTTATCATTAGTCTCATTGAGGTCCTGTACCGTGCAACTGGTGGGGCAGTTAGGGCACGACAGAAGGTAAAACATGGACTGATTGGCACTGCAGTCGTCCAAATTGTTGATAGAGAAAACCCACCTCACTCTATTTTATCGACATTTCCCAACACCAGCCCGGAGTAGGTTAAGGGACTTCCAGACTGCCCAGGGTAGAACCGTCTCAGCAGGTGGAGTATCGAATGGACTTAGTGGATACATTCTTTCCCAAAGTATGGCCTGGTTTTGGGGGATTATTATATGGGTAATTTGTTTGTTTTTTCCAAATCAGAAAAACATGGGACCTCCCTATCTTAAAGTTTCTCTAATATCAAAAATTTATGAATGAAATAGTATAATAAATCACACAGATTGAGCTAGCCCATAGTAAATTGTGAACTTGTGTCTAGTATGTTTTATAAAAGATATTTATATAGATAACATCCAAGAGCCAGGTCAATATGAAATGAAAAAGCCGTCGTCCATCTTGACTTGACAGGAGATCAAAACTGGGCCCATGCAAATCAACGGCACTTGCGGACCACTAAGCTACTGAGTAACTGAAAGAGTATTAGATGATATGTAGGATCTTATTTGTTTACTGACCAATTTTATAAGGTGTGATGCGTAAATATAGCATCAGTAATTATTAGTTTTAGCGGGACTTAAAAAGAACTATTTTCGTATGTATTTCCGCTTAAAAATTACGTGTAGTTGTGCGGCTAGCAACCCATCACTATTTTGATACCATTTTCCACCTAACGCCCACCACCATGCTGAACTTGGTTTTTAGGTCTTAAAGACCGCTCTGTTTACCCCGCAGGGGAAAAATACGTGATACTATGTATGTAAATATTATGTATTTAAAGCGCGAAAGTTTAAATCAGAATATAAAATGAGTTCCATTAAAATCTCAGTAGTGGAATCGTCGAAATATCACTGGAACTAGTTTAGCTGCATTAGTATTTGATTGAGTGCATTTAATTTATTAATAGCATAGAGTAGAATCCATCTTTGTTAGTCATACTACCCAGAAAAGTTTATACCAGACCATGGGATGTGTTCATTATTTTAGCGGTACGTAAGAAGTCCACTGCTGGACAAAGGATTCTGCCATCCATTCCATCCTATGGGAGGATATTGATTATCCGTTGCTGTTGCACGCTCGATCGCTAACGTACCATGTTCCACAAAATTATGTTAATTGAAATTGTATATAACATGAAATCAGAAAAAAAGAAAAGATAAAAATATAAAACATCATGCAGCCCTTCAGGCAAGTAGGCGACCAATATTGTTGAAAAGAGTTTCTTATGCGTCTTCTTCTCTGCAGTGGTCGGTTCCGAAACGCTAGTACTTTGTAGCTTCTAAACAATAATTTTAATTTGAATATAATTTAAGCAAGCATGATTTAAAATGTGAATTGATATGAAAAAGTGCCTGAGATTCAAACATTTATTCAGAAAATAGGCCTTTCTATTTTCTGAATAAATCTTTGGATCTTGAATCTTTGATTGCCTCACTCACCACGCTTGGCAGGGGGGTTGGCGAGCGCAGTTTCTTTGGATTCTTGTGCTTTGGACGCCCATTGGAAGCATCCAGTAGCATTACATTTAGGATATCATTGTTTTGGATTGTATTAGCATCTCATTTCTCGCAATTATAAGTCCACGAAGCATTGGTACTTTGATATTACTTTTTGACAATATAATTTACATAAAACTAGTATTTTATACAAAACAAAAAAAAATGTTTTTGTATGTTATGTTCAGTCATGTTTTTCATTGTACTGCTTAAAACTAGACTTTGAGCTTAAGCAGCAGGCGACAGCCGTAGATGTCGTACGATAGTTGGCGTGGCAGAGGGTAAAATTCTATGGAATCATCAAGAACCATGCGACATAAACACTATTTGATGGCAAACGAGCAGATGAGCCACCTGATGGAAAGTGATCACTGTCGCCCATGGACATCTGCAACAGCAGTAGTGACGTGCACATAAAGTTATGATTGGGTAGACATTATACCGAAATTCGTCGTAGCGTGGCCGACGCCACGTAGGCTTTAGCCGAAATTTTTATTGATCAAAATCTACTTTATGGTGCACATTGCTTGAAAATTTTGCAGGTGCACCGAGTATTATAACTTTATTATTAGAGATAAAAACATATTTATGGAATGCTGGGTAGATTAGACAGTATATATTTGTATATATGGACTGCACGTCACTTAACACCAAAGGAGGTGCTTATGCGTTGCCGACTCTTAAGATACCTATAAACAAATACGCTTTTTGAAGGACCCCAAGTCATAGCACACAGGGAAAATCTCGGGAGGGAGCCCATTCTACAATCCTGCTGTAAAAAGGAAAAAACCACGTGACGCTCTGACATTTTTGGAGACCTAAGTGCCAAGGATGTGAGGAAGGACTTTACTCCTAAGGCGGGCGATGCGGTGGTAGAAAGGTGACGATCGCATGCTCTCTGGCAATGTCCACAAAGTTCTAAAACTAAGCCAGCGGTACTTGTTGCGAAGCAACAGTCGGGTTACACCTGCCACTGTAATGCGTTAAGTTAAAAATTTTCTTTAAATTCAAAGTTTACTTTCTGTAGCTCTTTATCCTATAAGACCCAAGGTATAAAGGAAATAAAATGGTGACCAAGTTGCATTTATAAAGAGCCGCGAACATTGCATAGCTTCTGCTGCAATACTTTTTGTTTTAAACTCCAGCTCGACACGAGATAGTGTGATTAAATTCAAACTTATAGCTATACTTTGGGCGGGCGACTCCTTGGCTTTTGCATTTTTATTTCTAAGTAATGTCTTGTTCAGATTTTACTTGGAAAATACTTTTCTTTTGAATATATTCATTGCAGTTTCTTGGAACTTTTATTTAGTTTGAATTTCTTAACCTTAGGTTCATTCAAGTTGATAAAGTAATTTAAAAAACATCAAAAGAAAATAACGACTCTATAATTCATATACAACTCCCTACACAATTACTCTCCAACCAGTCTGGCCAGCGAGGAGAGTGTAGGCCAAATCCTCTGTCTGCTCTGGCCAACTTCGGTAGTACAGAGAGGGTCATACTCCTGCAGTGGAGACTAAAAAGACCTGAAGATGAAGATAATTTATATACATACAGCGTGATTTTGAACTCCCTAGCTATATTGAAATCTGGGTATCAGAATCCCAAATGGAACACAGAATTGCAAGAAAAAAAAGGTAAAAAACTAAAAAATAAATTTAACCTTTCATAGAAATTCGTCCAGCTGATCGGCGACTTTGTATGGGAAACCTAATTTTCTTTTTCGTTTTTACACCATGAGCTTATTGCAAATAACACTAGAGGGGATTTTAATACCGAAATATATTGCTATTTTCTATGATTTATACTGCTCAAGAGATCTAAACGTGCAGGTATGTCCAGCAATAAAATACGGGTAAATTATGCAAACTTCCAGTCTTAATGGGCTATTAGTACTAATATTCTGCTGAATATTTTAGCGTAATGTTTATCCCAGAAATAGCTCAAATAGCGGAGCACATGTGACGTCACTGAGTGCACATGTCCACGACAAAATACATGTACAGCACGCGACAAAGTATCGCATTATATGATTAGCCTGGCTGGATATATAAATTATTCTGCAATGTACAGAGATTCGTGTTTACGGTTTTAGCTAAGAAGAAAACCTTTCGTAAGTTCAATTTGTCTGGATATTCTCTTCTACAATTTGCATTTCTCAATTGCTTCTTGTGAACTTTTATGATCAGGTTTGATCATTTTATAAAGAAAAAATGTTTGAAGTGAAAACTTCTTTACCGGCGTTGTGCACTTTTTGAGATGGGTAAAAATTTTTGAAATCGCTTCAGGATACGTGACCTGAGACCGCCGGCACGGCGTAGGAGAGGAAGTAAGATCCCCCTCTCTTTCTACCGCGCGGCACTCCCGCAGTGCAACCCGTTGTTTTTTTTGTCCATTCGGGCTTAAGACATTTTCAATATTGCACAATAGCCTTAATACGACTTGTGAGGTCAACGGCTCCCGAAGCTACTAGTGTTAACATTGCTGAATAGGTTGGCCTAATCATTAAAGTCCAGCTTGGTAAACATATCATTGGTATAAATAAATAAATATTGATTTCATGGCGTTAGAGTAACAAATAAAAATGTCGACCTTACAAACATTAGCAATCTTTTGTTTTTAATGTTAGATGTAACACAAAATAATATAATTATGTATAACGATTCTAAATGCTAAAATGCTTGCTAATAAAATAACATGCCAAAATATAAGTATCCCGGTAATGGGATAGTAGTAACTTTATTTTTCCCGCAGAAATAGCTAGCACAGCGGAGCATACGTGATGTTACTGCACATGTCCTCGACAAACTGCACGGACACATGCAACAAGCGTAGGTATGTCACATTAGCTCAGAACTAACAAATGAGTAGTACCCGAGTAGAGACATTGTCCTATAAATTTGTAGTGCTTCACTTATATTGTATAGCGTAAGGATATAATATAATATATTTATTCATTAAATTATTTTTACATTAGCAGAACAGGAATGGGATACACCTGTGTCTGGAGAACCCGCTCTTCCATTATATAATTCAATTTAATGCTACAATTAGCTTACAATTATTACTATAATGTTTTACGTGATATTAATAAAATTATACCAGAAAATGTGTCAAGTAACACAAATTACGCCTATACAAACTTAGCACAAATTTTAAGTATTGTTGGCAATTGTGTCATATATTTTGATATTATGAAAGTATTTTACACAATTAAATACTATGCAAAAAATTTAAGTTACTGGGCAATTGGCCATCAGTACCAACATACTGCTGCATATTTTAGGGTAGTGTTTACCTCAGAAATAGCTCACATACTGGAGCATACGTGACGTTACTGAACATGTCCGCAACAAACAGCATGTACACATACAGCACGCGACAAAACGCATTAGGTCAGAACGTCAGAACTAACAAATGAGGAGTGCCAGGGTAGAGATATAATCCTCCAAATCGTTTGTACGTTATATTATTTACGGCAGAAATAGCTCGCATAGCGGAGCATACGTGACGTTACTGCACAGGCACGCGACAAACAGCATGTATACATGCAGCACGTGACAAAGGAGTGTCGCATTAGTTCAGAACTAACAAATTACATTGTTCTGTAAATTTATTGTAAGGACGTTTTAGCTATTTTGTGATAAGGACAAAATTCGTCCTAATGAGTAATAGTTAAGTAGGGCTTAACTTACTTTGTACAGCGTAATGTAAACAATAAAAATGTTGACTATGGAAAAAAGTGCACGAGTTGAAAGTATTATTTGCCTTTGTATTATTTGTTGTTTTGTGTTAGTATTATAAATAATTAAATACCATGCAAAATATTTAAGTTGCTGGGTAATGGGCCATTAGTACCAATACTCTGCCGCATATTTTAGCGTAGTGTTTACCGCAGAAATAGCTCGCATAGCGCAGCATACGTGACGTCACTGCACAGGCTCGCGACAAACTGCATGTGCACATACAACACGCGACAAACGAGTGTCGCATTAGGGTCAGTACTAACAAATGAGCTGTGCCCGAGAAGAGATATTATCCTGCAAATGTTTTGTACGTTTTACTTTGGTTTAACTGCTCCCGTGGTCCAGTGTTTAAGGCGTTTGCCTGTAGACCCGGGGGTCATGGGTTCGATTCCCACGAGAAGCATACTTTGTTTAGTTGTGTCCAGTTTGGTAAGGACATTGCAGGCTTGAATCCCCTGATGGTCTGATAATAAAGATGGTTCCGTGCTTCGGCCATCTGGTAGTTGTTATAGGAACCACGTCAGAGGCCGAGAAGGGGTTCCGAAGAACTCTCCTGACATCAGGGTGTGCATGGTTGATTGACCGTGTCACCTACACGAAATGATGATGACTTTGATTTAAGTGATACGTGTTTTAGGTTTTAACGCAATTTATGAAAATACATACTTTTTTCTCTTCCATGTTGGTCTGGGAGAGAAGAAAAAACGTAGAATGTACCAGTTGCTTCTCTTCCTGCGCAGATCGTAAAAGGCGATCATGGGAATAGGGGAAAATCTGAGGAATCATATTTGTAGGCGATGCGGCTAAACGCGGCTTATACAGGTCTTAAAGACCTGAGCTCTGTCGGAAAAAGACGTGATTGTATGTATACTTTTCCTATTGGCAGTTTGTGTAATTATTTTATTGTTAGGTTTTACTTCAAACATGTACGAGTATATGTTATTTACATTTAAAGAATATGAAACAAAATACAGTAATAAAAATATATTTTAAATATTAAATCTTCCCAGAAATAAATATGCTTCCCGGTCTATTAGTGCAAATGACCTAGTTTATAGTTCTTTGAAATAGCACGCACTGTGGGAACAGCTTGCATATAGTTTGTGAATATGTTTATGACGTCACAAACACACTGTATGCGACAAATGAGTGGCGTAAACGTAAATGAGTAGTGAGATAACGCTATTACCTCCTGTTATTTTTAGCACTTTTTGAGTTTCAGAGTAAACGCACTTTTGACAAGATTTTATTAATTTAAATGTCGGTCGAATATGAGAGTGATAAACAATATTTTTAAGTGTTTATATTTTGCATTCACAATGCTATTTTGATATACTCTAAATTAAGAAACCCGAACCTGCGACTTTAAGTCTATGTACGACTTAAGTCGTTCATTCTGGTGCGGATCCCGCCCGCTTGAATTTTATTCACCATATTTTATTTCCTAATTTAATAAGAGTACTTTAAACAAAGTAATTAATAATTTTACATATAAAACAAAGAGACTTCAATCAAACCACTGAACCGATTGCGATGATATTTAAATAGGACCAACTTGAAAGCATACCCTTTCAAACAAAAAAGAATTTATAAAATCGGCAAACGAGCAGACGTGCCACCTGATGGAAAGTGGCCACCGTCGCCCATGGACATCTGCAACACCAGAGGAGGTGCTGATGTGCTGCCGACTCTTAAGATAAACACGCCTTTTGAAGGACCCCAAGTCATAGCACACAGGGAAAACCTCAGAAGGGAGTCCATTCCACAATCCTGTTGTACGAGGAAAAAAACCACGTGACGCTCTGACATTTTTGGAGACCCAAGTGTCTAGGATGTGAGGATGGACTTTACTCCTGTGGCGAGCGGTGCGATGGTAGAAAGGTGACGGTGGCACCAATTCAAAAAGTTCTTCAGAACACTCCCCAACATATAGACGGTAAAATATACACAGAGAGCCAACGTCTCTCCGTAGACTGATTATAATAAGACGAATCGTATTTGGGTTAATTTAATGTGTCTGTAAGTATTTTACGCTATGAGTACGAGTAAAGGGTATTTGAAACATTAGTTTACAATCTTTATGGAGACTGTAAACAGACTGGATAATTAGAAGCCGTATATTGTATGTATAAGCTTAGTAGTTGATCAATTTCGTAAGACTCTACCGTAGCCGTACTACTTACTGCTTCCTAAATCACTGCTCGAGACAAGGTATTTTGAACTCTCTTCCCTTGCAACAAGACCGATATAGCAGTAATGTGTACATAGTTGCTATCTCAAAGGTGCCGTTAACCTGAGATGTGGTTCATCTCGCAAATTAATATACTGCGGTTTGCTTCAAACTGAATATTACGTTTAATACGAAATCGCGGTTTGGTGTTTAAATATTTTACTGTTCAATTAGGTCGCACAATCAAATGATTGTGCGACCTATTTTAAAAGATGTATCCATTATAACACAAACCACAATTAAGTTTGATTTTTTAAACTAATCATAGATGCCACCCCGAATTGTACCCGGCTCACAGGATCCCATTACACTTGCTGCGTATCTTTGTATGGCTATGGATTTTTTTTTCTTTCTTTATATGTTATAGGACGGCAAACGAGCAAGCGGGTCACCTGATGGTAAGTGACCACCGCCGCCCATGGACAACTGCAACACCAGGGTGTGGCAGGTGCGTTGTCGGCCTTTCAAGGAGTTGGGGGAAGGGAATGGGGAGGGGGGGGGGGGGGGAAGGATGGGCCTCCGGCTCTCTCACTCACCGATCGAAGCATAGAAGCGGTAAAGCTTCTACTCTGACGTCGATTTTCTGTGAGAGTGTGGTACTTCCCCGGACGAGCCGGCCCATTCATGCTACCAGCAATTCATTTTGCCGGTAACGTGGCTCTACCACGACTAAAATTCTTTGAGGCAGGTACCATCCGGAGCGGTAGACATATCCCCCGGTTTTAGGCAGCAACTTATTTCATTTAGGAATCATTTAGCTTCTGGACGCCAAGGACCTGCGGTCTCGACGGCGACTGGTACAAAGACGTACTGGTTCAATGTACTTATTTGAGTATTTAAGACAATGGCGAGCTCCGTGGCGCAGTGGTTAACACGCCAGCCTGCGACACGAGGGTACCCGGGTTCGATTTATATTTCAGGCAAACAAACTGGCGAAAATTACATTTCATTACCCATTTTCTCCTTTAAATCATCTAAGTATGTAAAGAAACACATACTTAGATGATTTAAAGGAGAAAATGGAAAATTTTATTTATCTAATTAGTTGAATTAGAACGGTCTGTTAATTTCAATCAGTCATTCTACGAGTATTCGCTGAAAACAGTTCGTTATTAAATTTCGTATTATGTTTATTAATATTGAACATTTTGAATTATGTTTATTGTGATTTATGTTAAGTAAGTGTTAATGATTATTTTGAAGTGTTAAAATTAATTTTAAATTTTCAGCCAATCATTTTTATCATTAATAATTTTTAAATAATATGGTGCTATAAGTTCGGCGTATCTGTTTGTGTCTGTGGGAATTACCTACTGTAGCTACAATAGGTACTTACCACAGGCAACGCCCAAAGCCGAGGTCCGTCCCTCCTGGGGGCCCTTTGGTGATGTGGTCTATATAGGCTGAGGGCACTCTGCCCTCGCCTCAAACGCCCGGTGAAGTAGCGAAAGCTTACTTGGAGCTAGCTACACACCCTCTTATTCATAAAAATTAGCAAACGTTTATTAAACCTATTTTAGGTAAAATATGTTTTGTCCTTATCCCTCTTTGCAAGGATTGGCATGGAAAGAACAAGACAAAACATATTTTAACTAAAATAGATTTAATAAGCGTTTGTTAATTTTTATGAATAAGAGGGAAAGTCATTACAACAACAAAAAAAATACGCACACAAACAGAACTAACGATTCTCTTTATTATTCTTCTTAATATTTTTATAACATAATAAAGTACTTCACGGTTAACATTCATAAATAAAATAAAATTTAGCGAATCAACCATTAATAAGAATTTGTTAGTCAAAAACTAATTAAGGAAAGGTTACTGGAGGTTGAGGCATTTTAATTCGCGCGAGTGACCCTGAGTTCGATCACCTCCAGCTTGCTGTTTGATGTTCCATTCAAAGTTAATTTCAATGTTATCACGCAGCATGAGATTGAAGGTACTCGGTAGATATACACGCAGCTGAGAAGTATGCATGTGTAACCGGGCTTAATATTGAGACTAGTTATACGAAGGTACAAGAGTTATAAAAGTCTATATACCTACTTATCAGCATCATCGTTACAGGCGTAAGAAGTCGACTGCTGGACAAAGGCATGTCCCAAGGATTCTACGGGAGAATACTGGTATACTCACCACACCACGCTTTGCAGGCGGGTTAGCGAGCGCAGTTTCTTTGTCTTCTTATGCATCCGACGCTGCTGTCCATCGAAAGCATTTTAAAGCCGGGGAAGGATAGAAATTTGTTGCATTTGGGTAGGGAATGTTGGGTTGAGAATGTAGGGTAGGGAATGTTGAGTAGCAGCTCGGCAGGCCGGGTCCGCGTACCCGATATCATACCTTCAACTACCTACCGGCCAAGCGGTAGATAAGGATGACACCCCTGACTTTATAGGTTTACTAATCAAAACCAAAATAGTTAGTGACAAACAACATAGCTACTAAGAGTCATATTACTAAATTTATCACAACACAGGATTTTCAAACTTTGACGGCCTCCTTAGCACAGTAGTAAACATGCTGGCCTGCTACACGTATATCGGGTTCGATTTGTAAGTCAATACTTGTTCTTAATTTTCACGTGTATTTGTCTACGGTTGCGAAATATCAGTAGCGGAGATCAGCTAGACAGCAATCCAGATGGACATACGAAATATTTTTCCCAAGCTGAAGTAGAGACGATTCGCTCGCACTTCGCACTCGCTCTTAATATGCATAGGTTTGACTAGCTCCGTGGCGCAGCGGTTAACACGCCTGCCTGCGACACAGAGTGACCGGGTTCGATCCCCAGCCAGGTCAAGATGGAAAATGATCTTTTTCAGATTGGCCTGGGTCTTGGATGTGTATCTATATATGTATTTGCTATAAAATATAGTATCGTTGAGTTAGTATCCCATAACACAAGTCTCGAACTTACTTTGGGGCTAGCTCAATCTGTGTGATTTGTCCGTATATATTTATTTATTTATTTATTTATTTATTTAGGTATATTTTGAAAAACCTTGGTATGTAACAAACGTTGAATGTATTTATGCTTTTTTTGGTTTCGGAGACCGAATATTCTAAACAGAAGTACATGTGCAGGTACTTAAATATAATCCCCACTCTCAATGCAAAAGTAAGATACTGAATATAATTTTAAAATATATTGATATCTTCCATGCTGGTCTGGCAGAAAAGAAAAATCCTGTATAAACCAAAGTAAAGTATTTTTAACCATTTTTTGTTTCATACTTTTTAGGGAGTATTTTTTATAGTCGGGTTTTAAATTTGAACTTAGTTTTTTATACTATGTAGCGATGATTTACAGCGAGCGCGACTGGTGGCAGAAGCACGCAAAGTAAATTGTCTCTAGGTAAACATGCCATAATTGAATATTCTAGTAATGCCTAGAACGTACTTATTTCTTACACAGTTCCCAAATTTGGCGAAAATATCACATTAAGCTAAAACTACTTTAAGTTCTAGGAAAATTGTTTCTGTAACTATCCTGTGTAGTCTTATATGCGTTTAGAACTGTAACTGCTAGCGCTAACATACTAACGTACAAATGCTAACATAATAACTTACAACTACATTCTTAAAAATACTACATTACTACTTACTTTAATACTTAAGAATACTACATTCTTAAAATCTTTGAACTTCTACTGAATGAGACGAGCGCGTTCGATAATGTTGACCTGAACTACTAATCAAAAACAATTTACTTACTGAAAGTAAATAAAATATAACAAGTTCTAAAACAAATTTTCGTCTACATTAACATATACCTCTTAGTTTAAATGGTTCTAAATTATGCAAGGCTCCATTAAATTTGCATGGTAAAAACTTAAATATAACAAGAGAATCTCAGGTGAATATTTGATTCGTATTTGCAATAATAGATGAATGAGTTTGCAAGCCTGCGAGAAACTTTGTGAAGAAACCTATACAGTAGTGACTAGTATGTTCACTAGTGTACATTGCAGATAGTTTGATTTTTTGTCACTAGATGTTCATTCTTCATTTCAGCCGTAAAAAGTCCACTGCTAGACAAAGGCCTCTCCCAAGGGTTTTTTCGTTTCATGGGAGGATATTGCCATACAAACCCAAGCAATGCAAGAAGCAGAGAGAGAGGACGGGCGCGCGAACCCGATGTCATACCTCTAACCACCGGCCAAGTAGTTGAGGAGGGCAACTTATATTTTTTCATCTCCTCTGTTCAAAAAACAAAGAACGGTTCCCCAAGAACAGGGTCAAAAATTATTTTTTTGTTCCCAAGAGAATAAAAAGATTTTGAGCTGCGAACACAAATATTGTTCCGAAAATATCCATGACCAATATGGTGGTACGGAACCCTTAGTGAGTTCAAATCAGACTCGCACTTGGCAAGTTTTTTTATAATGTTCTGGACATAGCAAAACATATAAAACAAGCGTAAAGCTATTGTAAATACTGACGGTATTAGAATGAAAAAAGTTTAAATTGATATCGGTAACGCGCTGGAAGTTGGTCGAGTATAAAATTACTGATTTATTACAGCAAAGTTTTAATCGACTGAAAAGTAATAATCGATACATCATACATATTAACGAAGTACTTTGAATTATGCTACAGAAAACAGTGTATAACAAACTTACAAGTGATTTCGTTGAAGTGTATCGATAGATAGTGTGTCGATACGTACGACCAAATTCGTCTCCGTCATTCAAGAACCGATTAAAAAAACTAATTTTTTTGTTTGAAAGGGTATGCTATAAAGTAGGTCCAATTTTAATTTTATCATAATCAGTTCAGTATTTTGATGGAAGTCGTTTTTTAGGGATCCGTACCCAAAGGGTAATGGGACCCTATTAATTTCGCTCCGCTCTGTCCGTCTGTCTGTCTGGCTGTCTGTCCGTCTGTCCCAGGCTGAACCGTGATAGTTAGACAGTTGAAATTTTCACAGATGATGTATTTCTGTTGCACTATAACAATAAATACTAAACAATAGAATAAAATAAATATTTAAGGGGCTCCCATACAACAAACCTGATTTTTTGCTTGTTTTTGCTCGATATTGATAACGGCAACAGGCGTACGCTTGAAATATTCACAGAATATTTAATTATATATTCACTTTAAAAATAAATAATTAAATAAAAATAATATTAATATTAAAGGGGGGCTCCTATACAACAGACATGATTTTTTTGCCGTTTTTATAGATAACGGTACGGAACCCTTCATGCGCGAGTCCGACTCGCACTTGGCCGGTTTTTTATATGAAAGATTATTAGGACAATTGTTGTTTCAAAGAAAAATAAAAATACGACTACACTGTTGTAAATTTTCAACGTATGTCACTCAGACAGAATAACACAATGACTCAAATTTTATTTATTTATATTTATTTATTCTTTATCATTGATAATGGAGTCGGAAGGTGGCCGTGGCCATAGGAACTATATCATTAAAACTAACGTGAGATATAGACATTATGTACTAAAAACGGGTCACTCACGTGCTATTTCATCTGGATTGCCGACTATAGTTTCGGACTCGTCAGGAGCCCATTTTCAGGGCAAGTGCGAGACGCGCGGCGGAGTACCCGAACTAACTGCTCTCGACGCACTGCTCGTGCGGCAGCTCGTGCCTCCCTTGTGGAGTGGAGAACCAGCAGGTCGGTCGCAGGACCCTGGTGAAAATGGGCTCCTGACGAGTCCGAAACTATAGTCGGCAATCCCGACGAAATAGCACGTGAGTGACCCGTTTTTAATACATAATGCCATAGGAACTCTTAAACTGAACAAGGTACACCAATCGTGTTTGGGCTCCTTTGATTTGTTTTGGAAAGCTTTGTGGATTCGTTTATAATAAAAACATGTCACAAAAATGTTATTGTTCCAAAAAAAACTTGTTTTTTATACCGTATATTATTGAAATGATATTTTTTTGTTCATTTAGTTGTGTCATCATTACACTTCAAGCCATCGACATTGAATATAGATTTTTCAGTGTTTATATCTTAGAAACTATAAAGCCGACGATTTACGATACATATACTTTTAACGATTGTATAACGAGGTCTATCCCATAGTTTTTCCCATTAGAGGGATCTGTAGAAAGGTGTGAATTTTTTATTAGGGATGGAACCTTGAAGAGTGAAGATCAAAAAGGAAGTTAAACAATTAATTGCTTCATATTTAGTTAATATTTAATTGCTTCAGTTTAGCGATATGCTTGTTTTTCAGTTGTTTACTTATATAATATTCTTATTAATTATAAAATTCTTATTTTTTTGATAGTGAACAAATTAATTAATATATTTTCATAAGCGACTCTGAACAACTTTCATTATCTCGTATATTAACTAGGTAAGTATATGTTTATGGTGAATTTCCCTATGAATTTGTCGAATTCTGCACTCAAAATCTTTTCATAGCGTGCAAGTACGAAATAATATCCGCTATCGTGGAAAGGCGTTTCTGGATTTGACGTGAAATCAGTGGTGTGTTTTGCCGATTTTTACTAGGATGTACAAAAATGTTGAACACAGCGGATGGGCCGCCCGACCGTTACGATGGACTACACAAATCTTGTCGCGACATTGTTGAGGGCCGGCCCCCGCGCTTTGTGAATTGTGAGCTCCACAGACTCACAATGGAACATCGATACGACTCATCCGACTTTCAACTTTTAGAAATACGAATTCTTTTGTAGATGATGATGAACAAAGAGATGTTTCAGTCTGAATTTAACATCCGGTCTTCCGGACACAGATAGGTATTTGATCTATGTTTCTAGTTGAATTACATTTATATCTTCGGTAAGCACGTTTACATATTTGCCTGGCCATACGTATTTTTAAAGTTGGACTGAAAAAATGTGAATTCATTTATTTCTTAAACTCTCGAGTTAACTTACATAGAAAGAAGAAAGAAAGAAAATTATTTATTTGGTGCAAAAATTAACAAAAATATTACATTTAAAATAAGAGGTAAATCCTTACTAATATTATAAATGCGAAAGTGAGTTTGTTTGTTTATTTGTTCGTTTGTTACGCTTTCACGTCGTAACTACTGAACCGATCATCATGAAATTTTGCATACAAGTTCTCTGGAATACGGAGAAGGACATATGCTTCCTTTTATCCCGGGAAAAAGAACTATTCCCGAGGGATCGACATTGACGCGGGCGGAGCCGCGGGCGAAAGCTAGTATAAGATAAATTAACAAAATTATAAATTTAAACACATTTGCATCCAAAAAGGTGTTCACTCAGCATTTTGTGTCATACCTATGGCATGGCATATAGTTATGACTTGCTGATTTTCAGTGAAACCAAAAGTAGGCACCTGCCTACTTTTGGTTTCACTGAAAATCAGCAAACAGCCCTCAAACTACCTAGTTTGAGGGCTGTTTAGTTTAAACAATTTATATTTAGTCACATGGATCATAATGTGTTTAATAATTGGTAACGTTTAGTTATAAACGTTACCAATTATTCATTAAAGTGATTATTTAAAAATAATTCATTTAAGTGTTAACTTAAATGAAATAAAATATGATATATAATATGATGATGGTATGAAAAGTTGGATATTATTATTATAGTAAGTACTACAGTGCGGCTGCTATGTGGATGGAGTAGGAATTGAGTAGGTGTCTTTTGAGTTTACCTTTAAATGTGTAAACTGATGTAGGCATATATAACAAATCTCCCAACGCTTCACATCGAGTCAACGTTCTCATAATAATGGCAGTGAGACTTATCCGCTGAGCAAAATAACTGACAGCTCTTGAGTCTCCAGTTGCCTCGATGAGTCGCGTGATATCTTATGTTGAACATATATGTGTACTTTATTTTATATCCTTTCTAACTATCCTTACGAGTACTAATATTATAAATGCAAAAGTGAGTTTGTTTGTTTGTTTGTTACGCTTTCACGCCGTAGCTACTGAACCGGTCAGCATGAAATTTTGCATACTAGTTCTCTGGAGTACGGAGAAGGACATAGGCTACCTTTTATCCCGGGAAAAAGGACTATTCCCGAGGGATCGACATTGACGCGAGCGGAGCCGCGGGCGAAAGCTAGTACCTATATTATAATTAATAGATCAAAAGTTGTTTTGATCTATCGTAGCAGCTGCCAAAATCCTTTGTGATTAAAAATTATTGGTGGATTTTGACAGGTTCTGTCAAAAACCTTTCATCACAGTGCTGCCATCTGGGGAAAAATCGATCCCAAAAGCTCTAACTAATTGAAACAAAATTATATTTAATTAATTTCACGCCAAGTTCAAATGAAACCAAATACAAATGAACTTATAGCCAACTAGGTTTACAGAGAAATACTTATGAAATTAAAGTACCTACATGAATTTGCCCAAACTGGGAATCGAACCGAGCTGACAAGTTGCTAACGCCTTACGAAGAATATTTGGGCTTTATCTGAATTATTTGTTTTATATGATATTCAATTAAAAATATTGTTATTCTCTATATGTCATTTAGAAGGTAGATGATATTTAGGTAGGTAAATATTAGCCTAAAATAATAAATCTTACAGAAAAAAAGTTCAATTTAGCAGACATAATACGGAGGGAAATGTATCAATCATATGATAGACGTTTTTTCACAAAAATATATTTTAGCTAAACGTAGAACATCTGATAAGGATAACGAATGGTCCGTATCAGAGTTCCGAACAGTGCCAAAAATATTTATAGTTCTCAATGTTAAAATATTCTGGTAAAAAAGTAAAAATAATATAAAAGGTAAGGTATGTACATGGCACGATTATAAATTAAATGTATTTACATTTAATCGAGCCATGTACATACCTTCGTCTTTCGCACCTAAATTACATACTCCTCTAAATATATAGTATGTAATTTAGGTGCGAAAGACGAAGGTGCAAAGTGCTGAGGTGCGAGCGAACTCAGGCGCGAAGAGCTAAGGCGCGAATTAACTCAGGTGCGAAGAGTTGAGGCGCAAATGAACTGAGGTGCCAAGAGCTAAGGCGCGAATGAACCCAGGTGCAAACAGTTCGGGTGCGAATGAATTGAGGTGCGAAGAGATGAGGTGCGAATTAACCCAGGCGCGAAGAGGTGAGGTGCGAATTAACCCAGGCGCGAAGAGGTGAGGTGCGAATGAATTGAGGTGCGAAGAGCTGGGCGCGAAAGTGAGAACATAAGATTTGTATAACTCACACACAGAAATAATATGTAAGCAGGTACAACATTCATTTAAAATTAATAGCGTGCCAGAATCTCAAAAACTTATTTGAATGTTTTTTAATGTATTCGCGATCGCTTTATACGGTTTTATCGCGTTTATGACATTACTAGCTTTCGCCCGCGGCTCCGCCCGCGTTAATGTCGATCCCTCGGGAATAGCACTTTTTCCCGGGATAAAAGGTAGCCTATGTCCTTCTCTGTACTCCAGAGAACTTGTATGCAAAATTTCATGATGATCGGTTCAGTAGTTACGGCGTGAAAGCGTAACAAACGAACAAATAAACAAACAAACTCACTTTCGCATTTATAATATTAGTAAGGATTAGTAAGGATAAGGATAAGGATTTGGGTGTTACACCTAACGTTATAAAAACATTACAGTCTTCATTTTTGCAGGTAGACTAAGTTGACATTTGTCACAGTTGACATAACACAATTAACAAATGTCAACTTAGTCTACTTGCGAACATAAAAAAGTTTTCGAAACGTTAGGTGTAAAAATTATTATCTTTCTTACTAATATTAAAAATGCGAAAGTTAGTTTGTTTGTATCATAAATTATACATATATGCAAAATTTTGTACTCTTGAGAATGAGAGAAGAGTACGGAGAAGGAGTACCTTTCATCCCAGAAAAAGTACTGTTCCCGAGGGAACGCCGTTGCCGCGAGCGAAGCTGCGGGCGAAAGCTAGTAATGTAATAAATGCGATGAAACATGTTTTCAGGTGCCATCCATTCTGGAACCTAATGGTCTGGCCCGGAATGACGGCAAGAGACCGGATGGGATGACACTTGTGCCCTGGAGGCTGGGACGACCGTTAGTGTGGGACGCAACTTCCATCGACACTGTCGCATCTTCTCACCTTCACGGCACGAGTTCCAAGGCTGGTGAGGCTGCAGCGGCCGCCGAGTCCCTCAAGCGGCGCAAATATGCATGCCTAGGTGATGGCTACATATTTGAGCCGTTTGGTGTGGAAACTTTGGGGCCGTGGCTGAGGGCCCCTCAGCTCACAAAATGTTTAAATTTGTGAGCAAAAGACTGGTAGAGGTGTCCAATGACCAAAGGACTGGCAATTTCTTTGCACAAAGAATAAGCATTGCAATGCTGCCAGGCTTTTGGGCACACTTCCGCAGGGCAATGATTTGCGAGACTTTTTTATCTTTAAGTTTTTACTATTAGGTTTGCGTTCTCTTTATAGTTTTCTCTTTTTTTGTATAGTTAGGGTTAGTTTTAGTTTTTAATTTTTCAACATTACCTAAATTTAATTTATAAATTAATTTTTAAACGGTGAAACTGATAAAATGATTTAATTTAGAGCATGAGAGATAAACGTCCATTTAGAGCTAATGTTTTACTTTTCAGTTTATATGAAGAATTACTTGTTTAAAAAAATATGTCTGCAATAAAACTATAGGATGTTAGTAATTTCAAAAAGCACGCAAAATTTTCTGAATTAATGAAGGGCATGACATGCTTTGGATTCAAGTTTTACTCATGAACTTGAAACATTATCATACGTTTTCTATAGAGTTATCTCATATCTATGTATAGAACGAAGAAGTAGGAAAAAACTTGTAAAGAATATAAAATTTATTCGATTGTCAATAGATACAACATACATATCACATCTCTTTTACGGGGTAGACAGAGCCGAAGGAGTATAGGCCACGTTTAATAAACATAGGAATAATTTATCAATGTTAAATGGAGAGCGAATAACCCAGTCTTGCATTTAATTGTAATATGTACTACGAAAATTTAAAGTAGGTATATGAATAATTTGTTATCAAACTTAAAAGCACTCAGGTAAGCAAAAACACTAATTTCATTAATTAATATATGTTGCATTCGCACTGGTCTAGTTTTTCTTTGAAATTCCAATTACGTTTACAGTGTTATGTCTTTGTCCCGAGTCCTAATTAGAATTTCATTATATTAGTCCCGCCATCTGTGAAATCGCCAGACCAGAACAAAGAAGATGGGCATCGGACATCTCAATTAAACAGGAAAAATATGTTTGCCTTGTTATACAACTCCACTACTTTTAAACTGCCTCCGATGTCCAGTGGTTAAGGCATTTGCCCATAGACCCGGGGGTCGTGGGTTCGATTCCCACAGGAAGCATTTTTAATTATTAATTATTGTTATGTGGATTACTGTCAAAGCTTAATCTTTTAACTTCGACACTGTGAGCACATCGTTTAATTTTAATTTTATTTGTATTTCTATGGTAATTTAAAATCAGGCTTGTCAACATAAGCAATCTTATATACTTATACCTAACATAGTTTCGGCACTGTCTTGTCTACTACATAGGTAAATATATCTGTGTGATTTTGTTTTTATAATGACTGTTTTGTGCCAAAATAAAAGAAAAAAAAATTAAAGCATACTTTGTTTATTTGTTTCCAGTTTGGTTAGGACATTGCAGGCTTAAAACACGTGATTGTCTGATAATAAAGATGTTTCCGTGCTTCGGAAGGCACGTTAAGGCTGCCATCTGGTAGTCGTTAAAGGAACCAAGTCAGAGGCCGAGAGGCGATTCCGAAGAAATTTGAAACCAGGGTGTGCATGGTCGATTGACCATGGCACCTACTCGAAATGATGATGATGACTACTTTTTATTCTTTGTTTGCTACATATAAAAATAGATTGCAGATAAATGTTACTGAAAGGTTTCTTAAAATATTGTTCCAAAAACAAGAAAATAGATAGAAAGAAGATAAGTCTTATTGAGTAAAGTTTCAGTATTTTGTACAATGATGAAATTACAAATAAACTGTTTTATTTTTAGTTACCTATCTAGATTTAGTTACAGAAAGAAATTCACAATTTGAAGTTTGAAGAAAGAACAAAGGTTATACATCTTATTTGGATGTTTATCTATATATGTATCTAATATAAAATATAGTATCATTGACTACTCGTAAACAAGCAAATATACAGGGGAAGCTCAGAAAAAGCGTGTAATAAGGAATTATTAGAACTAAAATGGTATCAGTTTATCTTTGGAATATTTGATACCAGGTAGGATGGAGAGATGAGCAAACTTGGTTATCTAACCAAACTCTTCTAGTTAAAAGTTATAAACGCTGGAAAGAGCCCGCGTTTTAAAGTTTGATTGTCTATTATAAAAACCGTCAAGTTATTTTTGACGAGTTTCAGATACTTCTAATTGCCCAAATTTGCGCGAAAGATGAATCCGTCTTGATGGCGAATATTTGTAAGAAATATCACTGTAATTTACGTACGTAAAATTTAGGTATTCTTCTTGTACACATAAGTACAATGTCTATACATATTATACGTATTTCGACTAGTGCAGAGTTTTTCAAACTTATGTCTTTACGTACCCCTTTTAAATTTCTATATGACAGCGAACCCAGAAAGGAAAATCACAAATTTGGCTTTTAGAGAAACTAAGGTTTACAATTTCAAAAGGGTAACAAACAGGTAAGAAATATATTTGAATTATTAATGTGATGGGTGGGCTTGTTTTTGTCGCAAATTGAGTTAATTTTAGGAATAATTTCGGATAAATTTAACCTTAATTCTGACTAAGCGTCAAGTCTATTTCGGTATTTTGTTTTTATTGTTGCGATCCGATTTACGAATCGAGCGGGAAGAGAAGCAGATGTCCATGGGCGACGGTGAACCCTTTCCATCAGGTGGCTCATCTGCTCGTTTGCCGTCAAGTATACATAAAAAAAACAGCGGCACTTTCTACGTTTTTTTTCTCCCAGACCAGCATGAAATAGAGACTGAACTACAATTTCGTAACTATTTCAAAAATTCAGTTCGTCCTGAAGTCATTAATTTTAAAGTCAAAATGAATAATCAAATTTATTTTCCTTAAACTCAACCACACTAGTACGATTACATCTGCGTCTATTTCAAAGTAATTCGGCTAAAGACTTCATAAATAACGGACAGCCGCTTACGAACTTATGGAACTCCGTTTTTAATTTACACCCCTATAAATTATTCAAGATACTGAACATTGAGAATAATTTTCTTAAGATTAAACCAAACTGGTGATGTTTACCCTTTTTCGTCTTAGTGGCCAATTCGGTGTTTTATTTGTTTTATGAAAAAAAAATATTATTAAGAAGAAATGTAAATTACTATCTTTCGCCCGCGGCTTCACCCGCGTCAATTACGATCCCTCGAGAATAGTACTTTTTCCCGGGATAAAAGGTATCTTATATCCTTCATCGTACTCTAGAGTTCGGTAGTTACGGCGTGAAAGCGTAGCAAACAAACAAACAACCTCACCGTCGCATTTATAATATTAGTAAGGATTAGGTATCGGTTAGTGTCGATCCCTCGGGAAAAGTAGAATTTCGCGGAATAAAAGGTATGTATATGTCTATGTTCTTCCCGAGCCTCAAACTACTACCATACCGAATTTCATACAAATTGGTTCAATGGTTGAAGCGTGAAAAGATCGCATTTATATCAAAGAACGAGTCTGTGTTTTTATAAAAGGCCGGCAACGCTCTACGCTCAGTAAATAAAAAAAAAGTACGGATGGATAAGATTTCGCCCGCGTCTCGGCACGCTTTAATGAGGAACCTCAAGGAACAGTACTTTTCTTATCGGGATGAAAGGTAGTCTATGTCCTTCTGCGTCCCCCAGACAATGTTTATAAAAAAAGGTATGATGATCAGTTCAGTAATAAAGGCGTGAAAGCATAACAAACAAAAAAAAAACAAGATCACATTCGCATTTATAACATTTCTAGCTGACCCGGCGATGTAGCGATTGACGATATTGTGCCCTAGACCCATGAAATTTTTAGTCCTACTGAATATACACATAAAATTTAATAAGAATCGATCAAGCCGTTTCGGAGTTTTGTTACAAACACTGTGCGATGCGAATTTTATATAAGGTACTTGATACAAAGGCCTCAATTAAGGTCTATATGTATGCTCTAGCATTTTGCCAAACTCCTGTTCTGCTTATATATTTTTAGATTTGGCTGTAGTTTTATGACGGGCCTGTCTGATGACACGGGATCACGGAATATGGGAAATATGAATGGGATAAATTATGACTTCAGATAGGATAAGGATATCACTAACTCGGAAGATATAACAAACGACTATAGCTCGGAAGCAACCACTGGATAGGCAGTTGAGGATAACATGAACAAAAGATCGAGAAGTCGTTTCATTTGAGCAAATGAAAGCTTGCAGTTCTCAGCTCACAATGGTCTTGTTGATCATACAAAGCTTTCGGAGTGAAACTGTAATTTTTGTTACCACCCATCCTTCCTCCTCCCTTCCCCATTTCCTTCCCTCAACTCCTTGAAAGGCCGACAACGCACCTGTCACACCCTGGTGTTGCAGTTGTCCATGGGCAGCGATGATCACTTACCATCAGGTGACCCGCTTGCTCGTTAGTCGTCCTCTAACATAAAAACATCTTGTCAGTCAAATGCACCTGAGTTGTTTATCAAATATACCTGAAAGAAATATACATGCTCCAATATTGATTTAGTTGTTTTACAATACATTACGAACCGCACAAATAATAGTTTCACAATGTGCTTACGTTATTCATACGACTTACTAGTCTACAGGGTGTTAATTAACTACTGACATTTATCTGAGCGGTCTCTTAGCCTGTCAAAAGAGCAAATTTTTATATGGAACTAATGCTGGAATACGCTATAAAAAACGTAATTTTCATACAAATTGCAGCCAGACCATGTCACCACTTCAAGGTAATTTCGTTAGTTAATTTACACACTATAAACGTTTATTAAACAAATATAATTGTCTTATATTATAGTTAACATTTGGTACTTTGTACGAGTGACATGAAGGGGTACTATTTATTTCAAAAAACTCTGTACTACCGGAGCCATACTTGGCCAGAGCAGACAGAGGATTTGGCGTACACTCTCATCGCTGGCCAGACGGGTTGGAGAGGTCTCATTGATGTTATGAGCTTTGTTTAGCTTGTGTTTCCTATGTCGCCTCTTACGACCTCCATGGGAAGATAAGGAGTGGTCCTATTCTACTCTGCCGGAAACCGCACGGCTTTTCCTTGGGAAGACCATTTTTTTACATAAATTTCTATTTTATATTGCTTCTTGACAGTATCAGAATCCCTGATAGAACATGTATCCATGTACTATCAGGGATTCTGATTTCGTCATTAAATGTTGCCAGGGTGTACAATATCATCCTGTATATTTTTAATAATAAATATGTGGAGGTAGTGGCACTACGAGTACACACGATTCTTTACATTTGTAACGTGACTCAGGATCGCGCAAAATGGTATTTTTCTTTGTAAGTGTTGTTGTTTTAACGTCTCTTTTCTATGTGTTTTTGAAAAGTAAACACAATATTTGGAACCAGAAAGGTGTAAAAGGGCCCAGTCCCTTACCAATAGTTGGGAACTTTGGAAAAATTATAATGTTAAAACAATCTTTAAGAGGTATGTTGAATTATACATACGAGCAATATCCGAATGAAAAAATTGTTGGACTGTACCAAGGATTAAGTCCTGCACTGTTAATACGAGACCCCGAGCTAATCAAACAAATTTTAATAAAAGATTTTCATGTGTTTCAAGATAGAGGAAGGAACACAATCTCTGGTGGCGGACAACTTCTTACTAATTTGTTCATGGCTGAACCTGAAACATGGCGAAAATTGAGACTAAAACTAACGCCCCTCTTTTCCTCAAAGAAACTGAAAGATATGGCTCCAATAATAGAACAATGTGTTAATGATTACATCAAATATGTCGAACATTTAGCAGATGATAATATCAACCATGAGATTAAGTCACTGACTTCGAAATACACTTTAAAAGTTATCGGGTCGTGTGTCTTTGGTGTAAATCTTGACACTTTCAAAGATGGAGAAGACAAATTCAGTATTATTGCTAATAGAATTTTTAAACAATCAACGTATTGTACGGTGCTAAGGATATTAGACATGGTAATACCCGGAATAAGAAAACTAGATAGAACCACCGATCTCCAAGATTTCTTTTTTGAATTCGTTTCGAAAATTATGAAACAAAGAGAAAATGAACCTATGCAACGTAAAGACTTTATGGATCTAATGATTGAATTAAGAAATGAAGGAAAGATTAGTGACAAAGCTAGACATGGTATATCAGAAATAGTAATGACTGATGCGATAATAACCGCACAAGCATTTATATTCTATGCTGCTGGGTTTGAAACAACGTCCTTAGCAATGTCGTTTATGTTGCATGAGTTGGCTTTACACCAAGACGTACAAGATAAAGTATACGACGAAATAAGCAAAGTGACTGAAAAGCACAATGGAAAAATAAATTACGAAACCATAAAGGAAATGACCTATTTAGAAATGGTGTTTCATGAAACCTTGAGAATGCATACAGTGACAAATTTTCTATCACGGAAATCCTTAGAAGATTACGTTTTACCGGAGATTAACGTTAAGATACCTAAAGACACTTTTATTTATATATCATCGGCTGGAATTCACTTTGACGAGAAATATTATGATAATCCCAGAAACTTCGATCCTGATCATTTTTCACCTGAAAGGGTAGTAAAACGTCCACATTATACTTATCTAGCTTTTGGAGATGGACCACGTAATTGTATTGGTAAGTATTCTTTGTTTCATTTATTATTTATTTACTAAACATTACCTGCGTCCATTGATCACAGTTGAAAATAGTGGTCATACATAATTACATCTTTATAATACCTTCGGCCAAAGTTTTTGCCACTTTTTTCAACAAGATGGAAATGTGATATGTCTCTTCTACTTCTCCTACGTCACTTATTTACCAGTGCTATGTGCTGGCCTTCTGCGTGTTGTTGGAGTTTTCGATGAACCCAGAGAGATGGCGCTAGGAGTATCATTCTGTTAGATACTCAAAGACACCAACTGAGGGTCCATTGCATTGTTTCATGACAACCTTCCTGTCGCAAAGTTATTCATCATCGCTCATGCACATTTAATTGAGCATCTCTTTTGTGATTCCTAATTTCTAGAATTCATATTCTATGTGAATTAGTGATTTTGATAACTCGCAATTAGCAAATACGGATCTTGTGTCAAGTACCTGACAAAGTATTCTTTTGACTCACGCCTGAAGGAGATCCAATAGTGTCTGCTGCTCAAAAGAACAAGATACCAAGTGCTAGCCATAGTCACATTGTCACATTGTTAGAGCGGTTCAAATCCCTTTTTCACAACACTGTGAAATACCTTCTGGTACTCTTATGTTTAGTAATCAGAGCAATCGCACTCAGAACTACTATTGACACGCTCCCTACCATAGGCAGAGTGATATCGATAAATAATCCTACAAATAGCAACAGTACTTACACTACACTTGTACAGACTGATCCAAAAAAGAATATATATATCATTTTTATGTTAGAAGGACAATGTTATATTTACATCGTTTTTATTTTCTAGGCAAGCGCTTCGCAATGATTATGGCAATGATGGGAATGGCTGCTTTTCTTAGAAGATTTAGAGTAGAACCAACTGCAAAAACAAAAGCTGCTCTGGATTATTCCCCCACAGGCCTCACTTTACAGAGTAAAAACGGAATATGGGTAAAATTATTAAAACGTTAAATTGTAAAGCAGATTTTATATTAAATCCTTATTTTAGAACATATTTATTTACTTTAAAAACTTGTTTAAATTTATGCTATTTTTATTGAATTGTATGAGTAGTCTCGTACACTATAACAAAAATATTGTTTTATTCAGGATATACTTTTAGATTGGAAGATGGTTTTTATCTGTGTAGATTAAAATTAGTTAAATTTACATTAAATGGCAACATATTTTAAATAGTTTTATTTTCTCAGTTAATATTCGCAAGTATTTCCTCAAGTTGATAGACATCTGATATAGCTTGGGATTCTACAATAGCGAATAGCTTTAGAGTTGAATATACTCGTATAAGTTTCCTTAAATGTTTCCCCCAATCGGAAAAAATCGTCTCAGGTTGTACCGGTCGTGGTCACTGGATGACCGCCAGTCATCATATGTTTGCGCTAATTCCCATAATTTACTAGGGATTACTTTTACAGAGAGATAGCAACAAGGGATGGCAATCCAGCTGGAATTTTGATAGATTTCTTTACTCTAGTAGTATCTATTCTTCTTTCTCCTTTACGTTATCCCACCTTTTCTCTAGGCGTCGGCGCAGAATGTCAGTTTTCGGTATTTCTTAACCGTATTATCAATTATAAGTAAGAATTTTCTTTTTTTCGTATTTGTGTCATGTATTTAGGTTAATCGAATTGAACCGGTCTATAAGGAACAAAAACTTTAAATGTTACAGTTAGCCTGACCCCGCCATCTACCTATATCCTGAATTTTCTCTTAAACTAAAAATAATATTAAAATGAAAATTTATATTCAGAAAGATTTCAATTAAGATTTTGTGAATATACATTTTCATGTTAATATTATTTTTAGTTTGAGAGAAAATTCAAGATATATATACAGGGCGGGGTCAGGTATCTCAGTGGCTGCCTGTACATCAGCACAAATTCGGCGTAAACTGTTTTAGTGTCCACTGGGTTCGGTCTTACATTTTCACTATATATAGAGAATGACACAAGATGGGGATGTTTGAAAAGAAATTGAGGAGACGTTTGAGAAAAATATATTTAGTTTTTGCACACTTTGAATCATTAAAAATCTTGCTAGTTCTTACTTATTATTTGATCTGGCTAGTTGGTCAGGATTGCCATAGTCGGAAATCCCGACGACGAGTTTTGGACTTGTCAGGATATTATAAATGCTTTTAATTAATAAACCTATGAAGTATCATGGAATCTTACATACCGCAAATTTTTTCCACTTTATCCAGGCTTTTTGTTTTTTTCTAAAAATATTAATTAATGATCGAGAAAACCAAACAGGAAATTTAGAAGATTTAGAATATGTTAATGGGGTGTTTTTGTTAATAATTGCATTAATATGACTGTAAAATAAATTAACTGACTCGGCAGCTGTTAAATGACTAAGTTCACTGTCCCAATTAACACTGAATATCTGCTCGTTTATACTTTTGTAGTCTGCTTTATAAAAATTATATTTTGAAACGGGTTTCTTCAGAAGAGACATATCTGGCACAGGAGTGGATATATATGCAACGAATGGAGGGTGATGACTATTGGCAGGAACAATAGAATTGTGTTGCAGCTGGATGGTACAAGGTACATTAGTGATGACTAAATCAAGTATTCTCTGATTTTTATTCAAATAAGAATTGTATTGTTTGCAATCCAGGCTCGACATAGTATTTTTTAAAAATAAGCTCTTGGCTGTCGAATCATCGAATGTCATGCCGTCATAAGGATTATTGTTATTTGTAAAAGTTCACTCTATTTCACTTAAATTATAATCTCCAACGATAAATATGTTTTTGACATTAGTGTTGTTTACTGTTTCGAGAAGGTAGTCAAAATGTTGTTCATAATCCCGCGAAATAGCCCAAGGAGGTATATAAGAAGCGCTGATTACATGGCGGGAGTTACATTCACGGCCAGGTATTTCAACTATCAAATGCTCGATACACGAAGGTGCATTAATATCTCGTGAAATGTGAGATAAATCGAAAAGAACAGGACACAGACCCCTGAGGACGGCTACCAGGACCCCACCCCCATCATCCTTTTTAGTGGCTTGCCGGTCACGATCACACCTAAAAACTACGTAGCGTTGATCTATGAACTCATTATTGTGAATTTCCGGTGTCAGCCAAGTCTCTGTGAGAACAATAACATCGTATGCGGACGAAAGAATATTCATATACACTGTCTGAAGTTTTGTTCGGATACCGCCACAATTTTGATAAAAAATTGACAGCTTGTTATCCATTAAGAAAAATGTTTACTATGTGTCCATATTGATTGAATAATGTTAATACTATTATGTAATTGTAAAAGAAATTGATGCAGTGAAAAATAATCATGTGTGAGGATATTAAACTATGTGTGTGGACAAGAATTATTAAATTCCGCAAGTATAAGTAAATACCAGAAATGCGCGCATTTCTGTAATGAAAACTAAACACAATGGATAATTTGTTGTCATGATTTGGTAAGTAGTGAATCTTTTTCCGAAGTAAGATGTTAGCACATTTTATACAAGTAACATATATGGTTGAGTTAAGTCTTAAGCATAAATAAAGTTTAATTGTTTTTAAATAGGACATATAATGGGAACAAGTCTTGTAATTAGTTTTAATAATAAAGTATAGCATTTCATTTAGTGGTCGATGTAATTTTTTCCAGATCTGATTCAGTTCTAATGATGAGAGCTGGCGTATCATCACGTTCACGTACAAGTATCGAGGAATTCTTAACCCAGGCGTATTAAAAGTTGTTTTTACTGGCAGCCTCACGACAAAGGCGAAACAACTGCTTCTTTTTCAAGGTAAGATGCTCGTTAAGATAGATTTTGATAGGGGTCCCTGGCATGCCAATTTGATTCGAAGAAAGTCCCTTAGCCTTTCTGTAAGCGCTGAGCAGATTATTGCGTAGTGTACGAGTAGTAAACTTGATAATAATATTCTTTGGTCTGCTGCTGCCACTCTGCGCATGAGGAACTCTGTGCACAGAGACAATCTCATTGGCTGGAAGTGCAATATTGAGAGCGGAGCTCATGGCTTCGACAATTCCAGGTAGAAATTCATTCCGCCTTTCCGGAACATTGCATAACTCCAGATTGCATTGACGTGCTTGTTGTTCCAGGGAATCCACCTTCTGCTCCAGACTAAGCACGGCTGGGTTTACATCACCGCTACGATTTGTGATATCATCTAAACGTTTCTTTAAATCTTCATGCTCGCAGCCACAGAACTCAACAGTGGTTTTTAGGTGAGTAACATCCTCTATCAGTGTAGACACAGTACAGTTCAATTTATTTTGCTCCGTTTTTAAGAAATTAATTTCATTTCGAATCTCTAGTAGAGAAGATTTCAGCTCCCTCCCAAGTTCAGAAACATTGTCTTTAATTTCGCATCGCCATTCGTTCAATTTGCTAAATAATGAACGCGAGAATGATTCGAAGTTCATTTTATTTCCAGGATTTGATTCTGCGTTGGAAAAGGAGATGTCCATGTCGTTCAGTGAGACATCAGGGCGAGGTATCTGCGTGCTACGGACAGGAGTATTCAAGTTTGAATTAGCGCGTCTTGTAACGTTGCTGCAAGAAGGACATCTCCAGGACGAAACGAAGTCAGTTGTGAGCGTGGAATAATGTTCCTTCCTTATATTTAAACATTCGCAGTGGTACGAGTCGTTGCAAAGATAGCATTTTAAGAAGAAATGTTGCTCTGTAGATATTTCATGTTTGCAGGCGCCACAGTTCACTGTAAGCGACATCTCTCGGAAGTCAGCAGAATTAACACGTTGCGCACGCACAGAAAGTAAGTGCAATGTGGAATAAGTGCGAGGGAAGCACGCGCGCACAGTGACACTATAAGATGGCAGCAGCAGCTAGTGTGTAGCCCGAGCAAAAGATGGCGCTGTTATGAAAAAATTATTGCTGGACAGTGATAATGCAGAATTGATGCAGATTACTGATTTAGATAGATGAGCTAACTATCACCACAGCAACACAAAAACACTTGCCTGATAGCTGTACGTCGAATCACAGTTTATACTTGTTATGGAAATCCAGATGATGATGATGAGCGATGTCCGTACAGTGAAGGCACAAAATACAATACAAACTATGATCTTCCAATGATAAAATAAAAGTCACTATTCTCTCTATTAACAAAAAATTGTTTCACTTGAATTTATGAGTTTTACTATTTTTAAACAAATATAATTTGCGGATCGAAGCGAACAGTGAGTAGCCGAGTTGCGCCCTCTAGCGGCAATAAAAATATAATATAATATAATAATTCAAGGTATGGTACAGAAAAAGAAAATATATATTAATGATTCGTGAAATATTTTAAGGCATAAGCCAATGCCATGTGTCTGTCTGGATATTAATTTTGATGGCCACGTGCGTCCCTATTACCACGTGTGTCATTCTTATGGATATGTACATATATATTTCTTGTGTGATATGACCCTATATATATATATATATTTATGGACCATGTGCGTCCTTATATGCGTAAAATGTGAATTAACGTGAAAAGGCCATGTGTGTCATTCTAATGGGCCATGTGCGTCCATGAAATGACCATGTCTATCGTTTTTATGCGCGTCCTTATAACAATGTGCATCTTTCTTATGGGCCATGTGTGTCAATCTAATGGACCATGTGCGTCCGTATGAGCATGTGTCATTTTTATGCGCGTCCTTATGACAATGTGCGTCATTCTAACGGGCCATGTGCGTCCATATGACCATGTCTGTTGTTTTTATGTGCGTCCTTGTGACAATGTGCGTCATGCTTGTGGGCAATGTGCGTCCTTATGAAATGAAATGAATTGAAATGAAATGAATTGAAATGAAATGAATTGAAATGAAATGAATTGAAATGAAATGAAATGAAATGAAATTTATTTGCCATGTGTGTCATTCTAATGGGCTATGTGCGTCCGTATGACTATGTCTGTCATTTTTATGCGCGTCCTTATGACAATGTGCGTCATTTTAACGGGCCATGTGCGTCCAAATGACCATATCTGTCGTTTTTATGCGCGTCCTTGTGACAATGAGCATCAGTCTAATGGGCCATGTGCGTCCTTATGGCCATATGTCATTATGATGGGCCAAGTGCGTCCTTATGGCCATGTGTGCCAATGTTATGGGCCATGTGAGTCCTTATGGCCATGTGTGTCATTATTATGGGCCAAGTGCGTCCTTATGGCCATGTGTGCCAATCTTATGGGCCATGTGCGTCCTTATGGCCATGTGTGCCAATGTTATGGGCCATGTGAGTCCTTATGGCCATGTGTGTCATTATTATGGGCCAAGTGCGTCCTTATGGCCATATGTGCCAATCTCATGGGCCATGTGCGTCCTTATGGCCATATGTGCCAATGTTATGGGCCATGTGCGTCCTTTATATATTTATTTATTTATTATTACTACTTATATCCTGGTGAAGCTATAACATTCCACTCTTAGATCTAGGCCATGTGTGCTACGATAACAACTGACACAAGGCCATGTAAACCTTGGTTGAGCTATATATTTTTGAACTAGTAGATCAATACTCTTAATATTTGGTAAAAAAAAAAGGCTATGACCATGTGTATGCACCTGCACCTATAACTTGATGAAATATTTAAAAATCAGTATTATACTAACGTTGCATCAAATAAGAGTTGCACACTACAGTCAATAGTCAAATACTTTTTACCTACCCTGTTTCACTATTAACTTGATTTAGCAATGACTAAATTATTGTTTTGTTTTCTGAGGAAAATGGAGCCAAGCACAAGACTGCATCCAAGGTGGTATAAGTTGTACAACCAGATGCGGTGAAGGACGATCCAGTTGCGTCGTCAACGTCAGTCCTCATCCGAGTCTTCAGTCTGAGTCAACGCCACGTCATAGCCAGCCTCCAGTTTCACCATAGACGAGGTACTTGAATTTGTATCTAATCTAAGAAAGTCGAAGAACTGTCTCGTCTGCTTAATAAATAATCAAATGAATAATGTTGTACCCAACTTTGATCCCTCTAGTAAAGTATAAAATATATAGGTAGTTGGGCAAGGAAAGTAAACACATGCGGAAGCATTTATGAATGGAACCAGAAGCAGACCATACATTTTGCTCACCAAAAGTTAGATGGCTTAAGGTGATACCACTGTAAATAAGGTCGTTCTGAACCTTATTTATCTCGCAAAATACTTAAATTAGGAGTTTCAAATCTAAGTTATATGATTTTTGACTATTTCATCTCCAAAAATTGAAGATGAAAACACGTTTTGATAAAATTTTCTCGATAGAAATATTTTTTGAAAAATGGTCTTCATTCGCAGAGTTTTTGTTATTGTAGCTCAAATGCGACGAATGAAATAATGATTTTTAGACTAAAAGATAGGTTATTAGTAATTCATCAAAATGTAAATATGAAAATACAATTAACCGGTCTGATTTTATATAAAATAGAAATAACGAATTTGGCGCTTACGTTTTTTTCTTTGAGCGACTCGAGACTATCTCCTATCTCATCATTGACGGGCTAAACCGCCAAGCGCTATCCCTTGCGCGCACTTGATCAGTCCTTTGCCTAGCGAAGGTACTCAAACATGTGAGGCCTCGCCTTAACAATAAAAAAACTAGTTCGAGGCTTTGCTTTCAGTCAACTATGACTGGTATGAATAGCAGGCAAAGCTTCGGAGAAGTTTCCTTACAGGCAGAATTGTGGTCGGCTTCTGGGAAAAATGCTTGCGCGTACTAGTAAGGATTTGCGTGATTATTTGTACATTAAATTAAATTTATAAGTACGAGATAAGAGGCCAGAAGGCCGTTTACTGTATTATTCATTGTACTATCGACAAATCTATAAGGAGTGGAGCGCAAACATTGACCTGTAGGGAACCGGAGGATCTTCTGAGCTTTCTCACGCTTCAAATCCCAACGATACAAATACGCGTTTTAATTGTCTACATGCTCAAACTGACATTCGTTTCATGATTGCCTAAATGATAGTAGTGGCACGATGACAAGTAGTCGAAACTACTTGTAAAATGCTGCACTGACCCATCGTTAGATCATTAATAGAAGGATTAGTTATGATAACTGAAAGACTTTGACCATTTCCACAATGCATAATACTAATGAGAAATTTTTATAAGAAGGTTGTTGTTTATAAGCATGACCTGCTTTCTTTCATCGATTTTGTAAATGTATTTTAATATGTGAGCCTGAAGCCCAAAAACTTGTTAAGGAAAAACCGGTGATTAAGGGCTAAGTGACACTGCCAATCGATCATGCACACCCTGGTTTCGAAAGTCCTTCGGAACTGGTCCCTTTAACGACTATGGCTGTAATGGCTTAACATGACATACGTAGCATGGAATCACCTTTATTATCAGACAATCAGGTGATTCAAGCCTACAATGTCCTAACCAAACTGGAAACAATTCTTCAGTAATACCCAGCCATAAGAATATCAAATTTAACACTCGATGATTTTTAAGCTGTTTTAGAAGTACTTATAGTCAAGGACGTATTTTCCTTAGTCATTGGTCAAAATTTTACAGAGCTACCTTTGTTACTGTTCTCAAAGATGTCACTACACTTCTCAGGACAAGATCTTGAAACTAAATACTGTAGGGTACATTGAAGTATCTACAATTAGTCTTGTTGACGTATTCTCTGATGAGCAAGGTAGAGGTCATATAGTGGTTACCAACTTGTAATCCGGATGACTAAATTATAATTCAAACACGTCGTTGGGTCTTGCTTTACCTTTTCTTTGAGAAAAAAAAGGACTGATCGAAAATTCAACCCGTAATGTTAAATGTATTAGTAAAGATTTGTTGGCAACAAAGATAAAGTAGGAACCGACTGCCACCTTATCTGGACTGCACTTACCAAACGTGACCTAGTGCCTCGCATTGCCATATGGTGACTCCAAATTTACGTACGAATTTACGTTCAAAATTGAGTTCAGACCAGTCATTCTAGTGGCGCATGTCGACTCGTTGAATCGTCATACTTATTTGAATTAACAGACTCTACACTCACTGTTTTGCAATATTGGTACGGAAGACTGGCTTTTAACAGTCCAAACCTTGACGTAGCTAGGATAATCAAGGTTCTAAATCCCGAAAACGATGAGGAATCAAAGGACATACTTCTCAGAAAAGTAGAACATAAGCTGTGTCTTGTGGTTCCTCGAAATGTTCGATTCTAGATTTGTCATTCCAATCATGACGAAATGGGGCACTTAGACAAGACGAAGACGATTGAGAAAGTTCGGGCTCGGTACTGGATCTAACCTGCGTAAATTTGTGAAAAAGAACGTGAGATCTGGTATTCAATGTGCATTTATTGAGGATAATGCTAAGGACCAGAAAACTGTTATTTATGTCCCATAAAAAAAAAATATAGAAGTACCATTTCACTCTGTCCACATTGACCACTTAGATCCATTCACAAAAAGTAAAAAAAAAAAGGTTATAAATATATTTCACAGTGGTTGATGGTTTTACCAAATATGTTATTGTGAAACCTGTGGAGGATACAAATACTAAAAGTACATTAAAGATTCTCGGAAATGTTTTCAATGATTTCATGTTGCATTCCAGAATCATATCCAATTGAGGTATAACCTTTACCAATTGCTTTAATTTATTTATTTACAAAAAAATTGTAACTTTCATGAAATCAAACAAGTGTTAAATGCAGTCGCATGTCCCAGAGCTAGCGGCCAGGCCAAATGTTTCAGTTGGATGATACTTACAATCATTAACAAATTACAATATCGGCAAAGGTGAGCGATCCTGGGACACGTGGCTTGGTCAAATACAACAGGGAATGAATAATACTATCAATCTACCTATCTACTCGAAAAAAAACTGCATCGGAGTCTCTGGGTGTAGACTTTGCGATAGGTTAGCTAATATTGAATTATTTAAATTACAATATTGAATGTATCAATGTATCAAATTAGTAATGTTCCTGGATTTTTACTGTGGATACACGCTGGCACGGGTAGCCATAAGTCTGATGATAAACCCTCAAAATCATCCGATATCGACAGTGATTTGTTTGTTTATTTAAATGTGTGACAAAAACGATTAGTTCCATTTGTCACACATTATTTGAATAATTATGTACAAGTAAAAACATACTCACATTTTAAATAAAATGGATTAAGAATAATTCTTCGTCAAAGTAATTAAAGTATTAAAATTTATTAAGATAATTAAAAATACAAAAAAACAGTAATTTATTTGTGATGACTACAACATCATTAGCCAGATAGCATTAAAATTTTAGATTTTGTGACATTTAAAAATAAATTAAAATCAAATTTGACAAAGAAATGCTATTATTATATAAATGATTTCCTAAATGAGTTTGTTATTTGATTAGAATTATATGTTTTGGACGAATATTTTTATTAGGTTAGTAGAGTATTTTTATTCTTTCTTAATTTTAACTTTGTTTTGAAATTTTTAGATCGTTAGGGTATTTTTGTTATTGTACGTCTCATATAGACAGGTCACAGTGACACACGCATTACCTGTAACTATTATCTTTTTTTTTTTAACCTGTGTACCACAATAAAGATATTATTATTATCATTAAATTCACCACAGAATATCGCCAAATGTGATGATTTCTATAAGTTAAATGTTAACATCAACGCTGAATGTAAAATTAAAGTAATAATTTTATACCCATGTTTTATCTTAAGTTGTTGTTAAGCTATTATTAATATTTTTCTTATGACATGACAATGTAAGCTCAAGTCCACACATTTAGTTCTAAGTATGTCGTATATTGTAAGTTGATGTCATTTGGAGAAAATGCGCTGTGCAGTTTGTTGCCGCTTCTTCTGCACTCCGCCTTGGAAGCGGCGTAAACTTAGCTTTAAGTAAGTTATTGACGTCAACAATAATAATGATGTAAATAATAATGTTTAATTTAACATACGCCAAATGGTATTTAAAGTATCTTACGATGATTGACTTTGACTATTGTAATCTATAATTACTTCTAGTCAAGTTAATTATAGATCACAAGATGTGGTGCACCAGGAGTTGCACCATGTCGGATGGCCGAATGTGATGATTTTAAAGTTTATATATATAAATAATAATTAACATTATACATAATTGTCTAGAATTAAAGTTTAAATATTTTCATTGTAATGACAATACAGGCGTCATTCGTTTGGTCGTTTAATAACGGCCTATCGAGTGGGGATTGTTGACTATACATAAACCGTTGTGAGCTGTCATTCGATAGACAGCCTGGAGAGCCAATGCTCCCCTAGTCGTGAGCCAGTTGACCCCGATCACCTTCGCGAGGTGGAATCGCACGTAGAACGCTTCGTGGCTTCTAAGACGATCCCACCGAATACCCCCCCTTGCCCCGACGACACTTGACGAAGTGAAGTCAATCATCCGCGATCTCAGACCCCGAAAAGCGCCCGGCGCTGACGGACTCTCGAACGGAGTGCTCAAATGCCTCCCACAGACCCTCCTCCTCCTGCTCGTAAGCATCTTCAATGCTTGTCTTGCAAATTGCACTTTCCCAGCCGCCTGGAAAGAAGCAATCGTGATCGGGATCCCTAAACCAGGCAAAGACCTGAAGAACCCCTCCTCCTACCGGCCTATCAGTCTTTTGAACTGTATAGGCAAGATCTACGAACGGATCATCCTTATAAGACTCAAGGACTACGTAGAGTCCAAAAGTCTCATCCCCGACAAACAGTTTGGATTCCGGGCCAAACACGCGTGTCACCACCAACTGCACCGCCTCACGGAGCATATTCTCAAGTTGAGAAATTGGGGACGTCCTACGGGAGCACTCTTCTTCGATGAAGCGAAAGCCTTCGGCAACGTCTGGCATTCGGGCTTGATATCCAAGTTGACCAACTTGGGCCTGCCGGATAGTCTCGTGCACATCATACGAGACTTTTTGTCGAATCGGTCTTTTCGGTACAGAGTAGAGGGATGCCTCTCGAGGCCCCGTCCCATTCGAGCCGGCGTCCCGCAAGGCGCTGTTCTCTCGCCCCTCCTTTATTCGCTGTACACAAGCGATATCCCAAAGACCCCAAATGTAGAAGTGGCACTATTCGCCGACGATACGGCCCTCTACACGTCCCATCACCTTAAAACGGTCATCGTGAATCGTCTTCAGTCCGCCGTGGACGCTCTCGGCGGGTGGTTCAAGAGGTGGCGCATCGAAGTTAATCCGGAGAAAAGCACAGCTGTGTTTTTCTCAAAGGATAACCAAGCTGTGTCACGTCGAAAAATCACCATGTCCGGGGCAGAACTCCCCTCGTTAGGATCAGTATCGTTGTACGGAAAGCCCATTCAGTGGGCAGGCAAGGCTAAATACCTTGGAGTCGTACTCGATAGCGCGATGACCTTCGGCCCCCACATCACCAAAGTCCGCAACCATGCCGCCTTCGTATTAGGCCGTCTCCACCCCATGATAGGCAATGCTAAGATGTCACTTAGAAATAAGTTGACACTCTATAAGCTTTGCGTCCGCCCGATCATGACCTACGCCGGCGTAGTCTTTTCCCATATCGCGCCCTCCCACATCGATCGGCTGCAACGCTTGCAGAACCGCTTCGTCACCCGTGCCACAAATACGAGTCACCACCGGTACTTGCGCATGACAGACCTACACCGAGAGCTAGATCTCCCATCCATCCGCGGCTATCTCAAAAACGCCTCCAAGCGTTACTTTGAGAAAGCCGCACGCCACCCCAACCCGTTAGTAGTGCAAGCTGCTAACTACTCCCCCAACTTACACGATACGACCTTACGTCGTAGACGTCCTAGGAACGTACTTGACGATCCCGATGATCCTATTGACATCGCACAAGATTATTAGATTGAACTACAATTTCGTAACTATTTCAAAAATTCAGTTCGTCCTGAAGTCATTAATTTTAAAGTCATAATAAATAATCAAATTTATTTTCCTTAAACTCAACCACACTAGTACGATTACATCTGCGTCTATTTCAAAGTAATTCGGCTAAAGACTTCATAAATAACGGACAGCCGCTTACGAACTTATGGAACTCCGTTTTTAATTTACACCCCTATAAATAATTCAAGGTATTGAACATTGAGTATAATTTGCTTAACATTAAACCAAACTGGTGATGTTTACCCTTTTTCGTCTTAGTGGCCAATTCGGTGTTTTATTTGTTTTATGAAAAAAAATATTAATAAGAAGAAATACAAATTACTATCTTTCGCCCGCGGCTTCACCCGCGTCAATTACGATCCCTCGGGAATAGCAATTTTTCCCGGGATAAAAGGTATCTTATATCCTTCATCGTACTCTAGAGTTCGGTAGTTACGGCGTGAAAGCGTAGCAAACAAACAAACAACCTCACCGTCGCATCTATACTATTAGTAAGGATAAGGATTAGGTATCGGTTAGTGTCGATCCCTCGGGAAAAGTAGAATTTCGCGGAATAAAAGGTATGTATATGTCTATGTCCTTCCCGGGCCTCAAACTACTACCATACCGAATTTCATACAAATTGGTTCAATGGTTGAAGCGTGAAAAGATCGCATTTATATCAAAGAACGAGTCTGTGTTTTATTAAAAGGCTGGCAACGCTCTACGCTCAGTGAATAAAAAAAAGTATGGATGGATAATATTTCACCCGCGTCTCGGCACGCTTTAATGAGGAACCTAAGGGAACAGTACTTTTCTTACCGGGATGAAAGGTAGTCTATGTCCTTCTGCGTCCCCCAGACAATGTTTATAAAAAAAGGTATGATGATCAGTTCAGTAATTAAGGCGTGAAAGCATAATAAACAAAAAAAAACAAGATCCCGTTCGCATTTATAACATTTATAGCTGACCCGGCGATGTAGCGATTGACGATATTGTGCCCTAGATCCATGAAATTTTCAGTCCTACTGAATATACACATAAAATTTAATAAGAATCGATCAAGCCGTTTCGGAGTTTTGTTACAAACACTGTGCGATGCGAATTTTATATAAGGTACTTGATACAAAGGCCTTGAGGCCTTAATTGATTAAGGTCTATATGTATGCTCTAGCATTTTGCCAAACTCCTGTTCTGCATATATATTTTTAGATATGGCTGTAGTTTTATGACGGGCCTGTCTGATGACACGGGATCACGGAATATGGGAAAAATGGATGGGATAAATTATGACTTCGGATAGGATAAGGATATCACTAACTTGGAAGATATAACAAACGACTATAGCTCGCAAGCAACCACTGGATAGGCAGTTGAGGATGACATGAACAAAAGATCGAGAAGTCGTTTCATTTGAGCAAATGAAAGCTTGCAGTTCTCAGCTCACAATGGTCTTGTTGTTCACTTGTGATCATACAAAGCTTTTGGAGTAAAAAACAGTTATTTTTGTTACCCCCCATCCTTCCTCCTCCCTTCCCTATTTCCTTCCCCCAACTCCTTGAAAGGCCGACAACGCACCTGTCACACCCTGGTGTTGCAGTTGTCCATGGGCAGCGATGATCACTTACCATCAGGTGACCCGCTTGCTCGTTAGTCGTCCTCTAACATAAAAACATCATGTCAGTCAAATGCACCTGAGTTAATTAACAAATATACCTGAAAGAAATATACATGCTCCAATATTGATTTAGTTGTTTTACAATACATTACGTACGAACCGAACCAATAATAGTTTCACAATGTGCCAACGTTATTCATACGACTTTATATTCTACAGGGTGTTAATTAACTACTGACATTTATCTGAGCGGTCTCTTAGCCGGTCAAAATGAGCAAATTTTTTTTTTTTTTTTTTAATTTATTTATTAAGGTTTACCAACGTTTGTTTACATTGTTACTTAATTCTAAAGTATTTCCTATTAGTTACTAGCTAAATGTAACAAACAGTTATAGGTAAACACAACATGCAACAATTATCTTGAAGTTAGTATATTTTTTTTTTTTTACAGAAGTATAACCTATGTTACTCTCATAAAGAATGTTAAACATTAGACCATGAGTAGGTACATTCTTAATCTAAGAACAAAATAAACGCAACAAGACCTTATTAAATTATGTAAGTCTAAATTAATTAAGCAGCCTGTTTTGCTGCTAGGTATTGACGACAGCATTTCTTACCTTGGCAAATGAGTCTGCATGGATATCAAATTCCTTACTCAATTCATTTATAAGTCTACTGAGTCTTGGTACTGGGGAGTTTGCTCCAAATTTAGTTCTACGAAAACAGGGACTAAGTGGATCTATACATTTACGGGGATATCGGTATGGGACTCGAAATTTGAATTTACTTAATAGTTGAGGGCAATCTACAGAATTATTAAAAATTTTCCAAGCAAATGCCAAATCAATTTTAGTTCTACGACAAGTTAGGGATTCGACTTTAAAATGTGTCAAACGCTTACTATATGAGGATAATGTGTGTTTTGAGATACCACTAGAGTGAGTAAGATGCCACATAAATCTCTTTTGTATCCGTTCAATTCGCAAAGCATGGGTGGAAAAATGGGGTCTCCAAACAACGCTTCCATACTCTAATATACTACGCACAAAATTATTGTATAATAGCTTTTTTGTTTTTGCTTTTTGAAAATCTTTAGCATTACGAATAACAAACCCCAGTGCTTTTGACGCTCTTTTTATTAAACTATTATAGTGGGGAATAAATGTTAATTTTTTATCGAATACTATTCCTAGATCTTTTATTTCCTCCAATTCTTGAATTTTTTCATTACCAATTCGATAACTAGTAGGCAACAGTGATTTTTGTCGCGAGAACTTTACATGATAGCATTTCGACGTATTTAATTTCATATTATTCTGATAACACCAAGATACCAGTTTGTCAATATCAGCCTGTAGTTTGATAGAGTCATCCTCTGTAGCTATTACTCGGCAAAACTTTAAATCGTCTGCGTACATAAACGAATTAGAGAATTCTAGCAACTCAGGAATATTATTAACAAATATAACGAATAGTATAGGGCCCAAATGTGAACCCTGCGGTACACCAGAAGTAATTTTATGTAGTCCTGACTCATAGCCATTAACTACTACATAAAAAGAACGATCTCTTAAGTACGAACTTACCCAACTAAGCAGTAAACCTGATATGCCATAAGCTGACAATGTTTTTAAAAGGACATCATGAGGTACGCTGTCGAACGCTTTACTGAAATCCGAATATACTACATTCACCTGTTTATTAGCATCTACTGCTTCTGACAAAATTTCAAAAAACTCCACTAAATTCGTAATAGTTGATCTATTATGGGTATATCCATGCTGGCTAAGACTGAGGTATGGTTTAAAGTGATTAATAATATAAGGACATATAAGGGATTCAAATATTTTTGCAAATTGTGAAAGAATAGAAATTGGTCTGTAGTTTTTTACAGAATCTTCACTTTCAGACTTATAAACAGGAACAACTTTGGCCAGCTTCCATTCTGTTGGGAAGACTCCATTACTCAAAGATTTGTTATAAATTAATAAAAGGGGTTCTACTAGTTGCTTTGCACAAGAAACAATGAAAATTGGCAGAATATTATCCGGTCCGGCGCCTTTACTACAATCTAAACTTTGTATTTTTTTCAATAATGTGTCTTGATCCAATTGGAGTAGTTGTAAACTTTGATTTAGCTCTGGAATTGAGGTTACATTTCCAGAAGATGTAGATTGACAAGACTGAGAGCTTCGGCTATATACAGACTCGAAAAAAGATGCAAACATCTCGCAAATTTGAACTCCATCAGAAGTTGATTCTAATCCATCAGTCATTGTTAAAGGATATGATCCAGAACTTTTACGCTTACCTTTTACGTAAGACCAAAACAACTTAGGATTGGTATTCATTTGATTTTCTAAATCATTCATGTACCTATTATAGCAATTTTTTGACATACTTTTACATCTTAAGGATACCAATTCGAGTTCTATTCTATCCCTGGGATTATTGTACTTTTTAAGGCGCCGTCTTAGGTTATTTTTTTCATTTAAAGTTCTGATTAAATTACGATCATACCATATAGGATACTTAATATTTCTTACTCTTTTCACCGGTACATGCTTGTTGATTGTAGAACGAATCTTTTCATAAAATATTGTGACCATATCATTAATATTGATAATTTTTTATATGGAACTAATGCTGGAATACGCTATAAAAAACGTAATTTTCATACAAATTGCGGCCAGACCATGTCACCACTTCAAGGTAGTTTCGTTGGTTAATTTACACACTATAAACGTTTATTTAACAAATATAATTGTCTTATATTATAGTTAACATTTGGGACTTTGTACGAGTGACATGAAGGGGTACTATTTATTTCAACAAACTATGTACTACCGGAGCCATACTTGGCCAGAGCAGACAGAGGATTTGGCCTACACTCTCCTCGCTGGCCAGACGGGTTGGAGAGGTCTCATTGATGTTATGAGCTTTGATATTATTTAGCTTGTATTTCCTATGTCGCCTCTTACGACCTCCATGGGAAGATAAGGAGTGGTCCTATTCTACTCTGCCGGAAACCGCACGGCTTTTCCTTGGGAAGACCATTTTTTTACATAAATTTCTATTTTATATTGCTTCTTGACAGTATCAGAATCCCTGATAGAACATGTATCCATGTACTATCAGGGATTCTGATTTCGTCATTAAATGTTGCCAGGGTGTACAATATCATCCTGTATATTTTTAATAATAAATATGTGGAGGTAGTGGCACTACGAGTACACACGATTCTTTACATTTGTAACGTGACTCAGGATCGCGCAAAATGGTATTTTTCTTTGTAAGTGTTGTTGTTTTAACGTCTCTTTTCTATGTGTTTTTGAAAAGTAAACACAATATTTGGAACCAGAAAGGTGTAAAAGGGCCCAGTCCCTTACCAATAGTTGGGAACTTTGGAAAAATTATAATGTTAAAACAATCTTTAAGAGGTATGTTGAATTATACATACGAGCAATATCCGAATGAAAAAATTGTTGGACTGTACCAAGGATTAAGTCCTGCACTGTTAATACGAGACCCCGAGCTAATCAAACAAATTTTAATAAAAGATTTTCATGTGTTTCAAGATAGAGGAAGGAACACAATCTCTGGTGGCGGACAACTTCTTACTAATTTGTTCATGGCTGAACCTGAAACATGGCGAAAATTGAGACTAAAACTAACGCCCCTCTTTTCCTCAAAGAAACTGAAAGATATGGCTCCAATAATAGAACAATGTGTTAATGATTACATCAAATATGTCGAACATTTAGCAGATGATAATATCAACCATGAGATTAAGTCACTGACTTCGAAATACACTTTAAAAGTTATCGGGTCGTGTGTCTTTGGTGTAAATCTTGACACTTTCAAAGATGGAGAAGACAAATTCAGTATTATTGCTAATAGAATTTTTAAACAATCAACGTATTGTACGGTGCTAAGGATATTAGACATGGTAATACCCGGAATAAGAAAACTAGATAGAACCACCGATCTCCAAGATTTCTTTTTTGAATTCGTTTCGAAAATTATGAAACAAAGAGAAAATGAACCTATGCAACGTAAAGACTTCATGGATCTTATGATTGAATTAAGAAATGAAGGAAAGATTAGTGACAAAGCTAAACATGATATATCAGAAATAGTAATGACTGATGCGATAATAACCGCACAAGCATTTATATTCTATGCTGCTGGGTTTGAAACATCGTCTTTAGTAATGTCGTTTATGTTGCATGAGTTGGCTTTACACCAAGACGTACAAGATAAAGTATACGACGAAATAAGCAAAGTGACTGAGAAGCACAATGGAAAAATAAATTACGAAACCATAAAGGAAATGACCTATTTAGAAATGGTGTTTCATGAAATCTTGAGAATGCATACAGTGACAAATTTTCTATCACGGAAATCCTTAGAAGATTACGTTTTACCGGAGATTAACGTTAGGATACCTAAAGACACTTTAATTTATATATCATCGGCTGGAATTCACTTTGACGAGAAATATTATAATCATCCCAGAAACTTCGATCCTGATAATTTTTTACCTGAAAGGGCAGTAAAACGTCCACATTGTACTTATCTACCTTTTGGAGATGGACCACGTAATTGTATTGGTAAATTCTTTGTTTCATTTATTATTTATGTACTAAACATTACCTGCGTCCATTGATCACAGATTTATCACAGTTGAAAATAGTGGTCATACATGATTACATCTATAAAATACCTTCGGCCAAAGTTTTTGCCACTTTTTTCAACAAGATGGAAATGTGATAATTATATCTCTACTACTTCTCCTACGTCACTATTTACCAGTGCTATGTGCTGGCCTTCTGCGTGTTGTTGGAGTTTTCGATGAAACCAAAGAGATGGCGCTAGAAGTATCATTCTGTTAGATACTCAAAGACACCAACTGAGGGTCCATTGCATTGTTTCATGACAACCTTCCTGTCGCAAAGTTATTCATCATCGCTCATGCACATTTAGTTGGGCATCTCTTTTGTGATTCCTAATTTCTAGAATTACATTCATATTCTATGTGAATTAGTGATTTTAAAAACTCGCAATTAGCAAATACGGACCTTGTGTCAAGTACCAGACAACGTATTCTTTTGACTCACGCCTGCCTGAAGGAGATCCAATAGTGTCTGCAGCTCAAAAGAACAAGATACCAAGTGCTAGCCATAATCACATTGTCACATTGTTAGAGCGGTTCTAATCCCTTTTTCAAAACACTGTGAAATACCTATTGGTACCCTTGTGTTTAGTGATCAGAGCAATCGCACTCAGAACTACTATTGACACGCTCTCTACCATAGGCAGAGTGATATCGATAATCCTACAAATAACAACAGTACTTACACTACAGTTGTACAGACTGACCAAAATAAAAAAATATATATATCATTGTTATGTTAGAAGGACAATGTTATGTTTACATCGTTTTTATTTTCTAGGCAAGCGCTTCGCAATGATTATGGCAATGATGGGAATGGCTGCTTTTCTTAGAAGATTTAGAGTAGAACCAACTGCAAAAACAAAAGCTTCTCTGGATTATTCCTCCACTGGCCTCACTTTACAGAGTAAAAACGGAATATGGGTAAAATTATTAAAACGTTAAATTGTAAAGCAGATTTTATATTAAATCCTTATTTTAGAACATATTTATTTACTTTAAAAACTTGTTTAAATTAATGCTATTTTTATTTATTGTATGAGTAGTCTCCTACACTATAACAAAAAATACTGTTTTATTCAGGATATAATTTTAGATTGGAAGATGGTTTTTATCTGTGTAGATTATAATTAGTCAAATATTATAAATGGCAACATATTTTAAATAGTTTTATTTTATCAGTTAATCTTCGCAAGTATTTCCTCAAGTTGATAGACATCTGACATAGCTTGGAATTCTACAATGCGAATAGCTTTAGAGTTGAATATACTCGTATAAGTTTCCTTAAATGTTTCCCCCAATCGGAAAAAATCGTCTCAGGTTGTACCGGTCGTGGTCACCGGATGATCGCCAGTCATCCAAAAAAACGGTATGTTTGCGCTAATTCCCATAATTTACTAGGGGACTTTTACAGAGAGATAGCAACAAGGGATGGCAATCCAGCTGGAATTTTGCTAGATTTTTTTACTCTAGTAGTATCTATTCTTCTTTCTCCTTTACGTTATCCCACCTTTTCTCTAGGCGCCGACACAGAATGTCAGTTTTCGGTATTTCTTAACCGTATTATCAATTATAAGTAAGAATTTTCTTTTTTTCGTATGTGTGTCATGTGTTTTGGTTAATCGAATTGAACCGGTCTTTAAGGAACAAAAACTAAATGTTACAGTTAGCCACCGAGGTACCTGACCCCGCCATCTACCTATATCCTGAATTTTCTCTTTTATATTCAGAAAGATTTCAATTTGGATTTTCTGAATATACATTTTCATGATAATATTATTTTAGTTTGAGAGAAAATTCAAGATTTAAATAAAGGGCGGGGTGAGGTACTCGTATCTCAGTGGCTGCCTGTACATCAGCACGAATTCGGCGTAAACTGTTTTATTGTCCACTGGGTTCGGTCTTACATTTTCACTATATCTTACATAGTCGCTAATGACACAAGAGAGTTGCTAATGACACAAGATGGGGATGTTTGAAAAGAAATTGGGGAGACGTTTGAAAAAAATAGATTTAGTTCTTGCACACTTCGAATGATTTAAAATCTTGCTAGTTCTTACTTATTATATGATCTGGCTGCTCTGGCCAAGTATGGCCCTAGTAGAACAGAGAGGGTCGTGCTCCTGTAGTGGAGACTAAAAAGGACCTGATGATGATGATGATGATATGATCTGGCTAGTTCGTCAGGATTGCCATAGTCGGAATTCCCGACGACGAGTTTTGACTTGTCAGGATATTATAAATGCTTTTAATTACTAAACCGATGAAGTATCATGGAATTTTACATACCGCTGGAGTGTACCTTTTATCCTGGTAAAAGAACTGTTCCGGAGGAAGAGGCGTCAAGATTAACGCGAGCGGAGCCGCGAGCAAAGCTAGTGCGGTAAAACAAGAGTCAAATATTTAATATAATTTAGGAATATATATTAATAGGAATCTTTGGCGTATTCATCATCATCATCAGCCGGCCTATTTGCTAACTCAGTGACCAACGTTTTGATAGTAACTTCAAAATACATTGCGGGTTTCCTACGATTGACTATTTTTATTAAAGATGTACAAAACGTAATGAACTTTGAAATTACAATTAAAACGTTGTACACTGAGTTAGCAAATAGGCCGGCAGGTTTTTTTAGTCTCCACTGCAGGAGCCTGACCCTCTCTGTACTACCTGAGGCATACTTGGCCAGAGCAGATAGAGGATTTGGCCTACACTCTCCTCGCTGTCCAGACGGGTTAGAGAGGTCTCATTGATGTTTATGAGCTTTGTTTAGCTTGTATTCCCTTATTCGCCTCTTACGACCTCCATGGGAAGACTTGGAGTGGTCCTATTCTACTCTAACCCGGAAACCACACGGCTCGGTGTAATATAACTACCATAAGATTTTTTGAATATATTTTGCAGCTGTTTATAGTTGTTTTTTCGTGGAAATAATGTACTTTTTTATTTTTAATTAATTGGGGATCCGCATTACTGGATCCAGCACACCCAAAAATGTACTAGATCCAGCTGGATTGCAGATCCAGATTAGGAATCCCTAATGCCAACGTGAATTGGGACATCACAAGAATAATAAATACTATAGAAATTACTTTGTATATGCAAAAGTATGCGTTGAGCAGACGTCACAAAAACAGTAATAAACCCGAGAAACTATTTACTTTTTCCTGGCATTTGTATATTTTAGTACCGTGTAATATTTCACATGCCGTTATCGTTGCCCGAGTTTTATAGATAGGTCGGTACGTAAAGGCCCAATAAAGTTGTCGCCTAACATTTTACAGCGCTGACAAGGTTATTTGATCAAAATCTTTGTGCTCGGTAACATCCAAGATTAGGGCCATATAGTAACAAGCTTTTTGCTGATATAAGCTAATGTTATGACTTGCCATACGTTTAATAACTGTATGAGGTTGTTATATAATGTATTAAGAAAACCCTGTCAGACCCTGGGTGATTTAGCTCGTCGATATTAACAACTTTTCCAAGCTTTATGATTGACGAATTGATTTACATTCTATCATGATGCGCTTCAAGTAGTCCACAGCTGAACTGATTGAAAGCGACCTGCATCCAGCCTTCCTGCGACATTGGTCAGGTCGTCCGACCGTAGTAGGTGGATGTCCGACGCTGCGTTTTCCGGTACGTGGTAGCAATTCGTGAACCTTTCTGCCACATCGGCTATCGATTCTACGCGCCCCGCCCTAACTTAAAGAAATAACCCGGCCAGCTATGTCGTTGACTCTTGACTCTACGAATCTCCTCGTTTATGATTCGATCTCGTAGACAAACACAGAGCTTAGCACTCTCCATAGCTCTTTGAACTCTTTTTGCATTTGGGTTTAAAGAACCTCTAATTTTTAAAAAACAGAGTTCTTTGAAATGAGATCTACAATATTATTTATAACGCGTGAGATGGATAAAGTTTATGTAATGTCTACTTGTAATAACTATTAAAAAAAGTAAGCATTTCTTTCTTATATAATGAAACTAGCTTTTGCCCGCGGCTTCGCTCGCGTTAATAAGTATAGTTTCATACAAACTTTCATCCCCGATTTTATCCCCTTGGGGGTAGAATTGATCAAAATTCTTTCTTAGCTGATGCCTACGTCATAACATCTACCTGCATGCCAAATATCAGCCCGATCCGTCCAGTGGTTTGGGCTGTGCGTGATAGATCACTATGTCAGTCAGTCACCTTTGAGTTATATATACTTAGATAGTTGTTCACTCTGTTATTTCTCATGGCGATTTATTAAATATTTAGTCCTTTGACATTTTTGTACCATAAAGTATTTTTTTTAAGTCACGTTTATGTGAACGTATAACGAATGAGAGATTTGTGTATATTTTTGAAGTAAATACTTCTTAAGCGGCGTTGTGCACTTTTTGGGATAGGTAAACAATTTCAAACTCGCGTTAGGATACGTGACCTGATCAAAAATTTGTAAAACGGACACGTGAGCTGAGACTGAAAAGGCAAGTTTTCACTTCCGGCTATTCCGGAGTGCAACCCGTTGTTTTTTTTATTTTTATTCTAGATTGTTTAGAATGTGCTATAATCATCAACAACTAAAAATTCTGAAAACTTTGAACTCCTATGTCTTTTGGGGGTGTTGTTTACATTGCAGCTAACATTTTTACAAAACCTATATAAATACATAGGACACTGCGCGTCCATATTTCGGATTGAAACAGTTCAATCGAGCTAAGAGCTGGCACACATCAGGCTCTACGACTATTTGTATGTTAATTCTTTCTGCCGCAATGGCTTGGATAAATGATTCGCATATTATAATTCAAATCTTTTGTGGTTTATAATCCTCTCTACTTATTAAAGCTAAGTAAAACAGTCCAAAATGTTTGTACTTATTTGAAATTTATTCAGGAATCTGACCAGGTTAGCCACTCATGTATTTACAATCTCCCATACTCTAACTATTGTATGAAATTGAAACTAATAAAATAACTTAAAAAAGTCTGATCGTGGTCTAAACTTATGGATAGGATTTTTCTACTAATAATGGCACTACTGTCATACTATTATATCTTCGAATAAGTAATAAGTATATGTACCTTGATAGAACTACTGGTATTTTTTGTTATCATTAGATATATTCCAAAAAAATAATGAAACTGCTAGTAAATTAGTCAGGTTTGACTGGCAGAGAATGCCTTAAGGCATTAAGTCCACCTATTTGTACGTATTTTGTGCTATAAAGTTTAAATAAATAAATCTTTTACTTTTTCCACTTTATTTATAATATTAGGGGAATCATTTGTGGTCCAGTGGTTAAGGCGTTTGCCTGTTGACCCGGGGGTCGTGGGTTCGATTCCCACCGGAAGCATACTTTGTTTAGTTGTTTCCAGTTTGGTTAGGACATTGCAGGCTTGAATCACCTGATTGTCTGATAATAAAGATGATTCCGTGCTTCGGAAGGCACGTTAAGCCGGTGGTCCCGGCTGCCATCTGGTAGTCGTTAAAGGAACCACGTCAGAGGCCGAGAGGCGGTTCCGAAGAACTCTGACACCAGGGTGTGCATGGTCGATTGACCGTGACACCTAATCGAAATGATGATGATGATGATGATTTAGAAATATTAGGAATTTGACATCTGTTGTAATTAACACATCTAAGACACCTCTCCAACCCGTCTGGCCAGCGTGGAGAGTGTAGGCCAAGTCCTCTGGCTGCTCTGGCCAAGTATGGCTCCGGTAGTACAGAGAGGGTCGTGCTCCTGTAGTGGAGACTAAAAAGGACCTGATGATGATGATGATGTAATTAACAGAACATAATCTTATATCATCATCAGGTCTATTTAGTCTCCACTGCAGGAGCATGACCCTCTCTGTACTATCGGATATACCATACTTGGCCAGAGCAGACAGAGAATTTGGCCTAGGTCCTCCTCGCTGGCCAGACGGGTTGGATTATGAGCTTTGTTAAATCTTGTATAAGAGTCCCAAGAGAAGTTCGCTCCAAGTCGTACCTTGCTCAAAGGTTTTCCATCGCTATACAACATGGAACCGCGGCTAGTATAATGGGAACCTTTGGGCCGTGATCGACTTGGAGTAGTCTTTGTAAAGATTGATATGTTTGAAAAAGCATATGGCTGATTTATATCTGTAAATTCTTTGACAAAGCATGTTACTGATATTTTTTGTAAAAGTCCCAAGACAGCTACTATCCGACCTTTAGTTGTTTATTTTCGACGAAAATATGAACAAATTTATAATTCAAAGGAGAAATAACGTAATAATTTCATACTTTCGCTTTTGCATCTTTGAAATGTAATTAGGAGACGGCGCAGTCCTTTTCAGAAATGAGAGGCTCGAGGAAGCTAAGTAAAGTTCCTCTATTAATTAGTAAATGATATCATAATTGCCTTGCTAAGTTACTCGGCGGGTACAGCTTTCTGAATGTCGTAATTATAGCGATCTCTGCTTCTGATAAGCTTGGGTCATGTAATCCACTGTTACTTAGTTATAATTACTAGTGAGAGGATAATTACTGCGGAATTGTTTTATTTTAACTGTGCTTATTTATTATTATTATTGAATTTATATTGCTTTTAAATTTTATGTTTAATGAATGTATGGAATTTGTGAAAAAAATACAGAAATACTCTTGAAACTATATTTCCAACTTCTTTTTACTCTGTATGTTACCACTTCTCACTTTAACTATTAAACCAATTGCGATAAATTTCATACGGCCCGGGGAAGGACATAGGGGATACTGTTTGCGAGGGATCTTCCTTGACGCTGGATGAGCTAGTAAAATTTATGTGTACAAGTTAGATGTATATCCACCAATGTTATAAAGAATAAATATTTGAATAAGCATCAAATGCATGTTGTTCAGCGATAATTTTACCAAATCAGAGGCCGAGAGGCGGCTCTGAAGAACTCTGACACCAGGGTGTGCATGGTCGATTGACCGTGACACCTACGATGATGAGCGATAATTTGCAAAAATTAAGCTTCGTTATGAGTCTGAAACATCATGGCATCACCTACTACAACTACCATAAGTAATTGTGTTTAAAAGGTATTTTGGAGTAAAAGCTTGAAAGAAATTTTGGGGTCTAACTAAAATCTAAATAGAAAAAGGCATGCCATATTTCTCAGTTCACTTTAAAAACCATAAGCATAACACATATCACGTCAGGGCCCAAGCTCTCAACAACACCTACGTTTATCTACGTCATCGTCAAAATACAAGTGGATTTAAATAAAATAAAAAGAAATATATAGGAACATATCACACAAATTGAGCTAGCCCCACAGTAAGTTGTTAACTTGTGTTGTAGGATACTAACTCAAAGATACTATATTTTATAATAGACTTGCTTTCGCCCGCGGCTCCGCCCGCGTCAATGTTGATCCCTCGGGAATAGTACTTTTTCCCGGGATAAAAGGTAGCCTATGTCCTTCTCCGTACTCCAGAGAACTTGTGTGCAAAATTTCATGATGATCGGTTCAGTAATTACGGCGTGAAAGCGTAACAAACAAACAAATAAATGAACAAACAAACAAACTCAATTTCGCATTAATAATATTAGTAAGGATACTAAACATCACACAACATAATAGATAGATAAACATCTAAGAGCCAGGAAATCGGAAAAAACATCGTTTTCCATCATGACCTGAACGGGGTCCGAAGCCATCCTCGTGACACAGGCTGGCGTGTTAACCACTGCGCCACGGAACTCGCCATAATGTGGATTGTTCTGTCTAATATAACGTTAGCTGCGTAGCATCTTAATCTATGGTGTGAAGGGAATCTGATAAAGAAATAAGAACATAGATAACATCAATTGGGCTGAAGCTCATATTCGGGAGGTTTATATTGTAATACTCTTAGGAGTAATTAATCCTTACACCTAACTTTTTTAACATTTATGATCGCAAATAATCCAGAGGCAAAAATTAAGAAAATGAACTGTTTATCATGAAGATATTCGTTCTTCTGTTCCAAAAAAGAAATTAAAAATGCAAATATATATCTGTAAAATTTTTAACAGTTTGCGTGAGATACGGGTTAAACTTTTAATACCTTTGTTTTTCAGAAATATTTTAATAGTAGAGACTGACGTCGTCTGTTAAAATATTTCAGCTTTTTTTTCAGTTGATAAATGCGCATATAAAGCTAGAAGAAGAATATGCGCGTATGGGAAGTCATCCTCGTGCGCATAAACAATTCTTTACACCTTTTAGTATAACACCTACAAATTCGGCGTCTTCCTATTTATGAGAACTTTTGTTTGATGGTGGCGTGATTTCCAATTTTCCATGTCCTCGGATAATTGTTTTTCATGTTTAACTAATTTTAGATTAGTTTGAATACCGTTCTCCTTGGTTTTTCTTTCCCTCATTTTTGCTCTATCTTACCTCAACTTTATTGTAAACAAGGCATCATATATCTAAGTAAGTCCTAGCATTTTTCCTCTTCTATTTTCTATAGTTCAAACCGATACACAGATGAACATATCTTAGCAACAAAAATAGTCGAGGCCGTTGGGGCCGTGGACAAAATGTCGGTAGAGGTGTGCAATGACCAAAGGGCTGGCAATTTCTTTGCACAAAGAATAAGCATTGACATACAACGTGACAAAGCTGTCAGCCTTTTGGGCACACTTCCGCAGGGCAGTGATTTGCGAGACATTGTTTATCTTTAACATATTTGTATTTGCTGTTACATTTATTTATAGTTTTAACAGAATTTTATTTTTTTAGTTAGGTTTAGTTTTTGAATTTTCAAAATTGTAGTAGGTATATATATTATGAACATAATTTTTAAACAAAAATAATTAAGACATTAAAATGTCGAAAACAATCTTCAAAACTAATTGGCATTTCGTGTTCAATAATCCTTATCTCTTCTTTACATTGAGGTGATGTTATTGCCAGTGAAAATTCTGCCCATGACATAAAATCGCAATGGCATGCTTACGTGTTAGTCGTAAACTTAGCGGTTGGTTTGATGGCATCAGTCCGAGATTGAACTAAATAATGCACCAGAATTTGCCGGCAAGTATGTGAGCTGCGTTTCTAAGCCAGTGATTCCTGAAACAGTCACAAAAATTGGTCCAAATTGATCAAAACAATACTCCTTTTAATTTTTTACGACCCTGTGAGTTACTAAGACGTAAAACCACATAATTAAGAAACAGTACGTGTTTCTGAGGTACGTGTACGTGTAAGAAAGAGTTTGGTTATCCTTAGATACGAGGTCGTTTGAAAGAGGGCAGACGCTAATGTCATTAAGAATATTTTCCAAAATCTATACATCACTCCATAGAGATAAAATATTCATCACTCAGACTCAGAACAAGGTCATACATCATGCAGGTATCCTATTAATATGTCTCTGTTTAACTACAAATATTTGAGTATTTTAACGAAAATAACATAAATATAAGTGATTATTGTATTAAATCTACTGGCCTAGATTACAGGCTCGCTTCAGAAATATTACAAAATAAATTTGATTAAATCTTTATATTTTTGTACGTCTACTCATAATTTTGTTGTAATATGTTTTGTTCCGAAAAACTGCTAACGTGATACGATGTTCTGTTAGAGTAGCAGGAACTATAGATGCAATAGTTAGTAGTTAGTGCCACTCATACGGCTTAAGTATGTGTGTTACGTTCGAACAAACCAACATCTATAACAACCGCTGAAGTACATTGTTTAATAACATTGGCGTGTCGAGGGCCTTGTTGGCTAATCCCACCGACTTATAACCATCAGTTTAGTGCAGATTAGTTAGCGAACTATTAACCCTGGGTTTGACTAATTGTTTACACTATACGTCAATCATCTTCTACTTTAATACACACTACTCATTTTCAACATTGTTTATTTTAAACACGTGTTGAAAAATCTAATAATAGTATGTTACTATTATTATTTAAAAAACTTTAAGTGTATGGGACTTGGTGTTAGCACAGATTACTAAATAGTTACTTGTGTTGTTAAGTTAAATACCATACATGATAAGATGTTGCTGCTTGCTGGGTTCAGGATGGTGGTGTGGATCATCATCAGCCTAATCACTGGACTACCTCCGTGGTCCAGTGGTTAGTTTGCCTGTAGACCCGGGGAACGTGGGTTCGGTTCCCACGGGAAACATACTTTGTTTAGTTGTTTCCAGTTTGGTTAGGACATCCAGGCTTGAATTACCTGATTGTCTGATAATAAAGATGATTTAGTGCTTCAGAAAGCACGTTAAGCCGTTGGCCATCTGGCAGTCGTTATAGGAGCCACGTTAGAGGCCGAAAGGCGGTTCCGAAGAACTCTGACACCAGGGTGTGCATGCTCGATAGACCGTGACACCTACACAAAATTATGATGATAGTGGTGTGGAGACACAAGATCACGTCATGGAGAAATGGTTTATTGTTCTGGTCACATGATGGCTGGGTGTGACGGCTTCTGCTTCAATGGCAGTATCGACAGTTATTAGTATCGGCTATATAATAAAATGGCTGACACGCGACCTACATGATGTAAGCCGCGGGTCGCCTAAATTCTAATTCATTTATTCTACTTTTGAATGTCCCTCAACCCCGGGACATTCAAAAGTAGAATAAATGGGTATCTCTTTAATAGGCATGTAACATCCTCGTCTTCATTATCACTTACCATCAGGTGAGATGGGAGACAAATGCCTACTTCCATAATTAATAAAAAAAAAATGTGCTAAGTTAGCTCGTACATTAAATAATCATTGTTTTTATAATGTACTTTTCTATATTTTGCTGTAGGTAGAATATCTAAATCCTACTTAGGAATATTACTGGGAAAGTCTATGAGGTTGTATACATGTGTACTCCTTAACGTAAAAACAACTAGATGGATTTTTATTAAAAAAAAATCAATATTGAAATAGCTTATAAGTCAATAAAGTTCTAAGAAAAAGATAGTAATATATAAATATGCGATATTCCGTCGATAGGGCTTTTGTATTTTGCTGTTATTTGCTGGTATTTGGAGACAAATGCTTAATCTTACATTAATGTAGGTAGGCATGACCTGCACCTACATTGATGAATATTGAACTTAAAACCAAATTATGCATTGAAATTTAAATAATTTCCCGGTGTTCGATTATGCTGAAATTTAACATTCAGTTGTAAATTGGATACAATGCAATATAACTCTGTCAATAATACCTACTCTGATTAATGGAGAACTGGTAGATGTAAGTATTGTTTTCATTGTGCTATGGAAATATCTACCAAAAATAGATACAAAAGCGAAAAAAGATCAACTGTGTTAAAAGCACATTTTTAGTAAATAGTGACGTCGGTGTCCAGTAATTTGTATAAGACGCGTGAGATAAGTTTGTTCGGTAGCTATATATTTAATATTAAGTTTACGGTAATGGCCTACGCGAACGAAAAACGTCGCGACTGCGCAAGCCATTAGGCTGCGCAAAGCCATAAGACGATTATGTAAAAAGATGAGAATTCTTAATATTCTCATATTTATATTTTTATAAAAAAAATAAGAAAGGGGCGACCTTCGAGATGTAAATATAAATATTGTCATGTAAGAATGATTGTTTTAGACGTAAAATTTACAAACTTCTCAAAGAAAAATGTTTTTAGATATCATAACATAAAAATATACATATCGTTTTCATATAAATCTGTTTCAAATTCCAACAAGAGGGCAATCTTGTGCAAGGATCGACCTAAATTATACAAATACTTTTCAGCGCATAGTACTAGTGAGTTGAAAACACGTCGATATCCACAATTTCGTGCAGTGCCGTCTTAAATTAAGTAGAATATCCTAAGTTTTGATATTATTTGGCGTGATTCTTAAAATCTGAACGTCATACATCTCCCAATTCTACCGATTTGTTAAATCCGTCACAACGTTTTGAGTACGAATTCCTTCAATACTTTTTTCAAGAAAGTTTTAGAACAAGAAAAGAAGTCCTCATTTCGTCAAAATCTTTATTTATCTTTTATGTATGTTTTCCAATTACTCATAACTGGACTTATTTGTTTTTTATTTATTTTCCGTTTAAAATTTCATCAAAATCAATTAAGTGGTTTGGTTGAAGTCAGATTTTATCTGAAAGATTATGAATTATTAATTTCTGAGAAATATTCTTGTGTGGAACCCAAGGAACCCTAAAAAGCATTTGTACGTCACGGCGAGATAAATTCACAGCGTCCGCGTCTCATTTGCATCCAGAACAGTTTAGTTCTGTGACGGTGCCCAACAGTCCCCGGGGGCGCATTTGCATGCTATACCAATTACTTTTTACAAGTTTACTAATTTTGTCTCCAAAGATAATAAATTAGGACAACGAACTGTCCTTTTATGAAAATTTTAAATCTAATTTTTTGGAAACACATCCAGTAACACAAAGGCACCTCGTTAAACACACAAACAACCTCCGTGGTCCAGTGGTTAAGGCGTTTGCCTGTTGACCCGGGGGTCGTGTGTTCGATTCCCATCGGAAGCATAATTTGTTTAGTTGCTTCCAGTTTGGTTAGGACATTGCAGGCTTGAATCACCTGATTGTCTGATAATAAAGATGATTCCGTGCTTCGGGAGGCACGTTAAGCCGTTGGTCCCGGCTGCCATCTGGTAGTCGTTAAAGGAACCACGTCAGAGGCCGAGAGGCGGTTCCGAAGAACTCTGACACCAGGGTGTGCATGGTCGATTGACCGTGACACCTACTCGAAATGATGATGACCTCGTTAAAATTTTTCGTATCTTGGGAGGATATTGCCTACTCACCACGCTTGGCAGGCGGGTTGGCGAGCGCAGATTTTTGGTTTCTTGTGCTTCAGACGGTGCTGCCCATCGGAAGCATTTTTAAGCTGGGAGAGGGTAGGAATTTGTTTTTGGATTTAGGAAATAAATTACGGTTATGAGATACTGCTCAATCGGACGAATGAGGGAAAAGCAAGTTGCAGGTCAGCAGGCCAGGGCGCACCTGGCCTGGTACCCGATGATATACCTGCAATCATAACAATTTTTCAATTAGAAACGCTTTGATATATTTTTTAATATATTCAAGTTCAAGTCCCTAAGTTGTCTGGGTATCTTATTATAAATTCTTGGCGTATATATATGCATACTACACTATTGACTAATAGTGTCGTTTTTGCTGGGTGCAGACATAGTCTATTACTATCTCGTCTATGTCTTTGCACATTACTAGATAGGCATGGAAATAAATGTGAATATTTTTTTACAAATATGTATATATCAAGTATATATAGCGATAGAAGTGTTAGAACTTTATGCTTAACATACATTGGTTTACAGCAGCTGTCCTCGACTTTTAACCCGAACATTGCTCTTATACAGCTCCGTGGTGCAGTGGTTAACACGCCAGCCTGCGACACGGAGTGCCCGGGTTCGATCCCCGGCCAGGTCAAGATGGAAAATTATGTTTTTCAGATTGGCCTGGGTCTTGGATGTTTATCTATATATGTATTTGTTATAAAATATAGTATCGTTGAGTTAGTATCCCATAACACAAGTCTCGAACTTACCTTGGGGCTAGCTCAATCTGTGTGATTTGTCCGTATATATTTATTTATTATACGAGTACAACGTTTTTTGCAATTTCAATATGACGTCTTTATTAAATTTGCCCAGAATATAATTCCAAACGTAAGAACAGATTCTACTAATCCATAATAAGCTGTTAATAAGGCGTTAGTATTTAAGTTTTTCGACAGTCTAAATAAGGCAATTGATAGTCTACCTTATTTCTTACTAAGCACGTCAACGATCGATCAACATAACATAAAATGTACGCAAACGTACCTAGTCTCGGGCACTGCTAGTATTTAATACCATTTGCACAGCTTGTACATAATTATTGTTAAACAAAGAGTTTTCCAACGTATTGGTGCCGTTGACACTATTGTTTTAGCGAAACTAAAGGCGTCACTCGTTCTGAAAACTTAATAACAAAATATGTAGGTAGGTATCTAAGTCCTAATTTTTATTGTGCAAAATGACACGTCAAATAACTACAAAGAAGAGTCGAGGAGCCCAATTTCTCAATGGGCATGAGCAGTATAGCGCTTACGCATGATAAGCAACCGAGCCCAGTCCCCACTGGGATGGTTGAAACCAAGTACCACCACGGAGGAGCTCCAGATATTGTTTATATCTTTAATAACAAAATATGTAGGTAGGTATCTAAGTCCTTATTTTTATCAAAATGCCACGTCAAATAACTACAAAGAAGAGTCGAGGAGCCCAATTGCTCAATGGGCATGAGTAGTATAGCGCTTACGCATGACAAGCAACCGAGCGCAGTCCCCATTTGGATGGTTGAAACAAAGTACCACCACGGAGGTGCTCCAGATATTGTTTATATCTTTAATAACAAAATATGTAGGTAGATATCTAAGTCTTTATTTTCATTGTGCTAAATGCCTCATCAAATAACTACAAAGAAGAGTCAAGGAGCTCAATTGCTCAATGGGCATAAGCAGTATAGCGCTTACGCATGATAAGCAACCGAGCGCCAGTCCCTACTGGGATGGGTGAAACCAAGTGGCATAAACAATATCTAGAGCTCCTCCGTGATTCGGAAGGCACGTTAAGTCGTCGGTCTACTGTCATCTGAATTGCAGTCGTTAATCTATGTCAGATGCCTTAAGGCAGCTTGAAAAATCTGACGCCAGTCTTGGCCACATATACACACAAAAAACAAGACAAACAAAGAGTATCGGATCAAACATAATAATTAGATACTGCTTTACGGACTATTTAAATGACTTCATAGATTCTGTCCATTCAATCCACAATTTACAACAAGGAAGTTTAAGAGAGTTTATTAGAAATTAAAATAACATTATATACAAACAAATAACAATTTGGATCGTAAACAAATGCGTATATAACTGTGTTGCAGTTGTTTGCGCCCATTTCCGGAAATTGTGTTTGGACATACAATAAATTGAACTAACAGAGCATTAATTTAGAAAAAAATAGATAAATATTAAACAAATAAAATAACACGAAGTCTACAACAAATGCCATGAAAAGTTATTTATAAAATTCGATGAGCTGAATTAATTACTAATTAAATCCATCACAAGGTTGTAAGTTGTAAGGGAAAACAGGAAATAGGAATATGATTTATTTATGGGATGGCGGAGAAAGGACAGGGAAGGTTATATGCGTACCTAATATTTATTCATTTACTATTTCAGACTCAATTATCAGTTAAAATGTAGCTAGTTCATTTTACGTTTTCTTAGTATCTCAGACCAGAATGTCCGATATATTTTTTTCTTTGTACGTTTCGTAATTTATATTTACTTTCTATGTTACCCTTTTACTTCAAAACTCCTGGACCAATTTGGAAAAGTGTTTGTTATTTAAAGGGACATACTTTCAAATCGATCTGTTTTAATTTTATTGAAATTCGTTAAATAGTTTTGTTTATTCAGTTTATATAAAACATTATTTATTAATTTAATTGACCGAGCGAGCGAAGCGAGCGAAGCGTCTCAGTTTCCACTGGCCTAAAATTTTTTTGTCCGTCTGTCTGTCTGTTCTTGCCTACAGGTCACATTTCTCAACCGATTCTCATGAAATTTTGTGAGTAGGTTCGGTAATTATATAGGTTTTTTGTCGTGCCAGTTTTTCGAAATTTTAAAAAATGGCGGAAAAATGGGGGTAAAACAACTCATAGCACAGCTATTTGGAAAACAAATCAAAAATGTCATTAGACTTTTTTGTTGTTCTCATTAAGACGCAACTTTTTTGTTTGGACAACTTTTTTATACGATAAACTTGAACGTGTTTATAGTCGGCAATTTGCCCAAAAGTAGTCTGAAATCATTTTTCTGTATAAATATACTGAAAATCTCACATACGTAAAGTGGGAGAGGGAGTAAAATTGAACAAATTTCCCTAAGGAACAAAAATCAAAATATGAAAAATATTTTTTGGCTTAAAGCATGATACTGCGTATTACTTTTATAATTGAAAACACTGAATAAACTTAGAATCCTGAAATAAAAATTAAAAAAAATAAAAAAGATTCACATTCGACTTGAACCCGGGGCTTATAGATGCCGGCCACTTCTTAACGTAAAGTTCGCATGTTTGTCTGCCATAATAGTTGAAAATTAGCGTCCTATTAAAATTTTGACCAATTGGTAACATAACAACTATGGGTACTTAAACTTTGCCTCCTATTCACCCATGCCAAGTTCGCTATTCCGATATTTCCGATCTTAAAGAGGATCACTCCAACTTAGTTAATGTGTACAAAATCATACTAAACATGGTGCTCAAGGGCCGTGTTTCCATACAAGAGCAGTCCCCTGATTCCTCGCCGGATAGTACCATTAGAGTTATGATTTTTTACTAAAAAAATCCGTATGTAAAATTTTTTTCATAATTGAATTATTTAAAGAGATATGAACCTTCAAAAACATGAAAAATTGGTACGTATTTACGTTGTGTTCAAACATCAAGAAAACAAATTTAGGCAATTATATATGAAAAAGAAACGCAGAAACACAGCCATAGCTTATTTTAAATTTTTTATGTAAGAAGAAATTAAATCGGTTAAGTTTTGGAGAAGAAATCAGAGGACTACAAAGCGTTAATTTTGTGTAATTTTTCTAAGTATTTTCTGGCAGAGCTGCAGTTATCTCTATCGCACTCTGCGGAGTTTGTTTGGGCACGCGGCGCAACAGCAATAGATATTATAAATATCTATTTTTCAATTCTCTCGAGCTTAGTGTTTTTTCTTAAAAAAGGGTCTGGTCGGGTCTTCTGGTAAGGGGAATGTAGGTTTAAATTTCCGTTTCCTCTGGTACCTAAATAATAGCAGCGGGGATTGGGAAATAGTAACTGAAGGAAATCATCCTTTAGTCAATTAGCATATCAGTAACATATATTTTAGAGCACTGGAGGGCAAATGTGGATGTTGGTTGTAAGGGCTCGCGAGGTCTACTGTTCTCGCCGAACCACTAGTATTATTTTGTACATAAATTTAAGCAATATAATATATTTGAATATACTTTATTGCTCTAACTTATATAATATATTAGTTTGAGCAATAAAATGAATTGCAAGCAGAGTGTAAACGATGCATCTCAGAGTAGTTGCCGTCATTTCCGAAACCAATCTGCAATGTGAGTCGAGACGCTGAAACCATTTCCATTTATATGATCGTCATAAGACTTGTTCCGTTGCGTCTAGCTTTCAAAATACAGATATTTATTTTATACATGACAGCCTCAGAAAAGATGCATGAATTGTATGATGGAGATTATGTTCAAGAAGGGAGTGACAAAGGCTATGGTAGGCGACAGAACCAAGAGGAGAGAACTGACATACTGTACCGATCCCACATGAAAAAGTGGGACAAGATAAAGGACGAAGAAGAAACCCTGAAAAGGGAATGTAACTTTTCAGGGTTTCTTTATTCCACTTTATTAAACGGGTTAGACGATGGAGCTATCGCTACATTACGCCAAGTAATTCTGACGTTTGCCAGTAACACTCAACCTGTGTAGTTGTTACTGGCAAAGAGAAAAAAATCAAGTTAGTAATGCTCTACCTAGAGTCCGCAGGGAAGCAACATGCACTGCTGAGCGCGGAAGGCACGAGCAAGATTCTGGACACCCCCTTTATAATTACAGCCTAGCTCCTCACGGCCTAAAAAGTCGACAAAGTTTCTAAACAACTTTTTACCACCTCGTGAGGATTGCCCCCGGGTCATACCTTGCCGTGTCGGTTTGAAAATTAGTCAACAGAATGCGAAGTAGGTTGTAAGGACGACTTGGTCATGGTCAGTTGAAGAATAGTAGCTCTCAGAACCAATGCGAGTGTGGTTTCTCGCTACAAACTATGACACACGTTTTTATGTCGTGCCCAAACACCTGTACCCTTGAAGATTTATTTTCAGCCTCTGACAGAGGCGTAAAAGAGGTACAATAATGAACTGACAACACACAAAATAAAATAAAAATAGAATTTCATATATATGTTAAAAAGAAGAGGGATGAAATGTACGTCATACATATAACGAATGCACTGTTCTTGTATTCTTATAAGTAGTGAAAAGACTCAGACAAAGAAATATTATGAATCATATTTCATAAAAGTCTTTTCACGACATAGCAGGATTCGCAGGCAGTTGCAAATATAGCCCTATCCACATATCTTTGAGAGTTCAAATTCCAGCTTCTCAAAAATTCATTTTTACATAGCTTTGCTAGTTAAGAACACTACTTCGTTACATAGCGTTATGAAGCTATAAATTGGCACTCTATAATTTTGCTTACATACTCGCAACGTTTGTCGCGTACATAACCAATTTATCCAAGGCATTGCGGCGGGAAGAATTAGCATACAAATAGTCACAAGCGCCGCGATGTGTGTCAGCTTTTAACCAGATTGAACTTAATACAATCGTAAACTCCCGTTCTATATATTCTTCGAGCTTAATCCGAATCGACCTTTCATTTTTGATTCAATATGATTTTATATAGCGGTAATAGAAATACACATTCTATAAAATTTCAAGTCTCTAAATTCATTTTAAAAAATCATTCTTAAAAGTTTAGAGAGAAAAGGAGCCAATGAATCGAAATAGAACTTTGCAAACTTCATAAATGTGAAAAAAGGCAAGAAAGAGAAGAGCTGAAATCAGATACGGCTTTATGTTTTTAGAAGTTATTAATGCCTCATTTCAATAATTGCATCGACCACTAAGATGATATTTATATGCAGATAGTTTGATGATATCTAAGGGGAGAAGAGCCGAAGGTACCTTTAACTGTATAGAATAAGCTTTTGTTCTATACATTAAATAGGCATTTTAATATCCTAGAATATATTTTCTTGCTTTGAAATTAGGTAAGTCACATTTTTCTTTGCAATATTCGTTTAACTTTCAGATGACTAGCGTTACTTTTCGATGTCTATTCGCGAGTCTCGGGCCATTACACAACGTTCGGCTTACAAGTTGAGAGTTCCAAAGTTCGAAAAGCTGTGCTTGCCATGTTAAACTGCGCCAGTATTTTCATTTTAAGATCAAGAGCTTCTGAAGGACTTTGAGTTTTTTTTATGATATAGACGGCATACAAGTAAGCGAGACACTTGATAGTAAGAGATCATCACCGCTGCCCATGGACAATAACTCACAGAAGCATTGCGGCCTTTTAAGGAGTTCGGGAGGGCATGGGGAGTGCGAGGAAATTGGGGGCTTGGGGTGGAAGGATGGGCCTCCAGCTCTCTCACACAAAACATAGAAGCGGTAAAGCTTATACAGAGCTCTGCCTTGCCTGGCGCCTTGTTGTTTTTATACTATTTGAGGGCAACCTAATATAGTACATTTTTGAAATTAGTTCCATAAGGGTTTAAATATTAGTCAAGTACATTTCTTCCTAAAACAGTATTACCGAAGGATCTTTATAAACACAAGCGAAGCCGAGGTCAAATGCTAGTATTTTAATAAAGCTTTTTAAATAGTTTCGCGTCGCACAAAACAAAAATTATTTACAAGTTATTGTGACTACTTCCATTCTACTTTCTGAAACTCATGATCGGTAGCTTCATTCTACGAATACGAAACTCATGATCGGTAGCTTCATTCTACGAATACTCGTCTCCTCTTTACTCCTCTCTTTCGGACAAATTTTTATGTCAAATTCTTTCACTTTTCAAGCTTCTCGACTTTGAAATGCTTTGCCCGTTGAAATAAAAGAAACTTTTACAAAATTTTCTTTCAAAAGACAGATTCACTCACACCTTCTTGATTTTTTATCTCCTTAGAACCCCCCATCAGTAATTATTTTTCTATATTCATCCTTGGTAATTATATGGTATTTATATGTATATATTGCATATATACGTATTTATTTACTTTGCTGTCGTTTATATATATGTGTATGTGTATATATTATATGTAATAAATAGATCTCTTTTTGTGCCATACACTATGGTTGACTCGGAGATAATACTCATAGCATTAAGTCCGCCAATTGTAACATTTTTTTACATATAGGAGCAATAAAGTTTATCAATGCTCAACGCGCCTAAAAAAATTTTCACTTTAATAATTTCCACAGGCGATTTGGCTAGCAACCCATTCCTTTTTCCGCTTACACCCACAAATTCGCTACATATGACCTTTTGGTCTTCTGAGTCCAAGGCTCTCTCTGTGTTATTTATTGAGTTACAGCAAGTCATACTTTTACATTATATTAAGCCAAAGTGTTAGGAATTTTGCTCATGTTTTGGTTAGTTTTGGTAAAATATAAACTCTCAGTAGACCAGCGGTATTCGATTCGTCTATTCATAAGTTTCAGTCCATTACACAGCATTTGGCTTACAAGTTGGAAATTACAAAGTTGGAAAAGCCACGTTTGTGCAGGTTTTAATCAGCTCGTATTTTATAAAGGATATTTTGACGCTAAGATGACTGATGACGCCACTGGTTTTTATGTACAAATGCCAAGATTTTCAAAGATTTCTTCGCGCATAATATAAAATTTATATATTATAATAATAATTGTAAGAATGGATAAATTAATATATGTAATGAAATGATATTTCTTTACAATAAAATCTTAAAGTTTCATCAGAATATAGGAAGACAATGTCACAAAAAAAATTCCGGGCAAATGTGAGTCGGACTCGTGTACGATGGGTTCCGTATCTTTATCTATGTATAATAAGTTTAAAATAATTAAAAATATTATAAAGATTTAACTAAAAATTTATGCTTTTTGCCGTTTTTGCAAAATATGGTACCTTTATCTGTGCTATAAGACGTTGCTTCGTACCAAATTTCAAGATTCTGAGTTCACCAGAAGTACCGTGTAGATTTTTGATTCCCTTGCGAATGTCGAAAATTTGCGGCAAACGGCTGATATTTTGATTGCGTTGGCTTAGAAGTTTGATTTTTTAATATCTCTAAGGGATAGTAGAATTGAGTATTTGATATGAATTTCAGCGTAACCTCCACGCGTTCCTGAGAAAAAGGGTCTTGACAGACAGACGGACTATAAAGTGATCCTTTAAGGATTTCCGTTTTTTCCCTTTGAGGTAGGGAACCCTAAAAAGCTAATTATTTATAAGTATGATTAAAATAATTTATTTAATTGTTTCTTCTTTGTTTTCAGGTAAGGCAAATAATATACCGATACAGTCATACATTCTTCAAAACTGTAAGTAATCATCCTCCCCTGAGAAGTAAAAAAATATGTAATTAACCTGTTTCCAACATAATCTTATGACCTAAAATAGTTCATCAATATTAAAATACAACGTTATCACGTTGTATTTTATTGACGTGATAACGTCTTATAATTCGCTGAATGCCGGCAGCACGCACGAAAAAATGTCACGTTCCGTGTGCACGCAGAACAACGATAGAAAGGCACGATCGGCCCAAGTTCAGCTTGTGACGCATCTATCTCTCTTCCACTGTAATCACGTAAAATTATTGTTCTTAAAACAGACTTTACAGAAAACCAATTTTTATTAGCAGATATTAATTTAGCTTATATCTTTATGGAGACAGAAAGTCGGCTAAAAATGCCAGTATAATACAATACAATTATTCTTTATTACACCAATAATAAATAAAAATAAAAAAAACTTTAAAACAATCTACAATGTACGTATCAATACAGTAATGTTTTTAAAATAACTTTAATATTTTATACCTTCAATAACTTTATGGTGGCAGTACCTAGATATAAAAATTTAGTATTGAATAGCTGCATATTTAAAACATCAATTTGTTCATATTGGCAAGAATATTTTTTTTTGATCTCATGCACTTCGAAAGGTTGCTGTAGTGACTTAGTAGGTAGTCTAAGAGTGAGAGCCCGAAAAGTTCCAGGTTCATATTCCGCCTTGCCTGACCTATAGCTCTTTTCTTTTAGCCTATAGAGTTTGTAGTCCAATACTGATTCAAGATGGTCATTTTCATTCACCGTTTGAATGAAATTATCGTGAGGCAACCTGCACTGTGATATGGAGAATGCTATGGCAAACCATTCCATTATTTTTTTGACTTGATTATGTCTAATATGTCCATTAACACTGGCTGCATGCACGAAAAATTGTCACGTTCCTTGTGCAAGCAAGAGCGCAGAGCAAGCGATAGAGAGGCACGGTCGGCCTAAGCGTTCAGGTTGTGACGCTTCTATCTCTCTTTCAGCGTTATGACGTAAAATAATCGTTCGTAAAAGGATTTTACAGATTCATTTAGCATATACCTAAATGGAGACAGAAAGTCGGTTAATAAGGCCAATATAATCATCATCATCATCAGGTCTTTTTAGACTCCACTACAGGAGCACGACCCTCTCTGTACTACTAGGGCCATACTTGGCCAGAGCAGCCAGAGGACTTGGCCTACACTCTCCACGCTGGCCAGACGGGTTGGAGAGGTGTCTTAGATGTTTATAAGCTTTGTTTAGCTTGTATTTCCTAAGTCGCCTTCTACGACATCCATGGGAAGACTTGGAGTGGTCCTATTCTACTCTGCCGGATACCACACGGCTAAATATAATATAATACAATACAATTATTATTTATTGCTATTTAACTAAGCGGTCGGATTGTGACATAACTATTTATCTTCAACCATTATCACATCAAATTTTCGTCCGTAAACTGACTTTAGACAATCATTTTTTTCCTATTTTAGTAAATGTTTGCTTTTCTTTCCAAGAGCCTAGCTCTTATATATCAGAGAGACAGTGTTTCTGACTAAATGGAAGTTTCGGCCGTCACAGAGCACTTGGCTTACGAGTTCTCCAACTTTCCGGCAAAGTCTTGCTTGCTATGTTACGAAAGGCCAATATTTTTGTATTATAACTTTTGACGCGTTTTGGCCATATTGTAATTTACGTAAGCTTAACTTATCAATTCTGGCCCGCTTCGTCTTTTGTGGCCACCAATCACTAAGCTTTAATATTTCTTTGTTATTTTGGCCTAACATACGTTAAAGGACTATAGCACTCTACACTTGGTTAATTCGTTAATACATACATACATACACAGTATCACGACTTTATCCCTTGCGGGGTAGACAGAGCCTAGGTCTATGAAACCATATGGCCACATTTAGCATGTTGGAAGAACGTGTACAAGGAAAACGGAATAAAAATAGTGATGGGTTGCTAGCCGCATCGCTTATTGGCATGATTCCGCAGATGTTGGGCCAATCCCTCGATCGGCTTTTACGATCTGCGCGAGAAGAGAAGGAGCTGGCACATTCTACGTCTTTTATTTTCACCCAGACCAACATGGAAGAGAATTCGGTAAAACGTGAAGAAAAATAAACAATTAGTAAATTGTTTATGTTTATTTTTCGTTCACGTCTTAACGAATCCAATTCCATTAATGCCTGATTGTGACCAAGGCACGTATTACTTTTTATATGAAATGGAAAACCCATTTCATCCATCACTCTTCACCATCATCTAGCCTAGAGACAAAGATATGGCCTTAGATTAGGGGGGTCGTCCAGAAGAAACCTATTCACTCTAACTTTGAAGAGACTTCTCTCAAATAATGCGAGGAAATTCAAACAAAGTAGAAACAATTTAGTTAAATTAAATATTAAACCTCTAAAACAACGGTTTACTCACGTGTTATTAGTCGGTATCACCGACATATGTTAGCATATATAGAAGGCCATCTTCAGGGCGAGTGTGAGTGTGCAGCCGACCTTCGATCACTGAGAATTATGTCTCGCGTAAGTTTTAATAAAATAAAAACATTTTAAACCACGATAGTTTTATATGCATTTTTTTTTAATTAAACTTCTTTTAGTTTCTTAGCCAGTTCGAATCTTTGATAAAATACCTCCTTGATTGCATTATTTTACATAGCAAACCGGTCGTTATATTTTTTATTAACTCGACAGATATGAGTTTTCAACTTGTTTTCAGAGTAATGTTTCCTCCTTAAAGATATAGAACGTTCTTGATCTGGCTGCTAGCTAGACATGACGATAATTATTTTTTCATACATACTTTGCTGGCGTGTATTTGGGCAGTACAGCAATATCTCAAACAAGGTTGTCACAAATATTTTCGTTTTTCCAAACCTGTTTGAGAAAAGAATTTTAAAAGTATTTTAAGGTCACGTCAGGTCCCGTTAAATCGTACTGAACTGTCAGTAGATTAGATCACATTTTTACTGCACAATTACTGTATTTTTAGAAACAGCACAAATAAGGCTAACGCGTATTTAGGTCATCCCCGGAGCATCTCTTTTGTCCTACTTTGCTTCTCATACCTGAGTAGTAAACAGCTAAATGAATCTCGCTTCTCCCATGACTTCATATTCTCTTTAAGATTTCTAATTCCAGCTTTTGTTATTAGGTCCAATTTATAAATGTGAACTTATAGTTTTATCATCTTTTTGACAAATATTTGGTAGAGTCGACGTAATAGGTAGTATTTTATATGGTATATAAAATATATACGTAGTATTTTTAACCTACTTAAAATAAAGGAGGAGTTTAACAATCCGGTAGTATTAAATGTTTGTTACCTTAGAACTCCGTCATTTATGACCGATTTTTAAAATTCTTGGAAATCTTGTTTGAAAGAGTATGTTTTCAACTTGGTCACATTAAAATTTTATCAAAATGGGTTCCGTAGTTTGGAGTCGGTTTTTTTATATGAATATGTAGTATAATCAAGTAAAATAGGTAGTATTTTATAACATCATCATTATCTAGGCATTTTTATAACATAATTGTAATTTAATTAGTAAGACAGTTTAATTCTGTAAAATGTGACATTTATTTTAAGTAATTTTTGTAATATGGACCAATGTGGAAGTCTGAAATAAACGATTATTATTATTATAATTTTCCCGATTGCATAACCAACTGTGATGCATCAGAGCCAGGAGTCCGCTGTTATGACAGAAATCTTGCTGTAATATGATTTGGTAAAAGTTTTTACAGTAGTGAAAGTGAGGTAGTAGCACCATCGAAGAAAAATACCTATGAACGTGGAGTTCAAGTAGTCGCTAGTACCGTAAATAACGGCGTGTAAACCACTGAGCCATGGAGACCGTCTGGGTATAGCTTTTAAATATGTGGTACAGAAAAGAGTACGTAAATTAAATCTTTGGTAGTATGTCCGCAGAGTTTTTATTTGCAGTACAAAATAATAAAACAAAATAATATGTATGTTACATAAGGATTTTATGACCTACGGAATACCCAGGGTTAAGGTCAATGACCTCAAATACATGTTAGTTAAGGTTAGCGTTTAAATGGAGCTTTAACTTATAAATGTAAATGGAATGAAAAGAAAAATGTAAATGAAAAACGCAGAAATATCTTGCGAAGTAATAAATCGAACATTAGAAATTAACAGTAAACTTCCATTAATTCAGTCGTTGGATACCTTAAAATATCACTAACGGACGCCGGCTTCACATGAGTGCAATGTACATAATATAAACCTTCTCTTGAGTCGCTCTATCTTTTAAAAAAACGCATCAAAATCCGTTGCGTAGTTTCAAAGATCTAAGCATAAATAGGGACAGACAGACACCGCGAAACGACTTTGTTTTATACTATGTAGTGATATAGAAGTAAGCCTGATAATGAAAAACCTGATTTCTAAGTTCTAGGTATTAATAGCACTTACTGAGTAAAACACACGTATCTACCAATCAATGGACATTATTGGAGGATATATGATAGGTTCTAAGAAATTCGAAACTAACTGATTCCTGATGCAAGTTAATTTCCTAACGGTTAAGTACCTTGTCATACGTATTTACGGATATTTGTGTAGATGTGTTTTGCAAGTTTTTTGTTTTTGTTCTCCACACAAGTTTAATTCTTAGTCCAGGCCACTAAGTGATTTTCAAGTTGAGCTTATTCATTAAAAGAAACAAATATAAATCAAATACTTCTTTTTTGACCCTCGACGAAAAAACAGGAGTGTTATAAATTTGACACACACATAGCGGTTATGGGTGTGTCTGTATATCTATCTGTGGCGCCATAGCTATGAAATAAGTGAAAATTTTAAATACAGTTTTTTAATGGTTTCTGATTTTATTGTGATATACGCGATTATACCGTATTAAAGTAATTTTATTTAAATACAGTTTTTCTGTTGAAAGCAGGCCTTCTGTTTTTCTGTTCCAAGTAATGTATTTAGACATTTTTTAATCCTTCCGATGGTTTACAAGATAGAAAGATTTTTAATTTAATATAACTCGTTATCACAAATATATATTTAGTATCGCACATTGCTGTAATAATTCAGCCGACGGCCTCTGCGGCGCAGTGCTTAAGACGCCAGCCTGCTACACGAGGGGTACCGAGTTCGATTTTTGGCACGGAAAAATACCTGGAAAACGCGGAGATAAGAGAGATATCTATAAGGTCCATTTTTAAGCGCAAATATTTTAAGGGTCAAAGGGTCAAGGGATAGGTCAAATAGATGATTGAATAACAAATTTTACACATATTTTTTTTAATTTAAAATAGATTAATCAATTTTTTCCATTGTGGATGCCAATGACTTAATATTCTTAACAGATAATAGTAAAAAGTTGTTCGCCAAGAAATAGTTTTTTTTGCACGCAGGGTGTTTTATAGTCAGTTTTTTTTAAATGTTCAAGTCCAGATATCTCGAAAACTAGCGTGTAGATGTTTTTTTTAATTTGTTTTTAAATATATTTTTTTAACTATGGGTGCCAGCCTTAAATATTTACGCTCAATTTAAATTGACCTTATATTTATTCATACAAATGGTTTATCTAGTAAATAGCATTGAAGGTCGTTAACACAAAGCGAGCTAACGCAAATGTGGCTACGGGTTGAGATTGCGTGCGGTGTCATTTACATATTCTTGGATTTAAGCCACATGTTTCTATTCCCTGCACACGACACTTCACTTATCATACACAAACTAATCTATTTATTATCATATCTCAAATATGATTGGAACATTTGTTTGACAGATCGTGAATGAAGACGGTCACATTTTCTTTATCCTAACTATATAAATGCGAAGGTGAGTTTGTTTGTATGTTTGTTACGCCTTCACCCCCTATCTACTCAAACGATCGTCATAAAATTATGCACAGGTTTTTTCTGGGAAACTAACTTTTCCCGCGGAATTGCCATTGACGCGGGCGTTACCGCGAGTAAAAGTTAGTAGAATATAAATTTTCTCTACTAAGTATTAGGTTTCGCTTCCCTCAATGCACTCTCTCAGTGCAGTCGTCGTGTCGCCACCCCTAACCATCCCTAACTAAATAATACAATAACTACCCCTAAAAATAAATAAATATAGCTGGAATTTTATCATTGTGATACCTACAGTCAAAGTTCGTAAAACAATCATTTTACTACATTTAACAAGATGGAAATGAAATACGTCCTTTGGAGCTGTAAACAGATCATATTTCTATGTTACCACAATAAGAAAGCAGCGGCCGTTCCTGTCGCATTATTTTTCAAATTGGCAAGGATATAACCTTTCGTTCCTTTGCAAATTTGCGTCATACAGGCGGAATGATATCTATAACTATTCTATTTGTCATATATCGTTTCAGACAAAGCTGTATTTTCATAACTTTTGTAATTCATCATTCATTCATTCCGAGTAGGTGTCACGGTCAATCGACTATGCACAGTCAGAGATCTTCGGAACCACCACTCGGCCTCTGATGTAGTTCCTTTAACGACTACTAGATGGCAGCCGGGACCAACGGCTTTACGTGTCTTCCGAAGCATGGAAACATCTTCATTATCAGACAATCAGGTGTTTCAAGCCTGCAATGTCCTAAACAAACTGGAAACAACTAAACAAATTATGCTTCCCGTGGGAATCGAACCACAACCACCGGGTTTATAGAGAAACGCCTTAACCACTGACCACGGAGGCAGTTATTCATCAAAAGGTACGGATCGAAGATTGACGAAAGGGCTGGTTTTTTCCTGCAAGCTGCTAACGCAATTACCAATTTCAGCTTTTTGGCAAAATTATAATTTGGTTACCTATCATAAATGCGAATAGGTTTTGCACGAATTATCATAATTAATTAATTATAATTATTTAAATTATCATATTTTTTAAAACCTAACCTCCCAGGTAACTGTTCGTTTTTGATGGTGATTTGTTTTCTGGTGGGGTTACAGTTCTAACCTAACCTAGCCTACTTTTCTGGTAGCAGCTCGTTATTAATGGCGCTTCGTTTACTGGTGAGGTCACAGTTTGTTTAAAGGTATAAGATACATACATACATAGTATCACGTTTTTATCCCTTACAGGGTAGACAGAGCCTAAGGCCATAAGATCGAAAGGCCACGTTTATCATGTTGCTGAGCTTAAAGTTGGCATACGGAGTTTCTTTAACGCAGACATAGTTTCGGCGGCCTGCGCGGGAACAGAAGCAGCTGGTACATTTTTTTTTCTTTTCTACCAGACCAGCATGGGAGAGATATTTTTTTTATTTTAATACTTCTTTCATTTTTATAGTTTTTATTTTCTAGGTAAGCGCTTCGCAATGATTATGTCGATGATCGCAATGGCTGCTTTTGTTAGAAGATTTAAGGTAGAACCGTGTACCGAAACGAAAACTATACTGGATTATTCCCCTACATCCCTCGTTTTACACAGTAAAAATGGAATTTTGGTAAAATTATTGAAACGTTAAGTCTGTAATCACATTTTGATACAAGCGTGAAATTTATTTTCAAATGAATCTTAGTCTGAAAAATACATTAACAATATAAAATGTTGTGTGATTACAAAAATCTAATAAATCTAAATAAATCGTCTAATCCAATAAATAATCTGAACTAATAAATCGAACTCGGGCCTCTCAGATGGCAGAAAGCAGCGTTGCTAATTACGCCTCTAAGTCTAGACTAATAAATAGATATACTTTTAAATTCAAGGATTGGTTTTAAATACTTTTTAATTGTGCTATCCTTCTGCTTGTTTCATTTATATAAAATAGGAACAAATTAATAATTCAAAGAAGAAATAACGAAATAATTTCATATTTTCGCTTTTGCATCTTTGAAATGTAATTATGAGGCAGTCCTTTTCAGAAATGAGAGGCTCGAGGAAGCTAAGTAAAGTTCCTCTATTAATTAGTAAATGATATCATAATTGCCTTGCTAAGTTACTCGGCGGGTAGAGCCTTCTGAATGTCGTAATTAAAGCGATCTCTGCTTCTGATAAGCTTGGGCCATGTCATTAATTATTATTATATTACTAGTGGGAGCATAATTATTACGGAAATGTTTAGGTTTAACTATGTAATTAATACGAGAAAGATTAGAAGAGTCCGATGGTCCAGTTTGCGTGCGTTTATAAGCGCTTACGCATGTAAAGCAATCCCGGGCGAGGTACTCACTAGAATGGGTGACCAAGGGAGCATAAAAATTCTCGAGCTTCTCCGTGCTTCGGAAGGTGCGTAAAGCCGTTGGTTCCGACAATCATCAGATGGCGGTCGTTAAGCTATGTCAGATGCGTTTAGGCAGCTTGGAAATCCTACATGTTTTTCTTTCAAGAAAGTACACCTGATAAATAAATGTAGTCTTTTTAGGGTTCCGTACCCAAAGAGAAAAACAAGACCCTGTTTATATCGCTCCGCTGTCTGTCTGTCTGTCTGTCTAACCGTCTGTCACCAGGCTTTATCTCATGAACCGTGATAGTTAGACAGTTGAAATTTTGACAGATGAATACTATATTACTTTACAAAATTTAATTTGTAACAGTATATTGTAACTTATGGCCGGCCTAGGTATAGAACATTTTCCAAGGCCCAGGACAATCTGAAAAATATCGTTTTCCATATTGAATGACCTGGGGATTGTACCCAGAACCTTGCGATTCAATGGCACTTCCGGTACCAGGTACTACTGAACCACAGAAGTCGTCAAAAATAAAGTAAAGCTAAATGTTTATCATAAAAACATTCATTTTCCTGTTCTAAGAATTTTAAACGTAATTTATCAAGTAATCTGTAAAGTTCAAACAGTTTGCGAAAGATAAAGATTTAACTTTTAAATCCCTTGTTTTAATATTTTATCATTCAGACATTGTCTGTTAAAATATTTTTTGGGTTTTCATTCGATGAATGCGCATATGTAGCGTATACGGATTCAATTTTGTCTCCGTTAGCGGCACTGTGACAAGAATTATTCCTATAGGCCTCACGAAATGTAAATCTCTATTGAAGTGATGTTATTGCCATTGAAAATTCCACCTATAACAAGAATAGATATTAAATAAAAAAAACAAATTTTAAAGATCTTATATAACTATATATCTTACATAATGAAATATACATATAAGATATTTAATAATCTTTAACATACTTAATATGTCTTCTTTGTTTTCAGGTAAGGAAAATCCCGCTACAGACTGAAAGCTGTAAGTCATCACCCTCGCTTGAGGAATCTCAAAATCGATGTAAATTATCTAAATCAGATCATCCGACCATCTGGTCGGTGGATGTGCGACGCTGCGCTTGCCAATACGTGGTGGCCATTCGAGATTCTTTCTGCCCCATCGGCCATCGGTTCTACGTGTTATGTGCCCCGCCCACTGCCACTTCAAAGAGCTAATCCGCTGAGCAATGTCGGTGACCTGCGTTCTCTTACGAAACTTCTCGTTCCTGATACTATGTATGTATGTATAATTTCAGGGTTAATCACACAATAATAGTTGTTCATATTGTCGAGTACATACTTACCCGTTTATTCTACTTTTGAATGTCCCGGGACTGTACTTGTCTGGGAATATAGACGCAGGCAGTTCATTCCACACCTTAGCTACTCGAACCAAGAAGGAACTATCAAAGCGTTTAGTTCGACTCTTTGGTATTCCAACGATAAAAGGGTGAAATATCTGTCTGCGCCTCGTAGTGTGTCCGATGAAAAAAAACGTGACAACCTAACATTTGTAAATTAGTAACAAGTTTCTGAAATAAAGGAGGAAATGGCAAATCACTTAAATATTTCTTGTCAAAAATAGTAATTGTCACTGACACAATAAGAGCTTAGCTCTTAAATATCAGAGAGAGCGTTCATGAATCTCTAGGCCTTCACAGGCTTAAAAGTTCACTAACTTCCCGGCAAGGCCATGTTAAAGGCATGTTACGAGTTGTATTATAACTTTTGACGCTAAGGAGGCATTCTGAGCTTATTGTACTTTCCTCATCAGTGCTATAGCTACGGCCCGCGGCGTCTTTCGTGACCATAAATCAATAAATTACAATATTTTTTTATTAAACTGTTCTTTACTTTGTAGAATTATTATCATTAAAACTAATAATACATCTGCAAGGGTTGGTGTAGTTTCGGATAGCAATGACACAACCGTAGTGCTCTGATGCTGGTTTATTACTGAGATCAAATACCCACAGTTACTTGCATATAAAAATAATAGTAAGTACATACATAACATCTCCCTCCACCATTAATTTGGAAACCTGTTACAATGATTTATAACAATAAAATATTCAATAAGTAACAGAAACATTCAAACTACATTACATTGTAGTACATAAAATCTACATATATTTTCTATAATTTACAGTAAACATCGAGTAAATTACTTTCTTTTCAGAAATATCGTGTTTATAAACTCTATACAATTTTTCAATATTTTTTTCTGTATGTACTCCATAACTCTGAACTTAACTGGACTTTATTAAACTTTGTAGATAAAAACATTACACGTACAGAACACAGGATAGGCTACTTAATTTTTTTCTTAGTTTAGAATTCGTAAAGTACGCGATCGCAGTCGCGGGCACTGCTAGTTCATTAATAAATGGAGTGTTATAGCATTTAAGGTTGCACTTGGTTAATTCGCTTAGACGTTAAGGGCGTATAGAAAGTTAAATATTATGCTTGCTTTCTTTTTGTGTGTGTAAGTGGAAAACACAGGTGTCAGATTATTCAAGCTGCTAAAACGCCGCCGGATTGGATATCATTCTAATCCGATATTAATAAATCCATTATTATTAATATTGACGGATTAGAACGATATCCAATCCGTCAGTTTTGCCATAAGGTAAAAATAATGGCTAAAATACTAAGACTTTTAAATTATTGTTTGGTAGTCCCGGTAAATCATGGTACTGATTAGGCTGTAGCTTGGAGGAGACTATGCCTTTTAGAAACAGAGCACGAATAAAGCTATCGCGTATTTAGGTCATCGCCGGAGCATCTCTTTTGTCCTACTTTGCTACCTGAGGAGTAAACAGTTAAATGAATCTCCCTTCTCCCCCGACTACGTATTCTGTTTGTCATTTCTAATTTTAGCTTTGAGACAATATTCAGTTTATAAATGTGACTTTGTTTTTTCATCTTTTTGACTAAGACTTCTTAGAGTCAAAAGAATAAGTCTGAACTAAGTATGGGTACGCCCGTTTTAAGGGCTTTTCAAACAAAAACGTTCACATTAAAAATGTTCAATTTGGTGCGAAAAGGTATATAAAACGTTTTTCAGAAATTTAATTTAGTATAGTAGGCGATTTAATACCATAAAAAACATAAGCTAACTACTTAAGACACTACTTGTTCTTTTATATCTACAAAAGCCGTGTGGTTTCTGGCAGAGTAGCATAGGACCACTCCATGTTTAACCATGGAGGTCGTAAGAGGCGAATTAGGAAATACAAAGCTCATAAATATCAATGAGACCTCTCCAACCCGTCTGGCCAGTGAGAAGAGTGTAGGCCAAATTCTCTGTCTTCTCTGGCCAACAATGGCTCCGGTAGTACAGAGAGGGTCATGCTCCTGCAGTGGAGACTAAAAAGACCTGATGATGATCTACAAAATAGACGGAGCCACGTTATCCATACTATATAATATTATAAATGCGAAAGTAACTCTGTCTGTCTTATTTCAACGCTTCTACCATTGAACCAATTTGGTGTGCAGGTAGTTTGAGGCCCGGGGAAGGTTGTTATAATTGTTGTTATAAATATGTATGACTTTTGTAATAAATTATTTTGCAACAAAATTGTATTTTGACCTGTATTTAATAATTGAATATTATGAATAGGTTTAAGAGAAAATTCAAGATATATGTAGACGGCCTGTTTAGACTCGGTGTCTGACTGTACACATGATACATACAATTTAACCTACTCCGAGTAGACAGAGATAAGGATTGTCAGAGCCAAAGGCAACAACATTAGCTAGCAAATGATAAGTGCCAATTACCAGCACATTTGTAAGCACCAACTTCACCATCAACTAACGTGCGAAAGCTCTTATTGAAAAACTTGGGAAACTTTCTAGGTCATTGGATCGCAACTTTTGGAATGACGAACTTTCTGATTTAGATCGACGGCTGTTGACTCGCTTCTTTGTCGGTTCAAAGTGGGAAATTGTTCGGAGCATAGACGTCTTTGTTGTTAATGTGTACTTATGTATAGATTCACAATCATTGCATGTAGAAAGGTAAGATTTGCTACGTCGAACGCTTTATAATCATTACTTACTAACCGCTTAATATCTGTTAAGCAGTTATGTTTTTATTATGTAGGTTTACTTTGTTTTTTTTATTATCAGTTAACCTCTTACCGCGATTTGATCCGTGTTTTTTATAGCCTATGCACTATTCTTAAGATATAACACTATACAATCCATCCAATCCCAAACATCCATACAGATACATACCTTATGAGAGGATAAAGCATTGTTCAGGTACTGGTGCTGTTTTTGTGTAATCAAATTTAAAAAAAAAAGAAACGATTCTAATTTCAAAGTTTGTTACAACAGACAGCCAGACAGACAGTAATATTTACTGTAAAAAAAATTTAAAATTACCACTAATACTAATACTTGACGGTTGCCGTTCCTCTCTTCCTATAATTTGTCAAAAAATAGTACATTGGACAGTAGGGTGTCGATAATGACGTAGTAATAATAAATAGCAGTAATTTCTTTTCAAAGGAAAATCATGCTTTATATCAGACACAGTGGTTATACGTCTGAAAAGGCAATGTGATATGATGAGCCCGCTGGTATTAATATTGCAGTTGGGTATGGACAGGCTTGCATTTAATAATTCAAAAGTTCGTAGTATCATGGAAATTATTCGAAATTCCAAGAAAAACATATGAATTGTGTAAATTGCTTAGTGAGGTGCTTAAATAATGTGAATAGCTTAAAAAAATATGGATCCCATGCTGAATAAGGCTTGGTGGGAAGCTAATTATATGTGAGCGGGTATTACCGCTTAGCTTCACCATTCGTACAAAAGCCCCAGTAATATTCTACGATACGGAAGTTTTATGCATCTCGTAAACGTACAATGTAAAAATAAAACGAGAAAAATAACGTGTAAAGAAGAAAAATATGCTTTTAGAGTTGTATTCCTCCCCCGAGCCGTCTCTGGGGTCACGTATAATAAAGATAGGTAATTTGTTTTTATTACCGAATTTAGATCGTCACGTGGCCTTTCGAGGTGGGTGATGTTTTATGCAGGTGAAAATCAACGTTTTTGATGTTGAATATCTCTTTAGAGTATCTTACAGTAGCTAAAAGGGGCAAGTCTCTTATGTGGCTCGTGAACTATTTTAAACAATAAAAAATAACTGTGAAACCCATCTGTGTTTGGCTTTGAAAGTTTATAACATTATAATTTTTAATACATTATCTTTTTTAATGATGTATAATCGTTATTTTTTTTTAATAACACAATTGAATAACTACATTGTCTAACTCTTTGACATGCGTACACGTGGAGAAGTTGATTTTAATATCAAATTCAGTTAACGTGAAACATACGAATATAAAGTATATTCCTTTGAATGTGCGTAAGGTTCTAAAAATCTATTCGTCAACGAATATTTATTTAAGTGAAGTCTTTGTTGTCTGTGATATAATGACATCATTTCAGTGAATTCTCAAAGCTGGCCAAATTATTTCGCCGAAAAGTATATCGGTAATGTATGTGTTTAGTGCGAGCTTTGTTCGCCTAAAATATTCCAAGTAATTTGGTAGTAACATCGCTTTCAAACTATATTAATTTGCTAAAATAAATAGGTTCTTTAAATAACATGAAATAGAAATAAATATTTTACTCATTTTCTTGACACATGTATATTGTGTTAAAAAATATCCGTGTACATAAATAAATAAAATAAATAAATATAGCAACATAATATTAATTTTCTTCATCGTAATTTTAGTGGGAAAAAGTCCACAGCTGAAACAAGGCTTCTCCTAAGGATTCTTCGTTCCAGCTCCATGGGAGGATATTACCGTACTCACCACGCTAAGCAGGCGAAATTTGGCTTCTTATGCAGCTGACGCTGCTGCCTATAGGGAGCAGTGTTAAGCTGGGGATGTAAAGGGATTTGTTAAATTTGGGAAGGGAATTAAAGTTTTGTGGTACTACTCACTCGGATGGACGGAGGAAAAGCAACTAGCAGCTCGGCAGGTCGGGCGCACGTACCCGATGAGCCAAACATTGAGGATGACACCCCAAGTGCCGTCCTCAACTGCTAAATCAATTATAATTATTTTATTAACCTATATTGTCCCACTGCTGGGCAAAAGTCTCCCCCATTTCCTTCCAAACATCCCTATTTTGTGCCACTTCAGACCATTTCTTTTCATAGCTCGTGATATCATCACACCAACGCTTTCGAAGCCTACTTCTTTTTCTGTATCCGTCTTCCGGAGTCCATTTTGTAACTATAGTAGCCCATCGGTCTGGATCTGGATGCATTCGCCAAACATGACTCGCCCAATCCCATTTGAGCTTTTATAAGTAAGTATAGTAAGTAAGTATAGAAAGAAAAAACTCCAAGAAGAAGACAGCTGGTCTGTTGCATAATGTAAAATCTATCAAATTATTCTTATGTACGAGACATAAGATTGATTTGAAAGATTTTCTTATGCTTTGTTCTTATGCTTGGAGTTTTTTTGTCTTTCTATATGTGAAAGATTTTTTTATAATAAGTTTAGTAGTTTAAGTCAGGGGTATCATCCTCAACTGCTTGACCGATGGTTTAATACATTAAACCTTAATAAATTGATGTTCACCGCATTCAGCATTAAATTTTCTACGGCATACCGCCGCATTCAAATATTAATTTATTAGATAAATGAAACTGTGTCAAGCGTCTGAGGCATAATTGTGGTGGCCCAGTTCTGACGTGACATTATAACGAGAGAATCGTCGGATGCTGGGTTCAGATTGGTAGGGTGGATTGACGAGTTGTTCTCCACTCGCAAGTTAAATTTATGGCGAGCTCCGTGGTGCAGTGGTTAACACGCCAACCTGCGACACGAGCCCGGATTCGCTTCCTTTTTCCAATTTTTTCGTTTTGATGTTGAGTCTTTGATGTTTAACTATATATTATCTATTTTAAAATATAGTATCGTTAACTTAGTATCCTACAACACAAGTTTACAATTTACTGTGGGACTAGCTCAATTTGTGTGATATATCCCTATATATTTATTTATTTGAATCAACCACATAACAAGTAAACTCGTTCGTTTAGTTCTATTTTCAAACTGCTGCAATTATTTAATATCAGTGAAGTCCCACCTTGCAATTATCAACACAGTATGAATGTTGTCGCGTTCTGCTCACGAATCTTTCTTCTTTCTGTCACGGACAGGAGATTGTTGATTGCTGAATCCAGAATGAAATATATTGGTTAATAAATTAATAGACTGGTGGGGTGTTTGACGAGTCAAGTTGCGAGTGATCTACTAGACACAATCGGCCTATTAGAAAGTTAACTCATTCATTTAGTTATGTTGTAAAAACTCCGTCGCTTTTCTTTTGATGATAGTCAGTGGAGTTGAGAAGTGAAAACTGAAAAATGGTGACATAGTTCTGAAGTGACATAATAACAAGATAATCGTCGGAAGCAGGGTTTAGATTGGTAGGGTGTTTGACGAGTCAAGTTCCGAGCGTTACCTACAAAAGTCTAACTCGCCAAGCCAACCCTACCAATCTGATCACAGCTTCCGATGATTCACTCCTTATGATATCACCGATAGAACTAGACCACCATTTTTCAGCTTTCACTTCTCAACTTCACTGATAGGATATAATCCAAAGAGAAAATATGCAATGTCTTAACAGAACTGAATAAACAGGTTATTTATGTTACAGTTTATTGTTACCAACTCAACAAGTCACTCATGTTAACTTGTATATTCAGTAATGCCAGACTGCGTCGCGTCTCTTGGGACTATATTCCATTAGTGACGTTGAAAAGTGAAAGCTGAAAAGGGGTGGCCTAGTTTTATCAATGAAATTATAATGAGAGAATTGTCTGAAGCTGGATTCAGATAGGTAGGGTGTTTGACGAGTCAAGTTGCAAGTATAACCCACTCAACACTTAAATCAACTTAATAAAAGATAACTTGTTTATTCAGTTCTGTAGTCGAACCACTTCACTTCTCTTATTAAATAAAGAAATATTTAAAATAGCACTTTCTTAAACCACTTCACTTCTTTTGGATTATCTTTTATTAGCGAAGTTATAAACCGTCGTTGAAAGCTGAGAAGTGGTGGCCTATTTCTGACGGTGACATTAACGATTAAGTAATGATTAAGTTGTCGACCTCTGTGTACCAGTGGTATCGGAAGTGCCTTTGAATCAAAGGAACCCGGTTTCGATCCCCAGCCAGAACATTATGGAAAATGGTCTTATTTAGAATTTTCTGGGTCTTGGATATTTATCTACTAAAATATAGTTGAGTTAGTATTCCACGACCCTCCATTTATTTATTTTAATAAGGTAGTCAAAAGTGAATCCTCTAATGTAGTACTTACTTGGTATAACTTTATTATTGGCATAATTGTTCTCGTAGTAGGTCAGTTTTGTAGATAATATTATAACATAATAAAAAAAAAAGGTGATATCACTGATCCAAACCCAAAGCCAAGATCAATTTGATAAGCGTATCGATAATGTGCAATATTATCGACAACTTAGTTTAACTCAAGTCGTAAATGTCGCTATATAAACTTGATTTATTGGTGATTAAGCTTTGCTCTACTTGCGTACTAGACCAATGTGAGACTATAAAAGGGTAGAGGCAGAGCTGCGTGTGCCGTCGCGCTTATACATATTGATGCAGCCTTTTACATTTTTAATATCAGTTTCTGCCGAAAGACTGCTCTCGCAGTTTTGACATGGACAGAAAATTTTATATGTCACCATGCCTAGGATTTCGTACCCAAATTCTTTGTTACTAGTTTGTAGGCAGCTTCATAAAAGTGATACCAGTATTAGCTTAATACACACGACACCAGCCAGTAAGGCTCTATCTAATTTCACGTACGTTTTATTCATACCTAATACCAAAATACCAATTCGAGGATAAACTTTAATTAAAAATCATACAAGTTCAAAATAACACAACTAAGCTAACCTACCATAAAATTACATACAAAATAAACTGAACTTAAAAATCTAAAAATTCTTGTTCATATAAAAAACTCGATCAGTTAGATAGTAATTAAGTTTGACTGAGTGTACTCTTCCAAAATTCTATCTTTCGCCCGCAACTTTGCACGCATCAATGTCGATCCCTCGGGAACAGTACTTTCTTTCAGGATATAATGTACCCTATGCCCTTCTCCGTACCCCAGATTACGTGTATGGAGTATCGGTTCAGTAGTAAAGACGTGAAAGACAAATAGACAAATAGACAGACCCACTTACGCATTTATAATATTAGTTAGGATATAAATTCTAAATTTACAGACTGATTTATTTTTCACCTTCTTTTCTCTCACTTCTCATATAATTTGGTAAATAGCTATATTTGTTAATAAGATTGTTTAACGAATAACTATAATTTCAACTCATATCTAATTGACGACTGGGATTATGAAATAAAATACAAAATTACTATCGCAAAACGAAACGAAATAAAAGTCTCGAGAAGCCGTCAATACAATCTAATTTGATACTTACTAAAGGGCTCTTGATATAAATAGAAATCTGTGTTTGAGTGTCGCATATTACCATTCTTACTTAATACTTTGTGAAATGCTAACTTATTCAGATAAATATTTTATTTTTTGTTTTATTCGCAATTGCAATTTAGCATGACATTGCCGTTAGTGTTTTGAGAACCTTTGCAACGTTGAGAGGCAGGTTACGTTTTATTTAAATGTTTGGTAAGAGATAGATACCTATAACTTGAGTACGAAAACCGTACATTATAGGTAAATAATGTAACGGCGAAGTATTACTGAATTCATTTAATGTATATTTATGTTATTGACTCATCTTGTAATATTGTCATTGACTGGTAATGTTATAGATAGTAATAAACTCATTCACATTTATAATAAACATGTTTTAAATATTATTTTTTATACCATAGATAATTGAAGTGCTTATCTAAAAAGAATTTATTAAATTAAATTCACGTTGTTAAATGAATGTAATTTAAATTGCCTTAAATTTTTGCATCTTACTATATTATATATAGGTGCAACTTATTTATATCTATTTGTTGTTATATCTATTTGATGGCTAGTTCCGTGGCGCAAGGTTTACACGCCAGCCTGCGACACGGGGTGCCCGGGTTCGATCCCCGGTCAGGTCGAGCTGGAAAATTACCTTTTTCAGATTGGCCTTGGTCTTGGATGTTTATCTATATATGTATTTGTTATAAAATATAGTATCGTTGAGTTAGTATCCCATAACACAAGTCTCGAACTTACTTTGGGGCTAGCTCAATCTGTGTGATATGTCCGTATATATTTATTTATTATATATAGAAATAAATACATCAAAATAGTTCTCTTCTTAAGTAATTCTTAATAGACATAAAGATTGTCATGTTCTACCTGATTAGGATTATCGATTTATGATACACCTAAAGATGTCTTTAGATTGCCTTAATTTAAGGCATGGGTTCGAAAGAACTAGTTCTTATTCTGTGGTATGAGACGTGTCATTCACCTCTACCGCTCCTAGGTATCGGTTACCGTGGTATCGGTTAGGCTGACTTGCCTAATGTCACGTAAACCTTACCTCTATGTTTACGTATTAATATTCAAATGAATAAAACTTAATTAAAATTACAACATTCGCGCAACAGTGAGCTGTTGTTTATTAAAATATTATTAAAATACTTTAATCAATAACATATTTGACCGCAGTTGTAGTCGCTATTCACTACCAGTGCTCTATAGCACTAGTATTCGAGGGAATAAAATAATACACACTTCTACGTTTATTGTATAATATTGTGTCTTTTTCTATAAAATCGTTGTTTTCTATAGAGATTTTTGAGTAAATTGAATTTTTCATACTCACATTTTTAGTATCCTTTCGGGTTTGATTAATTTAACTAAAGTGAAATTTTTCATGTATTTATGGACAACAGTAAGCTCAATTTACGCATTATAACATTCACAAAAGGTAAGATGATAAATAGAAAGACGACGACATTTTTGATCAAAACGGACAACATCTTTCTAAGAGCCTTTTTAAATAATTTAATTCAGAAAAACAAGAAATGTAATACATGTTAATGTTAATAATATAGTCCAGTTTCAAGTTTAAAAAACCGGCTAAGTGCGAGTCGGACTCGCGCACGAAGGGTTCCGTACCGTTATCTATGAAAACGGCAACAAATCATGTCTTTTGTATGGGAGCCCCCCTTTAATATTATTTTTATATAATTATTTATTTTTAAAGTGAATATATAACTAAATATTCTGTGAACATTTCAAGTGTCTACCTGTTGCCGTTATCAATATCGAGCGAAAACAAGCAAAAAAATAACGTTTGTTGTATGAGAGCCCCCTTAAATATTAATTTTATTCTATTTTTTAGTATTTTTTGATAAAACGGCAACAGACATTTTCACAGATGGTGTAGCTCATCTGTGAAAATGTCAACTGTATAACTATCATGGGCCATGACATATAGCTTGGTGACAGACGGACAGACAGAAAGACAGACAGACAGATAGACAGACAGTCAGATAGACAGACAGATAGATAGACAGACGGTTAGACAGACAGATAGACAGACGGATGGCGGAGCAATACTAATAGGGTCCCGTTTTTAACCTTTGGGTACGGAACCCTAAAAAAAAGCTGGCAAAATCCTCCATTAGTGAGTATACACACAAAAAGGCACCGCAGAAATGAATTTCGTGTTTTACACAAGCCAGATGTGGCAGTAAAAAGTGAAGCGCCACAATTTACTGAAATGGAAACCCTGTCACAAGTTTGCCGGCAAAAATGGACGCATGAAATATGACCGTCATCAAATGTGTTTGGGCCGACTGCCTCATGGCGGTGTACAACATGACCTTGTTCTGATTATTAAAAAAAAAAAAAAACAATGGCGATTCGCCATGACTTTACCTGCTAGAAAAATGTCAAATCTTATTCTTTTGCCCATAGATTTAAAAAAAAATGCAACTCTATACTTTTGCCCATAGATTTAAAAAAAAAAAACATTTTTTTGCCTAAATGTTTTTTGCCTAAATGTGCAAGAGATGTAGGATACACAACATATAGCTTGTTGAAATGTTTGACTTAAGTAAGACTTTGTTTCTACAACTTTGCGTATGATGAAGTTGTGTTCTGCTTGATTATAAGATAATAACGTAATTCGTAAATTAACAGCTCCTTTAAAACTTTCTTTAGTAACGAAGTTGCCGAAACGTTATCTTTCGCGAATGTCGGTCCAATAATATGTATTAACAAAAATTTGAAAAAACAAAATTATTTTAAGAATATTTTTTTTTATTTACTTATCGAATCCCAAAGAAAAGCTTTAGTTAAATATAGAATATGTCTTTATCGTTCAGTGAATGTCATATTATCAACGTTAAGGCTACAGTTTTGATGACAATATCATGCCGGTTTTACCGGAAATTCGGTTTTACTGTAGACCACGCCATTAGATATAAAATGACAACATGATTCAGTAATTTTATTTCATCAAAAAAATATTAGAACATCATTTAATTAATAACATTAAAACGAACATGAACAATTTAAATTAAGTTTTATTTAACTATTCCACCCGCTCAATAACAAAGGTACTGAAGAAACTTATTACGCCGTCAGAGTGGAGATAAGACGACGACTAATTGCAATTAATTTTAGGAGCCTTTGTGACGAGTGTACCTGTACTTTATTCATTAGAACTTATATCATAATTGCGAATATTAAATATGAATAACGAGATAAAGTTCAGGTCTCAATTTAGAAATACGTAATTTATAATACTTAGACAAAAACATTCTTATTACAAAACGGGGACTAACTTTACCTGGTTAAACCATAACCTATCCGTCCAAAACCAAATTGTCAGTGACATTTGACCAAACGTGAAAGTTATAAGTGTCTATTTATTTTGGTCGGATAATGGTTTACCCCAGGTACTAAAGTTAGTCCTCGTTTTATAATAAGACAGATAGTAGATAAATAGTACCTAAGTGATTTTTAATGGGTTCACTGAAAAGCAAACGCATTACTTAACATTACCATGGCTTGTTTAGAATCCTTTTATGGTGTAATATACATACAAGAGCCCAAATTATATATAAGTTAGTTCACCAAATCCTTATCCTTACTAATATTATAAATGCGAAAGTGAGTTTGTTTGTTTGTTACGCTTTCACGCCGTAACTACTGAACCGATTATCATGAAATTTTGCATACAATTTCTCTGGAGTACGGAGAAGGACATAGGCTACCTTTTATCCCGGGAAAAAGTACTATTCCCGAGGGATCGACATTGACGCGGACGGAGCCGCGGGCGAAAGCTAGTGCTCCATAAACGGGGTTAGTTTGTGTTACCCACCTCCTTGATTACATGGCATCATTGATGCGTGTTTAGGGTTCCATACCCAAAGGCTAAAAACGGGACCTAAGTATTATAAGCCTTCCCGTCCATCTGTCCGCCTGTCATGAGGCTGAATCTACTGAACCGTGATAGATAGAGACTTAAAATGTTTAGTACAGTAAACTCTCCGTATTCGTGGTAGATGTTATCCAAAAAAGGTACCGTGAATACGGAATCCACAAATACAGAATGGCTATATCTTAATATATATAAATCTCGTGTCACAATGTTTGTCCTCAATGGACTCCTAAACCACTTAACCGATTATAATAAAATTCGCACACCATGTGCAGTTCGATCCAACTTGAGAGATAGGATAGTTTTTAACTTATGGCGAAACGAAGTTCGCCGGGGCAGCTAGTTTATGATATAAATATACATTTTTCATACCAATTGAATTATAATAAATATCATTTTTCTATAGAATTAGGTACTGTACCGTAAAGAAAATAAATTAGAGTTTAAATAACCTTTATTAAATGAATGGCTATAGATGAAAAATCCAGATCATAAAATTAAGTACCTAATAGTGGGAAAACAATTCGGATTTAAATTATCAGTTCCTGGTAAGGTTTAAGAACTTTAAGAAAATAGCAATTTTATGATAAACTAGCTGTCCCGTTGAAAATGTTTCTTATATTTTTATAGTTATTCTGCTCTTCGGGGTGACAACAAAATCAAAGATAATAAAAATGTTTTCACATGTTCTTAAGTAATAAGCGTCGAACAAACCCGACTTCGTTTTATAGTATTAAAATTTACAAAAAGCATAATTCTAAATAAATATTTAATGAGAATAAAAAAAAAATAATCCATACTTCGCTGAATTATGTTTTTCATTTGCTTTGCAAAAGATATGAGACATTAAAATTCAGTTTGATATACAGCTGTACCTAGTAACTTGTCTATTAATAATGAGACTTCTTCGCATAGATAGATCATATTCTTTTTGAAGGAATCCCGCGACTTATTTAGAATTCACAAAGGAGCTTTTAAAATTAAGTCTTCTAGTATACAAATTGATGTAACAAAAATATTTTCTCCAAATATTTATTCTCTAAAAATTAAATTTCTTTTACAGAGAGCGGGTAGTAATTTTTCGACCCCGAATACAGGAACCACGAACGAGAATTTTTGTATATCTATTGACTTTCTAACAACAAAAGTCAACTCTAATAACTTGTAAATCGTGATAACGTCTTATAAATCGACCGGCTGCACGCACGTTACAGTGTCACGTTCTGGGTGTAAGCGAGAGTGCGGAACAAGCGATAGAGAGGCACAATCGGCCTAAGCGTTCAGCTTGTGCTCTCTTCCACCGTTATCTAGTAAAATTATCGTCCGGAAACCGATTTAACAGACAACCAATTTTATTGAGCGTTTTAGTTGTATGGTAGTACGGAATCCTTGGTGTGCGAATTCGGCTCACTCTGGACTGGTTGTTTTCTGTAACGTCTCTGGTCGAACAAGTTTCTTGAAAGGATTGATTTATGTAAAACTCCGTTCGCGTCAATGAACATCACTCGAGAACAGTTCTCTATCGATATTGTTACATACAATATTTTTGGATTTATAATATTAGTATGTATAGATTGTAAGTATATATATTACAGCTTGAATTGCATACTACAATTACCGAGAAAGACTTAATTATTAAAACGGCGTGCCTAGGCCTTGGCACAACGCCCGAGGAATCGGCGCCACACAATCTTAAATACTCGTAATTGTGAGTCCGGCCCGCTGTTAATTAATTTATAATATCCCCGCCAACTCTCAACTTCCCCAGTTAAGCTTTGTTTCGAGATGTTTTTAAATTGGCAAATGAACTCCTTGAATAAGGAACTTATTATTTTTGATTAATTTTAGAGATTGTTTTATCTAAAAATTAACACTTCTTTACTAGTGTGAGTGGATAATAAATATTGCCACACACAAGTTAAGGAATAATCGCACACAATTCACGCGTGTGCTTGTGTCAATTTTATTGTGAACTAGCTTCCGCCCGCGGTGCCTGTCGTTCCCTCGGGAACAAAACAATACCCAGGATTCCAGTAGAATTTTTTTCACAATATCCTAGAAAAACGAATGCAAAATTTCATGATGATCAGTTTTTTATTAAACGCGTGAAATGCAAACAAATATATAGACAAACCAAGTAACAAACAAACCGACTTACGTAAGTTTAATGTTTTACGTAATTGTAACAAGTAGATAAAGACGCCACAGTACGTTAGACAGGATTCGAGATATCTCCATTCGTGCCTAGCGTTCTGCGGTGCTCTCGTCCGTTACTGAATTTAATAATGTGTGATTGGGCCTTTAGTACGCTCACTAAAATATCAAATAATTTAGACATGTAATCAGCAATTCAAGGATTTCACAAGATTCTTTGGCAAATCAACGAAATTTTATCGAAATCGTTGGAGCCGTTTACTTATTATATATATACGGTTTATGTGCTTACTTAATGTGTCAATAGTATCGCACAAAATTTAACAAAACTCAAAATACACTAATGGGATGCCTATTTACTTATTTCACTAATTTGTTCGCAATTGGTCATTATCGAATTCGGCTTGCTCAAATAATCTGTGGAATGTAATTGAAACATTGACCGCTATGCATATTTAGGATGGCTCGGCGGTTTTGCTATTAAATCTATTCGTATAACAGTTACCTTTATTAAATTACTTCATTACCTATTGGACATATGAAATAAACAGACAAATGACTGTAAATATTTTATCACTAGCTTTCGCCCGCGGCTCCGCCCGCGTCAATGTCGATCCCTCGGGAATAGTACTTTTTCCCGGGATAAAAGGTAGCCTATGTCCTTTTTCGTACTCCAGAGAACTTGTATGCAAAATTTCATGCTGATCGGTTCAGTATTTACGGCGTGAAAGCGTAATAAACAAACAAACAAACTCACTTTCGCATTTATAATATTAGTAAGGATAAGGATTAAATCTAACTTGAGATAAATACAATATATTTTGAAAACGGGCCACTCACGTGCTATTTTATATAGCCGTGTGGTTTCCGGCAGAGTAAAATAGGACCACTCCAAGTCTTCCCATGGAGATCGTAAGAGGCGACATAGGAAATACAAGCTAAACAAAGCTCATAAACATCAGTGAGCTCCGGAGTCCATTTTCAAGGCGAGTTCGGGTTGCGCGACGCTGAAGAATCCCGGGCCCGTACTCCTGACGAGTCCGAAACTATAGTCGTCAATCCCGACAAAATAGCACGTGAGTGACCTGTTTTCAAAATATCATTTAATTTTTTTTAAAAGAGGTTAGAGCCGGGTACAGTCCGGTGTGGTATATTTGACCAAATAATATACCGTTATAATAATAAGTATTGTTATGATCCCATTAATATATATGTTTTACATATAGGTATGAATAAATTAACATTCGGTTAGATATAAAAAATAGTATTTATATAAAAAATAGCATTTAAAAGCTATTATTGTCAGATCAGATTTATACTTCTTTACCCCAATCAAACGAAATCTATGCTAGCCATAGATAAAATACTTAAGTAACTATTTTGTCCTTAATGGGTCCCTATATTACCTCAGTTACTTTATTACCTACTAGCTGTTGTCTGTGGCTCCGCCCGCGTTAGGTGTCGATTCCTCGAGAACAGTATAAATTACGAAATAAAAGGTAAACCCCTATGTCCTTCCCCGGGCCTCAAACTATCTCCATACCAAATTTCATTGAAATTAGTTCAATGGTTGAAGCGTGAAAAGAAGACAGACAGAGTTACTTTCGCATTTATAATATTCTATTAGTATTGATAGTATGGATTGAACATATTAAACATGATGTAATAAAAAGACAAACGACAGTATAGCCAGTATAGACAGTATAGAATATTTTTACATTATAAAAATAGTTTTAATTAAAAGCGTGTAAAAAGTAATAAGCTGTTATTGTTTGAGCCGTTGGGTCTACATTTCTTTGGCCCAATCAAACCAAATCTGTGCTAGGTATAGATAATATACATATTTAACTATCTAATGGGAACTGGCTATGTTAACCAGTACATATTTTTTGTTTTGCTCTTATTGCTCGTTCTCGTAACTTCTATTTCGTTTTTGTGAATCTTTATTTATTGCGTTACGTACTCGTAATTAACACCTCTTATATTTTAAAGTTGAAATTTTATATCCTTTTGCCTGATGTGGACCTAGTGTCGGCTACCTTATTTTCGTGAACAACCACCCCAACATATCTCGGATACGACACCTATCTCAAATTCTCATGAAAAGAGGTATCATCCTGGATTCTAAAAGTAACGACATTTTTGTGAGATTTGTACCCTTGAACGTAAGCACACAAGTCTCACATCTAATAAGCCAATCTGATATTGAAAATGAGAGCAAAATTATGTTTCACTTTACCAGCAAACACACATGAAGTTCAACACACGTCACATGCATGACGAATATAAGACTGATACGTAATGCTGTGGAATGGACTTACTACAACGCCACATATTATTATGTTCTAAAAATCTGCACCTCTCGAGGTAAAGTACCTACATTATCTCAAGCGGCGCAGGTTTTTGGAAGAAGGGCCTCTCACTGGTTGATGTCTTGAAACAAGTCATCTTCTGCTCAGGCGATTGGAAGTTATGGTAGAATAAATAAACATACATACATAAGCATGAAGCATGAAAACATTACACTACGTTTTTCAGCAATCGTAACAAAGCTGTATTTTATTTACATTTGGATACATATCTGAAGGCCGTCGGTACAAATTTGATAAGGTTCGTGTAACGGATCGGCACGTACACCGTGATCAATTGAGTTTCCTTGTTCTATTTCATATAATTGGATTTTTATCTCGAAATAAAGATGTTTTTCTTAAAATGTTACTTTTAGAATTTATTTGTATTCGTACGAACATTGTAGAAAATGTCTGCGATAGCTAAGTAATTGACTATACATTTTAATTTAGTTTGTAAAACAAGAAATAAACAACTCTTCCCTCTCGGCACCATTACTGTTTATTTGCTCAAAACAGGAACATTAACGTTTTCAGGGTAAATGATAGATAAAACATATTAAATATGACGGAGACTGGGTGGGAAAGCGGCCGGCTGGCCAATCTCGACATCTATACTAATACTATAAAGCTGAAGAGTTTGTTTGTTTGAACGCGCTAATCTCAGGAACCACTGGTTCAATTTGAAAAATTCTTTTTGGATAGACCATTTATTGAGAAAGGCTTTAGGCTATAAAACATCACGCTGCGACTAATAGGAGCGAAACATCAATAAAAATATTTTGAAAACGGGGAAATATTATTCATCTATACGAATAAAAAAACAAACAGAAATTGCCGCTGACGAAGTCGCGGGCAACAGCTAGTTATACATAAAAGTTGGCTTTTTTGAGATGATGGTCGAGCAAGGATAAATCGGAAATGTATGTCAGGTCATTAAACATAAATAACTTACATTAACGAGTCTCTACATAAAACAAATCTGTATTTTCGTTAAAGAAAATCAACATTTTGTTAGGAAAAAGTTAATGAGTATTATTGTAATATTTCGCCTCCAGCCGTTATATAAGCTCGAAGTTCTCCCATCCTCGCTTAAACTGGCATGTTATAATAATGTATACTATATGGCCTTAAAAATATTCAATGCACTACTTGAAGATATAGACAATTAAATAAAAACAATTTAAAAATAAATTGCACAAATACCTTGTAAAGTACTGCTTTTATTCTCTAAACGATTTTTTTCTAATTGACATATATTATAAATGTGATGTAGATATTGAAATAATACCATTGTTAATTTATTTAACTCTTAAACTATAAATGTAAATATATGGTTTAACTTTGTACCTAACGTACACCAGTTCGTACGCCAGTATTGGCAAAGTATGTTTCAAAAAGGCATAAAATAGCAACTGTGTGTACCATACTATATGCGAATAAATGTTTCTGATTCTGATAAAAAATCCCCAGCCTTGCACGCACCTATGAGAATACAGTCTTCAACTATCTCCATCGAAATCTATCTCTCTAGCCCTCCAGGGGCTTACTGTTAGAAGGTGCCAGTTAAGGCAATTTGCTTAACCACAAAGATTCCATTATACAATCAAAGTTGCGCTTTATTACTTATTACAATTGAGTCGAACATTAAATAAATACAACATATTTTTTATGATATGTAAATAAAGATAAAATTGTTTTTTTTTTATATTAATACTATAACTATATTATTACTGCCTACTCGTAATCTCCGTTTCATCAAATCCTCTTATTCTTTGTTGTCGTACACACAGTTGTGAACAGCATTTTATCACTTTTTTTTTACAATTTACACATCAGAGTAAATTGTAAAAAAAAGTAACAGAGTTGATTTGACAATAGATTATTCAAGAAATATAACATATGTAGTTGAAATGCTATCACATGTGACCCCCTCGGACAAAGAAAACCTAATTATTCCTAAAAATACAAATGTATACTATATTTTTATTCTCCTCCTTCTCAAACTAATCTATAAAGTTATGTAAGTTGTAGAGAGATTTCCTCGCAGAAGTAACTATCTAAAAGTAGGTACCCATCCATTAATAATCCCTCGGTGGCCCCATTAGCCGTAACGCCCAAAAACATGGCCCATATCCGGTTAGCGCTAACGACACTTCCGCCATATTGCGTCAATGGATTTGTTATTTCGAAATTTTGTTTGGAACGAAAACGTCTACCAACATGGCATTGAACTGATGTTGAAATTATTTAAAAACATGTTTCAAATTTTACTAATATCTAACCATAAGAAATACTCTTAAGAACACTTAATTCGATATCGATTCGTTGCGTTATCTATTGAATCAGTTTTACTAAAATAATATAATTAATTAAATTTAAAGCATATTTTATTATTAAGCCATTAAAGGGTCAAACACAGTTCTCAATAGTTGTGCAAATTATTATTCGTGACGTCACAAATCTATAGGATAGCGTTTTTAAAACGTCTAAAAATATGTGACTCTGTGTTAGTTTTTGAAAGAGGTTTAGTGTTAAAAAGTATTTTTCACTAATGTGTTTTTTTAAGGTTTTTCAATAGAACAACAAAAAATAGTTTAGTATGCCTTTTCATGACTTGACTTTCTCTACTTATTCAACTATTTATACCAGTCTTGGTGATTTGTACACTCGAAAACAAACAACAGTACTTGACAATACATTTTAAAGTCCTAGTTTTACACAAGGTTGTGACATGGTGAAGGAATATTCCTTCTTAATTTAGGCTCTATTCTTCTTATCGAATTGACAGTCATATTTCCGTTCTGGCCCAAAACTGGGCAACTTGTATCACATTCTCTGTAGCCATGTACAGGTCATCCAGTATGCAGGTCTCGGGGCACGTTGGGCTCAATTACAGTAGGTGTGTTATGGCCCGGGGAAATGCACCATTGTCTTGAATATTGTTCCAGAGTTCTGTATGATGATGAAAATACGTGAGTAAATGTTATTTCTCGCACAGAGTGAGACTTTTATACATTGTAACTCAATTCGTGTGGATTGAAGAATGCTCGTGCAATATGAGCGCTATATGGAGCCTATTTTCATAATGAGGCCCATGTTGTTAATTATTGGTTAACAGGCGATTCTAAATATGCGATAAACTTTTACGATCACGGGGAATATATTATGCATATATGATTCGCTGTAAATGCATAAAAATAAAGGGTGTAATACTCGTTTTTAAATACCAACCAAATAAATATCTAATCTATTTTAATAATATGTAAAAGTAATATAAAATTATTTGGTCGTTTTATAACCCTTAGTAATTTTAGTTGGTTGGACCATTTGATATACCTATGTAGTTTTCCACAACATGGCCTATTAAAGGATTGTGTGTGTTGATGGTCATATTGTGGTGCTCCTGAGATCTACATAATGCCACAAACGGCCAGTTTATTCGGTAGAAGTGATCATTTCATACTCTATGGCCAAACCGTGTCATAGTACTTAATTTAAAATTGGAGAAAAAAAACACGATTCCGAAAAATCAGTTCATTGACGTTTATGTACGATGCAATCAAGCGTTTGTGAAGCTTGTATTCACAAACTTCAAGATAAAGCCCGTCGTACCGTATGCACCATTGATCTGCACTATCAATGGTGCAGATGAGACTAGTTAGTTTTGTTTGCACCATTAAGGGTGCACGAGACATGAGACCATACCCAATCCGCATTGGGTATGGTCTCATCAGCACCATTCAATGGTGCAGATGAAACTAATTACCCAACTTTACCCAGGTAACATGTATAGAGAACTAAGGTTTCAGAAAATGCTTTTAAGTCCCACAACGGTGCTTTTCTAGTTTTACAGATATATCTTAGCACAAAGTTGAGATTTTTTTATTGCAAATAGTAACGGACAATATAACCTAATAGGTCTTGGGATTGAAAAGTAATAATAAAACCGGCCAAGTGCGAGTCGGACTCACGCACGAAAGGTTTCGTACATTATATTATATAATTACATCGGAGCTCAAGTTTCCAACGTGGTGCCAGTGTACTTTTATGCTTATTTTACCCCTATGAGTCCATTTGTGATGACAGTGTAAATAACACGTCCATCCCGTAGTGACGGCGACAGGTGTCGCGTAACTAGTACGGCACGAGCAAGCGGGTCACCTGATGGTAAGTGATCATCGATAACCATGGACGCAATACCTGGGTATGACAGGAGCATTGCCGGCCTTTCAAGGAGTTAGAAGAGGATATGAGGTCTGGGCCTGCGGTTCTCTCACTCACCAAACGTAGCATAGAAGCGGTAAAGCTTCTACTCAAATGTCGATTTTCTGTCAGAGTCTCCTTCACTGGACGAGCCGGCCCATTCATGCTACTAGCAAAAATGAATTTTGCCGTTAGCGTGGCTCTAAATCGATTATAAATCGAATCGTTTATATATCAAAAAGCGATTATTAACTTGTCAATGATCAAATTAATATTCATATACTTACTTCATTATATGAAGAATAATATTATAAATAGTGTTCACAGTACAATAATGGTGTCATCGTTTTGAAACTATTTATTATATACCTGTTCCGGCATTGTCTTTGTCAATACATACGTTATTATGAATTGTCTAAATAATAAAATTGCTTTGAATAATAAAACTAAAACTAAGGAAATGTCGAAAAGAAGTAAGTACATTAGTTGAACTGGTCGTTAAGTAATAAAACTATTTTTACGGCAAACTCCCAGTGGTTTAAATTCCTTTGATCTCAATAAAATGCCGCCCTTATAACTACTCCCAGGCGGGTCCCAATCTTACCAATCTTGTCCCACTGCTAAGCAAAGGTCTCCCCAAATGTAATTCTTAAAAAGTCTTAAATAAAAAATAATAAAATCTTAAAAATTCTATGTTCCACGTCTAATTTAGACATTTGCAACGTGCTTCCTAAATTATTATCTTGCTGATTCCAGATAAATGGGTTAAAACAAAGAGATATCTAAACAAAGCGAGCTGAAGGTGAATCATGGAAACGCTGCGAATTCGCTTGTTTGTGATTTTCTGATTTGAGGCCGTAATTAACGGGCCTTACTTTCGTCAGATTGATAACGAAAACGGTTTTTGTAACGAGTCTCCTGAAAAAGGTTGCTTGAAGATTCATTTTCTTTGTTTATTTCAACGAATAACTATCTTATTGTTTATTTTAAGAATGTTAAAGTGAATAAAATCTGAATTGAATCTAACAAACCTATTTTAATGTATTGTAAAATACATTTTGAATTTATGAATGATAGTATAAAAGCTACTTATAGGCGTCTAACAATACCTGACGATGACGTGTACCTAAGTTGGGCCGTGAGAGCTTTCAACCTGCATCCTTTAGATACAAATTACCTTACCAACACACACTTCGTGGTAAATGGCACAGAGTACTTCATAATAAAAACTGGTCAAGTGTGAGTCGCATTAGTACACACACTAAGTGTTCCGTACCACAATACAATATTAAAATGCAAAACCGCGTTTCTTGTATGGGGACTCTGCTGTATGAGTACGCGTAAACTTCTTTCAAGCGACCTCTCTTGTGAGGTTAACTGTTTCGAGCACGACCACTATTGTCATTTCTCATCTGTGGTTTTACGCCTTAGTATAAGCAGCAACTTCAAACTGTCCACTACGAGAAAAATCAAATCTCATATGGAATCCCCATTTTATTATGAATTATATTTTGTTTTTATTATTTGTTGTTATAACGGTAATAGAAATACACATTCTCTGAAAATTTCAAGATTATACGTATTACGGGTCAATAAATATAGGCCCGACAGACTGACAGGAGAAGAATATCGGAGCCTGAGTATTAGAGTTCCTTTTCGTACCCTTTGGCCACGGAACCGCAAAAACATATATTTAAAGAAAATAGCGTCATGCGTTAAAAGTATACTTTAACCTACTGTCAAGAGAACAGCCACTTCGTGAGTGCCAACCGTAATTCTTAACTTAAGGCATTAGTGCACATTAAAACCTCGCTCCCCTCAGCTATAAACGGTGCCCGGTGTAACCGTAAAACGAACATTCTTTTCTCTTTCATCATTAAAAACGTTAGAATGTTGTAATTTTGTACTACACAGATTCCGCCTGCCCCCACCATAAATCGAAGAAAATGAGGAATTTTTAAAGACCCATTACGAATCAAAACGACTTCATAATTTTAGTGCTTGAAGTAGGGGTGCGTATATATCATGTGCTCAGTTGGGGTGTGAGGTACACCCATTTTCAAAGCAGGTAAATTGCCGCTATGATCAAGGGAAGATTATAAATAAAATAATAAACAATTACTATAATTGATCAAGAGATTTTTACTGCCAAACCATGTAAGTACATATGTTGTAGTTTCAATTAAGGAGAAAAAAGTCTTCACTAATTCATTTGTTTGTAAGTAAGATCGCCCGTGGCAGGACATTCACTCATCCCATCATATCTTTTTTCCTTTCTGGGTAGACAGAACCCTGGTCCATAAGAACTTAATGCCGCGTGTAGCATGTAGTGTAGGTGGACAACGGAATCAAAATAGTGATAGGTCGCCTACTATCATGATTCTTCAGATTTTCGCCTATTTCTTCTTTTACAATCTTCATAAAAAGAAAAGCAGCTGGCACAGTACTGGCAAGATAAAAGATTGTTTAACTAGTGGGGCGCAGTGGTTAATACGCCAGCCTGCGACACGAGGGTGCCTGGGTTCGATCCCCGGTCAGATCCAGATGAAAAATGATCTTTTTCAGATTGGCCAAGATCTTGGATGTTTATCTATAAATATATATGTTATAAAATATAGTATAGTTGAGTTAGAATCCCATAACACAAGTCTCGAACTTACTTTGGGGTAAGCTCTATCTATGCAATTTGTCCGTATATATTTATTTATTTACTAAAAGTTTGGAGTGTTTTTAATCAAAAAGTGTAGGTATTAACGCCCAAAACCTTAGTTGCCTTAAAGCTTTTCCAATTCGACCAAAGCTGAGTTATGTAAGTAAGTATTTTCAGTCTCATCGGTCAAATTGTCCCTTGACTCAAGACGTTTCATAAATAGACGTGAGCAAACAATTGTCAAAATGTCCGATAAGTCCGATAAGATAAGAAAACGGGTGTAACGTATTGCTTTCGATTTATGGTATTAGTATATTAAATATATATATTGTGGTAAGGGTGGCAACGGGTACGCACGCCTGGCCTCCCGAGCTGCTACTTGCTTTCCCCCTTTCATCCGAGTGAGTAGTATCCCAATACCTTCATTCCCGTCCCGATTCCAATAAATTCCTATCTTTCGCCAGCTTATAAGTACTGCCGATGGGAAACAATGTTAGAGGAACAAGAAACCAAAGAAGCTGCGCTTGCCAAACCGCTTGTTTAGCGTGGTGAGTATGTCAATATCCTCCCATGGAACGAAAAATCTTTGGAAGAGGTTTATGTTTAGCGGGCTTATTGTGGCCGAAATGATGATGATGATGATTGTGCTTTCCTTGGGAAAACAGTTTACCATTGGATGATGCGTTATTAATGTTACTTACAAAGTACTCGTATATGATTATAAATTTTACGGATATGGTTTTGAACGCTAAATTCAGAAAAGCCTTGTGTTCTATGAATATTTTTGTTGGATGAAACTGGTTGTTTCCGGGATGGATTGAACTTCATATAGTTTATTTATTAATCGATTGAATATGAATTGACCTATCGTATGTGCAAGAGTATTCTAGTTTTTATTTGTTTTCTTTTATAATATAGTTTTGAATGCACATTTTCGGTGTACGATGAAAAAAGGTTAAAATTATTTTGCATGATATAGTTTAAACTACGTGTGATTTAACTGTATTATGAATAATATATTGATTGTTGTGTACTTGTATTACAATGCTGGTGCAGTCGAATAACTTGTGCAAAAAAAATACTGTATTCGCCAACCGCCTGCCAAGCGTGGTGACTTTGGAGTGAGGATATTGATCCTCCCATAGAATGATAATCCTTGGGCCTTAGTCCAGCAGTGGACTTCTTATGGCTGTTATAATGATTATGATGAAAGTCGAATACAGGCTTCATTAGACGTAGTATTCTTTTCTTATATATCTAAGATTTCTTCTACAATATATATTTTATATCCTAACAGAGGTTTTAAGCTCCTCATAGAAATAATCTTAATCAAAAAACATTATAGAAAAAAGTTGTGAAAGAAAACATTACACGATCGGTTCGTGAACAAAAAGTTTTAGGGAGGTATATCTAATAGGCTTATCTTTGAAATGAAATTACCTTTTTCTTTATCTAACATGGTTTGAACGCAAACGTAAGTTATTTCTCTAAATGATTGATACAAAACAATAAATTCAAAGAATAAAACATGGCGGTATTTCTTCAATAGAAGAAGGATCTTCCAAATTGTACTTACAACTTATTTCGCTGTCGTAAAAATACTAAGTGCTGTACTTTCGCTCATAAATATCGTGAAACGTAAAATATAGAATGACATTTGCGATAGCATCGAATAATTTATGGGGCGTTAGGACCACTATCGGTATCGATCCTTCGAATGAGTTGCTAAGGGATCTTTACATATGGTATGGTTTATATGAAACATTTTAACGTTTTGTGCAACATATTTTATCACGTTATAAATTTCGATATGAATAAGGCGTGGAAATTTATTAGTATTTCATTATTTCTCGCTTACATGTACATGATAACAATAATTGGTGGTAAATATTGTGTTAGTTAGTACATGGACCTAGGCACGCAGGGTGTTGCGAAACACAAAAAGTTTTTAGAAAGCGTGATTTTGGCAAATACAAGTATACGAGTAAGGCCCATTAGACTAAAAGCGTTGAATTAGTCAGTCAGCACAATACAGGTTAAATAAATAAAAACAACTGGTAATTTATCTCAGGTACTATGGACAACATGAAAATGAGTTATGACGCAGTTAAATTGCGTGATTTCTAATATATTTCAGCACGTAATTACAATAACAAAGAGCAAACATCAGATACAACATTTATGCTTTGTTGAAAAACAAACAAACGATATTAATGCGATTAGACTCATCCACAGACAATATAGTGGATTCAGCCCTCGCAACTTCAAAAGACTTGTAAGGTAATAGCTCAGAACAATAACTAAAGTTATTGTTCTGAGGGTAATAGAATATTTTAATAATGAAACAGATAACAAATATGAAAGTTCACAATTTGAACTTTTTTAAGCACAACCTATTTTGTTATAACTCGTTTTTATGTTGTCCATAGTATGTAAGATAAAATAGAAGTAGTTGTTATTTATTTATACTTTATTATACCAATTTAAAATTGTTACTATTGGCGGACTTAATGAGCATTTTCTCCCAGTCAACCTTAAGAATAAAATAAAGAAAGTTGTGTGGCGCAATTTTCTCCCGTATTATCCTTTTTTTTCTTAATAAATATACATAAAAATATGCAAAGTTAACATACATTATGGCATAAGATGTTAGTTGCAGATACGCGGATATTACTCAACAAAGTTTACCTTTGATATCATAGGTTGGTCATTTTATAAATACCAAGTTCGATATGAGCTGCATTACCACAAATCGTATTAATTTTAGAGCTGAAATAAGTTGGAATAGCGCACACGAGCACCAATTATGGACTACACTTTGATTTTGAATGCGTAATGAACCCATTAAAATGTTTTAAAGGCTAAACTTTGAAAAGCTTTAATAATAAATATAAACTTAAATATTAATTGAGCTATAGGAGACTCAATTCATCATTTATTCTCTCTTTATATTTTGTAATGTTTTAGAAAGTTCAATAATCGTTTTATTGAAGATAAAAAATGTCTCCAATGTCGTAAAAAGAAATTTTCTTCGTTTTATTGAGTAAATAAGCAATTTCCAGTGATAAATTTATCAACAGCGAGCTAATGCTATGGTGCCATAGTCTTACATGAGCTGCAGCACCACAAATTGCATTAATGATAGAGCAACGACAAGCTGAAATGGTGTTCACGAGAGCCAATTATGGACACACTCTGTGTTTGAATACTTAATGAACACACTGTTTCGACCGCGAAACTTTAAAAAGGTCAAATTATAAATATAAACCATGCGTAATAAACTTAGCCGTGTGGTATCCGGCAGAGTAGAATAGCACCACTCCAAGTCTTCCCGTGGATGTCGTAGAAGGCGACTTAGGAAATACAAGCTCTCCAACCCGTCTAGCCAGCGTGGAGAGTGTAGGCCAAGTCCTCTGGCTGCTCTGGCCAAGTATGGCCCTAGTAGTACAGAGAGGGTCGTGCTCCTGTAGAATAGACTAAAAAGGACCTGATGATGATGATGATAAATATAAACTAAAACAGCATATCAATTAAGCTATAAAGAGACTTAATTTATAATTTAACAATAATTATCTCAATACATTTGGTTGGTAATGATTTAGGTTTATTAGATGGACTTGCTTCTCCCCAAGAAATGGTCGTCTTTTTTTGAGAAAATCTGTCATTTCCTGTGTTAAATAATCAAAAACATGCTGATGTTATGACGTCATACAAACGAGTCTGACATGAGCTGCATCACCACAAATTGCATTAATGTTAGAGCAACAACATGATGGAAGGGTCAATTATGGACACACAAGCATCAATTATGGACTACACTTTGGATTTGAATGCGTAATGAACACATTAAACAGTTTTGAAAATTAAACTCTAAATCATAAACCAAACTAAGCTATAAAAAGTCTCTTTTTTATTTCATATAGTTTATTTTCGGGACTTTGTGCGCAGGCTAGCCAATAACATATTCGTGTCGCGTGGTTTCTCTATTATAAGTGACCAATTTTTGTCAGTGAAATAACGTCGAAGTCACGCACGTGTTTTGATGAACTTAGGTCATCAATAAAAATACTATTCTTAGTGTTTTGAGTGATTGAGTGCTTATTAAATCGTGCCAGATCGTGCCAACATAAGTAAACTATCATTTTAAATAACAAACGTAACGGTAATTTTTTTAATGGATATATTGTATGATTATTACATTTTTAAATCAAAAAATTTTGGGACACCGAAAAGCGTCTCAAAGTAGTATTTATGTTGCAAAACGTAGTACGAAGTATTAAGTTTTTTATATTCTTTACTAGGTTCTAATTAAATTATATAAATTTTCAATAAAAAAACAGCACAGTCCCTACCGTTCAAAAACCATACTACGGTCGCCGCAGAGATGGAGGGGGTAAGAAAAACTGTGCCCCACATACGACAGGTTATTATTAGAACGTTGTAGGAAATAAAAAACATTTATTAATTGGAAGGTATAATAATACCTTCCAATTAATAAATATTCTTTATACCGTTGGAAAGCAGTCATTTAATAAAATGACTGCTTTCCAACGGTAAAACTATTAACACCGTGCTATTGTTACGGCGTCGTACAAACAAGTCTGATATGCCATACATCACCACAAATTGTATTAATGTTAAAGAAACAATAAGCTATTTATAAAAATGGTGTTCACGAGAGCCAATTAACACACAACACTAACTTTAAATGCGTAAACACATCAAACTATTAAAAAACTACTAAACTTTGAAAAAACAAACCTACGCGCTTGGATCATAGTTCAAACCGAAACAGCATATCAATTTAGTATTTTAGAGATGGTTTATTCTGCACAAAGTGCTTTTTAATTACTTATTGCTTTAGCTTTGACTTTAAACTTCTTCTAAGTTCAATATAGGTATGCATGAGGAAGTAGGTAATACACAATATACAATATGTAAAAAACCCTGTGCAATCCTTGAAGGAATTCAGCCCGTCCATAAGAACTATATGTATGGCACCAATAAACCAAAGCAGAAACTCTAAAAAATGGACATATCCAAGGACCCCTTCCCTTTTAAGGATCGGACAGAGTTTTCCTTACATATTGTAACAGTGAAAATAAGAATATTTAAAAGGCTTGCTGATTTGAGGAAATATAGCTTGGAAATATAGTTAATAAGTATCATAGACTAAGTGTTCTCTTAAAATATATTTTAAAAGTTGCGTGTTAAAAGAAGGTTTTCCCGAGAAAAGACCTACGTGTAGGTAGATCGAGGACTCGCCCCTAAAAATCTGTAACATACCGAATATCATCGAAATCGTTTAAGCTTTTATTCGTTTTGCAAGAATAAATACTCGTTTAATAATCTAACGCCGAGACAGTAGTCACGACATAAGAGTACCAGTAAGTTTTTCTTCTATGGCACTTAAAACATGTCTAATATACCCGGGGTTGCATAAATGCGTGATCGCTTGTGATGCCTACGTTTACAAAGTCATAAAGTTTTTTCTTATAAAATATTTCTCTACAATCAGAAATTTCATTACAAAATCTCATCAATTTATCACTCAAACTCAGTGGCTATTAAGATCGACGTAATATTCTGTATAGAATGATGTATTGCTTTCAACAAACTTTGCTCGAACTGCCATTAGTACCTACTCCATACGCCTATGTCCGTGTATCACCGTAACTTATAGGAAATGCACTGTAGAGTTATTTTGTTAGCCTGCCGGAGTTTCTAACTGTCCAAGTTTGTTTTCGCTTGTATTCTATGAAATAAATTCTACGGTAACATTTTGAGATGTTAAACGAAAAGTCTGTTTGACTTTGCTACTATGTGGTACTATATTGAAAGGATTCTTTTTTTGGCATGAGCTTGGCAATTAATATGAGATCAATCAATCAATCAATCAATCAATCGTTTATTGCTTCCTTAATGTATTTTACAGGTCTTTTATTACAAAATTAGTATCAATTAAGGGCCCTGTCGGGCGCTGCAATGAGAGAGGGGCTAATTGTAAACAAACAGTTTATTAATAATATTGTATTCAAAGTGATATGGTTTAAAATATATCTATTTAATAATTTGTCATATTATTTAATTGTAATTATAGTATTTAATATTTATATTAGTTATTGATTTTGTTATTATTTTATTTAATAAGAATATTAATTATTAATTTCGATTTCATTATTTCAATAATATTTTTAATTGTATGTCTGTATTATTATTATTAATTCAGATTTTAATTGTTTTTTAAGTTTTATTATATTTCTAAATATTCATTTATAGAGTAATAGCATTTGTTGATTAGAAATTCTTTAACATGTTTAATAAATGTTTTCTCGTGATCTATGTTTTTTATAGTTTCCGGGAGTTTGTTATATAACTTTATACACATTACCATAGGGCTAGATGAATGAAGTTTAAGCCGCGAAGGTGGAAGTTGTAACTTGTTTTTATGTCTTAATGTGTATTTAGTGGCTAGATCTCCTCTTTTTGTGAAAAAGTGAGGATATTTATGGGCGAACTTGCAAGCTTCCAATATATAAATGCTCGGTAAACTTAAAATTTTATGCTTTTTAAAATAAGGTTTGCAACTATCAGGTTTTTTTATATTAGCTATTATTCGGACTAATCTTTTTTGGAGCGTAAAAGCTTTTTCCCAGTCTGTTCCGTTTCCCCATAGAACTGTGCCGTAGCTGAGCCACGAGTAAGCGTAGGCATAGTAGGTGACGAGTGCCGCTTCTATGTCTGTCGTTTTTTTAACCTCTCTAAGCGCATATGCAAACTTAGATAGCTTCCTGCAAAGTTTTTGGACGTGAGGTTTCCAGTTTATGTGGCTGTCTATGTCTACACCTAACAAAGTGAACTCGTTTACTACCTCTAGGTCTGTACCATTTAAGTGAAAATTAAAACTTAATGGTGGTTTTTGGTATGGATGAAAGACCATTAATTTTGTTTTTTGATAATTAACTTCCAGATTGTGGTCATTGAGCCAGTTCGCTGTTTTTGATAGGATTTCCGTAAGATTTTTATACAAATTTTTACTATCTTTAGCGGATGTTAGAATGGAAATGTCATCTGCATATAAGACGCAATGCTCATTTATTATTTTTGGGAGGTCGTTTATGTAGAGTAGGAACAAGAGGCACCCGAGCCCGCTTCCCTGGGGTATAGAAGAGTTCATTGGTATAATATCTGATCGGATATTTTGGATCGTGTTAGTGTCATGATTGTAATACTCAATTTCAACACACTGTTTCCTACCCGCGAGGTATGAAGCGAACCATTTATGTGCAATTCCCCTTATTCCTACTCCATACAGTTTATCCAGTAGGATGTTATATAGGACGCAGTCGTAAGCCTTAGTCATGTCTAGCAACATTCCGATACCATATTTACCGTTGTCCAATGTTTTTAATATTTCTTGGACGTATTTATAGATTGCTAATACAGTAGAGCGCTTTTTTCTGAAACCATTTTGGCAGTCATCAAGTAGTTTGTATTTTTCGCAGAAGCTGTATACGCGGTCAGCCATTACTTTTTCAAAGATTTTAGATGCGGTTGGTAAGAGTGCTATTGGCCGGTAGTTGTTGAGGTCCGTTTTCCCGTTTTTCTTATGAATAGGTTTTATCACAGTAATTTTTAAAAGGTCAGGAAATATACCTTCCTTAAGTGATTGGTTAATCAATAAAGCGAAAGGTACGGTCAGTTCATTCGCACACTCCCGAAATAAGTTTGGTGGCAGTTCATCAATACCGTGGCTTCGTTTATTTTTTAAGCTCTTAATAATTTTATTTATCTCCCTGGCATCTACTGGACGCAGAAAAATACTATTTTCGGCGGGACAAAGTACTGGTCTTCCTAATTTAATTCCTATACCTTTTTCGCCAATAGATGAAAAGAAATTATTAAAACTTTCCGCTATCTGTTTTGGGTCGGTAATCAATGATTTGTTAATATTCAATTTTATGTTATTTTTTTCTTTGGTGATTTTTTTGTTTGTTCGTTCATTTACTATACTCCACATCGTTTTAACTTTATTACTTGAATTTTTTATACGTTTTTTATAATGTAGTCTTTTTGCTATAGCTACCGATTTTTTTAATATTTTTTCGTATTCATTATAGTAGTTACTTAATACTTCATTTTGATTTGTTCTTAAAGTAAGAAGTTTTAATAATCGTTTATTTTCGCATGACTTTTTAATACCTACAGTTAACCAATACTTTTTAAGTGATTTTTTAATCTTTATTTTTTGTTTAGGTATACATTTGTCTAAAATTTCTATCATTATATTGTGAAATATTTCGTAGTTTTTTGAAACGTTTTTATTTTGTAATAAGACTTCGGTCCATTTAATTTCTTTTAGTTTAAGTTTAAAAGTGTGTATATTTTTCGCGTTAAAGATTCTCTTTTCAGAGTGCCATGTATTTTTAGTTATTTTTTGAGTCATATTGAAGCTAAGAAGAGTAGCAGCATGTGCTGAAAAGCCTAATTTTTCTACTCTTGTTTTTATACTTTCATCTATGAAGTTTGTGAATATTAAATCTATACATTTTGCCGAGGTTTTAGTAAAATGCGTAGGTTTGTTTATATGTTGAGTAAGTCTGTGTTCTGCCATTAAATTAAGAAGCTTTTTTGTTTTGGGTTCGTTTTTTAAAGCATTTATATTGAAATCGCCGCCTATGATTATTTTATGTTTGGAATATTTGTTACTTATGTAATTTAGTATTTCTTCTAATTTAGTATAAAAAGTTTTAGCCCCTTTTCCATTCCAGTATAATGACATTAATACAATGTTTTCTTTCGGTAATTCGCAGGCACACACTTCCAAATTATATTCGATTGACATTTTTATGATGTCAGTTAGTTTCCTTGACTCTATTGGGTCTTGCAGTAGGATACAAACTCCACCACCTTCCCGTTCCTTCCGGCAGAATGACGCTGCAATTTTATACCCATCAAAATGAGTTAAACCGATTTTCCGTTCCGTTAGCCACGATTCCGAAACGCAGATAGCTGTATATCCGGGATTTTGATCTATGAAGGCTTCTAACAGATGTTGTTTGTTGCATATACTTTGGAAGTTTTGAAATAGTATATTAAATTGCGGTACGTCTACGAAAGGAATAGTTGTTGCTAATAGTTGGCGGGATGCGCGGTCGCGGTTGTGTATCAATCTCGCTTTCATGTAATTCTATTTTCTTTCCTTCTATGTACAATTTATTATTTCTTATAACAGCATATCTTCCATTGCTGAACATTTCTTCTCTTAGCAATTTAATCTCTTTTAATTCCTTCCCATCCATGAACTGTGAAACCGAAAGGCCGGTGCCACGGAAGAGATGTCTATTATTTAAAATGTATTTTGTTGTTTTTTTGCTTATTAATTCTATCATTAATGGCCGGGTTCTATTATCGTGGAATCTTCCTATCCTTTGACTTTCTTCGATATATCCCAGTAAATCTAAATTGAGGATGTCGCTAAAAGCTTCAGTCACTCTATTATGCAGGTCAAATTCTGACTCTTTATTGTACTCATGAAATCCATATAATACGATTTTTTTATTATTATTCTCGTAACGCGGGGGTATTTGGTGGGGGTTTGTAGCTTTTGCGTGAATATCTCTAATTTCTTTTATCAATAATTCATTTTCTTTCTGCATTTTTTCTATTTTGATGTTAAGCTCTTCTATATCTTTTTTTCTTTGATTATTTTCTGCACATAAAATCGTAGTATCTTGCTTAATTTCTCCTTTTAGTTTTGAGATAGCTTTGTTTATTTCAGTCGCAGATAATGTGTGCTCTCCGCTGGTCTTTAGTTATTATGATAGATACGTTCAAAAAGTTTGCAGTGAAATTATAATTATTACGCTTTTTTACTCACCGCTTAGCTTACTTACAAAGTTTACGATAAACACAATAAATGATCTGGGAAGGAAATCAAAATATATATGACTAAAAGGTCACTGACTGACTGATATAGGGATCGGGCTGTAATTTGGCATGCAGGTAGATGTTATGACGTAGGCATCCGCTAAGGAAGATTTTGATCAATTCAACCCCTAACGGGATAAAAAAGGGGATGAAAGTTTGTATGAAACTATACTTCTTAACGCGAGCGAAGCTGCGGGTTAAAGCTAGTTAAGTTATAAGAATACTGCTTACTTGGATGAATGGGTGAAAAGCAATTAGCAGGTCGGGATACCGGGCGGGCGTACCCAAAGCCATACTGCGACCACCGGAAAGGCAGTTGAAGACGACACCTATGGTATTTAATCTCATTGAGCTATATGGACGTATTATGACGTACAATGGCAGCTAAGTATTCAAAATAGAAACACATACTAAATATGAAACTCAGTAAAAATGTACAGCTGTTATTTTATTATAGTTTCCGAGTTCCCAAGTGTCCGAGTTTGTTTTGCGTCGAGGGGACGCCATGTATCATTTCTGCATGCAGGCGTCGTAAAAATGTCGTATACGTAACGTAAAAGGGAACCGTTCTTAGAGCGAGAAGCTTTCAAATTGACACAGAAACACTTTCATCGCATTTGCATTACGGAAAGGCACCTTTATAAGTTTTTTTTTTAAAGCGTATGGCAAATGTACGTTCTTAAAAAGAGGTAAGCGTTTAACAACCATTTAAGGAAATGTTACACAATTGAAAGTATCTTACTCAGGGAGGAAACATAATACAATTTAGTTGTACAATTGTATTACAATGTACAACTATAATATAAAAATAAAACTTTTTAGGGTTCCGTACCCAAAGGGTACGTCCGTCCGCCCCTCCGTCTGTCACAGGGCTGACTTTTTGGTGTATGTACGGTAGAAACTTAAAAAAATCACAATATGAGTATGCCACATCGACTATAACAACAAATAATAAATAAATATATAGGGACATATCACACAAATTGTGCTAGCCCCCCGGGCTTGCTTGGCTTATTTTCGATTGGCTTAATTTCAATACATGTGGTGAGTATTTAGTAGTAAGTATTTAATTCTTGACATTTTTTTTACCTCTTACGTAAATATTCACACATGTAAGTACCTATTAGGTACCTTTCGTAAAGTAAACAATAAAAACTCTTTTCAAAAGTTTCGTTACGCAATTAATACACTTGTTTTTGAAAAATCTTACTAAGTGTGAAAGTTTGTGACAGATGTACACAGTCATAAAACTAACCTCTTTAATACGGATTTTGAATTGTAGGGGGGTCTGATTTATCTGCCTCCGACTGTACGTGTATATTATTTTACTCCTATATGCAAAAACTACTGGATGAGTTTTAACAACATCTTACAACTTAGACCACGGGTTTTTTTATGTTATAGGACGGCAAACGAGCAAGCGGTTCACCTGATGGTAAGTGATCACAGCTGCCCATGGACAACTGCAACATCGGGGTGTGACAGATGCGTTGTCGGCAAGAAGTTGGGAGAAGGAAATGGGGAGGGGAGGGGGAAGGATGGGCCTCCGGCTCTCTCACTCACCGAACGAAGCATATAAGCGGTAAAGCTTCTACTCAGACGTTGAATTCCTGTGAGTGTGTGGTACTTCCCCGGACGAGCCGGCCCATTCATGCTACTAGCAATTCATTCTGCCGGTAGCGTGTCTCTACCACGACTAAAAAGACCTAGACCTTCGGGCTTAGGCATCTAAATAGTACTCGTTCATAGGCAATCTAACATACTGTTATACCCTATAATAATACGAGGGCTAAACTTAGTAAGCATTTTTACTGTTTTCTAGCCTCGTCAGCATTTTGTTTACCTCATGGCTTCCATTATATTAGTTATAGTTCAGTTAGTATCTGGAGCTCGGAAAAGCAACAAGTCGGGATACAGTGCCAAATTAATTAAGTGTATTTTTGGGTTTTGAGTGAAATAAAAGTGTGGTTTAAGTGCGTGGTTTTTTTAAAAAGACCGACAGGGACTTCCTCACAACAATTTTGGTGTCAGAAGTGCTGGATGTTGTAAGTGGCTTCCGTTGAAGTCCTTTCAAGAACCCGAGGATCCCATCACGGTCTCTGATTGACAGTAAGACTTGACCCAAAGGTCAAGCCTGCATCAGCCGCACTCTGGTCGACGGTCAGCCTCCGCCCTACAGCGTGAGCCCGCGCCACGTGTCTCACCGACACACCCCATACACAAGGTCGACGGTCAGCCTCCGCTCTTTAGCGTGAGCCCGCGCTGCGTGTTCTCCACACCCTTTGAAGGTCGACGGTCAGTCTCCGCTCTGTAGCGTGAGCCCGCACCTCAAGATCACTGTATCATCCCTGCGCAAGGTCGACGATCAGCCTCAGGTGTACCCTGAGCCCGCGCCACATTCCAGCCCCGGTACTAACTCACTACCATCTTCATCATCAAGAGCACACCTCTACCATACCACAAGGTGCTCTCCACGCATAGGCTGCCCACGTGACTGCCGCGTGTTCCAGTTCCCACGCCGTGAGGGCGTGAACTCTTCAGCATCGTGTAGCCAGAATTCAGAATGCTAGTGAAAGTGATCTTCGTGATTCTGTGAGTGTATTACTATTTCCTATACTCGTGATTTGACTCTATCTTTACAATTTCTATATCATTTCTTTATTTTACTATTTCCTAATATTTTACACTGATGTTGCTCAAAGCAGAGTCAGATGGTCGCAAGACTTCTGAGAAATCTGAGAAGGTCCCACTAACATTTTTATCAAAATTTATTAAACCCTTTAATGGTGAGAGAGAGTCACTTCCCGCCTTTTTAACAAACTGCGATAATGCTATTTCTCTAGCCACTCAAGAACAAGAAAGTGTTCTGTGTAAATTTATTTTATCCCAGTTAGAAGGCAAGGCTCAAGCAGCCTGTAGTTTAAGGTGATTCGAAACATGGGATGAGCTTAAATCATTCCTTAAAAATACCTTTGGCGAGAAAAAGCATTCTACGCACTTATTAATAGATTTGCAGAATTGTAAACAATTAAGCGGTGAAGATGTTACTAAATATTCACTCAGAATTGAGTATATATTAGCTAGGATACATTCCGAAGTCCATTACAGCTGCAAGGATACTAAGGAACTTCCTGGTCGAATAGCTGCCATGGAAGACCTTGCTCTCAATACTTTTATGCTAGGATTAAATAGTTCAATATCTGCGGTTGTTCGGTGTAAGAACCCCTCAACATTAAATGAGGCAGTACAACACGCAATTGAGGAAGAGAAAATAGTTAATTTATCTAGATCTAATTCAAATAAATATGCTAAACAATGCTCTGTATGTAATAAGTCAGGGCACACGTCCTCTGAATGCTTCTTAAAAAATAAACCTTCCAGTAATTATCCTAAATTTAAAAAAGCTTATCATTTTAATCCTAACTCTAACAATAACTTAAATCCTAATTCTATTTCTAATACTAACTCTAATGTGAAATCATGTAATTATTGTAAAAACTTAGGTCACACGATTGACCAGTGCCGTAAGCGTAAATATAACATGCAGCAGCGAGGAAACGCTAGCTATGCACAACGTGACTATCAGGCGCCTCGTGGCAACGCCACTGGCACGGTAAACATATGTGATGCAAATGAGTCGCGGTTCGATCCCGCCGACACTCAGTTAAACTAATCCCGATTTCGGGCACGTGTCTACCGAAATCGAATGACGTAAATGGCACGACTATACCCACTGTATCTTATACTAAATCTTATACTAATTCTACATCTCAGTCCAAGCAGCTGAGTCCTATTAACTCTTCATCTCAGTCCGAGCTACTGAGTCATACTAAATCTACATCTCAGTCCAAGTTACTGAGTCCTACTAAACCTTATACTAGCTCTTATACTAAATCTTATACTAATTCTACATCTCAGCCCAAGCAGCTGAATCCTACTAAATCCTCATCTCAGTCCAAGTTACTGAGTCCTACTAAACCTTCTACTAGCTCTTATACTAAATCTTATAATAAAAATGAAATATCTAAATCTTATCAAGTCAATGGCACTATACCTATTTATGAGACAGATATAAAAATAAAGAAAATATCCCTGCCTCATATATTCTTAAAATCAAGCTACTCTCCTAAACTCTTAAGCCTTCTCGTAGATTCCGGTGCCTCAATAAGTTTAATAAAAAAATCTAGTATGATCATTATACCTCCCTTATCTCGCGAAATCGTTAAATTAAGAGGTATTAATAACACTGAATTCTGTTGCGAAACATTAGGTACATTTGAAATGGATTTCACACTGTCTTCTAGTACTTTTAAATACAAATTCCACGTGGTCAATGATGACGTGTCGCTAGACTATGACGGCATCATAGGTAGTGATTTTCTAGGTTATTTTAAAGCGACCATTAATTACGATTCTAAGTTATTAAACATACAAGGGCATAACTTACAAATAAACTACATACAACCTACTTATATCATCCCGGCCCGTTCCGAGGTTGTTATTGAATGTGCTATATCAAATTACTCGCCCGAGTCTTATCAATGTAACGAGGGTCTCGTACTAGATCAAACCTTATGCAATGGTGTTTATATTGCGAATTGCATTGTCTCTATCAAACCTAATAAAAGAATATACATTTCTGTTCTGAACACTACTGATTCTGACGTAATGATCAAAGATTATTATGCAGAGGTGCTACCTCTTGACTATGACTTAAATACCTACGAGTACCAAACTGTTAATTCTATTTCTAGTTCTAAATCTGATCGTGTTCAAAAGGTACTAAAGCTCATACGCTGCTCTCATTTAAACTCTGAAGAGGAAAAAGCCCTCTTAGAATGTTGCTCTCAATATACTGATATTTTTCATCTCCCTGATGAACCACTGTCTTATACAAATGCAATTGAACATTCTATTAATTCAGGTAATGCACCTCCAATCCATGTCAAGTCTTATCGCTTCCCTGAATGCCATAAGGAGGAAGTAGATTCCCAAATTCGTAAAATGCTTGACCAAGATATCATTCGCCCCTCTGTTTCACCATGGAGTGCCCCAGTATGTATGTATAAACTAACTAAACCTCTCACGTCTCTTCTAAAGAAAGATGTATCTTTTAACTGGACCACTGAACAAGACAATGCTTTCCAAATTCTCAAAGATAAGCTTACGACAGCTCCTTTACTACAGTACCCTAATTTTTCTGAACCGTTTGTAATTACAACGGATGCCTCTAGTTATGCTATAGGAGCAGTGCTATCTCAAGGTGATATAGGTAAAGATAAACCTATAGCCTTCGCATCTCGAACTCTTAATAAAGCCGAAGGAAATTACTCTACTACGGAGAAAGAACTCCTAGTTATTATTTTCGCTGTTAAGACATTCCGCCCCTATATTTTTGGGCGTAAATTCAAGATTGTTACTGATCACAGGCCCTTAGTATGGCTATTGATAATAAGGACCCAGGCAGTAGACTCATTCGCTGGCGTCTCAAACTCGAAGAATATGACTATGAAATAATATATAAACAAGGTCGCCTTAACTCTAACGCAGATGCATTATCTCGTTGCCCCGTAAATGTAATTGATATAAATAACTTACATAACTTATCTTACGAAAAATATTTTAAAATGCAATTTACTAATAAAATACCAACCCTTAATACCATTATAGAAGAACAAAGTCAAAGTTTACCCTTTACTAAAATAAAATCAATCGTTTGTCCAGTCTCTCTAGACTTTGATTATTCTATGCCCCACTGCGAAGAGATACTATCGCAGCTCGAAGATTCCGCTAACTTACTAAGTTCCGAACGCGAGTTATGTACAATTCAAGCCGTGAATAATAAGAATAGAACTTACTATTTCCTTTATACAAAAGTTCATCACTATGAAGAAACTAAATTTAAAGATATATACAACTTATTAATTAAATTAAGAAATAAAATAATTACCGAAAATCCTGAGGTCACTGAACTTGCTATGCCAGACTTCACGGATCCTTTCTCAAAGATACCTTATACTAAATTATATAACATTATTTCTTATATTTTCCATAACACTAATATTAAAATTTATATATACAAAAATCAATTAATTTATCCAACCCCTGTTGAGGTCCCTAAAATATTAAAAGAAAATCATGACTCAACGGTTGCGGGTCACCCCGGTTCAACACGGATGTATAATCGAATTAAAGCTACCTATTATTGGAAAGGCATGCGCTCTGACATTGAAACCTACGTAAAAAATTGTAAGCTATGTCAAATAAATAAACCCTTACGAAAATCTAACAAAGCTCCAATGGAGATTACTTCTACGTCTACTAGGCCATTTGAGCGCCTAGCTCTCGATATAGTCGGTCCATTACCAGAAGCTGGTTTCCAAAAATTTAAATTCATGCTTACTCTTCAAGATGATCTCACTAAATTTTCAAGTGCCTATCCTATGGTAACTGCTACTAGTGAAGAAATCGCTAGAAATCTAGTTCATTTTATGTCTCTATTCGGTTTCCCAAAAACTATTCTCACTGATTTAGGAACTTGTTTCACCTCAGATTTATTTAAGCAGTTGGCCGAAATTTGTAAGATAAAATCTCTGTTTTCTTCGCCTTACCACCCCCAAACTAACGGCGCCCTGGAGCGCTCACATTCTACCCTTAAGGAATACTTAAAATCCTTTGTTAATGAAAACCAGAATGACTGGCATTGTTACTTATTTACTGCAATTTTATCTTATAATACAACTCCACATAGTACCACTGCATTCACTCCATATGAGTTGTTATACGGTTATAAACCTTATATACCAAATTCTTTATATGATACTAGTAATAATACCACTTATAATGAATATATTAGAGCTTTACAATATAGAATGCGGTTCAGCAGAGAAAAAGCCATTCAAAATATTATAAATAGTAAGGAAAAGTCAAAACAATATTATGATTCTACTTCCCGTGATATCTCTTATAAATCAGGTGATATGGTATACCTAAAATGCCATCACAGATTGCGCAAGGCTCTATCCCCTGTATGGAAGGGCCCTTACAAAATCATTAAGGTTCATAATAAACGTAATGTAACATTACAAGTAGGCCGCAAGCACATTAAATATCATACTAATGAAATTAAGCCTGCTTCATCTTAAATCATACCTACTATTATATATTATTTTCAGAGCTTCTTGCTACGGAAGCCACGCTGATTCGAAGATAACTCCGATTCTTCATAGCCCTGGAATTTACTTTGAACCTACTACGCATATACGGTTTTATAATGATTTTTGGAAGATTGTTACACATATCGATATTATGTCACTGAAGCCTTATTCTGATAAAATCGAAAATATGTTACATAAATTACTAAATCTCTGTGAAAAACTCCAATCGCAAGAATTAATAGATTGCAAGGATTTCTCTGCTCCTTTAGAGATATTAATACAGTCTAATTATGTTAAATTGCAATCCTTATCTCATATGGTCTCAGAACAAACGCCAACCAAGGTCAAAAGGTCCCTAGAGTTCGGCGGTGAAATATTAAAGTTCTTTTTCGGCACCCTAGATGCCGATGATGCACGCAAATATGATGCTGCAATTGAATCTTGTCGGAAGAGTGAATCCGATATCTATCGCTTAATGAAAGATAATATACATATTATAAAATCTACTATAAATAATTTTAATTCTACTATTTCTAAGCTAAATCAAAACGAAGTTAAAATAAACTCCCAAATACATATAATTAATGAAATCTTATCTCAATCAACTAAACTAAATAACTTACTATATCATATGTCTAAGATAAATAACTTACTAAATCTTATTGAAAGCTCCTTGTTAGCTATATCTAACGTACTTGATTCAACCTTAAACGCTATACTATTTTCTAAGGTTAATATTCTACATCCTAGTGTGTTAAGTCCTTTAAGTCTCTATAGTGAACTAAGTAAGCATAGCAACCAAATAAAGAAGCATTTAGACTTACCGCTGCAATCAAATATAAATAACATCCACTCTATTATGGATGTTTCTCAACTTAGTTGTTATTACTATAATAATAAGATTGTTTTTGTTTTGCAAACCCCTTTAATAAGTGACGACAGATACACTGTCTTTAAAAATATACCCTTGCCTACACCTCATAATGAGTCACACATGAAAACATTCGCTCTTATTCAACCTACCAGTGTGTATACTGCTTTAAGCGATAACAGAATGCATTATGCTATGCTAGATAACTTAGATAGATGTAAGAAAGTTAGTGATGAATATACTATATGTGAATTAATAACCCTGTACTCTTGTATTGCAAGCCCAAGCTGCGAGTCAAGGCTGTTGACTGAAGTCATCTTATCGTTACCACCTCAATGTAATTCGAAACTACTATATGGAGATATAGATATTTGGCAGAAGCTACTTAATAATAAATGGATTTTTGTTCAATCCAGTGTTAATAAATTAACAATAAAATGTGATGACGACATAACTGATAATTCTATTGTTGGTACTGGATTAGTTAAGTTAACTAATAATTGTATAGGTTATTCTAAAACTATGCAACTAATTCCTACTAGTTATTCTACATTTATTACTAAGTCCTCTATAGATATAAGTTTCGATATAACGACTGACGACTGCTGTAATAGAGAGGTACTTAATAAAACCTTGCCATCTTTGTCACCGTTATCCTTAAGTAAGATAAACTTAGATAATTTAAGATATGCATCTCATCAATTGGATGATTTAGAGAAAGAGATAAATAACATTCAGAGTGAATCTCACTTCATAAAATATGGCACTTATTATTCTACATTCACGTATATCTTAATTGTTTGTTTATTTCTATATTCTATATATAAGTTATATAAGTGTTTCAGAAATCGTAATTCTAATTCCGGATGCTGTATCCAAATTTTCAATCAATGCCATAATAAGAAAATTGTAAGAAATAAATCAAAAATGTCAAGCTCTATTGAGATGTCTAATATCTCTAGTTCTGATGAGGATAAACAATCTGTAAAATCTCTAACATATAATCAACAGAAATATAGGGTTGATTTCCATAACTCTAATAGGAATATAAATATTTAAATTTTGAATTTATATAACAATTCCTGTTTTCTGAAATCTAAACATATTATACTAAGTCTAGTTCTTATCTTAATCTTAATTACTATTTCATAACTATCATGTAAACACTGCATCCCTGACTCAATCTTACTTCGCTTCATCTTAATCGAGATAAAGCTCCGTCAAAAGGGGGGCTGTTATACCCTATAATAATACGAGGGCTAAACTTAGTAAGCATTTTTACTGTTTTCTAGCCTCGTCAGCATTTTGTTTGCCTCATGGCTTCCATTATATTAGTTATAGTTCAGTTAGTATCTGGAGCTCGGAAAAGCAACAAGTCGGGATACAGTGCCAAATTAATTAAGCGTATTTTTGGGTTTTGAGTGAAATAAAAGTGTGGTTTAAGTGCGTGGTTTTTTTAAAAAGACCGACAGGGACTTCCTCACAACAATACGTGGGAAAAGTAATGGAAAAGACAGGTACAAACATTCATTTCTCAAAATTGATTGGCAGCAATACTTTATTTTGTAGGTATTCTATTTTCTTATATTTTCAGAAACATTTTTGCTAAAATAGCTACATTGCCTATTTTGAGTTTAGGTACGAAGGGATATGTGACTCGCAACATAAATAATAAATGGAGAGACAACGTAAGGTAAATTGCAATGACACCCTAACGTGTCGATCGTGCCGGGGGAGAGGCAAACGCAAAAATTGTTCACTAAAAACCCCTATAAAATATTCATGGACGTCAAATACATGAAAGTGTAGTCTATTTCGTGCCTAGGTAAAAATGTATAGAGACTTTATGATACCTAGTGCGATTAAAGTTTTTATCAAAAAAATTGCTTGTCTGTAAATTAGGTTTACGGACAATATTTTTTGTGGAAGAGAGATAGATGCGTCACAAGCCGAACGCTTAGGCCGATCGTGTCTCTCTTTCGCTTGCTTCGCGCTCTCGCTTGCACATGGAACGTGACACTTTTTCGTGCGTGCAGTTGGCGTTCATCGATTTATAAGACGTAATCACGTCAAAAAAGGGTGTGTGTGTACGTGTAGGTATGTGTACTTGTGTGTCACCACAATTTCAATATTACATTTATGCATTTTTGGCTTTGTAAAGAAGTAAGTAAGATTAGTTTTTATTTGTTCCTTACCTGTAGAAAAATATTTTGTCCAAGTGAATATTTGAATATGTGTGCAGTTATGGGTATATGTATGTATCTCTACAGGATGTTTTGTTAAACACCGTTGTCTCTCAGCACATCAAATCAGCCCGTCACATTTAAATTATATCGCTTAATACGGTTTTATTGCGTTTATTATATTAGTATAACTAAAAAACTTTACAATTTTTATGTTCACAGGTAAGTAAGTTGACATTCACAAATTAATGACTTTCCTATGGGACCAATGCTGAAAACTCGAAAAAACAGCAACAATTATTATATAATAATTGTTGCTGTTTTTTCTTTTGTATTTCCAGACTTTTGTATGGAAATTTGTTGTATATATATACAACAAATTTCCATACAAAAGTCTGGCGAATTGTATGACAATGTCGATTGTTATTGGAAATCCTAGCATTTATTTGTTATAGTTGTTTATTTTATTTTTATTTAAAAACTTCATTACAAACAAGTAATTGGCGGACTTAAAGCCGTAGGCTTTATCTACCAGTCAACCAACAGGTGATGCCGAGAACAAAATGTAGAAGTAAGTGCAAAACAAAAGCTGAAGAATCCATATAGTTAAATAAAATCATAATAAACTTACATACCAAAATACATAAATACCAAATATTGATACATATATATTAATACTATTTACATAAATACTTTTTCAAATACTCTTCGTAATGTCATTAAGATAATATGCGCGTACTGCATTTTTAAAAGTCAGACGACCGCGTTCCTTGCGAATACTGACTGGGAGGGAGTTCCAAAGCTGCACGGCCTGTACTGTAAAAGAATGTTCGAAAAACCCACTCCGATGACGAGGCGTATGTAGAAGGAGATTGCTTGAAGAGCGAAGTTCTCTGACATGGGTGTCACCCAGAAAAGTAAAGTTGGACTTCAAGTACGATGGAGTTTTCGGGTCGAAAAGGATGGAGAATAAAGTTGTAAGAATATGCAACTTGCGACGTTGGCGAATGGGTAACCATTTGAGTTGATTGCGACAAGCCGACACATGGTCGTACTTGCGTAGCCCAAAAATGAAGCGTAAACAGTTATTTTGAAGCCGATCGAGTTTATTGAGGAAATTACAATTCAGTTCTGAGTAACATACATCAGCATAGTCCAAAATCGGAAAAATCAGGGTGTACACTAATATGGTTTTAATATGCACAGGGAGAAAGTTTTTCAACTTATACAAGGCACGGAGAGCACCGGTAACCTTACCAGAAACCTCAGACACATGTGCATGCCAACAAAGGTTTGAGTCGATGTGTAGTCCAAGATCTTTGACACTCTGGCAATACGGAACAGTTTTGCTGTCAAAACAAACCAAAGGCAATGAGCTAGTGTCGATACGACTTAAAAGATGGGGGCTACCGACTATAATAGCCTGGCATTTATTTGGGTTGATAGTGACACCAAAGCGTCGTGACCAGTCAGATATAGCCAGCAGATCTGAATTAATTAGGTCAATGGTCTGATCTATATTCCCTACTTCCGTTTGCTTATAAAGTTGCAAGTCATCTGCGTAAAGGTGATACGGACACTGAAGTTCTTTGGTTATAAAATCGATAAAGATGGAAAATAATAGGGGGGAGAGGATTCCGCCCAGTGGAACGCCGGTGTCTAAGTTGCACCAATTCGATGATTGTTATATTTGTTATTCTTCTTTTCGAGTCAAAATGGTTATAATTGAAACTGATTCCTATATAGTCTTTGACCAGTATTTGTTATTATGACGGGGTTATTTGATGGTTTTAGGCACAACCGTGTTTACTCTGAAATCATTTTACTCTACATTATGCATCAGATAAAATTGTTTAGTTAAGTTAAAAATTCATAAAACGTTGCAGCATTTTAGTCTTACTATGAAGCTCTAAAATGTATTTTTGCTCACATAACTCGAGCTCGAGCAAAACAAATTCAAGCGACAGACTATTTCCCGACGAATACACTTGCTAAAATATTGACAGTCCATTTATATATGTCACATATTGCTTTTCATTTTTAAATTGAACGGAATAGCGAAACTCGACGTGTTCATGAATTTATCAGACGTACAGTCACGTGATACGAATATGTGTACACGTCAGTTCTTAAGTCAATGTGAAATGGTCTTAAATGGAATACATTTTTATATATATAATAAGGCCAGGGGTAATATCCTCAACTGCTTGACCGGTGGTTGGCATGCATGACATTGGATACGCGCGCCCGGCTTCCCGAGCTGCTACTAGCTTTTTCCGTTCATCCGAGTGAGTAGTATCCCAATACCTTCATTCCCTTCCCAAATCCAACAAAGCGCTATCATTTATTTTTAAGCTGGGCTTAAAAATAGTCCAATAGGCAGCAGCGTTAGGAGCACAAGAAGCCAAAAAAAAAAACAGCGCTCGTCAACCTGCCTGCTAAGCGTGGTGAATTTGACAATATCTTTCAATGGAAGGAAGAATCCCTGGGAAAGGAAATGAAATTGAGGTAATGGGATACCTTTTCACTCGGATGAATGGGGAAAAATTAGCAGCTCGGGTGGCCGGGCACACGTTTGTACCTGATACCAATATCCTCCCATGTCCAGCAGTAGCCTTATTGTGGCTGAAATGATGATGATTTTTATTTATTTATTTATTTAATCTTCTTTTACAAAATGTAAAAGGCGGACTTAAAGCCAGAGGCTTTATCTACCAGTCAACCCACAGGTGGTGCCGAAAAAGGAGAACTTTGGAAGTTGGTGCAAGAAAGTATACTTTAAACAAAACTAAATTATAGTGTACCCTAATAATAGTTATAAACATACATATCAAAGTATAATATATAGTACATAAACTACATTTATATATAATTTATATTCAATCTGATTTTTCTTGAAGAAAATGAGCGCGTACTGCACTCTTAAAAGCTTGTCGAGTTTGAGCCTTCCGGATATCCACTGGTAAGGCGTTCCAAAGCTGTACCGCTTTTACCGTAAACGAATTCAAAGAATCCACTCCGGAAACACGGTGTATGAAGGAGGAGATTGCTGGAGGAGCGAAGAATTTTGATATGGGTGTCACCCAAGAAAATAAATTTAGATTTTAAATACGGCGGAGTTTAGGGGTTGAAAAGGAAGGAATAGAGGGTCGTGAGAATATGTAATTGGCGACGTTGCCGAACAGGTAACCATTTTAATTGTATGCGATAAGCCGACATATGATCGTACTTACGAAGGCCGAATATAAAGCGGATACAATTATTTTGTAACCGGTCAAGTTTGTTGAGGAGATCACAATTCAGGTCCGAGTAACACACTCACCGTAATCAAGAATAGGCAAGATAAGAGTTTGCATCAGCATAACCTTAACATTAGTTGGTAAGAAATTTTTTAACTTATACAGAGCCCGAGGAGCACCTGTGACCCTACTGGCTACAGCCGATACTTGCGCACCCCATCCAAGAGTGGAGTCAATGTAAATACCGAGTTCTTTTACGAAGGGGCTTAGAGGTATTTTGGTATCTTGGTAATAAACTGAGGGCAGGGTATCCTTGCATATTCTGTTTAACAGATGTGATCTGCCTATAATTATAACTTGGCATTTATTTGGTTTGACCTTAACTCCAAACCGTTTAGACCAGTTGCTTATTGCGTTTAAGTCAGTGTTGATATGATCAATTGCAGTATCTACGTCATCAACCTTGGTCTGTGTGTAAAGCTGCAAGTCATCAGCATAAAGATGATATGTACATTGAAGATATTTAGTGATGAAATCTATGAAGATTGAAAAGAGTAATGGAGATAGAATTCCGCCTTGTGGAACGCCAGTGTCAAGATCACTCCAGCTGGAACAGCGATTTTCTAGATGAACTGCCTGTTGACGTCCACGAAATGATGTATATCTATATATAAATGCTCGTGACTGTACATTACGTGTCCCAAATGATAGGTATTAACTGACACCTTTCAATTGTGTGACCTTTTGTCATATTAACCTCTCTTTTTTTCTCTCCACTTTTCATCCCACTTTATGTGGGTTTGGGAGTGCATGAGAGTCTTTTTTACTTTCCATACTGAGAGAAGTTTCGGCTTATTTTTACGACTGGCCATCTGCCTAACGTCGACCCTCCTTGGGAATGCTTTCGTTGCACCGGATATACTCTTACTCTTACGACTTCCATGGGACAGAATGAAGTGATTCTGTATTCTAGGCCGGAAACCACACGGCACTTTTGTCATATTGACCTAAAGGTACTAAACATTATGTACCTATGTTTTGTAAATATTTAGGCAAATTTATAAGAAATTGTAGGAATAATCAAGATAATAGAAAGTTCAGAGTAAATAGAGGTGGTAGATATGCAAAGCCGACTCCAAACATGGAAAAGGCGAGTAAGATGATGATGATGAGTCACAAAATACAGACAGACAGCATTTAACACCGTATAGATATACAAATAGTAAAATAATACTTCTAACAGAACGCCGCGTTACCCATTTGCGATTCAGAGTACATTTTTACAACAAACAATAAAATGCATTACCGACGTAGTAAAATTTAATGCGTTTTTAGTACTTAAGTTCAACGGCACTTGCTAGAATGTGTGTGCAAATATTAGGCGACAGCTTCTACTGTCTGTTTAGATAGAAGGCGATGGAAACCATTTTGTTCATAAGATGTAAGTGTATTTGTATTTTACTCGTAGTTGCTCCTTGGGAAATTCTGTTAGAAAACATGAATGGCGCTATAGGTCGAACACTACGCGGCACAATAAAACTTATCATCTAAATGCTATTTCATTTGTTGAGTTCAAACAGTATTCGATAACGGATAGAATTTGTATGCAAACGTCAGGCGTTGTTAGTCCAATATTTCTTTATTCGCTCTGAGGAACTTCCGTAGAAAACAATGTGTTCAACGGTTCTTGCTTGAATTTGTGTGCAAACATGAGGCAATGTAATTGCATTTGTCCCTAAGTCGCCCTGACGGACTTCTGTAGAAAAAATAAAGTATACTAGGTTAGATAATTCACAGCATAGCAAAATCAACTAACAATGCGATATAATGTAATATACTTAAGTTCAAAAGCTCTTGCTTGAATTTTTGTGCAAATTCAATTCAAACGAATCGATTTCGTTCACAAAATGTAAGTGTATTACTTCTTTAGTCTACTCGTACGATTTACATCATTACATCTATATTTTAGTATTTAAAATCAACATCACTGGCTAGAAAGTTTCTGCTTCCCGTTACGATAAAAAGTTATAAGTTCAATCGATTTAATCGTTATTATTTACAAGATGTATGTGTATTTATTCTTTATTAGCCGCCTATGGTTTCTATGCTTTCTATATTTAATATTTAAGATCAATATCACTGGCTAGAATTTTTGTGCGAACGACAGTTCCTACTTCCCATTATGATAAAAGGTGATAAAATCAATCGATCGAATCGATTTGGTTTAAGAGGTGTCAGTGTCCAGTTTTCAGTCATACGAGTTAAGCAAGTAAACAGACAGAAATAAAAAAATAATAAATATATACGGACAATACACACAGATTGAGCTAGCCCAAAAACAAGTTGTGTTATGGGATAATAACTTAACGATAGTATATTATATACTAAAAACTATTATAGATAAATATTTACTTTAAGATAATTTACTTTGACTACTTTCTACTTTTCGTTACTTTGCGAAATTCAATCTAAAAAAGACCATTTTTCATCTTGACCTGACTAGGGATCGAATCTAGGACCTACACACTGAGAGCCTAGTGTGATTACCACAAGGCCACAGACATGAGCCACAACGATGTCTGTGTCATGACTCTTGACACACAGAGTGGTCCTATAAGGTCTAGGTGGTTAAGGAATTCACGGCAACCGTTTCTTAAAAGCAATTTCAGTAGCACTTGCCAGTATTTGTGTAAGAACAGGGCGACAGCTCCTATTTTCTGTCTCGGGGGAGATTTAGCGATAGCGCACTCCATATTTAATATGGAAACATCATCATCATCATCAGGTCCCTTTTAGTCTCCACTACAGGAGCACGACCCTCTCTGTACTACTAGGGCCATACTTGGCTAAAGCAGCCAGAGGACTTAGCCTACACTCTCCACGCTGGCCAGACGAGTTGGAGTAATAATAATAATATGGAAACGTGAGCAAGCAATAAATTATTACTCCCATGCACGATCACCTCTCCCTCTTCTAAGGCTTATTGTATTACTGATACCAAAAGCAATTATTATTGCTGCTTTTCTCTCTATAATCTAAGAGTGTCATAACTGGTCATATCCTCGGCTGTAATGCTCTAGAGACTGGAAGCCACTTGTAAACTTAATACATCATGTAAGAAATCAAGTATCAAGATTATTTCGCAAGTTTTAACGGCTGGCCCGGTAGTGGATTTAACAGTAGGCTGAGGAGTCTGAAGTCTAGAAGAAGGCTAAGGGTGACAAAACATTAGGCTAGCAATCCTCCCCACAAACCTCGTCAAAAGATTATAGGTGAGAGGTGGCAAAAATTTGATTGCATAGGCAAAGTGAAAATCCGCCGCTTGCACGACGCCTAATATAAAAAAAAAAAAATTTTGTATGTTAGTCTTCTGGTAACACTTCATGAGAAAATATTAGCCGACCCCGGGCTCGAAAACATCTAAGCTGAGGATGCAACTGACAAACCAGACGAGAGGAGGGGATAACGTGGAAATATTTCATTTTTAACGTGATAACGTCTTAGAAATCGCCGGCTGCACGCACGAAAACGTGTCACGTTGCGTGTGCAAGCGAGAGCTCGGAAAAAGCGATAGAGAGGCTCAATTGGCCTATGAGTTTGGCTTGTGACGCTTCTATCTCTCATCTACCGTTATAATGTATCATTCGTCTTTCTGAGTTGTAATATCAGTTCTGTAACACCTGTTTTTGACCATTTTCGATGGAAAAAAAAAATCTGATTCTGATTCTGTAAAATTATCGTCCGTAAACTGACTTACCGCCGTGTGGTTTCCGGCAGAGTAGAATAGGCCACTTCAATACTTCCCATGGATGTCGTAAGAGGCGACTTAGGAAATGCAAGCTAAACAAAGCTCATAAACATGAATGAGACCTCTCCAACCCGTCTGGGCAGCGAGGAGAGTGTAGGCCAAATCCTCTGTCTGCTCTGGCCAAATATGGGTAGTACAGAGAGGGTCATGCTCTTGCAGTAGAGACTAAAAAGACGTGATGATGAAAATTACTTTACAGATAACCAATTTCGTCCTGTATATAAATTGGAAATAATAGTGCGCAATAATTTTTTTACAGATGCAATAAAATTATATGCTGTGTCAGTACTTAATTTGAACGGCACTTGCTAGAATTTGTGTGCAAACAGCAGGTTGTCGCTTGCTCCTACTTTTCGTCTCGAAAGAGAGGCGGCGATAGTGTCCTTACTTCCTTATTACTATTACTTTACTAATATTATAAATGCGAAAGTGAATTTGTTTGTTTGTTATGCTTTCACGCCGTAACTACTGAACCGATCATCATGCAATTTTGCATACTAGTTCTCTGGAGTACGGAGAAGAACATAGGCTTTGTCCCGGGAACAACTACTATTCCCGAGAGATCGACATTGACGCGGGCGGAGCCGCGAGGAAAGCTAGTTCTTTATATTATTGCTGCTTCGCACGCTATGCTCGTCCTTGCAATGTTGAACGTTTAACTGAAAACTGTTATTTATGTGGTGTTACAAGGGTGCCTACGAATAATGGAGGGTGCAACTACTTCTTTTATCTTACTCTTTTATTTTTGTTGCTAAGTGACAATTTGACTGTCAATGAGAGCGTTCTTTATTTGAAAGAAAAAAGTTAATTTCATAGATTTCAAAAAAAATTGCGTCTGTCGTTAATTTTGTAGCAGTGCGTCTTTCTGAGTGAAGTTGCTAGAGTCAAAACACCTAGAGTGAAAAGCAGCTGATAATTATATTACAGTTGAGTAATATCGATAAGGAGATTCGATATTTCTTATGTCCTAAGATACTTATATCATAGTTATATCGCAGAAATTATACTAAAAAGTCTCTTCTCTATTATAGATGGACAGTGTCACTTCCTCAAATCAACTACACTGCACAATAAATAAAATTTCCAACATAAATTCAATTTTAAAATTTAATTTCAACTGCATTTGGAATTTGTGTGCAAACAGCAGGCGACAGCTCCTACTTTCCGTCTCGGAAGAGAGGCGGCGATAGCGTTCTTTATATTATTGCTGCTTCGCACGCTATGCTTGAGTACTTGCAATGTTGAATGTTTACTGAAAACTATTATATTATATAATGTGTTCTAATTGCTTGTACTTGTACATGATTCACGACGCACTAAAGTGCATAGATTAATTTTGATTGAAGTTTTGTTGAAAGCATTATTTTTATCCCGGACGTGATTTTCCTTTTTTTTTTACTAAATTTTGGATTAGGTATTTGTCTCCCATCTCACCTGATGTTAAGTGACGATGAAGACAAGGATGTTATATGCCTATCCAAGAGATACCCATTGATATAGGTAATTACTAGCGTGTAAAGATGTAGAGCGTCACAAGTGCAATCGAGTGACAGTAATCGTTGTTTTACTTACTAGTGAACAGAAAAATATCATGCAATACAAGGTTTCTTTCCACGTTTTCCGTCATTAGAAGCAGGTTAATTATAGCTACGTTACAAAAAGAACCTTGGAGATGAGAATGGATGGAACCAGATGCCTAAGAAGGTGGAACCAGAGGTGGAACTAAGAAGAGATGGATGAACTGTATAAAGGAAAATACGGAATGGATTTTGATTCCGTTTTCCATCTAATGCCCACTGATATGCTAATCGTGGCTTCGGTCTTAAAGACTTAAGTCAGGTAGACTTAAGGGAAAAAGACGTGATGGTATGAACGGAATGAATAGGATAGATGTATCAAAACAAAATGGCCTCTTGCAGGGGAAAATGTTAACTTGCTGTACGGATCCCACATAGAAATAAGTAGGATAAGGTGTAGAAGAAGAAATTGATTAATTAAAAAGTAACGAAACCTTTCCCTTTTGCTTTGGGTGTTTTGAAAAACACGACAATTAATTTATAATACAGTGCCATCAAACAAATAAAATATTTTAAAGACTCCACATGTATTTTTAGGTTGTTCTCGTAATAACAGTTCAGTAATAAAGTCAGAATTTTTTCCTTAAAAAACAGAGCAACTAAGCTGACGTTTTTGTCACCGCTACAGTTTTTATTAAAAACGACGATCTTAGGTATGATAAAAATAAGCAAATTATAGGGACTATGAAGAGCCTCAATTCTCTCTGAAATTCAAATGAATAAGTAATTACATTTGAGCCTGAATATAATTCGCGGCTATAATTTTACGCTACAAGGGACAAATGGATCACAAAAGTTTCTTGAAGCTAATATTTCATGCTAATTTAGATGTGGGCAGTTGAAGGCTACGGACATAAGTCCTTAAAGTCGGAGTAATCCCTTAACTGTTTTTACATTCACAAAGCTCTCGGGATTTTGTAAACTGTAAAAGTAATGTTATAGATGTAGGATGTGGTAGGATGTGAAAAGTGGTTGGATTGGTATTATAAGTAAGTTGATAAATGTTTTAAATAAATAATGTATGATATTTTCCTTTGAGAGAATGAATGTCGAGATTGTGAGTCGCACGCCATCAGCTATGCTGATAAGACGGTTTTATTTGTTAAGATTTTAAGTTGTTCAAGAATATATTTTATTTTATTCTTCTTTTGAATTTTCCTTCAAGCTCATCCCACAGAAACGGAAGATCTAGAGATATTAATGTCACTTATGGTCCCAAATCAAAGTGGTAGCGACGACCGGGGTTATTTAACCAAATAATATTGGTTACGCTTACTGGGCTATCAAGCTCTTAAAGAGTTTAAGTTCATAATACAAAAGCTTTTAACAAGAATAACTTAATAAGTTATAGAAGTACTCGTAGGTAGATTACGAGTTTAGTTGCACGTGCCGATGTCGCAAAGTATCATGTCTGCGACATTAATAATTCAGGAGGTAGAATGGAGCGCAGCGCACGACGGGGACAATTGAGCGACGAGCACAATGCTATTAAAAAAATCTTTGTGAACAAAAATACATTAAAAGTCATTGATTAAAAGTAATTTTTCTTGTCATTTCATCCTCTTTTTTTATTTATAATTTTGAACAAACAGTCTATTACTGCAATGCAAATGGAAATCACGCCAAGACAAATGAGCTCAAACACGATCTTTCTTATTAAAAAACAGGGACCAAAGATAGTATTTGGTTAAAACGAATACGGCCATGGGTCCCTTATGCCAAATCGAATACAACTGATCATTTTTCTGTGGTCGGATCGATAACCGAATATTGAAGCGTCAGGGAAGCGAGAGCGAAGCGTGTCCGTTTTAGGTTGGGCTAAAAGTCGTTCGTATGTCGCGCTGTTCTACAGGTTGTATTTATCAACCGATTTTTTGATTAAACTAACGCGAGATTATAACATTATTTTTATGTGAATAACGGGTTACACACGTACGAAGTTAGCGACAAGCCGACATGTTTCAACCTCATCCGGAGGTCTTCCTCAGGGCGATTGTGAACCGAGACGCGCGCACACGGAGTCGTTCCGATTCGCACTGACAATAGTGATGAGCGACGCGGCATGCGTGGGCGGCGCGGGCACCGCGGTCCGCGGCTCGCTGTGCTTTCTGTGACAGTGCTGGAGTTGATGGGGGTTGCTGAGGAAAACCTCCGGATGAGGTTGAAACATGTCGGCCTGTAGCTGACTTCGTACGTGAGTGACCCGCAATTCACATATAAATAATATCAACCGATTCTCGTGAAATTTTGTGAGGCGGTTCAATTATTGAATAATAAATATTTTTGTAAGTGTTTATTTTGCATTCACATTGCTTTTTTGATATACTCTTATTAAATAATTAATTAACACGTTTAAGGGGATGGGATATGGTGGAGATTTTCGACGCTGAGGTTTAAAGTGCGGTAGTTAAATTGACAGAAAATAGGTCGTACATAGATCTAAGGGCGCTGGTTCAAATCCAGCCCGCGTTGATTTTTTTTTATTATATAGGATGGCAAACGAAAAAGCGGGTCACCTGATCGTAAATGATCACCGCTGCCCATGGACAACTGCAACACCAGGGTGTGACAGGTGCGTTATCTTTCAAGGACTTGGGGGAAGGAAATGGGGAGGGGAGGGGGAAGGATGGGCCTTCAGCTCTCTCACTCACCGAACGAAGCATAGAAGCAGTAAAGCTTCTACTCAGACGTCGATTTTATGTGAGAGTGTGGTAATTCCCTGGAAGAGCCGGCCCATTCATGCCACTAGCAATTAATTTTGCCGGTAGCGTTACTCTACCACGACAAACTTAATTTAATAAGAATTACATACAATATTTTTGTCAATTCAGTTTTTGTTATTTGTTTAAAATGGCACATTTGGCACAAGGGACCTAAACGCCATAGCGCTCAGGACCATTGAGAATTAGCAGTGATAGGAGTAATTTTTTTTTTTACTAATTATTGAAGTAGGCATTTGTCTTCCATCTCACCTGATGGTAAGTGACGATGAAGACGAGGATGTTATATGCCTATCCAAGAGATGGCTTCATAACATTACATTGCTAATTCAACCACATGAGTGGGCAAAAAAACACAATCAAACGTCAGGGTAGTTTTAAATTCATAGATTTGACTTACACCAGCAGCTTGAACTGGTTCACGATGGCTGGAGATAGACAGGAATGACCTATAAAGCTTATAGCCAGCAGTGGGTTATAGAAAGCTGATCGTGATGACTTACATCAGTAAAATAAGCTTCAAATAAAGTACTAATTTAAAAACCATGCCCAAAATTCGAAATACGGCTGTCGTAATAATAGTTTCATTAAATATACGGTCAAATTGAGAAACCTCCTTTTTTTGAACTCGGTTAAAAAGACATGATACGAGTACACTGACTTACGGACATACTTGCCCGACAATATTTAACCATAGCAGTTATTAAGGCTCTCTTTCTTAAAAATATTTTCATTTAAGTTTTAACACGTTCTATTATGTGTATTGACATTCACTGTTTGTCTACAAAAAAATAATATTATGAATAAAGTATTCAGTTATTATTGCAATAATGCTTCAATAATGATATGCTAGTACATCATCGATCACTGAGAATCGATAAAATGTTTTGTTATAATTATAAAATGAGGTCACACGTATGGCGTATAAAAGTCAAAGGGGGACCGACGAACTTGAAGATGTTAAATATATCAATGCATATTTATACTGCGTTGGTCGAAAGGGTACATCAGGATTAAAAAGATCACCTATGGAAACCACTTTTAATATGGGACCAATCCTGTTACATTAACGATCAACTTAAAAAAAAAAGGTTCTTAATTTTTTTAAATCTTTTTATTTTATGTATGTTACCTTATAAATCCGTCATTTATAAACCGATTTGTGAAAAAACATATTTGTAAGCTTAACTTCCAAATTGGTCACATTAAAATTTAATTTTTTTATCTTTAATTTTGTATTTGCTGTTAGTTTTTTTTTAATCTTTATCATATTTTTGTTGTTGTTTTGTTTATAAATTACATTGTTTTAGTTAACAGTCGTTTTCAGTTATAATTATCATAAGCGTAGGCATAGACGTTGTTGTCACAAAATTTTCAGCTGGTTTAATGCAATCTATACCATAATATTATGAATGTGAAATTAACTCTGTCTCCGTTTGTTACCACTTCCTGCTTCAAATATTAAACCAATTACGATGACATTTGATATGGAGATAGCTTGAGGCCCGAGAACGCACTTACGATACCTTTTATTCTAGAAAACTCTACTGTTTCCGAGGAATCTACATTAACGCGGTTGGAGCCGCAGGAAAAAGTCATATTTGATTAAAGTGTTAAATTATTTTAAACACGCAGGAGGAGGTCTTAGAGGAGCAGGAGCAAAATAAGCCTTTTTTGATACTTATTTAGTGATTTTACATTTAAACTACTAAGTCAACAAACAAAAATAAGCAAACAATGCTATTTCAAAAACGCTATTTAAAATTCGATGGTAATTGTTCTCCTAATATATCCTTAGGGAGTTTGTGTTGCTTCCACTCGCGACCACTTGAGTTATTGGCTCCGTGCAGTGCATTACAAATTATGGAGCTACGCTTTCGTAGCTTCGTAGCGGCGTAGCGCCGTAGAAGTCTACGCCGGGGCTACGGTAAATACTCTACGAAGTTTCGTAACAACTGAGAATTTATGCAAAATTTCCTTTTCATGTCTGTTCATTATGTTAGTAATAATAATGCCGTTACGTGTGAAATACGGTTTAATCATGTACAAAGTCAGTTACAGGCCGACATGTGGTGACTGTGGTATTGAGGTGATTTTATATGGGAGTTACCCATAATGTTAATAATTTGTATAGTTTATTGTACCCTTACTTGTATGATCTATTCATGCGTGACATCTATAGCTCAGTTATACCGCAAATGAAAACATTTTTTTAGATTGACCTGCGTCTTGGATGTTTATCCTTAGAAGCGTCTGTTATAAAATATAGTATCGTTGAGTTAGTACATTAAAATTTAAAGTACAATTCAAATAAATCTGTTAATCTATACATGGTAATTTTTTTATCGTTTTGGAGGGGTGACTCAGACTATCAATATGATGTGAAAACAAAAAAAAAATTCGACATTCCCATACAAACTGGCCGGACGGCGGAACTCTTTTGTATGGAAATGCGAAGTTTTTCATGTCATTGGTCCCATAGAAAAAGTGGTTCATATTGATGGTCTAAGTCACCCCTTTGTGGGTCCAAAACGATCAAAATTTCACCATGTATAATCTTATTATGAGTAACGCCGGGATTGCCTAACAGATAAAAACGTTTTTGGTCAGCCTAGAGCTAAAAATAAGTTACAGGCATAGATGCATCCGATAACCGCCAGAAACAATTGAAATATAGCCGTTTATTAAATGTTGAAAGGAAATGCTGTCTACAATAAAATCAAAGCAATCAAATGAAGATAGTAAAGTTCTAAAGAGTAATAAAACTCTTTAAAGTATCCTTACATTTATTGGAGAATTGAACTCAATGTTTCTTCGAAGCGTTAACATTACAAAGGTCACTTTAACTACTCGCAGCCTTCGTAAACGTCGGGCGTTTGAGAACTGAGGCTCGTTATACTAACGTTGTTGCAAATAAACTCTGTTTCCAATACATTAAAGAAGTAATTTACCATGCATTTGTCTGCGAGTTTCATGTACCCGCGTTCTTTGTTACACAGTTGCTAATGGTTTTTAAAACGATCAGTTAATGTTGCTTTGTTTGTTCAATATACTGACTTTTTAGTTTGTGTTAGTGGCAATAACAACGGTGTCACTACCAAAGTATTCTAAAGGCGCACGACTAGTATTTTTTAAATACCTTCTTTGGCCGTGTGGTTTTCCGTAGCTGTGTGGTTTTCGCTAGCCGTGTGATTTTCGGCAGAGTAGAATAGGAACACTCCAAGTCTTCCCGTAGATGTCGTAGAAGGCGACTTAGGAAATAGCTAAACAAAGCTCATAAACATCAATAAGACCTTTCCAACCCGTTTGGCCAGCGAGGAGAGTGTAGGCCAAATCCTCTGTCTGCTCTGGCCAAGTATGGGTCCGGTAGTACAGAGAGGGTCATGCTCCTGCAGTGGAGCCTAAAAAGACCTGATGATGATGATGATGAAATGCCTTCTTGTACTACCAGATGGCAGCACTAAATTGTAAGGTCCAATGAGCCGCTGTCATTGTATATTGACAATGACAAGCATCAATAACTGACACGTCGTTGTCCAATAATAGCTTACTCAGTGCTGTCACCAGTTATTTCAGAATTAATATCCCTAAATCTAATAGCCATTGCTAAACAGTATCATCATCAGGTCTCTTTTAGTCTCCACTACAGGAGCACCACCCTCTCTGTACTACTAGAGCCATACTTGGCCAGAGCAATCAGAGGACTTGGCCTACACTCTCCACGCTGGTCAGACCGGTTGGAGAGGTCTCACAGACGCTTATAGGCTTTGTTTAGCTTGTATTTCATAAATCGCCTTCTACGACATCCACGGGAAGACTTGGAGTGGTCCTATTCTACTCTGCCGGATACCACACGGCAAACAGTATAATTGAAGTCATCTATTTTTGCTGTAAAGGCTAGTCTTGGAAACTACTGAAATGATTTTGATGGGGTTTTTACTAACGTGTCCATTTATATGTCATATGTCCGGGCTCTGTATATGGCTGCTAGTTTCAGATAAAACTCGAAGAAATATTGCCACAATATTTTGTGTAACCCACACGTGACGTTGCATATCATGCGTATGAATGAATGGCCACGCCCGCTGGGCTATTGAGCTTCTCTGTGCAAAAATCTAGTAGCTCAAAAAGGTGGTTGCTCATTCAAAGTCCGCACACGTCAGCCAACCAATAATGCAGATAGTATCTCAGCCGTGTCTCAGCTGATTGCTATTCTTACGGCATGGCCAATATCGCCGATATTGCTTGCCAGTGTCACTAGTATTATGAAAGAAACTTTCCGTAAATTGAGTCGTGTATTTAATAATACAACATCCTTACTAATATTATAAATGAAAAAGTGAGTATATTTGTTTGTCTGTTACGCTTTCACGCCGTAACTACTGGAACGTTCATGAAATTTTGCATACAATTTTTCTGGAGTACGGAGAAGGACATAGGCTACCTTTTATCCCTTATTATTCCCGAGTGATCGAGATACTATAAACTACATTTTCCTTCGATCTCTTTCATGAAATTTATAGCCTGTAAGCTATTCTAATGTATAAGCTACAACTCTGTAAAATCTCATCCATCATGGTTTTATAAACATCATCACATCCTTACGCTTTTAATATGAGTAAGACGCCTATATTTCCTAAAAAAACCTTTACAAGGCCACACACATAACACTTTAGTTCAAGGCATTGTAAACGTATTTCCTTTCAATACTTTACAAAATAAATAGATTTATTTTACCAGCTTTGCGAGTTACATCGATCTCTATGCACATAGATTTATGATTTTATATAATGTTTTTATAATAAGACATACATATCCAGAAATTGAGTTCTTAGTTCCATTCTAGTCAGAACCGCAGCGCACATGGTTAATTTATTATCTTGAAACGTTAAAAAGCAGACAATTAGACGAGTAATAAACTTTTATCTGACATTTTAGAGAAAATGCTTAATGAGACTTCACTAAGCACTACTAGCCGCCTCTTAAAGTTTTTAGAACTCTGCAGACTTTTTCCATCGCTTTGTCAACATTTCTAACTAGCTGGTTTAAGAAAAGTTTTTAGACATAATGGGATTTTAAGTCTATTTTTATTTTTAAGGACTACTTATACTTTTATTGTCTTAGCACTCTTTTGGATGTAGCGGTCAAATTTCTTTATTTTCTGATTAGAAAGTGAGATCATCTTCATCATTCCAGCCGTTAAGAGTCCACTGCTGGACAAAGGCCTCTCCCAAATTTTTGTTTCATGGAAGGATATTGTCATACTCACCACGCTTGGCAGGCGGGTTAGCGAGCGCAGTTTCCTTGATTTCTTGTGCTTCCGACGCTGCTGCCCATCGAAAGCATTTTAAGCTGGGGAAGGATAGCAGTTTAATGAATTTGGGAAAGGAATTAATTAAGTTATTGGGATACTACTTATTCGGATGATTAGGTAAAGCAAGTAGCAGCTCCAGAGCCCGGGCGCGCATATCTGATACCATACCTGCAGTCGAGGATGACACCGCTGAACCCACGTGAGATATAGATAATATAAAAATATGTATGAACTTTTTACTCATTAGTATAGATTAAATAAAGAAAAAACCTTAGTCACTAGAAATTATGTAAGAATTCTAACTCAAACAATATAAATTAGAAACCGTATTTTGGTATAATTAATTTATCTTGAGTAAGATTAATACTATCATACAAATGTGTTCTAGAATTTTATAATATAATTTTTTTAATCATTTGTTATCAATATATATACAATTTAAATATAAAATATTTAAACAAATGCTACAACTAAAAATAAATAAAAATTATTAATCATATACTCACTTCACGTGCGAAGTCAGTTATTAAATAAATAAATATATACGGACAAATCACACAGATTGAGCTAGCCCCAAAGTAAATTCGAGACATGTGTTATGGGATACTAACTCAACGATACTATATTTTATAACAAATACATATATAGATACACATCTAAGACCCAGACCAATCTGAAAAAGATCATTTTCCATCTTGACCTGGCCGGGGATCGCACCCGGGCACTCCCGTGTCGCAGGCTGGCGTGTTGACCGCTGCGCCACGGAGCTAGCCAAGCCAAGTTATTAGACGACATGTTTCGATCCGGAGGTCTTCCTCCAGGGTGAACCTGTCTGTGCGGATCGGGACGACTTTCAGCGTATTGGTTGTTGTATAAGTGGACATTGGAATTATATTAATCATGGGTTGCTAATATTGTCTATTGACATGATTCTTTAGACTTTCACACCTATTATCTCGACCGACTTCTACGGTCCTCCTTTTTGTACTGATTCATTTAATTGCGATAAAAACATCAAATAAAAATGAAATTCGGAGTCCATTTGTAGTGTATAATGTCTATTTTCTCATTTCTATTATACCAGTAGCAGACGACGAGAGACATTGTACCAAAGTAGTTTAAACTAAATTAACACCTTTACAACAGCACAGTAATACGTAGTTCATGACAAGGTTTTTAGCTTAGGTACTTAAAAAGAAAAGAATTGCATGAAATATTTGAGATATTTGACTATATTATCTATATATCATTATCTTGTTATTAGATACGCGTGCTTACGCCGGTAATGTGGACCTAACTTTTGAAAACTGACTTTTGACAGGTGTCAATGATTAAAGCGGTACCTACGTATACCTACCCTTGACGTCTAACTTTGCATATGTTATTGGAACAAGGGTTGCAACTCCACAAACTTAGATATAACTTTACACTAACCTCCCCTTCATATCTTAAAAAATAAAATTGCGTCCTCTGACAAACGCAACTCCAAATGTAATTTTTCAATGGACGAAATATCCTCTTAGTCAAAGAATTTACAATTGAAGACATGATAGTTATAGTAGATCATAAAAGTTTATTTAGTTACGAATCTATTTCAGTTTTTACGATTGCAATAGCACGAATAAAGTACGATATTTTTTTAAAGTTTGCCTTCCCGTGTCTAAAGAGGTTTCCGCCAAAACGTCCCTATGTATGTTTTAAAATATATATATATATATATATATATATATAATTTTTAAGAAAAATCATATTATATTTACAAGATATATTCCAAATATTTATTTTAATATAAATATAATAATATAAATATATTTTTATTTTTATTACACAAAATTTGGTGTTTATCCAAATGGAACACTATGCATTTAAGGGTTTAACCTCCTTTCACCATGATATATATTGATACACATGTACTTGGCGTATAACTTTATCATATACAATATGTTACGCAGTGTCCCGTATGACAATAATAAAGTGCATATATCAAAGACATTTCTTAGCTCCTGAGTGCTATATCTTGATTTACGGAGCATTGTGTGCGAATTATTGCCCGCTTACTTCGCGCACCTGCTGCGTTCCTTAATACACCATCTTGGGAATTTATTTTGCTATCGTAAATAATAATATTCAAAGTTTTAGGTTGCACAATTAAAAATAAAAGTAAATTGAGGAAAAATAACATCATTTTAATACAATTTTCAACCTATACACTTATAATTACCCCTAAAGTATGGTGTCAAAATATGGATGCAATAGTCTTTTTCCCGCGACTTATCCGCATGTATTCCGGAAATGCAAAATTGAAAAAAATTAATAAATCAAGCTATGACGAGTTTCATTCCAATACGTTTACTAGCTGTGATGTGATTGAGTAACATTCAAACATTCTGCCATTCAGATTGGCGTGGTTCTTGGATGTGTATCTATATATGTATTTGTTATAAAATATAGTATCATTGAGTTGTATCCCATAACACAACTCTCGAACTTATTTTGAGGCTAGCTCAATCTGTGTGATTTGTCCGTATATATTTCTTATTTATTTATTCACATAAAGAAGTAGGATTGGTAAATGCTTTTCAAATTGATTGGAAAATTATGCCATTTCAACATTTATCTCGCCTTTAAATATATACTCAATGAATAGTCAGTTGAAAAAAAAAATAACTTCGGATTATTTCAGATATAAATGTTAGAACAACTTAGTCTCGATTTGTTAGTAATACAGTAAAAATGAATTAAAGTAATAAAAATAAATCAAATTAATTAAACGCAACAAAGAGCGTGATCAGATCGGATCATTAGTTTAGCAGATCAACCTCGTCACCTAGCAGGTCCACAACGGAGAAGAAAACATATAATTAGCTAGCGTTTACAGGATTCTATTAGGACTGTCTCGTGTCCTGAAGATTAGCGACGAGAGCTGAACATGCAAGTGGAAAAAATGAGGGACTAAGTAAGATGTAGAAGATTACATTTTAAGTTTTTTTTAGACTTATTTAAGAGTGATGCGTATGAACAGCGCCGTCTAGATGCGCGCGCTTGCAATTACACTAGATAGTAGTCTCATATCATAGTTACGCAGGTAAAACGCGCCACACGCGCGGGAAACACGCCGCGCGGGAAACGCGCGCCGCCGGCCAGCGCTGCCGAAGCGCGAGCTCAATAATTAATTTGCAATGGTTTACGCCGTCGCTGTTGCGCTATTTTCTATAGAAAATAAACAGCAAATGTTGTTATTATGTGTATCCCAATGATGACGACTATACACAACTGTACGTTGCAACGAAACGCGCGGCACTAAAACTAGTTTAATAACGCATGCTGGTCAAGCGCGCGCTGTTGAAACGCGCTGATCAATGGCGCATCTCGACGTCATCACTCTGAAATCAGCCAACAGTCTCTTTTACCTTAATTTTATCCGAAAATAAGAAAAAAGTTGTGAGTAATATGTTAAAATTTAATACAAGCGGGAATTCCGTGTAGATTAAAATTTTTTGACAAATTCCAGTCTTAAAATATTACACAACGCTTTTAGTAAACTATGCTTTCAGTATATCATGTATGCAAATGCATATATGGAGTTAGTCGGATGGAGTTTGTCACGCCTTTCTGCCGTGTTAGCATCACGTGCCACTCTTTAGGCGCCTTTGTTCTAGCTACCTTTGTTCACTCATAAAGAACTCAATATAAAGATATTACAGAAAGATACATCTTTATGTTAACAGCTGGCATAAATGTCACTTAGTATTCTATGGAGATGTTAATATGCATGAAATTCGCATGGTAAGAGATCTGTGGAAAACAAAGGTAACTTTCGCTATTATTATTATGTAAAAAGCGATGCGAGCGGTGATTGAACTCTAGTTTGAAGGATCGTAGCAAGTGGAGGTACCTAGTATCTACCTATCCACATGGGAAAGAGGCGTGATAACATATTTAATTCATTTGAAATAATTGGTCTAAGTATTTGATTTAAGCTTAAATGCTAGTATAAAAAGGCAACAGCATCATATTTTATTGACTTTATTATTTTATTTTTTTATATTTTTTTGATATAGCATTTTTTAAATAAGTAGTCTTTATAATAATACTAGCTTTTACTCGCGGATCTGCTTGTGTAAATGAAGATTTCAGGGAACACTTAGCTTCTTTCGGATGGAAAGGTACCCTCTGTCTTTTCTCAGGCTACTAAATGTTATTTTCGGTTCAATAGCCGAAGCGTGAAGGGGTAGGAGACATTCACATCACTATCGCATTTATAATAATTTAAATTAAAAGTAGGGATAATATGATATTACATTTTTCTTTGTTTATGACGCACATTATAACAGGAAAGCGCTATCTGATTCCGCTGCACTTTTTATCCGACTTGATCGCAGCCAAAAGGGAGTTATGACTGTCCGCTATATATGTATGCATGTATTTTCGTTTTTCCCTAGTATCTTCGAGGCTTCCGGCAACTGGGACCGCACTAAACTAACCAACATAATTTGAGGTCCGCTGTATAGAGGTTTTATGACGTCACACCGAATTCAAAATAGGGCCCTAAAAATAAAAGTAGAAGAAATATTTTTTTAGACATATTGTATTAGTACTGATTTTTGACACATATTGTGCCAAAATACCTTTTATTTGAAATGAAAGGTAATTTGATGTAGATTACAAAAATATTTAATTCTATATACATATTTAACAAAACATTCTGACGTGTAACTTCAAAATATGCCAAGAAATATTAGTAGACGGGTTTTAGTTTTAAAACTTTATCTTGTTAGACCCAGAGAGGATTCTAGCGTGCAATTTGTACGAAGTGTCATTTTTCTACTTTCATTATTTTGTTGTCTCATAAAGGATTTATAGGGACGTAAAGTTGAGCAGATTCAAAGATTTCATTATATCTTCACGTATTCAAATATTAATCTGCCAACAATACCTCGAGAGCTGTTTAAACCATCAGAAGTTACGACTGTTATGGTAATGTTTATGAAGTTATTACTAATTTTATCCGCTTCAGCCATTTTGATTTGTTGGAATCTTAACTATAGAAGCAGCTATAGTAGGTTTGCTGTATGCGGGGCGGACTGTATCAATAAGAAGGCGCTGTCTTGGATACCAGATTAATTAGCGATTTTCAATATTTAAAAGACAAAATGGTGTCGTGTCATGTCGATGGCTTGGCAAGAGGTCCATGTATGTAGTGTGACGTATATCCGCGGCACCGCGTTGAAACGCACTGCAATGTCAGGTGTTACCAGTGGGAGAAACCACAGAATTAATTCTAGTAGTTTCGTACAGAAACTCTGCAAAGGTATTCAAAGAAATATCTACTTTGACTATTTAGCTAGCATCAGAATGCAGCACCTTTTCGTTTAAATACCAACGGAATCCTTTGCAAGCCAATTTCATTGTTATAGCTCTGAACAAACGATTCATAATTCGATGAAGTCGGTGAGAACGTGACCAAACGCGCGTCGTTCCTACTGGACTTGCCCGGTTTTACGGCTTCGAAGTTGTCGCTGCGCGTAGGTATGTTTTCCATACCGACACGGGGAGTGAGACAGGCCTGCCGCATCATACAATAAGCATTGAGAGTTTAGCAAGCACGTGAACATTTAAAGTACCTAACCTCTTCCTAGCAAAGAAGAAACTCAACTGATATCGTGAAAATATATTTTCTTTATTAGGGCCTGGGTTACAATTTGGTAGTATATTATTTTAGAGTATAGTAAATGTTAAAGGCCAGGAGTGCCATTCTCAGCTGCCTGACCGGTGGTTGCAGGTAATGGCTACTTATCCCTAATTTATCCGAGTGAGCAGTAACTCAAATTCTTTTATCCTATTTTCTTCAACCAATGAACACCTGCCTTTTCCTCGCTTAAAAACGGTTTCAGTGGGCAGCAGCGTCGGATCCGATATAAGTCTTCGGTTGCAATGATGATGATGGTGATGAATATGTTAACTTTATTATAATATTACGTAACTTTATTATTATATTATTACGTACATACGTAGTTAGCCGGGTGATTTCCGTCCGGCAGAGTAGAAAAGGACCACTGCTAGTCTTCCCAAAGAGGTCATAGGAGGTGACTTAGGAAATACAAGCTAAACAAAGCTCATAAACATCAATGAGACCTCTCCAACCCGTCTGGCCAGCGAGGAGAGTGTAGGCCAAATCCTCTGTCTGCTCTGGCCAAGTATGGCTCCAGTAGTATAAAGAGGGTCATGCTTCTGCTGTGGAGACTAAAAAGACCTGATGATGATGATCATACGTAGTAGTGTTTGATTTCGAACTTCAGGTAAATCATAAGTTCAGCGCTACAAACTGGCCAGTAATATCGCACCGAGCTTTCACTGAAAATATAGTGACCTCTGAGTGGCCTAGTGTTCATATGCCAGGCTGTCATCAAAGGTCCCGGGTTTGATCCCAGGTTAGGTCACGATGTAAAATGATTTTATTTAGATTGAAAGAGAATAGGATGTTTATCTACATATGTATTATTTATAAAATACAAATCATAACACAAGGCGAGCTCCGTGGCGCAGTGGTTAACACGCCAGCCTGCGACACAAGGGCCCCGGGTTCGATCACCGGTCAGGTCAAGATGGAAAATGATCTTTTTTAGATTGGCCTGGGTCTTTGATGTTTATCTATAATGTATTTGTTATAAAATATAGTATCGTTGAGTTAGTATCCCATAACATAACACAAGTCTCGAACTTACTTTGGGGCTAGCTCAATCTGTGTGATTTGTCCGTATATATTTATTTATGTGAATTGTCCACATAAAGAAAAAAATAAGAGCTCTAAATCTAGCTTCATTTTTAGGTAATACATCATGTATATGCACTACTACTATAATATCAATGTGAACCCAGCCTCATAAAAAAAACATCAATAAATTAACTTTAATATTCCTACTAGTAAACAAATACTCTTGTAATAAATTGAAGTTCGCTCTTTATCAAATAATAAATGATTATTTAGAATTCAAGCCGTAAACAATATGAAGCAATAACATTTAAAAGCCTGATAACACAACTGAAATAAGTGAACTCTTTATTTATGATTAATAGAAATGTGTTTTATTATGCAAATTATGATAGAATAATAAATAAGGCTTCTTTGTTGCTTTAAATCATGCCATTTCGATTACCTTTTTGCCTTTATTCCCTGTAATCTAGAGATACGAAACGTGAAATATTATATTTCTAATTCGGAATAGAGTCGATATTATTAGCTATTTAATGACTTCGTGGGAATAATATTATTAAATTCTTGGTTTTTTTGGAAAAATTGCTAAAATGGTGGACACCCTGTTGCGCTGGTATGGCGTTATAATGTGCCGCAAGGACACGGCAAGAAAGACGCAGAGGGGGATAAGAAGCTTTGGTCGAACCTCAGTGGGTCGAACGGTGTTGCGGGTTGACTAGGAGCGCTGACCTCTAACAAAATTGGGATTAAAAGCCAGAGACAAGAAGAAGAGTTTAGTTTTACGCCGTGGTTTTACGTTATATCCCCAAAAGTAATGCGTCAATTTTAGTATTACTTTATAAAAACTTAGAAATAGATTTGAGTGTATTAAATAGTAATTGACTGAGAGAAGACTGAGATAATTTAGTCCACAATGGCATTTTCGTGGCTCCTCAATCCTGACTTTGCTTATATATATCGGGGCTCGATAGAGTCTCACTTTGGTTAAGATCCAATTTGCTCTCGCTGAACACCGCAAAGACAAAGTACATATGCCATTATATAACTAAAAAGACACAACCTACTCCAAATTATAATCTTAAAGCTCATATGTGTGATGGAGAGAACTTTGCCTACTGTAACTGTTCTACACTGGAGAGGGTGGAATCCATCAAATACCTTGGGGTCATACTTGACCAGCGACTATGCTGGCACCCACACATTGAGCACGTCAATAAAAGGGTTAGAAAGCTTATTTGGATGTTCAAATTACTCAGACACGTAGCTTCACAAAAATTACTAAAACAAATCTACACCGCCTTGGCACAGTCCATAATTACTTACTCCATTTCTGCTTGGGGTGGAGCTACAAAAACTAAATTTCTAGAGGTGGAAAGGGGCCAGAGATACTTGTTAAAAATAATGTTCTTCAAAAAGCTAAGATATCCTACTAAGGAACTTTATGAACTCTGTAAACTTCTTTCAGTTAGGAAATTATTCATTTTGTCAGCAGCCTTGAGATTACACAAAACAATACCCTACAACCCCAAACAACAAACTGCTAGGAGGAGGCCCAAGGTCGCTTCTATTCATCAAAGCAATACAGAGTTTGCTAAAAGACAATACTATATAATATCGGCATATATATATAATAATTTAAATGAACAACTAGATATTCATAAACTCAGAAAATATAAATGTAAGACCTTAATAACTGAATGGCTGTTACCTTTAGACTATGATGAGACAGAAAAACTCATTATTAACCAAAATAAAGTGACCTAATATATAAGATAATATACTCAATGGAGGCCACAAATAACTAACGACAGTTCATAATTTTATGTGTAGTCTGTTTGTGGTCTCTGATCCCAAGATTCTATCGTAGGGTTGAGAACTACATAACCTATTTCTTATTTATTATAATTTCTCACTTACCACCAGGAATGAGTAATGATTACCACACACACACACAATACATAAATCCTCACAAACACACTCTCTCACACTCACATGCACACCCTCACACACACGCACACACACACACGTACACACCCACTCACGCATCTACACATCTTCACTTATCACACAACACAACATACACTCATGTCAATAGAAATAAGAATATATTTAAAGTTATAAAATAAAATAAAATATATTTGTAATCTAGGCCTATGTTAATACTAAGTGTTTGGAAGAGCGGGTCCCCCTGCCACAGGCTTTTTCAAAGCTTACTAGGTGGGTCCCAGAAATTTGTATTGTAAAACTACTGGCTTGAAATAAAGATTTTTATTTAATTTTTTTATTTTATATATGTCTTAACACTAGCGGTGGCCCGCGATTTCGTCCGCGGCAATTTCTGTTATGATTAGTTAGGTTTTTTCTTAGTATAGATGAATAATTTTCCCCCGTTTTCAAATCATTTTTTATTGATGCTTCGCTCCTATTGGTCACAGCGTGATGTTTTATAGCTTAAAGCCTTCCTCATTAAATTAAACCAATTTGAACCAATAGTTCCTGAAATTAGTACGAACAAACAAACAAACTCTCCAGCTTTTTAATATTAGTGTAGATTAATAAGACCTGGACCTCTGCGGCTCATTGGTGCCGAAAGTGCCTTTGAATCACAGAGTCTCGGGTTCGACTCCCGGTCAGTTCAAGGTGAACAACGATATTTTTAGAATGACCTGCTCTACGATGTTTATCTATAGAAATATTTAATAAAGTTTCCTTGAGTTAGAATCCCAAGACATAATTTCACAACTTACTTGTATATGTTTCTTTAAATTTATTAATTTATTAAGCCATACAGTAGTAATAATGACATTTTACGTTGATTAAAAACGAAACAAATCATGTTTCCCGTCATTTATTTCATGAGTCCAATATTTATGGATCCTCATAACTGCAGCTAGGTGTTCGCATTCAGCTGAGCAACGCTTTAAATTGGCCGGATTGATTCGATGATTCCGATTGCAATTCCAATGCAAATCGATTTACGTCGCCAGATTCCGGAATACAGAACACGAATCCGGAATTCAGATTGACGAGGACATAAAGAAATATACTGGGTATAAATAAACGCACTATAATCCATTGAAAGGGTGACTTAGCCTGTCCATATTAACAACGAAATCTTAGAAACTTAAAAAAATCCATACAAAAGTGTTCAGCCGTCCGAGTAATTTGTATGAAAATGTCGAAACTATTGTTGTTGTTAATGTTAATGGGCTAAGGTCGTTATTTCAAGAGAATATCAAGGGATAAGTTTATGTCCCATAGGAACAATTATATAGGAAAAGTATAGGAAAAGAACCAAAAATATAGGAAAAGTTGTTCATTTTGAGTGAACCCGAGAGTGAGGGGCTGAGTCACCCCTTCCCGGGAACGTGAGACGTTATGTTACACATTGTATAGATAGGTAGATTTTGTATAGAGTTAGTGTTGTACACTGTATATAACGGTATCTGGTTAAATCAAATAATTTAATGTGCTTTTAATATTTCTAACTTTAGGTTATGGTTAGGGGCAATTTTTTTAAAGGAGCTGTTTTTTTAATTCTCATAGCTAGGGAAAGTGAAACGGATTTTATTAGATTCCATTTTACACCCAGAGTTCATTCGTTTCACGAGTCCAATATTTATGAATCCTCGTAACTGCAGCAAGGTGCGGATCTCGCATTCAGCCGAGTGTCGCGTCAATAATGACTGGTATAATGTGGTGTTTCCGATTGCTTTTGCTGACGCTATGTTCCGTAATATAAAATGCGTCAAACTTTCCAAGTGTTAATTTAAATTACCGACCAATTGAAAGGTATATTTTTGTTTTTTTTTCTAGCTTGACTATGCAAATAACGTATTCCGTTAATCGTTTCACGTGTCATATACGTACTCGTATTTATGAAACCTCGTAGTCGTAACTGCAAGGCGCGGATGTCGCATTCAGCAGAGCGTCGCGTCATATTTGCCGAATTGATTCGGTATTTCCGATTGCAATTCCAATGCAAATCGATTTTCGACGCGATATTCGAAAATATAGAATGAGTCATACTTTCCAAGCGTTACCACCTTATTCACTGCCCAAATTTGGATTTTCTTGCAAGCTTTAGGACACGTTTTCCGTCATTCGTTTTACGTGTCATAAACCTACTCGTATTTATGAAACCTCGTAACTGCAAGGCACGAATCTCGCATTCAGCAGAGCATCGTGTCATATTGCCGAATCGATTCGGTATTTCCGATTGCAATTCCAATGCAAATCGATTTTCGACGCGATATTTGGAAATATAGAAAGCTTCATAATTTCCAAGCGTATTCGGAAATATAGAATGCGTCATACTTTCAAGCGTTACCACTTCATTCACCGCCTAAATTTGGATTTTCTAGCATAATCGACTATGCAGACCACGTTTTCCGTCATTCGTTTCACGTGTCATATACCTATTTATGAAACCTCGTAACTGCAAGCCGCGGTTCTCGCATTCAGCAGAGCGTCGCGTCATATTTACCGAATCGATTCGGTATTTCCGATTGCAATTCCAATGCAAATCGATTTACGACGCGATATTCGTAAATATAGAATGCGTCATACTTTCCAAGCGCTAATTTTAATTAGCCGCCTGAATTTGGATTTTTAACGAGCTTGACTATGCAAAACTATTGTTCTAAGATGCAAACCACATTTTCCGTCATTTGTATCACGTGTCCGATTCTTATTTATGAATTCTCATAAGTGCAAGACGCGAATCTTGCATTCAGCAGTGCGCATTCAAACCAATTAGTTTGTTATACTATAAGAGTAGCCAAGTTAATAAAGATTTTTGTTTAGGGCCCATATTTTTTAAGTTGTTTTGTAAAATTGGCCGGATTGATTCGATATATCCGATTGTAATTCCAACGTACATAGCCAGATTCCAGAATATAGAACGTCATGCTTTTCAAGCATTCGTTTCAAACGTTCGATTGACATTTGAATGATGCTACTTCTGGTCATCAATCCACGAAGTAATCACGCCCAGGATTGCTTGATATTTGACATGCTTGAATTGATTGTCCTCTAAAAACATGAAGACTTTCAATCAACTCTTTTTTTAAAATGATGTTAATTTTGCTTTTCATTGTTGCAGGCGCGCGAGCGCAGGTTTGCTGGCGCCGCAGCTGACCTGCCAATCAACATCCACTAACACCGCCGCATCAGCACCGCCTCTCCCAGCGCCCGCATCACCACCTCGCGTCGTCTCCGCCCCGCCCGCGCCCCTCGCCCAACCCCCGCCAGACCCAGTACCTCAACCCGACCAAGAAGATGGCGTCAGATTACGACGAGCTCATACCGTACGGGACTATCTTAAAAGAGAGACGAAGACTTTTTTCGGAGTGCAAAAGGATAACGAGAGGGAACAAAGGCGATTGTGGCACGAAAGGCGGAGGAGGCATGCAGCGCGGGCGCTCGGAGACCTCCGGCTCGACCTACCGCCCGATCATCACCCGGATGATGATGATGTTAGGTAAGTTTGCAGTCTTTTATGTCACTACATAGCAATCTTGACGGGTAGATTAATAGTTAAAACGCTTTGCTGCTAACCGATGGGTTTTTGGGGGCGAGTAATTGCACCTCATTTTTACGAGTATTTTGTGTGGTTCAGGAGCTACTTAATGTGAATTTGTCTCATAAAGACGGCTGGCTGCAAAAGTTGCCAAATCATTTTGCATGAAGAGGTAGTATAAATAACATGTTTCCACTTGGTGATGTTGCCTATAAAGGCCGAGGGCACTTTGCCCTCGCATCAAACGCCCAGTGAAGTAGATGTAACCGAGTACAAGCTTGTGTGAGGTAGAGGACAAAAACTTGATGTACCTACAATAAGCTAAGACCCGGTAAGAAATAGACTAACCAAAGCTCATATTGCAACTCAAATCTAAGTATACCTATTATGAACAAACGAGACCAATGATAAAGGCAACTACATCAGGTTCTACATCTGTTTATTACAGAGACTTATGCTTTATAAAATACGTTTGCTAGTATTATGTTAATGTAAGACATACATGACATGTGTGAAGGCCGTAGACATGTCAAACAATTCCTTAGAGTACAGTCCATTATACAAAAGGTAGAATACACTAAGAGAAGCAGATGAATGTCTCCTTTAACTCATCAGTGGCTTGATAATGTTTGTAATATTGGGATCTTCGACAATTCTGACAGCTCGTCTTTGGATTGAGTCAAGTGGATCCAGCTTATACTTGGATACCCCTGTTTTTTTATGATGGTGAACTCATAAACTTGTATCTTTAAGGAGTAGAAATCACCCAGATTTATTTTATCTTAATTAGCGACTTAAGTCATGGTGTTTTTGACTTAAGAGATACTAGCTGACTGCAGCTTTCATCCAGACAAATTTGCGAGAGACGTTTGCGTCATGGAAAAGTAACCAAGGAATAAAATATTTGTCACCCGTACTATCATTCGCAAAACAATGAATGCTATGGATAGCATGTCATTCAAATGCAGAAGAAACAGGGATTTCAGGGACACCAGCGTTTAAACATCTAAGCTTTCAGAACAGCTTCTGTTAACTAAGGTTCTATAGCAAAAAGAAAGCAAAATATTTGCAAAGTCCCTCGGGCAGCCCGTAAGAAGGCAATTTCGAAAGAAGACCCAGGTGCCAGACCATTGTAATGCGATTTTTATTTAGATTTAACGATTAATTTGTAAATTCGTTTTTATAAAACAAGTTGAACTATATATGCTCTGTCTTACTCTGTCCTGAGCATGCTTTGGCCTGGTGATTATATAATATGACGGTAAAAAAAAAAAATCAAAGGCAATCGTAGCGCAGTTACCAAAAAGTGTCATAATTTTATACCTATGCGTTTTTCTCTAAATAAGTTAAGGTCAAGTTTTTGATCTATCTGGTTCTGAATGCACGTCAAGTTCTCTATAAAGGGCTGATATCTAGACTTAAATTTGAGATCCCCAGCATTGGTTGAGGTAGAGCGCTTCAAATGACATCTATACCTACACAGAACAAAGTAGCATTAAAACATGAAATGAATGTCACAAACTGTGGTATGTTCGGAAAAGTTTAGATACCTATCGCTACATTTTATTTTATTTTAAACTATGAACAACAATTTAATTACAATAACTTATCCTAGTTTTTGGTATTTTTAAGATAGGTTTATGCATTGTGATTTCAAGGTAGGGAATTGCCCCACATTGCCCCTAGCCCTAGCTACGGCCCTGTCTCTATTATATCAATGTAATTGCTTATAAAGTCAGCAACTCAATATGTTGGAATCCTGATCTCTTATAAAGTCGCAGGAAATACACAAGTCTATTTCCTTTGTGTTGAGCTGCATAGAGTGCCAATAAAATGTTATTGCTTGGTAGACAACCGAAGGGAAGCAAACTTCCACAATTTGATGATATAGATACCTGTTGTATTTTGTTAAAAACATTCGATTTAATAAATTAGAAATATCATTGATAGCATTGTTTGTTTGCGCTGTTCTTTACCATTGACAAAACGTCCTTCGAATTTCTTACTGTCGGTTAAGAAGATTAATTTAAGGTAAAGATTAGTAATAAAGTTTATTTTTGCATTTATAATTCAAAAATAGTTAAGATATCTTAGCATTCTTTGAACCTTCTAGCTATATTGGAATCTCGGAATCAGAATTCCTAATGGAGAATACAAAATTGCAAAAAAACGGTTGCAAAAAAAAATTGGTTTCCCATATAAAGAATAAAGAAAAGACGAATTTGTATGGAAGGAAATGTTTTTTTCGTTTTTACCTTTTTACTTGAAATTCTGTATACCATTAGGGATTCTGATTCCCAGATTTCAATATAGCTAGTAGGGTCAAAATCACGCTGTATTACGGTTTAACTGTACAGGGTGTATTTGAATCCCTTGGTATCCTTTATAACTTAGACTACTAATCCCATTAATCAAAGTAATTTAAGACTGCTTTTAAGTAAGTTAAAATTTTCACATTTAAGTGAAGTAAAGAATTACCAAAAACTCCGCCAATAAATTCATTTAATTCAAATATACTTATTCATTCAATTCATGCCATATGTATGCGTAGCGTAAGCTTATCTATACATATAATAAAACAGTAAAAATATTTTGTCTGTACATTTAGAATTTTTGGCTGAAATGGATAGAGGGACACTTAAAAATAATAATAGAAAGCAAAAAATTTTTTTCGAATTTCTTGTCTGTCTGTCTGTCTGTCTGTCTGTCTGTATGTATGATCACGATTATCTCCGAAAATACTGAACCGATTTACTTCAAACTTTTACCAATTGCTTTGTTTTAACTCAGCAAAACGTTTAATGTTCGTTTCATCAAAATCGGTTCATTAAAAAAAAAGTTATCGTCATTTGAATGAACTCAAGGCATGAGTTTACCTGCAAACATATAGCAAAAATAAAATAAAATAATAAGTGACATACTCGTAAGAAAATTAAAATCCAAAGTCAATTCATCATCATTATACGACAGCATTATACCTATCCATAGTAATCCATACTAAAAAAAAGGAGAAGCTGACTGACTGACTGACATATCAACGCAGGGCCTAAACTATAAGGGTTAGGAACTTGAAATTTTGCACAGGGGTTCCTTTTATAACGTAGGGGAGCACCAAGAAAGGATTTTTGGAAATTCATCTCCTAAGGGGGTAAAACGGGTTGCAAAGTTAGTATGAAACTTTGCCATTTTTGAAGTTATTCGAATGAAATTCAGCATGAAGGTTCTTTACTGAAAAGTATGAAACACGAGTAAAATATTTTATTTAAAAATCATCTCTTAAGGCGGTAAAATAGGGGTGCAAAGTAAGCATGAAACTTTGCCATTTTTGAAGTTAGTCGAATGTAATTCAGCATGAAGGTTCTTTACTGAAAGGCATGAAACACGAGTAAAATATTTTTCTCAAAAATCATCCCTTAAGGTGGTATTACAAGGATGCAAAGTTAGTATGAAACTTCCCGTTTTTTAAGTTATTCAATTGAAATTCAATATTAAGGTGTTTCATTGAAAGTCATGAACTAATGTATTCCGGGTAATTCTACTGTTCCTGAGAAATCGACACTTACGCGAGCGGATCCGCGGACCAAAGGACACCTGACTTATGAAATTTGGCAGAGGGATTCTTTTTATGATGTAAATGAGCACTAAGAAAAGATTTTTAGAAAATCAAAGGGGGTGAAGTTTTATGGAATTTTCTCATTTCTGGACTTAGAAGTTTGAAAGTAGGTACACAAGTTCTCAATCAAAATTAAAAAAGATCTGTTTAGGTGAACCAGACAGACCAGACAACTGGAAAAATTCTATACAAACTTTACCCCCTATTTACCCCTTCAAGGGAGAATGAAGGGGTAAATAGGGGGTAAAGTTTGTATAGATTTTTTCCATTTCTAGGCTTCTAAGTCTATAAATGGAAAAAATAGTAATATATATATAAATAGGTATGTACGTTCTCGATTACAATTAAAAAGATCTGTGTAGGTGAAATGTATAAAATCCCCTCCTTAAGGGGGGGACAACATGGGGGGAGGGGGTGGGTTAAGTTTGTATGGACATTTTCTCATTTCTGGACGTTCTGGATTACAATTAAAAAGATGTATGTAGTTAAAACCGACGAAATTTTCGCCTGAATGGATAAAATAGGGGAGTAAAGTTAGTATTGTTTTTTTTTTTAATTTCTAGACTTAGAAGTATGAAATTAAGTAGGTATATACGTTCTAGATTACAATTAAAAAAGATCTGTGTAGGTGAAATGTACAAAATTCCCCCCTTAAGGTATAAAGGGGGGGGGGGGGAGGGGATTGTATGGAAATTTTCTCATTTCTGATAGAATACATAGAAGTATAAAAATAAGTATACCTATATGTTTACATTACAATTAAAAAGATCTGTGTTGTTAAAATGGACGAAATTTCCCCTTGGGGTAAAATAGGTGGGGTGAAGTTTGAATGGATTTTTTTTATTTACTTAGAAATATGACAATAAGAAGTTCTCCATTACAATAAAAAAAATATCTGTGTAGGTAAAATGGGCAAAATCCCCTCCTTAAGGGCTAAAGATCTATGTAGGTGAAATGTATTAAATTCCCCATTAAGGGAAAAAAGCAGAGGGGGAGGGGTTTGTATGGAATTTTTATCATTTCTACTATTTCCAAGGGAACGACATTAACGCAGGCGGAGCCGCGGGAAACAGCTAGTATAACAATATTACTCCTAGCAGAGTGTGAGCGTCGCGATGGCTTCGCGTTACTATTTTATGATTGTAGGCATTTCAAAAATATATTTAGATTTTATAAAAAATAAAAATAAATAAAAATTTATTAATTCAGACAAAAACGTCCATTTTGTTAGTAGCACAGAAACTTACAATCTATGTTAGTATATCATTTAATTTAAATATTTTCTCGACCCACTGGGCGACCCCGAGACAACCGCGTGAGCATGTAACCAGTGCCGCACAATGGGACAATCAAATTTAAGTACTTATCACCTTCAGAATAGTGTTGGCACTTCCGCGTACTCTGTGCATCAGCGAAGCGATCCTCTTACGTAAAACGGCATGAAAGCCGTCGGCGTACGCCTGCGCAAACATATTGGATGCGCTGCAGTGCCGCGGAAGCCCCAACATCACTCTGGAGGCATTATTATATTGTACTCGGAGAGTATTGTAGGCGCGCTGCGTGTAATTAACCCACAGATTGCAAGTGTACATGGACTGGCAGAAGGATTTAAACAAAGTTATTTTAACTTCTGTACCAGATCGAGCGAATCTGCGGGCCAACATATTGCAGCGAACCGCCAACGCTCTCCTTTCCCTTTCCATATCACTGTCGTCCTTCAACTCTTCGGTTACCACATGGCCCAAATACCTGAAAGATGACACCCTCGCAATAGAATTCCCGTACAATGTAACAGCCGGCACATTTACTATTTTGCGACCCTTTGACTGGAAAATCATGAACTCCGTCTTCCTGACATTGAAAATAAGGCCATGAGTCTCAGCAAACTTCTCACAGACGACTAACAACCTTCTGAGTGCCGCGATCGATGGACTCAGCAACACGGTGTCATCAGCATAGCTAATGCTATTGACACATTGCCCGTCAATTGAGCATCCCACACGTGTGTTGCTCAGTTCAACAATCAGCTGATTTATGTACAGATTGAAAAGTGAGGAAGATGTCAGACCACCCTGTCTCACCCCACACTCCAATCTGTACTGCTCAGAAAGTTGTCCAGACCATTTGACCTGGTTAGTCTGGTGCTCATACCAGTACTTAAACATGTTTATTACATCCGGCGGTACACCAGCGTCAATCATTTTAGGCCATAGAATGTCGTATCTAACCAGATCAAATGCCTTCGTCTGATCAAGAAAAACAGCATAAACACAAGTTTTCCTGTCTGTGTAATACTTAATAGTGTGCTTGAGAGACAGAATTGCGCATTCTGTTGATAGTCCATGTCTAAAACCGATTTATGATGTATCAGATAGTGTTTGGGGACTATATACGGATGGGCACTTCATTGGTGAACATAAATATCCAATTTGTTACATCCCGTTAAAAAGTGTATAAAAGTTATGGAAGTTTGAAAGTCTAAAATTTGCCCTACTTGCATAATTTTAAACTAATGAGTATTATGTGCCTTTAATTAAGAAAGCGGCGATCAATGGTACTATTTTTAATGCACTTTTGAAAATCGGGCTATGGTATATCATCAATATTCAATACTCACTCGAACATAATAAGGAGCTAAAATTTTTAGTCGAATACAATTTTAACACAAGCCTACTCGTGTTTCAGCTAAGTTTTACTTACTAGATCAGCGTAAATAAACACAAAATAATGAAATAACACATCAAATTTCAGCTGAGGGGTGTAAAAAGAATAAGTACATACAATTATTCGTTTTTGAGAGCTTGTCTTTTTCAGACCAATTTTCCAAAAGAAATATCATGCTTTTCTTTTATGAAAGGAAGTGGTATATAAAGTATTTTATTTATTACGGCGTTTATACATTTTAAAAGTTACGTATGTTCAGTAGAATATGTATAAACGCCCGTTGAAGTAGCAAAAGATCACTTGGAGCTGGCTACATTGTCAATTCATCATCATCATCATTTCGTGTAGGACAGAGATCTGCGGAACCGCCTCTCAGCCTCTGACGTGGTTCCTTTAACGACTACCAGATGGTAACCGGGACCAACGGCTTAACGTGCCTTTTGAAGTACGGAATCATCTTTATTATCATTTAATCAGGTAATTCAAGCCTGCAGTATCCTAACCGAACTGAAAACAACTTAACAAATTATGCTTCTTATATTAATAGAAGTAATACAAAGAGACTTGCTAAACTAATTAGTTAAGCTTATTAGTTTAATAAGAGACACACAAGACTAATTCGTTTAGCTAATTACCAAGTAAGTTTATTAGGAGAGTAACTAAACTAATTTGTTTATAGAGCCCTAAAGGTGACCTAAAGATGTGATAATTTCTCAGTAAAGTGAACCATAACAATGCATAGATTGCGGGATAGTGTTAGGGGCTCCCGTTGCTCGTCCTGATTACACGTATTGATCAAAAGATTTAGTTTTAAATTTATTTACAAATATCATTTTTAAAAGCTCCCAGTGCTAGAAAACGCGGTTACTTATATATGATTAAGATGTACTTAACGGTCACTCATGAAAGTGGCGTTAACTTGTATAAATTCGTTTAAGAAAAGATAATTGTTTACAACAGATTAAATAAAAAGCATCTTTTCAATATTCTGGAGGCATCATCCATTTTTAAAAAGTCCTAAATAGCCTCACGTTAAGTAATAACGTGCAATTTATAACTTCTCAGTAAAGTTAGGACTATATTGTTCTGAGAAAGTGTGTTATTTTCCGGTCATAAAGCAAGGACTAACGACGTGTTCGCGCAGTAACTTATGCAAATGCAATATTCTGCAGCAACAATAACAACTAGGGTCTCACTGTAACAACAGCAGCTTAATAAGTGATCTTTAATTCCAGACTGCGAGCACAATAACTTTACACAACTTTACAAGATATGAAATCGAGTGTATCGTAGTTGACATTTATTTATACCAATGTCACTATGAGTAACAATAGCAACTAGAGTCTTAGTGAAACAACAGTAGTCGATAATCAGCGATCATTAATTCGTGTCTAAACAAAAAATGAATTCAAGAACAAAATCTGTGTTTAACTTTGATATGCGACTGTTAAACCACATTTTTATAATTCAACCAGTTAATACAAATATCGCTATGATCAGCAACTAGAGTTTAAGGTAGGATATGTATCAACTGCCAGCTTATTATATGCTCGTTAATTTGTTACATAAATTCAAACGCGTAACAATTAAGTAAGTGTAATAAAATTATCTGATACTTGTTGTTAGTATCACTGTGATCATCAATAGAAACTAAGGTCTCTAGGACTCGTAGCTAGGATGTATATCAACCGGCTGCACTTATGAATTTGTGAAGAAAAAGAACATGTGGGTAATATTATCTATGAAGAAACTTTGTAAATTTACACAGATACCTACATTATATGTTTGAAGTTGTTTACCTATACAGTATTAAAATAAAAAAAAACAGTCAAAACACGAAATGCATGCGCGAAAAGCACAGCTAGTACCAAATAAAAACCTAGGAGTAATGACGTGTCCCTGCAATAATAAATATGCAAATGCCGCTATATGTAGTATTGTGCAGAAACAATAGCAACTAGAGCTAGAAGGAAAGAAATATTTGCAATCATTGAAAAATCAAATTTTCTTGCGCGGCTCGAAGTCTAATCTTTTCGATCGGGTAACTACCGTACTGCGACTAAGCCAACCATTTGATAAACGAAGTATAGAGGAGAAAGTACCGTTCTAGTTTATAATTGTTCATGTTTTGTATAATAAATTTAAATTTAATACACAAAGCATGGACAAAGCAGGCTTCAACCGTCACCTAGCGGCGGCTGTGGTAACCTTCAAAATTAAAATTTATTTCAGCGCCTACTTGTAACATATTCAGCCTAAACGTCATTTTCAATTTTCATTTCTCAAAATTCTTTAACATTTATTTAAATATCTCGTAAACTGCTGAACCGATTTTGATGCCCAACGAACTTGAAAATTGTATTTATAAGATCTATATACATTCTAAATTTCATCTTAATTGGAGCATTGGTTCTAAAGTTATCGTGGAACAAACATACATACATATATACATACATACATACAAAAAATGTCTTTTCGCCCCAACTTGAATTGAAGACCTCGCTCGCTTCGCTCGCTCGGTCAATTATAATACTAGCTTTTGCACGCGGCTCCGACCCTGTCAATGCATATCCCTCGGGAACAGTTGATTTTTCCAGGACGTAAGGTTCTCTATGTCTTTCCCGGTCCTGAAACTACCTCTATATCAAATTTCACCGCATCAATTGCTTTATTAGTTGAAGCGTGATGGTAACAGTCAGACAAAACAGTTACTTTTGCATTTTATTATTTATAATTATTATGGATTATATTTCTAATTATTTTTATAATTATTAATATATAGTATGGATTGATGAAAATGAACAACAGCAAGAGCCTGTGTTACTTACAGATAGGATGGGTATTAACTGCCAGCTCATTAAGATAGGCAATAAGTCATGACTGCAACCGCAATTAATTCGCACGCTACAATTAAACCTAACTTTTTACTAGAACTACATAAACTTGAGTGCAACTTAGTTATGTTATCTTGTTAAACAGCTCTAGTAACCAACAATAGTACACAGAGTCTATAGAATTCGCAGCTAGAACGTGTATTAGCTGCCAGATTATTGAGACGGTCGTTAATTTGTTACTGTGAGCTCAATTACTTTGCACGATTCAACTAAAATAAACTAAACTTGAGTGTAACTTAGCTATGTTATCTTGATACACAGCTCTTGAAACCAATAATAATAATCAGAGTATGTAGAATTTGCAACTAGGATGTGTACTAACTGCCAGCTTATTGAGGCGCTCATTAATTCGTGACTGCGAGCTCAATTACTTTGTACGTCATGCTATGACTAAACAAACTTGTTACTAGAACTAAATTTAAGTGTAACTTAGTAATGTTATTTCGTTTAATGTTATCAGAAATAATAATCAACCTGTAGAATTTGCAGCTAGGATGTGTTTTTTTCTGTTTTTTTTTTTATAAGACGGCAAACAAGCAATCCGTTCACCTGATAAGTGATTACCACTGCCCATGGACAACTGCAACACCAGGGTGTGACAGGTGCGTTGTCGGCCTTTCAAGAAGTTGTAGGAAGGAAATGGAGAGGAATGGGGGAAAAATGGGCCTCCGGCTCTCTCACTCACCGATCGAAGCATAGAAGCGGTAAAACTTCTGCTCAGACGTCGATTTTCTGTGAGAGTGTGGTACTTCCCCGGACGAGCCGGCCCATTCATGCTACTAGCAATTCATTTTGCTGGTATCCTGGCTCTACCACGACTAAAATGTGTTGCCCGTCAGCCCATTGAGACGGTCGTTCATTCGTGACTGCGAGCGCAATTGCATTGGACCCTACAACTAAACACAAACTTGCTACTAGAACTAAACTTGAGTGTAACATAGTTATGTTATCTTGATAAACAGCCCATGTTATCAACAATAACAGCTTGTAGAATTTGTAGCTAGGATGTGTATTAACTACCAGCTCATTGAGACGGTCGTTAATTCGTGACTGCGAGCGTAATTACTTTGCACGCTGCAACTAAAACAAATTTGTTACTAAAACCAAATTTGTGTATAACTTACTTACGTTATCTTAACAAACAGCTCTTGAATCCAATAAAAGTTACCAGAGTCTGTAGAATTCGCACCTAGCATGTGTATCAATTGCCAGTTTATTAAGACTGTCATTAATTCGTGACTGCGAACGCAATCATTTTGATCGCTATGTCTAATATGAGCTTTTAACAAGAACTAAAACTGAGTATAACTTGTGTTATCTTGATAAATATGTCTCTATACTCATAAATTCAACTCGAACTTGTTGAACTTGCAGCTAGGATTAGTGCAGTTATTCCAAGAACTGAAATTTAGTGTAACGTACTTATTTTATAATAATGCAAATATCACTTTGAGCAACAATAGCAATAAAAAACTCAAGTAGAGACGAGAAATTAAAATTTATATCAGCTGTTAGCTTATTATAATGTTGTTCATTTGCGACTATGAGTGCAATTACTTTGCACGCTACAACTTATACAAACTTGTTACAAGAATTTAAATTGCGTGTACTTTAGTAGCCTATGATATCTTGATGAAAATGTCTCTACAACTAAAAATGACAACCAGTACCGTAGAATTTGCATCTAGAATATATCCAACGGCTAGCTTATTACGAAGCTTGGTGATTCGTAACTTTGAGCGCAGGTACTTCACGCGCTACACTAACAAAAATTACTATCAAATGATATCATAATGTATAGGTATAATCGTAAATTTGTCATATTGATACACATGTCATTTTGAGCAACAATATGAGCCATATCCAGTTGAACTTGCAGCTTGGAGGGATTCAACTGCCATCTTATTAAGGTGCTCCTTAATTCGTTACTGTAAGCGCAGTTACTTCACGCGTTACAGCTAATAAAGTTATTTCTAAAACGGATATCGGTGTAACGTGGGTTATGTTATATTAAAATAATAATAAATAAATAAATATATACCGACAAATCACACAGATTGAGCTAGCCCCAAAGTAAGTTCGAGACTTGTGTTATGGGATACTAACTTAGCCGTGTGGTATCCGGTAGCCGTGTGGTATCCGGCAGAGTAGAATAGGACCACTCCAAGTCTTCCTGTGGATGTCGTAGAAGGCGACTTAGGAAATACAAGCTAAACAAAGCTTATAAACATCTAAGAGACCTCTCCAACCCGTCTGGCCAGTGTGGAGAGTGTAGGCCAAGTCCTCTGGCTGCTCTGGCCAAGTATGGCCCTAGTAATACAGAGAGGGTCGTGCTCCTGTAGTGGAGACTAAAAAGGACCTGATGATGATGATGATGATGATACTAACTGAACGATACATATTTTATAACAAATACATATATAGATACACATCCAAGACCCAGGTCAATCTGAAAAAGATTATTTTCCATCTTGACCTGGCCGGGGATCGAACCCGGGCATTTTCGTGTCGCAGGCTGGCGTGTTGACCGCATATTGATGCAAAGTTTATTAAAACGCTCATTAATTCGCGTTAATTCGTAACTATGAGTGCAGTTATTTCACGCGATGCAACTCACAAAGTGCTTTCAAGAACTGAAATGTAGTGTAACATAATTGTTATATTGATGCGAATATCACTTTGAGGAACAATCAACCAGATCCTGTAGAAATGCAGCTCGGATGTGCACAACTGTCAGCTTATTAAGAAGCTCGTTAATTCGTCACTGCGAGCATAATTGTTTTGCGCGCTACGGCTAATACAAACTTGTTACAAGAACTAAAATGTAGTGTAACTTAGTTAAATTTATAAAAATATTTATATAACTGACAGCCAGTAATAACAACCAGAGCCTGTAAAATTTGCAGCTAGGATGTGTTCAATTGCCAGTTTAAGACGAAGCTTCTCAATTCGTAACAGTGAGCTTAGTTAGTTCACGCGATAAAACTAACACAAAGAACTTTCAAATCTGAAATTTAGTGTGTCGTAGTTATGTTAAGTAAATAAAAATGACACTTTGAGCAACAATAGAAACTAAAACCTCAAGTATACATATAATAGCAACCAGAATGTGTGAAACTGCTTAGCTTATTATACGTTTTTTTTTCATTTATGACAGCGCCCGTAATTACTTTGCACGCTACGACTAATAAAAACTTTGAGTACATCTTACGTTACAGGATATTGATAAAAATACCACTATTAACAATATGAGTAACTTGAGTCAATAGAACTAACAGCTAGGATGTGTATAAACTAGAAGCTTATTAATGTGCTCGTCAATTCGTGACTGTTAGCGTAATTACTTCGCACGTTTCAACTAATACAAACTCCAAGCACTGACATTCAGTGTAACTAAGTTATATTTACCATTAATTAGGTACGCCATATATTGATTGCGAAGGATAGAGCAAAATGTAAGAAAATATACCACTACCATAGAGTAAGTAATGGGTCTTTACGTATGAAATTTCGTTTTTCCGTTTGCCATTTTAATCCTTATGACTGAGATTTTCAGTTAAGCCCACTTTTTTATTTACACTTGAAAGTGAACTATACTTTTAATACATATTCAGTATGCATTATTTTTTGTTTTTCTGAATTAAATTTTGAAAAACGCTCATGAAAAGGACTCATTTCAGATGTTGTCCGTTTTGATCAGAAATGTCGTGATTTTTCTATTATTTTTCTATCTTTTTGTAAATTTAATGCCTAAATCAAGCTTACTGATGTTATGGGCAATACATGCTAAATTTCACTTTAGTTAAATTTATAAAACCTGAAATGATACTAAAAACGCGAGTTTGAAAGATTCATTTTACTCGAAATTCCCTATAGAAAACGCCAATTTCATAGATTAGGACCCAACAAACATAAATAAACCTTCTAAAGTATATCGCAGACAAGGTAGGTAGTACATACATATAAGAGCGTTCTAAAAAGATTTTATTGTGGATGTTTGTTTCCCTCAAAGCTTCAGTTGTCTACCCGCAATAACATTTTATTGGCACTCCATGCAGCTCAAAACAAAGGAAATGGACTTGTGTATTTTCCCTAGACTTTAAAATAGAGCAGGATTCCAACATATTGTATTTACAGCATACATTTTCAAGAAGAATAATAAGAAGAAAACGCGGAGAAGAATATCAATTATAGCATAACAATTTATCGCAATATTGAACTGCGTAGGATATTTTTAAATCCCGATAGAAAATATATTAAAAGTGTTATAACCTTCAGGTCATGTGGGACAACAACAGATTTTTTTGTGTCTTGAGGTAATATGTTTGTTTACTATTCCAACTAATATATTTTTGACAAAGTTTATGAGTGTAATTAATTAAAATCCTAAAACACACGTAAATAATTTAAATGCAACTTGTTATAGAGGACGTGTGCATATAGGATTGCGTGATTGTAAAGTTCTTTGCTAACAACAGGGTCGAGTGGTTTTGGTTGAAACAAAGAAGTAAGTATTCAGGTTAATAAAGTCGACTTAAAGCAAACATTAATTGTAATTTGGCAGTAGCTATGCATAGTTCTTATAACATAATAGACAAATGTCAAGTGAGTTTACCTGCGAACGCGAAAATTGTAAAGTTTTCGAAGCGTTAGGTAACAGTAATGTAATAAACGCCTCAAAACCATATGAAGTGATTTCATTTAAATGGATAACAATCGTGAAGACGTACGGAAAAAGCTTACTATGCTTAGTTACTATCTGTCTTATTATAAAACGAGGACTAACTTTAGTACCTGGTTTAAACCATTATCCGACCAAAATAAGTCACTTTGACGTTTGGACAACTGTCCATTGTCAATTTGTTTTGGTCGGATAATGGTTTAAACGTACTAAAGTTAGTCCTCGTCTTATAATAAGACGGTATGAGACTAACACGAACCTTGTATTTATTTGTTTCTCTTGGCGTTCCAATAGCAAGAAGACAACCATGATTTGTCTTGAGTTGCTATTATGTCTGAGACATGCGGAAATGAAATTCTGCGTAATAAAAAAGTTATTTTCATACAATATGAATTAGTATAGCACAATATATGTATAACATTAGATAGTAATGATAAAAACATTGTTCATTGGCATGAGCGAGAGGCATTGACCCCTCCTTTTATCGCAGATTTTCTTCAATATCAATTTCTTTGAAATATTTGAATTTATTGATATTGCTGTGATATCGTTAGAGTATATTGCTGAATCGCCATTGAATAGAATCAATAAGTGAATGAGTTTAATAATAAAAATGTCAAAGCTGCCTTTTTCAAACGAATTGTGAGTTTATTGTATTTTTATTAATATTGTACATCTGTGACAATGTAAATCAATGGTATTTTTGTGGATACGACGTATATATTTATTATGACATAGATTTAAAACTATAACTAAATATTTGTTAAATTTGTTCTGTAATATGTAGTGCGGATTCTTCTCAATAGCCATTAATTCGTCATTAACAAGAACTTCATATATTAAAAGGCTAGAGCACTAATTTCCTTTAAGAAATTAACTTTTTAACCTAAATTACTTTTAGAGCAATGGACTCTCTTATTACTAACTACTACGATAGTACGAGTTAATATTGAATGTTCACATCCAATTGACATAAGTGTACATTAATGATATGTCTCAGCTGATTTGAGATGTTTTTATAGATGGAACTCGTATGAAATTAACTGTACATATACAATATGGATAGAAACTCTGTCCGATCCTTTAAGGGGTGATTCAGTCCGTCGATATTAACAACTTTTCCTATTGGACCAATGCTGGAAACTCAATTCTTTTTGACGTTTCTATATGAATTGACCGGGCGGCCGAACATTTTTGTTTGAAATTATCAATTTTATTTTGAGTTTCCAACTTTGATCCCATAGGAAAAGTTGTTCATATCGACGGGCTGAATCACCCCATCAAGATCAGACAGGGTATTGTATACTACCACGTCTTTTTCCCTTGCGGGGTAGACATAGCCTATTTCAATGAGATCTAAATGCCATGTTTAGCATGACGGTGGGCATGTAGAAGGAAAACGGATTCAAAATAGTGAGAGGTTGCTAGCCGCATCGCCTACTAATATGATTCCCCAGATTTTAGCCCAATACCTTGATCGGCTTTTACGATCTGCGTAGGATGCAGCTGGCATTCTACAATTTTCTTCCACACCAGCATGGAAGGATATCTGTGAGCCACGTTATATACTCGTATATGCCTGAACATATACATGTCATAATAACGCTGCGCTGCCCGCGCCGCCCACGCATGCCGCCTCGCTCATCACTAGTGTCAGTACGAATCGGGATGATTCAGTGTGGGTGCGTCTCGGTTCACATTCGCCCTGAGGAAGATCTCCGGATGAGGTTGAAACATGACGGCCCATAGCTGAGTTCGTACGCGAGTAACGCGTAATTCGCATTTTAATAATGTCATAATAACATTGTTTTTCTTTTCAGTATGTATGGAGCGTCGGGTGCCGCCCCTAGGGAGGCACGGGGGCGGGTGCGAGAGCGGCCCGACGTACTGCCAGCGCCGGCGTCTCTTGAAGAGCCGGTGCTGCGACCCCTTCCTGGCAAGGATAGCGTCGCGCGGCTCACCCTGACAGGGCTCTCTTATGTTGTTACGGTAAGTGTCAATGCACATCTGACAGGGGCTCAAAAACACCATTATAAAAGATATACATTAATAAGGGTAACACAATATAGTCTGTTACACAATTATTCCTGTAACACTTGAGTGTTTAAACCTGTTTTGCTCTTAACACCAACCACCAAGTACCCAACCTGTTCTTCTTCTTAGCGTGTCGATTGAACATCGTAGTAAAAGGATTAGTGAGCCTAGACACTGCGTTACCGTGTCTAGCTGCTTCCGGGGAGGCTCCTAAACTGTTTTTACAGTACGTAAGTATATACGTGTTTACACAGTTTCTATCCGCATGAGCATTTTTTAGCCAAGTGTGCGTGAGCTGTCACATAGTAATGCCAATGTAAACCTTATTGGCTGTAACAATCATTAACACTTATGAATCGGTATTTTTTAAAATCTTTCTTCCTGTTTTACTTTTAAAACTGAAATAAAAATACTTTATTTGGATACCGGTAAAGTTCCTGCATTTGACGACCTCTGTAGTGCAGTGGTACTGCAAGTGCCTTTGAATCGCTGGGTCCTCGGTTCAATTCCCGACTAGTTCACGATGGAAAACGATCATTTTTGGATAAATCTGGGTCTTGGATATTTATCTATAGTATCTATTGTAAAAATAGTGTCGTTTTGTTATTATCCTACGATACAAGTTCACCACTTACAGTCAGGTTAGCTCAATCTGTTTGATTTCACGAGTTCGGAAGGAATTATAGATATAATTGTAGGTATATATATTTGAAAACTTGAAAAATTTGACTGTTTATTACATTTTACAACAAAAAAGTTTTTCTCTGTCCACATAGGTTGAAGTTGTTGTGATTCAAACGCGAAAAGTTTTAATTATTTACATACAGATTGCTGCTGTTTATAAATACAGGTTGTTCCCCGACTAAACAATGACAAAGTGTATTACGGGAACAATACTGGAACATTTCAAATAGTGGGTGTGCGATCGTTCATAGTCTCAAACAAGTCTCGCCTGAATCGACTTGAGGCACCAGTCTGAAATACAAAGGTTTTGCCGAAATATTCGCCGTATATTGGCTTTTCTTCGAACGCCAATAAATTCTAACTAGTATTGTAAATTCCAAAAGTGTATACGGTTTGAAAGTTCTTAACTTAGTCAGTTCGAGGCTACAAATGGATTGGGATTTTGCGTCTCGTATTCTATGCGATATATTTTGTCCGAGTGCTTAGTTAGAAAATAGAGATGTGAATTCAATTTGTTTGAAACTTGCATGTTTAAGCAAGATTTTAACATCACTTTGGGATTATTTAAATCCATTAAAAGAAATACTTTAATGTGTAGTATTTAAATAGTCAAATACGATACTCTAACTCAAACTTTTTAAAAATAGTAACACAAAAACTTGCCTTTTTGCTAATTTATTGTCTACTTGCTTTCGCCCACGGCTCCGCCCGCGTATAGGCGCAATAGGCGATGCTGCTAGCAACCCATCACTATTTGATTCTGTTTTCCATCTACACGCCCTCCAACGTGCTAAATGTGGCCATAAGGTCTTATAGACCTAGGCTCTATCTTCCCCGCGAGGGAAAAAGACGCGATACTATGTATGTATGTATATGTATATATTTGTTTCAAAATATAGAATTGTTGAAAATAATATTTAAATTATGCGAGATGAACTCATTACAGAATTACGGTTTTACTCACGTTTTATTCGTCGGATTCGCCGACTAATTTTGGTCCGTTACAAAGACTTTACTCGGGGCGAGTGTTAAGTTAGTATCTCATAACACTAGTGTCGAACTTACTTTGGGGCTAGCTCAATGTGTGGATTGTCCGCATATATTTATTTATTTAAACGTTATCCATACATTTATAATATTTAACTAACAGGATTTCCGAGCGGTAATATTAGCAGTGGCTAAAATATGGTGCTATAACCTTATTCCCGTCACCTTAACCACGCCGTGTGGTATCCGGCAGAGGGCTACTCCAAGTCTTCCCGTGGATGTCGTAGAAGGAATACTTAGGAAATAGAAGCTAAACAAAGCCTATAAACATCTATGATACCTCTCCAACCCGTCTGACCAGCGTGGAGAGTGTAGGCCAAGTCCTCTGGCTGCTCTGGCCAAGTATGGCTCTAGTAGTTCAGAGTCGTGCTCCTGTAGTGGAGACTAAAAAGACCTGATGATGATGATGATTACCTTAATACAAATGGAAAGATATTAAATATTAATCCTTTTATCATCATTCTTATACACATGTCTTTTGGTACCACAACTTAATTTTCTGTTTACCTTGTAACTCATCATCACTTCGAGTAGGTGTCACGGTCAATCGACCATGTACACCCTGGTGTCAGAGTTCTTCGGAACCGCCTCTCGGCCTCTGACGTGGTTCACGCGGTGAAGCACGGAATCATCTTTTTTATCAGACAATCAGGTGATTCAAGCCTGCAATGTCCTAACCAAACTGGAAACAACTAAACAAAGTATGCTTCCGGTGGGAATCGAACCCACGACCTCCGGGTCAACAGGCAAACGCCTTAACCACTGGACCACGGAGGCTGTTACTGCTTGTAAGGGATAAATAAATGGTTTTATATATTATATCCCCAGCTCCTATCATTTGAGCGTTTTCCCGGGTTCATCGTGAGTTGTCATCGGAGTCCAGGGTCCTCGGTTATGACACCATTCACGCAGAAATGGCAGCAAGCAGCCCCAGATCGAGAAGTGTGGAAGCAAAGGGAGACCTTTACCCAGCTATGGTTACACACATGCTAATAAAAAAATATATATTGACAAATCACTCAGATTTAGCTAGCCCCAAAGTAAGTTCTAGACTTCTGTAATGGGATATTGATACTATATTTTTATAACATACGTATATAGATAAACATTCAAGATCCATCCCAATCTGAAAAAACCGGCCAAGTGCGAGTCAGACTCGCGCACGAAGGGTACCGTCAAATCAAAAAGTTGTATGGGAGCCCCCTTAAATATTTATTTTATTCTATATTTTTGTACTTATTGTTATAGCGGCAACAAAATAACATATTCTGTGAAAATATCAACTGCCTAGCTATCACGGTTCTCGAGATACAGCCTGGTACCACATGGACAGACAGACAGACAGTCAAACAGACAGACAAACAGACAGACAGACGGACAGTGGAGCGATATTAATAGGGTCCCGTTTTTACCCTTTGGGTACGGAACCCTAAAAAACATTTTCCACTGATCTGACCAGGAATCAAACCCGGGAGCTCGTCACACGTCACTATGAAAATAACGTACAAGTATTTTTTTGTATTTACCACTGCAAACAGATGCTATCAATATTATATCTAGTACGGAACCTTCAAAACATGAAGGAAAGCAAGCCTGACTGGGCAGACGTAGTTAATTACTTTGAATAGTGTTTGCCACAGGTGGTAGTGAGTCGCTGACCTAGTTTCCAGTTAACCATTTAAAAGTTAGTTAAATATCCGTCAACAGGGACTCCCAACTTGTTCTAACTTGGCTAAAAACGTTTGCGTAGAGTACTGTTCCATGTTCGTTGGTTTTTATACGGTCTATTGTAGTTTTGGGTTTTGGCATGTCCAAATTATAGTTCTTGTTTTATTTATTTAGGCATTTTTGATTTTTCACATTTCGTTCTATATGGTGTCCCCAACATTTGTACAACATATCAGCTCTATGTGAATTATTGTAAGGTAGAATGCTATTTGGACCTGATGATGATGATGATGAGAATGCTATTTTGAGTTGGTTAGAATTGATTTCTGTCGAATAATTAACCACTACTCTCTCCTACTGCTATATAAAAATAAGCTGTAAAATCAGGTTGTAACTATTTTCGGTTAATAAATTTAACAATTTTGTTTGTTAGAAAGCGACAACTAGAGACGCATATTATAACAACTTGATTAAAATGGATGTTAGGTTTAACACCGTTCTTCCTCAAACCCTCAAGTCAGCCCGTCAAAAATAAACAACTTTTCCATGGAACAAATGATGGAGCTTAAAAAAAATCGTCAATGATTCGTCGCTGGCCGAACACTTTTGTATAAAAACGTAATTTTTAGGGTTAGTTATGTCTGCCCGTCTGTCTGTCCGTACGGGCTCGTACTCCGTCGCTACTGCACCGATTGTCACGAAAATTGGTGGAGAGATAGATATTAAAGTTCCAAAAATTGATTTTTAAAATTCAGAAAAAAAAATATTTTTTCCCAAACAACTAAAAGTGAATTTAAATTTTTTTATTGGACTAACCTCAACGAGTGGGATATCGTTGAAAAGGTCTTTTAAAATGCAACAAAAACTGCTTTAAAACTTTGTAGATCAAACCCCCCAGTCTTGAGATAATCTAATACAAAGTAAAAATTTGAGTGTCCCCCCACCGTAACTTTTGAAATATTACTAAAATAACTCTGAAAAAATGTGGTAAGTATATACCTCAAACTTTCAATTAAAACTATAGCGGTCTCGGTATCATAGATAGTAATTTTTATACAACTCGACTAACTTATTTAGTTACAGTCGGCCGAACAAAATGTATGGAGTCAATCGCAAAATGAAATTTGTATATACAACATCTTAAACGGTACGGAACTCTTTGTGCGCGAGTCCGACGCGCACTTGGCCGGTTGTTTTCGAGATCCCCGCATTGGTTTCATAGGAAAAATTGTTTTGACGGGTTGATGTGATGGTCTGAGGAATAATGGCGTTTACCCCAACCGATGCGTATGTCGCAGGCAAATAATTGTGTAATACAATTATGTAAAATACTTGTGCTACCTACTTTTATTTTGTCTACTTAAATCTTTTTACAAGACATTTTAAACAATAATCACAGAAATAAATATGCATACATGCACTTTTTGAGTTTAATAAGCGTGAATATATTTATTTAAATTACTATGTTACAACATTATAATAAATTCTTAAAACAACTTTGCCTAGTCACTTGGCTCGTTATCCAACACAATTGGGGTGGCTCGTTAACCAATAAAATTGAGGACGCAATTTTAATTTTGGACATAGATTTGTCTATCGAGTGAATTTAATGTATTTTTTGCTTAAGGGAGACTGAGGCTTCAGACGTGCTGAAAGAGATTTCTTGATTATCCTTAGATGAGAAAGTGGAATGTAACCGGAAAGTCCAATTTTTTAACGTAATGAATAACGTTATGAAATAGTGTACTTGCGTTTCAAATTCATATTACAGATAAATAAATAAATAATAAATAAATATATACGGACAAGTCACACAGATTGAGCTAGCCCCAAGGTAAGTTCGAGACTTGTGTTATGGGATACTAACTCAACGATACTATATTTTATAACAAATACATATATAGATAAACATCCAAGACCCAGGCCAATCTGAAAAAGATCATTTTCCATCTTGACCTGGCCGGGGATCGAACCCGGGCACTCCGTGTCGCAGGCTGGCGTGTTAACCACTACGCCACGGAGCTGTCATAAATGACATTAACAAGAGATACCATGGAAGTGGTTGACATAGTCGACTAATCATATACCATTGTTTTAATTTTCGGCGTAGATTTGACGTGATAACGTCACACGACTGCACACACGTAAAAGTGTCACATTCCGCGTGCAAACAAGAGCGGAACAAGCGATAGAGAGGCACGATCGGCCTAAGCGTTCGGTTTATGATGCATCTATCGAAAGTGTTCGGCTTGCGACGCATTTATCTCTGTTTCATAATTTATCCGTTATCACGCAAAAATTATCGTCCGTAAACCGGCTTTAAAATAGTTGAGTTTGCGTTAACGATGAGTTATGAGAAAAGGTTTAATTTTGCATTAAATATCAGTTTAATTAATTTGTAATGAAAAGATTTTCACGTTCATATTTTGCGCTGAATGTTTGCTTGCTCAAACTGAAATGTAAAGCTTGTAAATACGTCATTAAACAAATAACCGATGGTAACCACAGTTAGATTTTTCAAACAACCAATAGAAGTTATATAATAAAAATAACCCTATACAATGATACTTGAACGTGGCTCGCAGGTTGTATACAATAATGATACTCTATTTTGCATGTTTCCCTTATTTTTAATAAACTTGTCAAAAATAATTCATTTTTACTAATAGAAACGTAATTAAAATAGAAAGAAGAGTTATTCATAGATCATATTTAGTAAAACTCAATACTGAACAGGTAAAAATGCGATAACTACTATAGATTTAACTAATAATGATTATTAAAATTGAAAATATGTGATAATAAGTTAAAATTAATAAAACCTTTAAAAACAAGTTTTTATGTACATTACTTAGTTTTCAGCGAGCCCTTTAATTTGATATCCATATTGTCGAAGTGCATCAAAATTAGTTATTCCGCCATCTTGGGTCATGTTGGATTTAGAATGACGTCATACAGCTTACCATGCATTGTCACCCAAACTAAACGAGTATATAAAATTAAGCTCAATTTGTGGAAGATATCTGCTACAAAATTGAGTTGCAAGATTTGGCCTGAACAAACATAGTTACATACATACAGTTACATACATACATTGCAAGTTAAGTCAATTCTTGTAAAAAGAACTCTCCACAGGTGGGATTTGAACTTACATCCCTTAGGTCCCAGCGGGATAATACATGATAAGAGACTTGAGAGAAGACACGGGGTGTAGTTGGTAGCACACTTAGGGTGTTCAAATTCTGCCTATGGCGAGATCTTTTTCATCACACATTTTCAATTGTAAAAATATACAGGGCATTGTAAAACTAAATAAAACAATGTAAGTAAAATGGCTTTTGTTTCGAGAGACGGGTTGACATCGGTTACGTGGCGCAGTGGTTAACACGTCAGCTTGCTAGACGAGGTGCCCCGGGTCCAATTCCCGGCGCGGGCGAATACTTGTACTCTATTATCACAGGTATTCTCTGGGGTTCTGGAATTACCCTATGAGATTTGAAGTCAGGTAGACAGGTCGGCTGTTATAATAGGGCTCTATAAAGTTATAGTTAAGGATATATTCTACGATATATTATATATCAGGATTTAAAATCGCACAGATGAGAGGGAAAAAATCTCCCTCTACCACTTTAACACTTTATAAATTTCTCCTATAGGGCAGACCTCAAGAAAAAATCAGTTAGAGAACGATATATTGTTAGACATCGTGCTTTTAAAGTATGTTTCTATATACCTAGATCCATTGATTTTGTACTGTATAATATAGATATTTTATACAACCATCCAAAAAATCTCTAATCTTCCTTATATGAAACGAATTAGGCCCATATTTCCTTACCATAAATTATAAAAACGATGTGTTTCGGGATCGACTTGGCCGTTATGGGGCCGTAAATAACGGCCGAGACGGCCCATATTCCGGCAATATCCCGGAAGGACACGCCGGCAAAATACAACTGCTTCCGCTGCAGAAGCAACTGATGAAAGGGATTTCTAGAAAAGCCCAAGAATTTTATAAATAATGAGAATAGGATTTTTCTTGTTGTAAGCATGTGATGTAACGATAGATATCAGAATATTTATAGGTTAGATTGGTTCCCGGCCTAAATTAGTTCGAGTACCGATGGCTCTATTTAAATAATGTTAAGAGAGTGGGTTGGGGATCGAAATAGAATAGTGCCTTTATTGAACGCCCAAGTAGGTGCTCACAATTGACAGCGTTGTAGTCACTCACAGTTGTCTGTGTAGTTACTGCACTAGTTTGCGCGCGTGAAGTGACATTTTGCGTCTGGGGTCAAACCTGAGGTCTCTCGCTTTACAGTCCAACGTGCTTAGTCACTGCACTAGTACGCGCGCGAAGTGACATTTCGCGTCTGGGGTCAAACCTGGGGTCTCTCGCTTTACAGTCCAACGTGCTTAGTCACTGCACTAGTAGGCGCGCGAGAAATGACATTTCGCGTCTGGGGTCAAACCTGGGGTCTCTCGCTTTACAGTTCAACGTGCTGAAATTTTGTGTTTAGTGGAATTATTTTTCGTTTGAATTCGTGACGTTGACATTATCATACCTCGTCCTACGCGACAATATCCTTAAGTATTTACTCCAAAATGCCTGATAAACACAACATTATGACATTTACTTTATGGTAGGTGTCGTCATGATGTTTCAGAGTAATAATGGAGCTTTAATTTAGCACATAATCGCTGCACAACATGGCATTTAAGAAAACATATCACGCGTACGCACCTACTCAAAAACGCAGTCACTTTATAAAAAGAAATATAATCAGTTTGAACATAAAGCGTTCGCACCTGCCTCGCCCGCAGGCTCACTCTATGGACGTAACCCTGCTCTTCTTCTTCTTTTCGAGTCAAAATGGTTATTTTTGCCTTCTTTTATACAGTTTTTGGTCAGTAGGTGGCCACAGCGACGCCTTCGTTTGCCTTATTAATCTCTTCGATTGTGATTACCCTGGTTAAATTTCAAGTAAATCAGGTAGCTTTTGCGTGAAAAGTTTTTACAGCTAGCTCTCTGCCTGACACCAACTTTTAAATGGTTTCATAATAAAAATATAATTAGTCCGTCAGTTAGATAACCAAAAATTATCAAACAAGTATATTTTCTTTTGTTTATTAAACTACACATTATAAAGATAAAGCCCGCTAAAAGTCCGTGTGACGTCACAATTTGCTACAACTTTTTGAACTCTGACGTCACGAGCCCCCACTCATGAACTTTGACGCGCTCTAAATTAATATTCTTTTGATTAATTGACAAAAGAATACATACGTGTCCAATATTTTTTGATTATCTAATTACGTAGGACTTATTTTAATATTATTATTTTGACCTAAGAAACTAACCTATTGTAAAAAGCAAGTATTCTGATTTTCTTATTAATTTACAATTTATTTGTTTTTCAACAGGCTGTGACGAGAAGATCTCGGCAGTCGGTTTCGGCGCATTGGTCGCGCTCGTTCCGCGGGAGCGCAACCACGCCCATAGACGACGCGGACGTGGACGACGTGTTCTTCTCAGCGCCATCGTCCACGACCCCCCTCAACCTGCATCACGACGACGGTGATGTAGCTGACGGACCCAAAGTGTAAGTTTATTTTACGATACTCTTTATATATAGTAGTGTAATTAGTACTATAGATAACGCGGATGTTGACGACGTAAGTACTATTCTCAAAGGCATCGTTCACTACCCCTCAACTTACGTCATGACGACGGCGACGCAGCAGACGGATCTAAAGTGTTAGCATGTTCTTCTTATCAGGGGTGTCACCTTAGCTGGAGGTTGTAGGTGTGGCATCGGGTATGTTATCATATATCGGTAAGCTAAAGAAACTGCGCTTGTCAACTCGCAGGCGAGTTGACAAGCGCAGTTTACTGTTTACTTTAGCTGGCGAGGTGAGTATGGTAGTGGGCGAGGCCTTTCAGCAGTGGACTCTATACGGCTAAACTGATGATGATGATGAGACGGACATCGACGAGGTGTTTTTGCGACGGTGTCTTCCATGGACCCCCTTAACTGCATCACAATGGTGATGCAACCAAGGTTATCAAATAGTTAGAAAACATTTTTTACAATGGATTACATAAATAAATAGTACCTATATGAATTCACGTCGACGGGTCAGTCTATGTTAAGTCAGAACTGCATCACCACGATAGTCACGCACAACCATTTACTACTATTATCACTACGGGACTTACTGCGATTATTTTTGAGGTTTGAACAACCATTTAGCATGCACTGGGTGCGGACACTTAACACTAACTAAAAAATAGAAATGGAGTTTTAATTCAAATCCCTTAATACGGTTTTATCGCGTTTATTACATTATTTTTACACACAATGTTTCGAAAACTTTACAGTTTTCATGGTCGCAGGTAGACTAAGTTGACCTTTGTCCGCTGTGTTATAAGAGTTGTGCAAAACTACCCCCTACAATATTTATTGATAACGTTCCGTATGTATGCAGTATTGTCTCACGGTGTCTGAAGGTCTTGCAGTCTTGTGATGAGCTTGAGATTTTATTAAATGGTTTTATTGAAGTATTTATTGATGACATAATCCCAAGCTTCTAGCACTTTGAGGTTTATTATATCACAAAGGATTTCTAAATCGAAAAATGGCGTTCAAACACTAACAATATTTTTAAAAGACCTATTCCAATGACACTCTACATAAAGGGATTGACGAAAAATAAAATTATATCTCCACTTTACATGTATGGGAAGAACATTAAAAACTTTTGTTTTTTATTTATTTAAAATTTTTGTCGGTGTGATGTATATAATTATATATCCATGCCAAATAATAGCTTTCTAGTACCATTCTGTAACTTAAACAGTCAGCCTGACACCGGACATGGCAAAACTATATTGTATTCTTGGTTGACTGTAAAAAATACGGAACACTTAATATACTTAAAAACAATGAAAAAATTCATTATTATGATGATGGCAGTAATTTGCAAACAAAAAACAACTAGAGGTATATGCCTAGAAGTGAGTTCATGTAAACTTTCAACTATTGAGGCGCCAAACAGACGAGCAGCAGCTTTGCTGTCGACCAGTCAACTGCAAGCTGTCAAAAAAGCCAACTGCAGCTATCAACAGTGCAAGCTGCAGCTGTCGACACTGTTTGGCAGCAGAATTCGACATGTCGACCGATGCAGCCCACCAATGACTGCAAAAATGTTGCTGCAACAGTGTCGACAGCAGCACTTTGCTGTCGACCATTCAACTGCAAGCTGTCGACTGCTGCCGTTAGTTATTTCGATAGCTGCAGTTGCTTGCAATTGACTGTTCGACAACAAAGTGCGGCTCGTGTGTTTGGTGCCCAATTCTGTCACGTTACAGTGGTGATAGATTAATAATTATTGTTTGCGAACTCGCGTCGATGAATAATGAATTTGCTTAAGTTGGTTCTATTATGCTGCTTGTTTCCTAGTTAATTAATTAGATGTAGGTCGAAACATTATGAGCAGTGCCACCTTTTTTGACCAGAGACCGCGTTATTTTCATTTTTATTAGTAGATGAGACACGGTAAAAACTTTGTAACTTAAATTCAAAAATAAACTTGAATCTAAACTGAAATATGACTAGGCAAACGAATTTTTTTCAACGCATTTCACATCCAATGTCAGATTTAAATTTGTCCTTACAGTCTCACTTTGTGAATAAATTAGTTCTTCTTAGATTTTTCAGACTAAGTTTCAAGAATTCGTTCGTCAGTAACCCGTTGTTACATATTTTAATAATATCTGTATCTCACGTTAGCCTTAATAAAAAAATCTAAGCTTCATGTTTTTTGCGGAACATACTCGTATCCAGCAGTATAAAAAGACATAGTGTTTGCACCTAAACATAAAATAAGCGTATTTCAAAAAACACGCGTAGCTATCCGCAACGGACCGAGTGAAGACGGTTAGTGCAGCACAACGTTGCCTTATTTGAGGACCACAGGAGGCAAGAACTTGGTTTCAAAAGAGATGCCATCAAAAATAGACCTTCCTCCTCAATACACTATAATTACGTCGGCGGTACCTTGACTTGCCCACATTGCGCTCGTACATTTGTGGCGAAGATGGCGTACATTAGCCATATCAGGACACACGCACCTAGTTCCTGATATTGTGTTTATTAAAAACTTTGCCAGTCACTGTGGCCGAAAACGGCCAGGGATTATTATTATAATTTGTCAGAAAGTTTTCATACACTTAATCTAAGTAAATTTAAAAGGGAATTCTGTGATAAGTTGGCCAACAAGGGATATTACTCAGTTAATTAACATTTAAACGATGAATTTGTTGAAATTGACAAAAATAATAATAAATTGACTATTGTAATAACTAATAATTACTTATATTAATGTAAATTTTACATATTTTTAAACAATGAATGTAATCATTACATAGATTTTAAAAAAAATACGGAGACTTCATACTTCTATGAATTAATTATTATGTATTTATGATTAATTAATTTGGTAGGCAGGCTTCTGAATATTATGTTTATAATTTCTTTATAAATATTTACACTTTAACACTGTAGAGTTGAAAAAAATACCTTTTAACATCCTGAATATACACACATATTTTGAAATAAATTATCCTATTCTATTCTAACTCTTGCTGACTATTGCTTGTCTGCGGACCACTGTTTAGGAGCCACTAATCTAGGTTGCAGTTGGTTTTTACGTGAGACATTCTGCGGGCGACTTGCGCAGAAGTCGGGGTTCCCATCTCTCCGAGTCTTGCGCAAGCCGACCGCAGCGGTCTGAACCTGCATCGGGTAAGAAGACGGAAGAGAAGCACAAAGACATGCTGTCCGTATGTCGCGCAGAACTTAGGGTTCCTTTACCTGATTTTTGCACGACATACGGACAGCGGTCTTTATATTTTGACACCATGAGAAGAAGAAGATGAAGATTATTTATTGAATATTTATTTAGTAATCACCTTCTTTCCAGGAGTTACCAATAATGTCATCAGGTTACAATATAATTTATTTTCTACACATTTAGGCATTCTGCGGGTATGTTGCGCACAACGTGGGCTTTCCATGTCCCGATTTGTGCGCAACATGACCGCAGCAGTCTTAATTAATACTTGCTAAGAAGATGTTTAGAAAACGGAAAACTTGAGGACATCAGAGAAGATATGAACTAGAAGACACTCTGTCCGTATGTCGCGCAGAACTCGGGGTTTCTTTGCCTGATTTTTGCACGACATACTGATGGCGGTCTTATCATATAACTCAAGAAATAAGAAGAAGACCGCAACAGAAGATTGAAGAGATTTTTTTGTAATACATTATTTGCTGTATTCTGCAAACAATTTATTAAATTGTAGCAGGTCAAATATAATTATCTAAAACAACGATTTTGTATCTAAGTCCTTTAGACATTCTGCGGGTATTTTGCGCACAACTTGGGGTTTCCATCCCCCGATTTGTGCGCAACATGTCCGCAGCAATCTTAATTTATACTTGCTAAGAAGATGGTGACAGAAGAATTAAACTTAAAGACATCAGAGAAGATACGAACTAGAAGACACTCTGTCCGTGTGTCGCGCAGAATTCGGGGCTCCTTCCCTGATTTTTGCACGACATACTGATAGCGGTCTTATCATATAACTAAAGAAGTAAGAAGAGGATAGCAACAGAAAATGAGTAGTATTATTTTGTTATTAATTATTTACTGCATTTTGTAAACAATTTATTAAATTGTAACAGGTTAAATGATGTTATCTGTAACAAAGATTTTATATCTATGACATTTAGACATTCTGCGGGTATGTTGCGCACAACTTGGGGTTTCCATGTCCCGATTTGTGCGCAACATGACCGCAGCAGTCTCAATTTATACTTGCTACGAAGATGGTGACAGAAGAGAAAAAATCAAAAACATTATAGAAGATATGAACTAGAAGACACTCTGTCCGTGTGTCGCGCAGAACTCGGGGTTCCTTCCCTGATTTTTGCACGACATACTGATAGCGGTCTTGTCATATAACTCAAGAAGCAAGAAGAGGATCGCAACAGAAGAATGAATAGTATTATTTTGTTATTAATTATTTACTGCCTTTTGCAAACAATTTATTAAATTGAAACAGGTCGAATTAAGTTATCTTAGGCAAAGATTTTATATTTATGACATTCAGACATTCTGCGGGTATGTTGCGCACAACTTGGGGTTTCCATCTCCCGATTTGTGCGCAACATGACTGCAGTGGTCTAAACTGAGTCTGCTAAGAAGAAAGAATCACAAGTGGTCTTAACTTCCAACACAATAATAAGAAGAGGAATATACGGAAGAAAAAAAGTTTATATTACTAGTTTATTTTATTATAAATTGTTTATAACATACGGTATACCCCAAATCTGGAATCAAAAAGAAACCGACAGTCAGGCATTCTGCGGGTATGTTGCGCACAACTTGGGGTTTCCATCTCCCGATTTGTGCGCAACATGACCGCAGCGGTCTGAACTGGGACACCTAAGAATGAGGAATATACAAGTGGTCTTAACTCTCAACACAGCAGTAAGAAGAGGAACTTAACTGAAGAATAAAGAGTTCATATTAGTAGTTTATTTTATAATAACTTGTATATATCAGCCTGCAGCATGTCCCCATAATCCAAAATATTGTAAAAAAACTGACATAGTCAGGCATTCTGCGGGTATGTTGCGCACAACTTGGGGTTTCCGTCTCCCGATTTGTGCGCAACATGACCGCAGCGGTCTGAACTTTGTCACCTAAGAAGGAAGAATATACAAGTGGTCTTAACTCTCAACACAGCAGTAAGAAGAGGAACTTAACTGAAGAATAAAGAGTTCATATTAGTAGTTTATTTTATAATAATTTGTATATATCAGCCTGCAGCATGTCCCCATAATCCAAAATATTGTAAAAAAACTGACATAGTCAGGCATTCTGCGGGTATGTTGCGCACAACTTGGGGTTTCCATCTCCCGATTTGTGCGCAACATGACCGCAGCGGTCTGAACTTTGTCACCTAAGAAGGAAGAATATACAAGTGGTCTTAACTCTCAACAAAGCAGTAAGAAGAGAAACTTAACTGAAGAATAAAGAGTTCATATTATTGTTTATTTTATAATAACTTGTATAAAGCAGCCTGCAGTTTGTGCCCATAATCCAAAATATTGTAAAAAAACAGACATAGTCAGGCATTCTGCGGGTATGTTGCGCACAACTTGGGGTTTCCATCTCCCGATTTGTGCGCAACATGACCGCAGCGGTCTGAACTGGGACACCTAAGAATGAAGAATATACAAGTGGTCTTAACTCTCAACACAGCAGTAAGAAGAGGAACTTAACTGAAGAATAAAGAGTTCATATTAGTAGTTTATTTTATAATAACTTGTATATAACAGCCTACAGCATGTCCCCATAATCCAAAATATTGTAAAAAAAACTGACATAGTCAGGCATTCTGCGGGTATGTTGCGCACAACTTGGGGTTTCCATCTCCCGATTTGTGCGCAACATGACCGCAGTGGTCTAAACTTTGTCACCTAAGAAGGAAGAATATACAAGTGGTCTTAACTCTCAACAAAGCAGTAAGAAGAGGAACTTAACTGAAGAATAAAGAGTTCATATTATTGTTTATTTTATAGTAACTTGTATATAGTAGCCTGCAGTTTGTCCCCATAATCCAAAATATGGTAAAAAAACAGACATAGTCAGGCATTCTGCGGGTATGTTGCGCACGACTTGGGGTTTCCATCTCCCGATTTGTGCGCAACATGACCGCAGCGGTCTGAACTGGGTCACCTAAGAAGGAAGAATAAACAAGTGGTCTTAATTCTCAACAAAGCAGTAAGAAGAGGAACTTAACTGAAGAATAAAGAGTTCATATTATTGTTTATTTTATAATAACTTGTATATAGCAGCCTGCAGTTTGTCCACATAATCCAAAATATTGTAAAAAAACAGACATAGTCAGGCATTCTGCGGGTATGTTGCGCACAACTTGGGGTTTCCATCTCCCGATTTGTGCGCAACATGACCGCAGTGGTCTAAACTGAGTCTGCTAAGAAGGAAGAATCACAAGTGGTCTTATCTTCCAACACAACAGTAAGAAGAGGAACTTAACGGAAGAAAAAAGTTTATATTACTAGTTTATTTTATTATAAATTGTTTATAACATACGGTATACCCCAAATCTGCAATCAAAAAGAAACCGACAGTGAGGCATTCTGCGGGTATGTTGTGCACAACTTGGGTTTTCCATCTCCCGATTTGTGCGCAACATGACCGCAGCGGTCTGAACTGGGTCACCTAAGAAGGAAGAATATACAAATGGTCTTAACTCTCAACACAGCAGTAAGAATAGGGAACTTAACAGAAGAATTAAGAGTTCATATTATTAATTTATTTTATAACAACTTGTATATAGCAGCCTGCAGTGTGTCCTATAATCTAAAATATTGTAAAAAAACCGACACAGTCAGGCATTCTGCGGGTATGTTGCGCACAACTTGGGGTTTCCATCTCCCGATTTGTGCGCAACATGACCGCAGCGGTCGGAACTGGGTCACCTAAGAAGGAAGAATATACAAGTGGTCTTAGCTCTCAACACAGCAGTAAGAAGAGGAACTTAACTGAAGAATAAAGAGTTCATATTATTGTTTATTTTATAATAACTTGTATATAGCAGCCTGCAGTTTGTCCCCATAATCCAAAATATTGTAAAAAAACAGACATAGTCAGGCATTCTGCGGGTATGTTGCGCACAACTTGGGGTTTCCATCTCCCGATTTGTGCGCAACATGACCGCAGTGGTCTAAACTGAGTCTGCTAAGAAGGAAGAATCACAAGTGGTCTTATCTTCCAACACAACAGTAAGAAGAGGAACTTAACGGAAGAAAAAAGTTTATATTACTAGTTTATTTTATTATAAATTGTTTATAACATACGGTATACCCCAAATCTGCAATCAAAAAGAAACCGACAGTGAGGCATTCTGCGGGTATGTTGTGCACAACTTGGGTTTTCCATCTCCCGATTTGTGCGCAACATGACCGCAGCGGTCTGAACTGGGTCACCTAAGAAGGAAGAATATACAAATGGTCTTAACTCTCAACACAGCAGTAAGAATAGGGAACTTAACAGAAGAATTAAGAGTTCATATTATTAATTTATTTTATAACAACTTGTATATAGCAGCCTGCAGTGTGTCCTATAATCTAAAATATTGTAAAAAAACCGACACAGTCAGGCATTCTGCGGGTATGTTGCGCACAACTTGGGGTTTCCATCTCCCGATTTGTGCGCAACATGACCGCAGCGGTCGGAACTGGGTCACCTAAGAAGGAAGAATATACAAGTGGTCTTAGCTCTCAACACAGCAGTAAGAAGAGGAACTTAACTGAAGAATAAAGACTTCATAGTATTGTTTATTTTATAATAACTTGTATATAGCAGCCTGCAGTATGTCCCCATAATCCAAAATATTGACATAGTCAGGCATTCTGCGGGTATGTTGTGCACAACTTGGGGTTTCCATCTCCCGATTTGTGCGCAACATGACCGCAGTGGTCTAAACTGAGTCTGCTAACGAGGAAGAATCACAAGTGGTCTTAACTTCCAACACAACAGTAAGAAGAGGAACTTAACGGAAGAAAAAAGTTTATATTACTAGTTTATTTTATTATAAATTGTTTATAACATACGTTATACCCCAAATCTGCAATCAAAAAGAAACCGACAGTGGGGCATTCTGCGGGTATGTTGCGCACAACTTGGGGTTTCCATCTCCCGATTTGTGCGCAACATGACCACAGCGGTCTAAACTGGGTCACCTAAGAAGGAAGAATATACAAGTGGTCTTAACTCTTAACACAGCAGTTAGAATAGGGAACTTAACACAAGAATTAAGAGTTCATATTATTAATTTATTTTATAATAACTTGTATATAGCAGCCTGCAGTGTGTCCTATAATATAAAATAGTGTAAAAAAACCGACACAGTCAGGCATTCTGCGGGTATGTTGCGCACAACTTGGGGTTTCCATCTCCCGATTTGTGCGCAACATGACCGCAGCGGTCTGAACTGGGTCTGCTAAGAAGCAAAAATCACAAGTGGTTTTAACTTCCAACACAACAGTAAGAAGAGGAATATACGGAAGAAAAAAAGTTTATATTACTAGTTCATTTTATTATAAATTGTTTATAACATACGGTATACCCCAAATCTGGAAACAAAAAGAAACCGACAGTCAGGCATGCTGCGGGTATGTTGCGCATAACTTGGGGTTTCCATCTCCCGATTTGTGCGCAACATGACCGCAGCGGTCTAAACTGGGTCACCTAAGAAGGAAGAATATACAAGTGGTCTTAACTCTCAACACAGCAGTAAGAAGAGGAACTTAACTGAAGAATAAAGAGTCCATATTATAATTTTATTTTATAATAACTTTTAATAGCAGCCTGCAGTATGTCCCCATAATCCAAAATATTGTAAAAAACTGACATAGTCACGCATTCTGCGGGTATGTTGCGCACAACTTGGGGTTTCCATCTCCCGATTTGTGCGCAACATGACCGCAGCGGTCTGAAATGAGTCTGCTAAGAAGGAAGAATCACAAGTGGTCTTATCTTCCAATACAACAGTAAGAAGAGAAACTTAACAGAAGAAAATAATTTTTATTAACAGTTTATTTTATAAAAACTTGTTTATAACCTACGGTATACCCCAAATCGGAAATCAAAAAGAAACCGACAGTCAGGCATGCTGCGGGTATGTTGCGCATAACTTGGGGTTTCCATCTCCCGATTTGTGCGCAACATGACCGCAGGGATCTGAACCGATTCTTCTAAGAAAATAGATAAGAAGACGGCAAGTGAAGATACAAGCACAAAGACAATCCTGTCCATGTGTCGCGCATAACTTGGGGTGCATAACCTGATTTTTGCACGAAGATAGCAGTCTGATTTTCCAACGCAGCCAAAGAAGAAGACCATTAAAGAAGCAGCGAAAATGACGTGATCAATTTTGTAATCACTTTTTAACTGTTTGTATGCATAATAATTATATACAACAACAACATTGTAACAACAATAACCTAGGCTCACTCTTAGTTGTGAACTTACGTTACAGAATATTAACTCAACGATACTTTTTAGTATCGTATGTATATATATACATACATATAAAGATAATTATGCAGACCCAGATCAATCTGAAAAAGATCTTTGTATATCTTGACCTTACCGGGGTCAATCTGTACTTCTGATCCACAGAGGTCAAAATATAGGTATTATTATGTAACTATACATTCAGGCAAGACTGAACATGCTGCGTGCTATGAACTAAGTCAGCTCAGAAAAAGCAAGACATACCTAGGTCCTCTGTCCGTGTGTCGCGCAGAAATCGGGGTTCCTTTACCTGATTTTTGCACGACATACAGACAGCGGTCTGAACAAACATCATATGCTTCAAAGAATAAAACAGAAGTCACGTTGTATTTTTTTAAATTTAAATTTTGTTTGTAACTTGTTTGTATCATCTATTTTTTTATATCATTATACAACAAGAAAGGTAAGAAAAAGAAATTATTTTAAGATAAATAACATTATAATTTTGTAGACATCTATTAGCAGTATACAGCAATAAAGCAAAATATAAAAAAAAAGTAATGTACCTATGAATCAATTGTATATTTACTAACTAAAACCTTATATAAAATACTAGTATTAATTTTATATACATAAAAAAAGAAGAACAAAGAAAGCGGTAAAGGTCCCGGGTTCTAATTCCGCCCAGCCTAAATGTGTCCGTGAGTTTGTAGTTCAATAAAACTCCAGGACGATCATTTTTATCGACCATTATCTGCTTCGTAAGTGAAAACTAAGTAAGGCAACTAGTTTGTTAAACGGAGATAGCAATGGCAAATTACTATATTATTTCCTGCCAAAAACTGTGTGAGTTCCTTTCCAACCAACGACATCGACAAGAGAGCCTTTCTTTTAAATATTACAAAAAAGAAGTAATGAAGAATAATACATATTGGAAACTATATTACTACTACCACTATCGAGTCGTAACTATATTATACTATATACTATATTACTAAATACAATTTACAACTCTTTATGAATTATTTTTGCTTTAATTAAGTTTTATTTCTCACATCAGGGATATCATACTTAACTGCATGTCCAGCGGTTGCACGTATGGCATCGGGCACGCGCGCTACTTACTTATACATTAATCTGAGCTAGTAGCATCCCAAGTACCATTATACCGTTAATAAACTAGACAAACTCCAGCCTTTCTCACGATTAAAAAACGGTTTCGATGGGCAGCAGCGTTGAAACCGAGATAAGCCAATCTAACTTCGCTCACCAACCCGTCTGCCATCCTTGGTTAGTATGGAAAAATCACGATCATGATAGAAATTCTTTGTAAGGCAATATACTTCTTACAGCTGAGATGGGGATGATGATTTCACATGTGTTAGAGTAAAAAAAGGAACCAGAAGACACCAGCATTTTCATAACGGATATACTGTGTCCTTATTGCTCTTTCATAGTGGTTTTCTTTTCCCGATTTGTGTGCAACTTTGATACGAGACTAAACTTGCAGCTTATAAGATAAACAATTCCTTTAGGGCAACAAAGATGAAAGACATTGTGTTCATGCTGTGCAAAAAAAAAAGTTAAGGACCCATTAACTGTAATTTAATTTTAAAAGCAGACTCATGTGACACGAGAAGAAAAAGAAGTTGAAAAAAAGAATCGTGGTGATGGACACTCTGTGCCCGTGTTGCGCACAAAGTGGGGTTTCCGTCTCCCGATTTAAGCGCAACGGTCACAGCGGTCTTAACGTGCAGCTTAAGAAAAGTAGTTCTGCAGTGTGACAATGATCGATGATTTATATTGATGTTTTTTTAATAATTGTCCTTTTTTTGATTTATGTTATAGCCGCTGTCTCAAACCTTATGAAGAAAGAAAACTTAAAACGACGGATATTGGGCATTCTGTGCCCGTGTTGCGCACAAAGTGGGGTTTCCGTCTCCCGATTTGTGCGCAACATGGTCACAGTGGTCTAAACGTGCAGCTTAAGAAACGTAGTTCTGCAGTGTGACAATGATCGATGATTTATATTGATGCTTTTTTTTATAATTGTTCTTTTGTTAATTTCTGTTACAGCCGCTGACTCAAACCATAAGAAGAAAGAAAACATAAAAAGGCGAACATTGGGCATGCTGTGACCGTGTTGCGCACAAAGTGGGGTTTCCTTCTCCCGATTTGTGCGCAACATGGTCACAGCGGTCTTAACGTGCAGCTTAAGAAAAGTAGTTCTGCAGTTACAATGATCGATGATTTATATTGATGCTTTTTTTAATAATTGTCCTTTCGTTCATTTCTGTTATAGCCTCTGACTCAAACCATAAGAAGAAAGAGAACTTATACAGATAGATAGTTATATTGGACACTCTGTGCCCGTGTTGCGCACAAAGTGGGGTTTCCTTCTCCCGATTTGTGCGCAACATGGTCACAGCGGTCTAAACGTGCAGCTTAAGAAAAGTTGTTCTGCAGTTATAATGATCGATGATTTATATTGGTATTTTTTAATAATTGTCATTTTGTTAATTTCTGTTATAGCAGCTAACTCAAACAACAATAACAAAAGAAAACTTAAACACACAGATAGTTATATTGGACACTCTGTGCCCGTGTTGCGCACAAAGTGGGGTTTCCATCTCCCGATTTGTGCGCAACATGGTCATAGCGGTCTTAACGTTCAGCTTAAAAAAAATTGTTCTTCAGTTCGAAAATCATTGATAATTTATATTGATGTTTTTTTGAAATAATTGTCTTTTTGTTACTTTCTGTTATTGCAGCTGACTAAAACCACGAGAAGAAAGAAAACCTAAAAAGACGGATATTGGACATTCTGTGCCCGTGTTGCGCACAAAGTGGGGTTTCCTTCTCCCGATTTGTGCGCAACATGGTCACAGCGGTCTAAACCGTGCAGTATGAGACAAATAGTTCTTCAGTTCGACAGTCATTAATGATTTAGGTATATTTAGTGTTTTTTTAAATAATTGTATTTTTGCTACTTTCTGTTATTGCAGCTGACCCAAATCACTAGAAGAAAGAAAACCTAAACAGATAGATAGTTATATTGGACATTCTGTGCCCGTGTTGCGCACAAAGTGGGGTTTCCGTCTCCCGATTTGTGCGCAACATGGTCACAGCGGTCTAAACGTGCAGCTTCAGAAAAGTTGTTCTTTAGTTCTACTATGATTGATCATTTATATTAATGTATTATTTCTATAATTGTCCTTTTGTTACTTTCTGTTATTGCAGCTGACTCAAATCACAAGAAGAAAGAAAACTTAAACAGACAGATAGATATACTGGGCATTCTGTGCCCGTGTTGCGCACAAAGTGGGGTTTCCGTCTCCCGATTTGTGCGCAACATGGACACAGCGGTCTAAACGTGCAGCTTAAGAAAAGTAGTGCTTCAGTTTGACAATGATTGATAATGTATATTGATGTATTTTTTCTATAATTGTGCTTTTGTTACTTTCTGTGATTGCAGCTGACTCAAATCACAAGAAGAAAGAAAACTTAAACAGACAGATATTTATACTGGACATTCTGTGCCCGTGTTGCGCACAAAGTGGGGTTTCCATCTCCCGATTTGTGCGCAACATGGTCACAGCGGTCTTAACGTGCAGCTTAAGAAAAGTAGTTCTGCAGTTCGACATTGATTGATGATTTATATTAATGTTGTTTTAATAGTGGTCTTTTTTTACTTTTTGTTATTGCAGCTGACTCAAATCATAAGAAGAAAACTTAAATAGACAGATAGTTATATTGGACACTCTGTGCCCGTGTTGCGCACAAAGTGGGGTTTCCGTCCCCCGATTTGTGCGCAACATGGTCACAGCGGTTCGAACACGCAACTGTAAATACAACAACGACTCAACAGACAGCCATTCTGTCGAAGATGAAAAAGTCTTTTTTCATATTTCGTGCAAAAAATAGTACTTATACATATTTTACTTTTCATATGTGTGTTAATGGCAATAAAATGTGACTTAACTTTTCATTATTATTCCACATTTACGGATGTTGCCCTGCTGACTCATACAATTGTCTTTTTGTATTTCAGTAACGACTTTTGTTCTTAAATCATCCAATATACGGTGTTTCACATAACATTACTTTGTTACTGATTATTTTCACAGGTTACAGCAATAAAATAACTGGAAAAGAAATTAAACACTCTGTCCGTATGTCGCGCAGAACTCGGGGTTCCTTCGCCTGATTTTTGCACGACATACAGACAGCGGTCTAATCAAACATCATGCAATGCTGAGAAGACGACAGAAGACTCATATTTGATATTTTTTGTACCTTAATATCAAATTTTGTGACCAAACTTTGTATCTTTAATGTTTAATATCATGTTAATTAACATTATTATCTATGCCACATTATTATCATAGGTAGCAACAAGATTGTAACGGCATAATAAATAAATAAGACACTCTGTCCGTGTGTCGCGCAGAACTCGGGGTTCCTTTGCCTGATTTTTGCACGACATACAGACAGCGGTCGAATCAAGCGTCAAGAAAACAGCACGACAAGCAAGAAGAAAACAGAAGAGTATTTGTGTATTTTTATGTCTTTTTTGTGACTTTAAAGGTCTAATATCTTTTTTTGTGATTTCTTATTAGATTGAAAATTACTTACTGCTAGAAAGTAATACGAGAAAAAAGATGAAAGACATTCTGTCTGTATGCCGTGCGGAAATTGGGGTTCTATCGCCTGATTTTCGCACGACATACAAACAGCGGTCTGAACAAGTTCTATTAAGAAGACCTTTGCAGAAGAACGAAGAGTTTACTGAAGATGTTTTTTTTTCTAGATGTTTTAACACATTTATTCAACTTTTCATTTTTAAAACATGTACAAATAAAAAAAGTTCAGTGAATAACTTAAAAAGTAATGAATCAAGTCAACAAAAATTTATTTTTGCGCCGGTTGCCTTTGATACAACTGGAATTTGGAGAGCAGAGGCAAGAGCAACTTTGTCCGCGTAGAAGTCGAAAATGGTTTTTACTTAACAGTGAACCAAGGAATCACGTTGTCCTATACAAATTTTGCCCCACCCTTCCATTTTTTTCACCTTCTTAGGGATAGAATTTCGGATAATTGTTTCTTATCGGATGCTACGTCATACAAACAATATGAGTCGGGTGAGACCTCAGAACAACTTAAGTCCTTGTTCTGAGGGTGAGAATGTCCACGTTTCGGGTCTCTATGATCAGCAGTTTAGGTTGTGCGTTCATCTGTCAGTTTTTTAACATATTGGAGGATATGAGAGTAGGTTGTAAAGTATAATTTACTATAGCTAATGTTCCTAATAGTGAAAGAATTATCCCAACGGAACGGGTGCTACTAGGGAAAACAGGTCTGCTCGGCCTCTTTGAGACTTCTATCTTTTATTTTATCTGTTGTTGTTGCACGCTCGATCGCTAACATAACGTGTTCCACAAAATTATGTAAATTGAAATTGTATCTAACATGAAATCAGACAAAAAAAAGATAAAATATCATACAAAGCCCTTTAGGCAAGTAGGCGACCAATACTGTTGAAAAGGGTTTCTTTCAGCGTCTCCATCTCTGCAGTGGTCGGTTCCAAAACGCTAGTAGTTTGTAGCTTTTGAACAAAGATTAATAAATTTAATATAATTTAATAACTATTATTTAAAATGTGAACTGACGTGCCTGTAAAGGCTTATTTTCTGAATAAATCTTTGAATCAAATCAGTCTAGTAGATTCGGAGCCTATTCGATGCAAATAAACAGAAAAACAATCAAATCTTTCTTCTTTATAACATTACTAGCTTTAACCCGCGGCTCCGCCCGCGTCAATGTCGATCCCTCGGGAATAGTACTTTTTCTCGGGATTAAAGGTAGCCTATGTCCTTCTCCGTACTCTAGAGAATTTGTATGCAAAATTTCATGATAATCGGTTCAGTAACTACTGACCTGTTACTGTTACGCTTTCACGCCGTAACTACGGCGTGAAAGCGTAACAAACAAACAAATAAACAAACTCACTTTCGCATTTATAATATTAGTAAGGATAACTGTAGAAGTGTAGATGTATATGGCAGAACAACGTTTGCGGAATCGCTAGTACAATATATTTAACTCACGTAACTTATTATGTTTACCTATATATCATCTACATTACATTTAGTGAGCATACAGATTAAATCTCTGATTTCACGGACCCATGTCAAATAGATTTGGGTAAAGTGATATCTGCGTCAGATAAGGTGAATACGGTGAATACGGAATCGCACTTAAACCATTGTATATTTATAGTTTGAGCGTACGCAAAAAAACTCGGCATAATTCAAATAGAAAGTTTGTGTTACAATTTATATTTACGCTTACACGCTTTCTCTTTTCGGTTTGGAACGTGTAACTTTTGATTAAATAATGGACTTTTTATACCTAGGTGTATTCTGAGTATTAACAGTGTTTCTTTGAATCATAGAACTTTTTGTGTCAATCATATTTATTTCTTTTTGTTTTTCTGTTATTTTGATTGTGACACCTGTTGCTATGTTATCTGACAATACTTATTATGTTAATACACATATTTTTTTAGTAGGCATTGTATATTTGTCACTAACATTTCTATATCTTTTTTACTACGTTGTGTCTTTTTTCAGATTTAATTTGTATTAACTATTTGTATAGTGAACATATTCCTACTTTTGCAAATAACTGTGACTCTTTTTTCAGTTTAAATTGCAGGCATTAGCGTATCTTTTTTTTATGTATATTTGACGGCATCTTAGCATTATTTTAGAAATTTTATATCTATTTTGAGGTTAAGTAAGTATTTTTTCAGATTTAACTTTAAATCAAATAAATTTTTTGATAGATGACTTTTTTTAAAATATAACTTGTATGGCCTTTACAAACGTTTATATTTTAAGGTGTTTTTTTTTTCTGATTTAACAGTTTCTGCTAATTGTATTGCGAATTATAAGTACTTATGTTTATATCAATAACTGTGAAATATGTTTTGACTCGTCATCAAATATGTGTGTGTTTACAAATGATTGTTTTGTGTCTTTTTTTCAGATTTGACCTGTTATATGTTTATTTTACTTGTGACTATTCCGTTCATATTAATGTTTACTGTGACTGTGAATTGCTTTTTTAGTAATATTTGTGTCATCATGTATAATCATAATCGTAATTTAGCAAATATTTATATGTGATCTTTTTCCCTGATTTTACCTTTATATAGCATACTTTGTTTAGTTATTTCCAGTTTGGTTAGGACATTGCAGGCTTGAATCACCTGATTGTCTGATAATAAAGATGATTCAGTGCTTCGGAAGGCACGTTAAGCCGTTGGACCCGGCTGCCATCTGGTAGTCGTTAAAGAAACCACGTCAGAGGCCGAGAGGCGGTTCCGAAGAACTCTGACACCAGGGTGTACATGGTCAATTGACCGTGACACCTACACGAAATGATGATGAATGGCAAAACGTGTCTTTCGGAGAAAGAAGGAGCTCGAAATCTTTATGAGTCACTTGTGGTCACCCAACGTAGTGGGTACCGCATGCGGAATTGCTTAAGTAAGCGCTAATAATGCTTACGACTACAGACTGAGCCGTCGGGTTTTATGTTGACTATATATTGCTGATGATGTTTATGTTTAAGTGATACTGCGTTTTATGTTTGGTATTTATTTTACAAATTTAATTTGAAAGAACTGTATGTACTACGGATCATTATTGTATTTTATTTCAGTGTGTAAACGACTGTATTCGGAGCTTTTTGTGTTGAACTGTATTTTATTCTGGTTTTAATGTAATTAATTGGACTGCGGCTTACGATAAAATGTGTTTTGCTTTTTACAAATGACTGTATTTAATGCTATTTTGTGGTGGTTTTACTTATGACTGGTTATTTTTTTATTCTTTGGATCATAATACTGTTTTACAAATATTTTTGTGTTTTTGCGCTTATTATCAAGTTATGTCTATGATTTAACTTGAACCTAATTATTATATAGTGGAAGAAGCGTGATCATGTAATATTTATCTTAAACATTAAGGTAACTAATCTGTCAATAATAAACTACGGATTATAACTTGTATTTATATACCAATTTCTTGTGTAAATCGGCTTCTGTTTTTTTTATTCCTACCTATTTAAACTTCCATCAACACTGTGTACTGTTTATTTGTATTTCAACAACATTTCTGGTCATCTTGCTTTTCTTGATCAATTGTGTTACTGTCTGAAGTATTTTATTTTGAAATTAATAATGAAGAATTGTTTAGATTTTCAAATTATAGGGCCTTATTATGCGAAGATTATAATAATTGTACCTAATGTGTTTATTTTTAACTAAATTGACGTGATAGCGTCTTATAAATCGATGAACGCCGGCTACACACGAAAAAGAGTCGCGTTCCGTGTGCAAGCGAGAGTGCGAAGTAAGCGATAGAGAGTCATGATCGGCCTAAGCGTTCGGCTTGTGACGAATCTATCTCTCTTCCACCGTTGTCACGTAAAATTATCGTCCGTAAACCAACTATACAGACAACCGATTTATTTTTAATTAAATTAAACCGAGTTATATAAAAGATATGTGTGATTGTTAAATTATATTGATTAATTGATTATTTAAAAAAATGTATTTTTACAAAAGTGTTTCTTAATTATTATTATCTTAGATAACTATATCGTAGATATTTTACACTTGTTTTTGTATCGTAGACATGACGACATCGTAAATTAGCTGATCAAATATTTAAAAGTTTTGATCAACCCATTTACTATGTAATCAATGTCTAATCAGTATAAAAATATGTCTAAATTATCCACGATATAGTTATCTAGGATAAATTAGGAAACACTTTTGTAAAAATGAGATACATTTTTTAAATAATCTTTAATATATAAATTAATGTTTGATTGTGCGAGCGACATTCAAACATTTTTAAAGATTATGTCAAAAGCCTCCTTATCCAATCCAGGCCTTAAAGCTTAGCTATCGGGAAAATAGGTTTCAAAAATACGTCGTGTAGAAGAAAAAATTGAGAAATTTTCGAAGTTCATGCAATAATTGGTCTGGTTCCACGATAAAGTCTCGAAAGATGATTTCAAGTAACCTCATTTTAGTGCTTGAATATTTGAGGCCGCAAGATACCGTTATAGAAAAAAATACGGCCAAGTGCATCTCAGGCCACGCACAGTATAGGGTTCCGTAGTAGTCATAGTCCGTAGTACGTCTCAAATGGAATTTGTAAGAATTTTTCTTCTTCAAAATCACTTAAACCAAAAATTAAAGGTAAACTACCCCAGTTATAATTGATCATAATTGTGGTAGGTTTCCTTAACTACTGCCCTGAATTTTGTTTAAAATTCACACAATAATCAATAATTTTAGGCAGAAACAATGGAATGTTTTGTTTTTCCTTCTGTATCTTGACATAATCTATATGTTTTTAAGGCTGACCAGATTTATTTCCCGCGACTTTGTCAGCGTAATTTATAGCATATGTAAGACACTGATAACGTAGTTTTCTATAGATAAAATAGTTTATAATAGTTAACAGCCTCCGTGGTCCAGTGGTTAAGGCGTTTGCCTGTTGACCCGGGGGTCGTGGGTTCGATTCCCACCGGAAGCATACTTTGTTTAGTTGTTTCCAGTTTGTTTAGGACATTGCAGGCTTGAATCACCTGATTGTCTTATAATTAAGATGGTTTTGTGCTTCGGAAGGCACGTTAAGCCGGTGGTCCCGGCTGCCATCTGTTAGTCGTTAAAGGAACCACGTCAGAGGCCGAGAGGCGGTTCCGAAGAACTCTGACACCAGGTGTGCATGGTCGATTGACCGTGACACCTACTCCAAATGATGACGATGATTGTCTGGTTTTGAAATGATGATGATGAATAGGTTCAGTAGTTTTGAATTTGTCCATTATAAACAAACAATAATATATTTTCCCTTTATAACATGGCAAGCTCCGTGGCGCAATGGTCAACACGCCAGCCTGCGACATGAGGGTGCCCGGGTTCGATCCCCGGTCAGGTCATGATGGTAAACGATCTTTTCAGATTGACCTGAGTATCTATTATAAAATATAGTATCGTTGAGTTAGTATCCTACGACACAAGTCCACAACTTACTGTGAGGCTAGTTCAATTCGTGTGATATGTCCCTATATACCTATCAATTTATATATCTATAAAAAATATCATGAGTTTAGTATAGATAAAATATATCCGATAATATATTAAGTCATTTATTATAACGTTACAGGGCACGGTCACCGATTGGGTCCAGCGGTGTAGAATATAGAAGACCAGAACGGAACGTGTCATGGAGTGCGGGTGGATCCCGGATACCATCGCCACTGTTGGAGCCCTTAGCTGACAACTCTAACAGGAGGCAATGGGGCACCGGCCCAGTCGGCAGATTCTTTCAGTAAGTTATTCTTTATTAATACTCACTTTTTTCTGACATTTATGTCGCGTCCGTCGGAACAAGATAGACCTATACGGAGTTACGAAGGTGGCTCCGCTCCTTCATAACATTTGTTACCTAATACTATAAATTTAATAACTTAACCACGTAAGATAACAACGTTTGCTCTACGAGTTCTGACATAACGTAATAATTTAAATAAAAGAGATAAAAACTAATTAATACATATTGGTTTTATTCAAATGGGTATCTCTTGAATAGGCATGTAACATCCTCGTCTTCATCGTCACTTACCATCAGGTGAGACAAATGCCCAATTCAATACTTAGTAAAAAAAAAAGCTTTAATCAGGAATACAGGATTTCATCTTCCATCTTGCTTCACGGGTCATTCAACTGAGATTCCACCAAAGCTTCCCGAGAGAGTAGGTGGCGTGTGAGGAAAATGTCCGCAATCATATTGCTGCATTTTCTCCGCCATTCTTAACTTTGACTTACTGTCCTAGTCAAGACGGTGTGGTGGGAAATTTGAATCTGCGACTTTAAGTCTATGTTCGCCTTAAGGTCGCAGGTTCAAATCCCGCCCGCTTGAAATTTTATCACCATATTTTTTTTTTTCATTAATTTAATAAGAGTATAATCGTTTTCAAATTCGCTTTAAATGTTAATTATACAATCAACGTAAGTATCTTTTATTATGTATAAAAAATAAAAATATTTTATTCGGCATATATAGGTAAAAACAATACAAACGATAAATCAATTTTGTACCAAAATAGTCCCCACTCAGCATATACCGTGGTGTGGGCCAAGACGCCGGTCTTCCATGGATACCATGCTAATTAAGAACATTAATGAAAATGAATGAATGACAAATGAAAAATAAAATTAAAACTAGTGAAAAAATAGAAAAAGTAATCGGTCAGCTAAAATAGCTAGTTGGGCAGCAAGAAAAGGTCAGTAAAACTTCTTTTCTGCTCTCAGTTGTTCCAGGTGGAAAGCCAAAGATTTAACAATCGGGGCTGCAGAGAAAAAAGCAGCCCCGATTGTTAAATCTTGCTGACCAAATAATTATTTAGCGGCTCGAATAATTACTTTTCTATTTAAACTGCTGCAATTCTTAACTTAACTTTCTTTTCATAGAACTGGTATATCGGCTAACCCCGCAGTCGTGAGTTAGCAAAATATACGGGAATTTTAACAGTTGTTCATTGCAAATTATACCCGTAGCGGTCAGCGGCCAATATCGACCCATTTCATAATTAATGGAGCTTAGAAGGATACTGCAATATGTAGAGTTGAATATTGTATTCAGCGTTCAAAGAGTACCTATCAAATATGCATCTATTCATTCATATTTAATTTTTGGGGTGTAGTTATATTGAGGGTGATAAATAAGAAAGTAGAAATAAGTACCCCAACATCCACATCTGTTCAGACATTTATAAATAACTAGCTGCCCGCCCCGACTTCGCACGGATATATATGTATATATATTTATCTGATGAACATAGGCTATAGAAATAGCCTATGTTCATCAGGGATATGGATTTTAATGGTGAAATAATTTTTCAAATGGCTCCACAAGTTTTGGAGCCTATTCAATGCAAATAAACAATCAAATCTTTCCTCTTTATAATATTAATGTAGATGTAGATAGTGAAATAAAGAAACTCACATATTCTCACGTGAGAACACACATAATTTTCTCCTTTCATATATACATAAACTCTGAAAACAAAACACACATTTTTTGGGCATTCGTGTAACAAGCGTGAGTCAAGCGATAGTCCCCGTAGACACCCCGTAATATGAATAATTTTTTGTATGGGGCCGATGGCGGGAACTCGAAAAAAAAAATTCCATACATAAATGTTGAATCCCAAGCAGTTTGTATGAAAATGCCGAAAAATTGGCCCCATAGGAAAAGTTATTAATTTTGACGGGCTGAGTCACCCCTTTCGGTTGTCGGTGGTAAATTTACACGCTATATATCTGTTTCTATTATAAATGTACACATTTATCTATACTTATATTATAAAGCTGAAGAGTTTGTTTGTTTTAACGCGATAATCTCAGGAACTGGTTCAAATTGGAAAATACTTCTTTGTGTTAGATAGTCCATTTATTGACGAAGGCTTTAGGCTATAAAACATCACGCTGCGACCAATAGGAGCGAAGCATCAATAAAAAATGTTTTGAAAACGGGGGAAAATTATTTATCTATACTAATAAAAAAACGAATTAATCATAATAACAGAAATTGTCGCGGACGAAGTCAGCGGGCAACAGCTAGTTTGGTATAAAATACAATCAATACCTTATTCTTCTAAAGATTTTTTAAATGTTTTTATTGGTTATATGACCTAGACGACACAGCAGAGCGGACAACTGTCAGCCTGCTAATTAAAAAAGGGTGCTAATTAAACAGGATTCTTTTTAATAGCATTATCCGCCTCTAAAAATGTATGTTGCCTTCTAAATTACTAAGTCAGCCACAATTAACGAGCATCTAAATAATACCATCTTAGCCACTAGTTATCTTCTTTGTAAGCCACTCTAAATACAACTCAGCATGATGGTTATTATTTAGCATCTAAATTTGTAACTTGCATTCTAACAGTAAATTTCTAAAATACTAATATTTGACATCAGAAAATATATTTATTTAGCTTCTATTTTTTTAACTCAGCATGTTTAAAATGTTACTTAACCCAAAATAATTGATCGTCAATATTTAGCTAAAATTGTCATCAAATAGTATATTATGGCCACTAATATTACCAGTAGCTATTGAGCTGAGACAAAATAAGACTTTATTTTTGAAAAAAAAATGTAAATTATAGTAATTTATACCATAATTTTACTAATAGTAATAGTAGGAGAGCTGGTACAAATTTTTGGGCAAGTATTTGAAGCAAGCTGAAAACTTGTCACATACCTCTCCCATTATACCCCAACACGGAACTGCAGACCTGACTGGTTAGGGGTAAATAGCGGGGCTAAATCAACCCCTAATTTTTTGGCAGCGTGGCAGATAGAAAGTCCCACCAAAATAGTACCCTATTAAAATTTCAACCTGCCTCAAATTGATTTTTTATATTTTTTTGCAAATTTTTTTGCACGCATCTGGTAATGTTAAAACCCCGACTAGATCGTGTGGCTTATATTTTTTATAGATAAAACATAAAAAATGGCATATTGCCACAAATATCTATATATTAGGTAATGAAAAAAGAATATTAAAAAAAAAAATAGGGGTTGATTTAGTCCCGCTACTCACCAGCCAGGTCTGTAGTTCCGTGTTGAGGTAGAGGTATGTGACAATTTTTCAACTTGCTTCAAATACCTACCTACCCAAAAATTTGTACCAGCTCTCCTGCCTATCGATACATGAATCACGCCATATCATGTAGTGGCTATTTTTACGATAAAAGAATATGATGTATTATTTTACATGCTAAGTAGAAGCTTGAATTATATTTTTTTGAAGACATAGTTTTGATGCTGTAAAAAGGAAAATGGTGACGAAATATAAAATCCGTGGCCGAGTTAGTAAATTAGGTGGCAACGTATAAATAAGAAGGACAAGTCATAATAATTGATGATCTTTATTTGACGCTTTCTATAGAATATTTAGTCGGCGGTGTAAAAAAGACGAATTAGTTTATTAGAGGCTATATCATTTTCCCGTTGCTTAGTTATGAAATTAGAAGTTTGCTCACGTGGCCAATAAATAATTTTGTGGCTTGATTTATTATTTCCCATTCATCATCATTTCGAGTAGGTGTCACGGTCAATCGACCATGCACACCCTGGTGTCAGAGTTGTTCGGAACCGCCTCTCGGCCTCTGACGTGGTTCCTTTAACGACTACCAGATGGCAGCCGGGACCACCGGCTTAACGTGCCTTCCGAAGCACGGAATCATCTTTATTATCAGACAATCAGGTGATTCAAGCCTGCAATGTCCTAACCAAACTGGAAACAACTAAACAAAGTATGCTTCCGGTGGGAATCGAACCCACGACCCCCGGGTCAACAGACAAACGCCTTAACCACTGGACCACGGAGGCAGTTAAAATTTCCTATTAAAAAATATCTATAGCCACCCTTGATAGTTTATTTTAGTTATTCTATAAACTGTTCGCAAACTTGGGAATATTTAACATCATACTACAGTGATTTTATATTGTTAAATCCCCTAAAATCAACTTGCAAATTAATTTAATATAAAACCATAAAGTCCACTCAATTTTCCGTAAAATCTCCAACAGAAAATGTTAAGAAACTTTTTCCCGCATTTTCGCAGATAAAGAAACTTGAGACTTGAGACTTGAGAACGATAAAAATGAGATAACTGATTTAATATAAATGTATAACAATCGCCAAAATAAGAAAACATAAGGAAATTGATTTAAAAAATCTCCCTTAAGAAATTTTGAAAGATCCATACAGTCACGGCATCAAAATTGTTGTTGACAGTCTTCGATCAGTATCTAAAAAAAGTTTTATTTATTGATGATACTACTAAATACGTTTTAGATTTAAAATAATGTAATTTGAGTACACAATTTATTAAGTAAATTACCTATTAAACATTGCTTCGATTTAATATCGCCTTGCTTAGTAGCGTTGCTTAGACATATAATAATAAATAATGCAAGTCGCATCGTCTACATTAACAGATGGTTCCTCACGATTTTTCCCATTCCCTTGTTAAGCATAATAGATTTAAAAAATTGCGTCCTTCATTGGCTTTTACAATCTGCTCGCAAAGTAGCTGGTACACTCTCTTTTTTTCTCCTAGTAGGAATATTAGAAATACTAGTGTATTGAAGAAACCTTGCAAATATCACAGAGAATTTAATCAAAAATTAAAATCTTTGCTCGTCTGAAATATGACACTTTATACGAGATTTATTTTCAAAATAAATTAAATTTATTTATATTAAGAAAATAAATTACTTTTGCATGACATTAGTATTTTCATACAGCTTAAATGTTTTTTTTTTAGAGAAAACTAAAATAATTTAAATAAAATTATATGTGAAATGCTGTATGTTATTGGCTAGTATAATGAAAAAGGATCAATATAAAAACGAAATTGCGAAACTTTCCGCGTCGTGTCCGTATTTTACAGAGTCCAAACTGGGTCAATGAATAAATTCATCAAACGCCCATTCCTTGTTAATACTGCGCTTATACGGGGTGAGTTAGCTTCTATGCAAATATTTGGGCAATAAAATGGTTAGTGAAATGTGGCCATCCTATTGATACAAACTTTTTCGACGAATCGGGATAGTAGACCGATTGTACTGGAGAGATAAAGCAGACGGATTGGAAAAAGCACATATACAATTTGGGAAAATAGACCGTTTGTGAAAGTTGACCTATCGGGATAGTAGACCGATTGTACCGGAGGGGATTCTAAGTCGTGTGTTTAACTTTTTCTTTTCGTTATATAAAGAGATTACAAATTACTCGAACTGTCACAAAAAATAGACTGCAATAGGCACAACTTTTTTTTGACTTTGAATTTTGATTTTGCGCTTACTTCTACATTTTGTTCTCGGCATCACCTGTTTTTTGACTGGTAGATAAAGCCCGCCTTTAAGTCCACCAATGACTTGTTTGTTATGAAGTTTTAAGAAAAAAAATATAAAATACAAGAGTAGGTTTTACTTAACTGCCCAATAAAGAAGTGCTTTGTTTTCAGAGTTAATGTTTGTGATTTTCTTTATTCCACCATAACTTATTAGTCATTAAAAAGCGGCTTGCGAACCTTTTATACGGTATTACACTATTTTCCAAAATGATTAATTAGTCGCTTCAATTCTTAAATCAATTTTTTATACAAAATATTAAATACTATACTATATATTGAACTCTATGTCTGTGTTATAAGAGTTACGAATTGCTAATGTTTCTGTTTTAAGCGTTAAAATGGTATAAAATCTTTAAAATGATTTAATTATAATGAATTTGATTTTTTTTATGAAAACAAAATATGATATTTGGTTTATTTATGTCCTGCAATACCTACTTAATTAATTCATTTTTCATTTCACTATTGTAGTAAAATATAATATTTAGTAAATATAAATAAATATATATAAATAAATATATACGGACAAATCACACAGATTGACCTAGGCCCAAAGTAAGTTCGAGACTTGTGTTATGGGATACTAACTCAACGATACTATATTTTATAACAAATACATATATAAATAAACATCCAAGACCCAGGGCAATCTGAAAAAGATCATTTTCCATCTTGACTTGGCCGGGGATCGAACCCGGTCACACCGTGTCGCAGGCTGGCGTGTTGACCGCTGCGCCACGGAGCTAGTCATCGTAAAAACTGATATGTACAGTTTACGTACATAACAGTTACATAACAGTACGTTAATATAATTGTACAGTTTACGTATAATAATTATACTATACTGTACTATATCTGTACAGTTTACGTACAATTATACGACAGTTGCGCAGGGAGCGCGGGGACACCGTCAGCATATTGACGCGGCGCCCGAATTTTATTTTACTTCGAAACTTAGTACACCATCCACCTCCTTACCATTCCTGTGTAAACCATTTAGTTGCCGTCCCGTGTGCTCATACCATAATTTTAATGATTATTTCCTAACCATTTACTCTTCATTTCAAATTTATTTTATATTCTTAAATATTCATCAACTTTTGTTTATTTGTGTTTGACGCAATAAACGTCTCTTTGTTACCAGTATAAAGCTTTTCAATCTACCATTCCCACACAACCTTTAACATCATAAACTTCTTCTTATATGTGCATAACCCGTACAATAATAACCATGAAATATTTTTTTTCCACAGGCGTTCCCTCCATTCGGTGACGTCACCGGATGAAGTACCGCGACAACAAGACGAGTACACGGACTACCGACCGTACTTCACGTGGTGGGTCAGCACTGTCCAGACTCTGGTGCTGCTGCTCTCCTTACTATGTTACGGATTCGGGCCCGTGGGCTTCGGACGACATACGCATTCTGGCCAAGTTCTGGTCAAAACTTTAAGTTTACAACAGGTGAGTAGTTTTCATCCTTCCCTGTATAATTTTTTCGCCTAACATTTCAAAAACTTTACAGTTTTCATGTTCGCATGTAGACTAAGTTGATATTTGTCTTTTGTGTTATATGAACTATGCAAAACTACCGCTTATAATATTTATTTAATACGTTCCGGATGCACGCAGTATTGGCACACGGTGTCTAAAGGTCTTACAGTCTTGTGATAAGCTTGAGATTTATTAAATTGAGGACAAGATTCCAAGCTGGTGTTAACTGCCAACCATCCTCTTTTTTGAAATTAGGATATTTTTTATTTTCAATAGCCTCACGATAATAGCATTCTTGGAATGTGTGAATGAAAAACTGTTTTCTTTTGTAAGGACTTGAGGATTATTGCAGATAAAACGCATATAGTGTTTGGGTTTATCCAGGGCATGTTTATAGACTGCAGAATTTCTCGAAAACATTAGAAACCATTACTCAAACAACGCGTATGGAAAATGGGACCAAAACTAATGTCTTGTTTCCAAATCATGAAAAAAAAACAAATCATGAATGTATTTTTCGTTTCAGGTGGAATGGGAGGAACCTGCGTCATTTTGGCTAGGTCCTCGGGCGGCGGACTTGATACACTTAGGAGCAAAATTTGCACCCTGCATGAGAAGGGATGCTAGGATAGCGCGCGCGATAGCCGCTCTCGCTAGGAGAGAAAGGGATACCGCGTGCTGCATACGAAACGATGACTCGGGCTGTGTGCAGTCTTCAAAGGCTGATTGTTCGGTGAGTTCTTATATCTTTATAAATATATTTGACCTGAGTTATCAATAGTGGGTTCATCTATTAAATTTTGCATCCTGTATGAAAGTGACACCAGGATATAATATTAAATAAATAAATAATAAATAAATACGGACAAATCACGCAGATTGAGCTAGCCCCAAGGTAAGTTCGAGACTTATGTTATGGGATACTAACTCAACGATACTATATTTTATAACAAATACATATATAGATAAACATCCAAGGCCCAGGCCAATCTGAAAAATATCATTTTCTGTCTTGACCTGGCCGGGGATCGAATCCGGGCACTCTCATGTCGCAGGCTGGCGTGTTGACCGCTGCGCCATGGAGCTAGCCTGCTAGCCAAGGATATCGCGCGTGATAGCCCTTGTTGCTAGGAGATACGGCATGTTGCATATGAAATGGGACTTGCAACTATTGCTGGCAAGCAATAATTTGCATGAACAGCTGTGTGCTGCATTTGTGCGAGTATTTCTTAAATCATATTCTCATCCATCAATCTCTTTTCCCTAGAATGTAAAACCAGCTTAGAATCACTGTCAATGTTTGTCCAGTAGTAGACTTTTTAAGGCTGTAATGATGATGATGAACCTCACTACTAAATAACGGTCGAAATTTTCTCAAATAGCAATCAAAATTGTATATGTTATTAGTCTTTTGGTCTATATCTTTCACTCAGTTTAATAACGATCTTGCTGTCTAGCTTAATGACATAGTTATGTACAGTCAAAACTGTCCCCTCAAAGATTTTAAATTGCAAGGGGTCAGATTTATCTGCCCCCGACTGTACAGGGACAGATAATACCTGACCAGGCCCTCTTCCTATAGCTTGAATTTTCTCTTAAACGGACCTGGTCAGGCATCCCTGTCCCTGACTGTACATACGTTGGATGGGCCAGGATATTTAAAAATATGACTATTTTATGAACATTTCTGAGGCTGTTTCTTCTTCTTATCGAGTATGTAGAATTGTTGAAATTTATCACCCCTGTCATAAGACACATATGTACCTCTTAGAGAGGCTTAGTTAGATGAGTTCTTGTTTAAAACTATGTAATAGATAATATATATTATTTTTTTACTTACACGCTTCCAATAGATAAGAGGTTTAGTAGCAAAGGTAAGTTCAACGAGCCATATAATTATTACAAAATAGAATTAACGTAGTCTAATTAGGTAACTAATTGACCGAGAGCGAAGCGTCTCCATTTCAATTCGGACAAAAATACATTCGTATGTCCGTCTGTCCTGCTGTCCTCTACCGGATGCATTTTCAACCGATTCTCAATAAGTGTTGTGAGCAGGTTCTGTAATTACATAGAAAGTTTTTCGATTCAACTTTGTCGTTTTTTTTTTCAATATTATGTATTGAGGCATACAGGCCCTAAGCTCAATTATTGGGGCCTATGGTACATAGGACCATTGAGAGTCGACCCTGTGCTGAAGTCAGAGAGTCACTTATTTTTACCTGAATTACTAAATTGCAATGAATATCGTAGCAGCGTAATTGAGTGCTAGATGAAATTTTGCTGTAATTAAGTATTTACAGTACCGGATATGACACTAGGTCTTTCGGTTAATAAGTTTTTTTTTTTTTTCAGAATACAATATCAACTTGGAAGAAGTGGTCTTCCGGCGAATCTGGGCCTGGGGGTCGGATATCAGGGTCTGTTTGTGGATTAGATCCCAAGTAAGTATTAAAAACAGACAGAGAACAGTTGTATATTTAATTCATAAACATGTATTAGGTAGAAGTCTGATTATCTTTAATTCATAAATAAAGTAATTTCTTGCTCGGTAAACTTGTTTTGATAAACAAACTTATGCTGTGAATAGCTCATACTTTAACAAGAGGATTATTTAAAAAAAAAAAACCCGAGTGCCTCTTATGCCAGTTTACGTTCGCTATAGTAAATATTTTTTGCTTCACTTCACACTCCGGGGAAGAACACGAATCTAATGACACCTCGCACTTCAAAATTGGTTAAGCTGTTTGAGCTATAGGAGACGACAATGAAACAGACATACATACATATATACATGCATACGTGCGAAAAACATTACCTTCCTTCTGAGTAGGTCAGTTGGATAAAAAATATATATAATGAAACAAATTAAAAATTCTAACTTTGCCATTAATTATTTCTAGATTCTGCGAAGCGCCGCGATCGATAGCGCCGCACGAATGGCCAGACGACATCACAAAATGGCCGATCTGCCGCAAGTCCGTAATAGACGGGTCTGCGGCGGCCGGCCGCGCGGGCCATGCTGCCGAGCATATGGCCTGCGAGGTTATAGGTCATCCGTGTTGTATAGGAATCCACGGGCAATGCGTCATCACAACAAGGGAGCACTGCGATTTTGTAAAGGGTTATTTCCATGAAGAAGCTTCTTTGTGTTCTCAGGTCAGTATTCATTTTTGGTTTTAGTACAGCCCTTGTTGAGCATACAACATCACTCGCACTTGGTTAACTCATGATAGATGCGACCTCAACATTGCAATATATACATTTTTAATATTGCCACATTTCAGAATAACTATTTAAACGAACTTTAAAGACGAAGCAGTACCTTACAATAGGAGGCCAAAACAAGCTCCGCTATTAGATTATATGGATTCATTATACACAAATAGAAACAGGTAAACTGAGCCTGATTCTGAATCACATCTTGTTTCAAATTCTGGAGAATTCAATTCTGACAACTCCCAATACAGCTTGTTATGACTCTTATTGATACAATGCAAAATCTATTTTCAGGTTTCTTGCCTCGACGATGTTTGTGGCATGCTGCCGTTCATGAAGAGACGGCGTCCAGACCAGCTGTACCGAGTGTGGACGTCTTTATTCGTCCACGCTGGTCTTCTACACCTGGCTGTGACGTTGGCGCTTCAGTGGCTGTTTATGAGGGATCTGGAGAAAATGGCTGGACCAGTCCGGATCGCCTTCATCTACCTTGGCAGCGGCGTGGCTGGGAACATGGCGTCTGCAATATTTGAGCCGTACAGAGCAGAGGTAAGGTTGTTTATTAACTTTTCTTAGAGCTCATTCATAATGAGAGCAACTTTTCGTGATTAGTTACTGACTGGGCGCAATCTGCTTAAAAATTGGGGAAAAGAGGTGGTTGTTTGAACTGTATACAGTTTTTTATAGTTAGTTACAACTTACATGTTCAAGGAAGACTCTAGATCTCCTTCAGGTCTTTTTATTCTATGATGAAGATGCTTCTACTCGCATGGACGACGTAAACCTGATAACAATATTGAAATAATTTCTCTTACTTTTATTTCAGGTGGGCCCAGCTGGATCACACTTCGGCCTTCTAGCGTGCTTGATAGTAGAAGTACTTGCAATATGGCCAAGGCTGAGACATCCACAACGAGTGCTCATGAAGATGATCGGAATCGCATTCGCTCTTTTCCTTGCTGGCTTCCTGCCATGGGTAGATAACTTCGCGCAAGTCTTCGGATTTGTATTCGGGTTTCTACTATCGTACGCTCTGCTACCGTTTGTGACTATAGGAAGATACGAGCGGCAGAGAAAGAAAGTGTTAGTGTGGGTGTGCTTAGTTTCAGCAATGGTGATGTTAGGGGCTCTGGTGGCGATATTCTACGCGGCTCCAGCATATGAGTGTACGGCATGCGCGTACTTCACTTGTTTGCCATTCGCACCTGACATGTGCGCGTCGCAAGACGTTCGAGTACGGCAGTTGGACGGGGTATGACGGCGCGCGGCCCGGGCGCCTTCGCCGCCGCGACCCTGCCCCGCGCCCCCCGCGTGCCCCGCCCACCGCCGCCCGCGCCGCGCCGCCGCCTAAGCCCCAACCACATCCGCGCCGCCTTCCATACATTTGGTGTAGCTACGTTAACGTTATTTAAAATAAAATAAAAAATGCCATCATGTTTCCGCTGGATATTTTTATCGTTTTAAAAGAATAAGGTATTGAAATATTATAACTGAAACAAAATTGAGGGTTTAAGCAAGTTCATGTTCAGTCATTAATCAATTTAAGTGTGTTCGTCTTACATTATTAAGTTTGATAATAATCCCATTGTTATCAATTTATTACAACATGTAAAAACTTTGAAAATATGTGTAATTTTGTTCTATTAAGTTATTATTGAGTCAAATTCTGTGAGTCTGGATAACTTTATAACCATCTAAAATGAACGTTAACGTAGTGCTGGTCTGTGTCCATTACAGCGTCTGTGACATATTTTTATTTATTTTTCAGTTTAAAGACATATTACTAATAAAAATGTACACTGGTACGCTGTATCGACCAGAATCGATCTCTCAGCCATTATCCAAGAATTCTTATTAGCTAATTACGATATTAGAATAATCAATCGTAAGAATTAATAATTTTCGAACTGCAAAAAGAAAGGCGGCCATTATAGGTTGAGCTAGTTATCCGACATTTCAATATTTTACAACCTTTTATTACATTTTGGCTGTATCAATATCTCTCCAAAAATCTAATTGACGTACAAGAGAGATGATATATGCCGCTTTTAAATAACATAGTAATAATTGCTCTGTTACATGTAATTACAACAAGCCATAAAAATACAGTACTTGGACGATGACATTGCAAGTCAACCTATTCCCGCTGTATATTTTAAAACATCACCGGTCTCACAGCAATACAATAATTAACTGTGCAAGCGGAGTGGCATTATGAAATATGCGCTCAAAAGACAGAGATACGAGTAAGGTCAAGCAGGTTAACGATTTCAATTCACTTTTCAACTGGTTATTAGCATAATAATAAATAAGTTTTATTTTTCTAAGCATGGTCTTATAATGGTCATCTAACTTTATGAAACGTAAATTCATTGCCATAATTATGTGATGTATATGTTGGTTTTCAACGATCATTTTATCCGAATTTAGAGTGCGTGTGTTTGTGGATAATTGAGTTTCGTTTATGAGTTTGCAAATTTAGGCAACTTTTAGTTACTTTAATCGGTTAGTAAAAATAATAGTGTCCTATTCTTTTTACGCTGTTTGCAACTTTCGATGGTTCTATAAAATCAAAGATGAGATAAATGCTTCCTTTTTATGAATAAAAGTAAGGTATTTAATGTTCATTGACGAATAACTCTATCAAAAATTTGTAATCACGTTCGTTAATTTAAGAAATTGAGTTATATCATTATGTCTTTGATACCTACGTATATACAACAAGTGTCAAATGTGCGGCGCCTTTAGCTAAAGTAAAGATCAACTAATCTTTAAAGCAGTGAATTTATTATTGAATACACTAATTCTAGTAAAGTGCCTCAATTTGCGATTACTGATACCAAAAAAATCAGTCAATCAGTTATGCTAGTTTCGAAAAGCAGAGTCAATTTACTCTTAATTTTAAAAATAGCGACACTGAAAAAGGATTTGTCAAACGATTTGACCTTATAAACGAAATTCTTAACCATTGTGTATGTTTGAGCGAACCAACAGATAATCTTGCGAATTCAATATACCATAATGTAAATATTCTGTAAATTATACTTATATCTTAAGTGAGTTGTATTTAAGTGTGGCTAAATTTGTCTGCGTGAGTTACGGGAGCAATGTTTTGTACAACGTAAAATATGGATTATAATATATCTTTGGTTAGGTATGTCTTGTAGTAAATGGAGGAGATGTAATTTGGCAGGACCAAAGAATTGGCTCATAGATTGTATTGTTATTTTTGTTATTATAAAATGCATTTTTTTCTATGTAAGTCTTTTTGACAAAGTAGCGGTCCGGATAAGAAGAAATACATGAAAATACATTTTTGCAATAAATATCTAACAAAATAGAGTTTAGTGCTCGATTTGAATATTTTGAAATACGAAATACATATAACTATATTTATGCTAATTCGAGTTCATTACGGGCATTATGTTACTTTTACGTTGTGATAAATTATTGATCAAATAAATTATTAATTTAATAATTTCATATTTGATTTTTCACATTCATTAAACATTAAAATATTAACTCTAGATGTTCTATAAAATATGTTCGATTTGCGACATAACTTGATAAGGTCTTTATGGATCTCCTTTGTTTAAATATATTATTCCCTTCTCGCATGCAGTTGCATTTTAATAGTGGACTTTACTCTTTACACTGTTCTGTATGGGTCAATGGCCGCTATTGATATGTTTTTTGGAATGTTCTATAGCGCATTTTACAATTGGGCGGGCATGTAGAAGTTTCATACAAAAAAAGGAGGGTTTTTAAAAATGTCTAAGAAATAAACTTCCCTTGAAATTGTAATGACGACGAATATTTTGTAAAGGTTAAATATACTACTTAGATCATTATTTATTCTAATTATTTTTCGTCGCTAATCAACGATGTCCTTTGTAATAATTTATAATGCTTGTTTATAAAGTTGTACAAACGTGTTCCCGTATGGTGTCAAATAAACATAATTTAGTATATTACTAAATAATGTAAATATAGTAAATACCTATGTTAACCGATATTTGATATTTTAATCAATTTTGTTCACCGCATATTAATACATATTACTTGAATCAATATCACTTTGGTAAGTTCAATTTTGACAATTATTCTTTACGGTCAGAAATATGTGAAAATCAATACTGGCGTTATGGCAAAGTTCAATGTTCCAAAAAAATAACTATATAATATAATATATAAAAACAGTCTAAATCCATTCAGGTTACGGCTTTTTTATATATTATGATCACATAGTTACGCTTATTATACTTAATACACACTTTTTGCTACTCTGTATTCCATTGGGGATTCTGATACCAGGTTTTCAATATTACTCAGAGGTTTAAAATCACCCTGTGTGTGTGAAATCTTTTTATATTGTTATAACATCATATTATTTTAATCAATTTGAGTCAATTTAATCCAGTTGTATCGGGATCCTTATTTGTATGAATGATCTTTGACATATTTCTGATCGTTATTGTATATTGTATGATGACATCTGTGTAGGTTTGTAATTTACATTTATTATTTTATATTATGCTAGTGATATTTAAAATCATTATAGTAGGAATATTTATTTTGATACAGACAAAGTAGAACGCCCTTTTTTAAATATCTTCCTTTAGACAACATTCCTAAGTTTTTTTGTTAATACTTAGTTATAATGACAAGTGGTGATGATTTTACTATTTATTTTATACGCATTCATTATTTTGTGATGTGGAAAGTTGATGGAATAATGCCATAAAAATAAAAGAATGTAAATTATTTTTTTATACAAAACAGGCACAAATCCATGTAGATATAGAATAATTTCTGTAATTTATCCTAATGCTAAAATACACAAGGGACATTAAAAAGTATCTTCTGGGCTAATGATATATGGCATTACGACGCCTGCCTGCACACCATATTACGTTGGGGTAGAATAAAATAAGTAACTAAATAACTTAAAAAGTTAAGATTGAAGTATGCCCCACTGTTATTTAAATGAGTGCTTTATCTTTTTCAATTCAAAAGACATATTTTTTATATTTCTTACTTCATTTTGACTTTTGTATTTTATGTATCATGTCTGTGTGCAGTTTTAATGACAACTATTTTATTTTAAGTAGATATATTATATCGGTTATGAACGAAATTGAATAGTTATTTGTTATTGATCAAATTTATCAGGTTAATGATTTTATAATTACTTGTTTTTGTCAAAATTCTTCCTAATTTGAAAGTATTAGAAACTCTAATTTATTACTTTCATCATAGAGGTATGTTTGAGTCTTTCCGTTTCCATCTCAGTTTTTCATCCCACCACCTTAAAATAATAATAATTATTCCGTGTTCTTTGCGTTTTGATTGAACAATAACTTGCAGCGTGTATTTGATGACCGTACTTTATCTAACTAGTTCGAATTAGAAAATAATTCAAGGAAAGATTTTATTATCCTCCCTGATGCCTGAAGTCCAAATGAATAACAATTATACTAACGTTTGTTCATCAAATTGTCTCGATCGCCTTTAATGCATTAGGCGATCGAAAAAAATAAGTAAATACAAGATACTCGTATCAATAAGTGAATACACTTCCTTTTGATTCAGCAGTTTGTTAAAATTTTCATTATACAATCCATAGCTTTTTGACACACCAATTTTTTAAAGTTGATGGTAATGGTGGTGTAGGTTTATTTCTAGTTTCGAGTTTTGATTTTCCTAACCGAATATTTAATAAGACTGTATTTCCAACAGAAATACGCTGTGAAGCGGATCGAACAATAAGTGCTTTTTGTTACATTTTCCAGTGTTGAGCGGTACGAAATTTTTGATGTGGAGAAGACACGATCTAAAATGAGAAAGTGTGCCGGGTTCTTCTAAAAGTGATTGATGACATAAAACACATCTTGCTAGACCTTTTGCGTCAGAGCTGTGCTAAACCAGGCTAGTAAATAAAATATTTCTTTTGGTGGTCTTCTCCTAGCTCGCCGCTCTCTCGCATAACGTTGGTAAAAACGCAGTCATAGGACCTAACATTTATAATCTATACCCAGGGTCGGACAGAGCTGGAATAGCCCCGATGGTTGACAAGCCCAGACCTGAGCATTAACGGATCATTAGAGCAGCTCTTATTAAATAATTGAAAATTTGTATCGAATAGATCCAGTCAAATTCAAATTCAAAATTCAAAACGTTGATTCAATATAGGTTTTTTTGAACACTTATTAATTGTCATATTTAACTTTTCAATAATTGTTGACGTCAGTTATTATACATTGTCAAATGTATTTTGCGAAAATGATGCATGGCAAAATAAGTGGCATCGATTAATAGATAGTAACTTTCAGAAATTTCCAAAACTAGTTTCAGAGGTTGCTCACGCTCAGCTGTTCTAGTCATTTAGGTTGCAAGAGCTGGGTTTCTACGCCACCTACCTGTAGGACTTACTGCAAGCCAGATCTCTGGGGGGCTCAAGCTGTGGCTCGGCTGGTAAATGCTACCTCGAATGTATAACTAGTCCGACGCTACCTATATCTACAAACATAATCTGCTTCGTCTATATCCAAAACTTCTAATGACAAATTTTAATAAACCTGTCTGCAATCTGCTCATATCTTAATTCACATTTTATAATAACATTAACATTGGCAATAATTGTTATTTATTGAGCATACATATAATTAGGAAAATGAACAGAATCGATCACTGCCTGTATGTATTAATGTTACGTGTATTTGTTTGTTATCTATACAACTCCATTGTTTTTTGTGAGTAATCTTTTTGCATATAGTACTATTTTAATGGTAATTATCGTGTGTATCTGATTGTTTTCAGTAAGTACGACACTTGATGATACAAACTTACTATTTAGTAAAAGGTGAAATCTTCAGTTAGGTTTGTGATATTTATATTTGAATATATAATTTTGTACTATCCATGCATTTTATGGAAATTAAAGTTTTGTTTACTTTATTTTCACATGTGTATCAAAATTAAGCTCGCTACAGATACTTCTGGGCACTTCTTTATAAAGCCTGATTTGGATCAAGAAAATAGGTAAAAAACTAAAACAGAGACTGAGTTCTATTCTATTCCTTTTTTGCCTTTATTCTTTCACTTCTGTATTCCAAGATTCTGATTCCGAGATAAACCTCAGAGGTTTTTTTTTCCCAAATTGTGAAATCTTCACTAACACGATTATCTACTGTTTCGGCATATACATCTAAGACTACTTTTGCTATTGTTTTTATCTTCATATTATCTCCCGAAGATGTTATCAATATTGTCACGTTTCGTACTTATCGGAATAGATCTCATCATGTGCAGTGCGTGAATGTGAAGTGAAGTCTCCATTACTTTCTTACTTGCCACCGATACGAAGTGCTCTTGCGGCCGGCGGCCGGCGGACTGTTTCAGATTAACTCTAAGACAAACTTACATATTGTACATTGTGAACATACACTTAATTAATATATTCATAAGAAAATGGTAAAGTAATCTTATTGTAAACTAGTATTAATTGAACAAGAAACCTTATTATCATAATATTGTTGTGTTTTATTTAACTCTTTATAACATGTAAGACTATGAAACGACTATTATATTCACGTGTACCTAAGCTTGATGTGGCCGAGTACACTTTTTAGCGTCATAAAGTCTTATCAATCGATGAACACCGGCTACATGTTTAAAAAATTGACATGTTCCGCGTGCAAGCATGGATCAAGCGATAGAGAGGCACGATGGACCATAGCGTTCGGCTTGTGACTCATCTATCTCTCTTCCACCGTTATCACATATAATTATTAAATAGACTTAACAGACAATATTTTTTTTTTAATAGTTAACTTTGATCTGAAAGACAAATAATTTACTTTATGGTAGGCAAGTGATGATTAGAGATTAGGCTATCGGGTGTAAATTATCCACTAGAGGCTCTAGTATAGCAAGAGGTATCAAAAATGACATATATTAAGAGTAATACCTGGGTAATTGAGACTAAGACTACCTAATTAATTTTTACCTTAGGTATTTTCCTAAATATAAGCCTCAGCTACTAAATTTCATCGTAATTGTTGTAGTTAATTCTTAGATTCTTTTTTATATTTACATGTATACAAGAATAAGCTTGGTTGAGGTCATAAGGTTATACAGGTTTTGTAGACAAAGGCATTAAATATTTTTGGAAATGTAAACTTTGTTCTTACCCGTCTAATAAAAATATATTTTCTTTACACAATAGGGGGGCACCAGCCAGTGAGCAAAGAAACAGTATTGAATTATTATCATGATATTATTGTCAATAAATAAATAAAAAGAGCCCGCCATATGCCAGGCGGCGTGGCGATACAAACGCGGATGGTCTAAACGCGTTGGCTACTTTGGATATTTTCGTTAGTTAGGAATATTCAAGGGTTATTCGAAAAAGAAAAACATATGATGGCTGTCTTATCTGTAATGCAATAATAATCAAAAGTTTCAAGGTTAATTTTAATGTATTTGGTGAATAATGCTATATACCGAGTAAATTAGACGTGATTTGGAGGCAACTTTGCAATTTTTTTCTATCGAGAAAATTTAACGCAATCGTGTTTTTGAGTCATATAGTTACCAAAGTTAGTCCTGAACTTTGCTGCATTTTTATTTCAACTTGAGTATTTAATTATTATTGATATAACAGTCAATCATGCAAAGCAGTGTGAGGTAGTACCTTGGACGATTCGTCCAAGGGTAGTACGGGCTCTTAATTAAATTGTAAGATTCAATTCATCATCATTCTAACCGTAAGAAGTCTACTGCTGGACAAAGGTCTCGCCCAAGGATTCTTCGTTCCATGGGAGGTTATTGCCATATTCACCACGCTTGGTAGGCGGGTTGGCGAGCGCAGCTTTTTTTTGGGCTTTCCACGCCGGGAAATATATAAATTTGTTAGATTAGGGAAGGTGATGAAGGTATTGGGATACTACTCACTCGGGTGAATAGGGAAAAATATTCTATTAATGCATTTCTATGTGATTCGGCACATTTTTTCACTATTATTTGAGATGTAAGCAAACTGGGAAAAACCAGACAATCATCGTCATCATTTGGAGTAGGTGACACGGTCAATCAACCATGCACACCCTGTGTCAGAGTTCTTCGGAACCGCCTCTCGGCCGCTGACGTGGTTCCTTTAACGACTACCAGATGGCAGCCGGGATCAACGGCTTAACGTGCCTTCCGCAGCAGGGAAACATCTTTATTATCAGACAATTAGGTGATTCAAACTTGCAATGTCCTAACCAAACTGGAAACATTAAAAAAAGTATGCTTTCCGTGGGATTCGAAACCACGACCCCCAGGTCTACAGGCAAACACCTTAACCACTGGACCACGGAGGCAGAGAAACCAGACAATAACACAATTATATAAAAAATACCTAGGTAATAATTTAATTTTAATGTAACTCTGAATTTACAGGTTTATATCCACGATATATTTCGTCAAGAGAGTTACAGAAATGTATCCGCAAAATGTTTCTTCAAGAATTAAATAAGATTATCCATAACAAGTTTCGTCCAAAAATGATAATCAAAAAGGCCACCCCGTATCGTACCCGGCCCAAAACTTCTCATTATGCTGGCTGCATTACCTCGTTGAATCGCTATGGAAATCCCTAGGACTAAATACGATACGGAGCATGATAGTCACCAGTCAAATATTTTAATCATCGTAAGATATTTTAAATACCATTTGGTGAACGTTAACTTAAATTACACATTATTATTTACAACATTAATATTGTTGACGTCAATAACTTACTTAGAGCCAAGTTTACGCCGCTTCTAAGGCGGAGTGCAGAAGAAGCGGCAACAAACTGCACAGCGCATTTTCTCCAAATGACATCAACATACAATCTACGACATGCTTGGAACTAAATGTGTGGACTAGAGCTTACATTGTCATGTCAGATAATAAAATTCAATTCGTAGTATGAAAGAATAGTAATGAAAAATGAAATTAAAATTTTTGATTTAAATCAAAAATTTTAATTTCATTTTTCATTACTCACTTACTTAATTTGTTCGTGTTTTGACATTAATGTCAAAACACGAACAAATTGTACCAATTCATGTCATAACATCGGACTCTTATAAAATGCCCCAAGCGCCTGTTATCTTAACAGCGCCTGTTATAACAAAATCAGATATCGTAGATATTTCACAATATTGAAAATGAATCATAAACTAAAGCGGAAATGCTTATCCCTAATAGTTTTCGATATCCACTTGCCAAGTACATTATCTGAACACATGTCCATAGCGGGAGATAAAGTATCAGGGAGATTTGATGAAGAGCATCGATGTGTCAGCGAGAACTTTTTAGGGTTCCTTACCTCATAAGGAAAAAACGGAACCCTTATACGATCGCTTTGTTGTTCGTCCGACTGTCAAGAACCTTTTTCTCAGGAACGCGTAGATGTATCTGAAATTTATATCAAATACTAAGGTCTATTGTCTTTTGGAGCTTGGAAAAAATCAATCTTCTAAGTCAACGCCATCAAAAGATACAGCCATTAATGCCGCAAGCTTGTCCTACAGGGTACTTCCTGTGAACTCAGAACCTTGAGAATTGGTACGAAGCAACGTCTTATAGCACAGTAAAGAGAAAATTGCGAATAGCATACATTTTTAGTAACAGCATATAATACAAATATTTTTAATAATTTTAAACATATTATAGATAATGGTACGGAACCCGTCGTGTGCGAGTCGGACTCACACTTGGCTAGTTTTTTTATATATAGAAATAGACAAAAATGGTAAAAGAAATTATAAATAACACTTATTTTTCTGAAGATGCAAAAAAAAATATACAATGCAGACATTGTATAGTTTTAAAAATACGCAGAATGAACCATGCCGATTTAAAAAAAAATTGTAGGGAATTTATTTTCCTGCGAGAATTCAAAGCTTCGATAACAAGCATTAAATGATTGCTTCATACGTAAGCAAAACTTCAACACAGTGCTTTTTTAATTTAAAAGCTAAAAATGTCAGCAGACACTTTGATCATCTTTGTACTGAATTAACACATTTTATTTGTGTTTGAAATTAATTTAATTAGCGCCTTTTCTATAAATTTAAGATGTATATTTTCGACGAAACTTTAATGCTTACAACTGGCTCTAATAACTTTTGTAGTAAGATAAGTACTACGATTTTTCCAGTGACAAAGTTCGATTACCGGGTCAGATATGGCATTTTCTAAAAATCAAGAAACACAATTTTTACATACAGACAGAGCCTAGGTCTATAAGGCCTTATAGCCATGGCCATGTTAGAGGGCGTATAGATGGAAAACGGAATCAAATAGTTTATCAAAGACAAAGCATGTGTATAAAAAGTTTTTTTCCTTACACAATAGTGGTTTTTATTTTCTGAAAAATCGGTGGCGTGCTTCCTTTCTTTGACTTCTTTTCTCCATCTTTTATAGTAGAAAATCTCTCCTGAAAACCCTAGATAAATGAAAAACCCAAATATGTTAATTGGCTCTAACTACAATGTAGAATAAAATAGAACATATGTACAGTCCCTTTTGTAAATCCGCACATTAATGTAATAAACAATTTTTAGCATGTTATGTTATTCCGTGCTTTGGAAGGTTAATCCGTTGGACCCGGTTGCCATCTGGTAGTCGTTTAAGGAACCACGTCAGAGGCCGAGAGACGGTTACGAAGGACTCTGACACCAGGGCATGGTCGATCGACCGTGACACTACACCAAAAATTGCCTCAGTGGTCCAGTGGTTATGGCGTTTGGCTGTAGACCCGGGGACCGTGGGTTCGATTCCCACGTAAAGCATACTTTGTTTAGTTGTTTCCACTTTGGTTAGGACATTGCTTGAATCACCTGATTGTTTGATAATAAAGATGATTCTGTGCTTCGGAAGACACGTTAAGCCGTTGGTCCCGGTTGCCATCTGGTAATCGTTAAGGGGCCACGTCAGAGGCTGAGAGGCGGTTCCGAAGAACTCTGACACAAGGGTGTGCATGGTCGATTGACCGTGACACCTACACGAAATGATGATGAGCATGGACATGCTCGATTAATTATATGTGATTAATATAATTGAGGAGCCAAATTGGACTAGTGGGTCTGAACTGAACATCTCGTGGGAATCGAACCCGCGATCCCCGGGTCTACAGGCCTTAACCACTGGACCACGGTGGCAGTTAGCATCTTGTTTGTGACTAATAAATCCTGATTATTAAAGGATCAGCAGATTAGGTCTTGGAAGAGGCAGTGGGCGGGGCACATAGCGTGAAGAACCGATGGCCGATGGGGTAAAAAGGTTCACGAATGTCGCAGGAAAACATTGGATGCAGGCCGCTTCCAACTGGTCATTTTGGAAATTTGTAGGAGAGGCCTATGTCCAGCAGTTGACTTCTTGCGGCTGACATGATGATGATAATGATCGTATATGTATACTGTTATGGATATCCCCTGGAAATACATATTTGCATTGTGACGCTGCCTACTTATGGAAGCAAAATTTGGGTTTTGAATATGTTCAGAGTAAGAAGATTTCTGATTAACCAGTCGCTTATAATAGCCATACCATTTTCTGCAAATTTATAAACCTGCTCTCCCGCGAAGAACCGCGTTATAGTACTGCGGTATCATCAGATAACTAATGTCACAGATAATAACTTCTTTATCGAGAGGCTTTATGAAAGTATCAATACCGCATCAAAATCTAGCCGCATACCAGTTTAAGGAAAAAATAAACGGAAAATTTCTATCTTCGTAGGTCAAACGAATTATTAATTTTATGTATTACTTAAAAAAGGCCGGCCAAATGCCAGTCGGACTCGCGCAGGAAGGGTTTCGTACCATTATCTATAAAAACGCCTAAAAATCATGTCTTTTGTATGGAAGCCCCCTTTTATATTTATTTTATTTCTTCATTCAATTATTTATTTGTAAATTAAATATATAACGAAATATTCTGTGACCCAAAGTCTACCTGTTGCCGTTAATAAAAAAAACGAGCAAAAAAATCTCGCTTGTTGTATGAGAGCCCCCTTAAATATTTATTTTATTTTATTTTTAGTATTTGTTTCTAAAGCGGCAACATAAATACAGCGTCTGTAAAAATATCTACTGTCTAACTATCACGGCTCGTGAGATTCAGCCTGGTGACAGATGGACGGACAGACAGACAGATGGACAGCGGAGCCATTTGAGTATGCTCCCGTTTTTACCCTTTGGGTACGGAATTAGGGTTCCGTACCGTTCAAAAGGAGTTGATCAATTTATTTAATAATGTCAAAATTACACAGTTTTTTATACCAGTAAGTTAGTGCATAACAGCTTCTAATATATGTGCCAAATTTCATTGGTATATATTTGTATAAAATAAAGTAAACAATGTTCTACATATATATATACTTACATAAATACCTTTGCTTTTAAGCTTCGGAACCTAGGTTCCGCTTTTAGATTTATTTTTCTTATAATAATATATTATGTATATACCTAATTTAAATAATAATAAATATTAATATGTAAAAACGTGTTTATATTTATTGTACTTATTATCATATGCAAACATATCTATAAAAATATATAAATATATTATAATTTTGTTATTTTAGATTTTATTTTCTATGTTAGTACTGTAATTGAATTCAACTGTACCTAGTCAAAGATTTTGTTTATTAGGATAACCTTAGAGATAAGAAAGAGCGGAGTCTTCTAGCACAAGTACATTTTTGCTTAAAAGGAGGATCCAGCCATCAATATTTTATAAACATTACTAGTTTCCCAATTAACAATATTTTTTTTTTATAAGTAGAACTTCTGCAATCTTATTTCGTATCACAATTTGCAGTAACGTTTAGGTATCTACTTGTACCGTGACGTGAACACGATAAAATATTAGAGCGTCACGTATAAATGCAAATGAATGTAAAATAGAATATTAAAAATATTTTATTATAATATGAATAGTCAACTGTAGATAATTTCAGTGTTCAAACATTAAGAACCGCGTCCACATTGTTTTTACGAAGTATACTTTGTGACTATTGTAAGAGACATTTCAGAAATATACATAATTTATGTGCAAACATTTTTTTGTGAGCACCATTCCTGCCGTTAGGATTCACTGCTGGGCAAAAACCTCTCCCAAGGAATTTCGTTCCATATCACGCGAGCGGAGCCGCGGGCGAGAGCTAGTAATATCTAAGTTTCGTAATAAACGAAACATACATATTTACATACACAGACAGGTACCAAGATACATAAAAAAACAATATTTTATTTTGTAAGCACTTTTACCAAATATTTTTAGTTATGTTTGCACATAGATACGTAACAAGAATCGTAGATAATACCGTCAATCAACGGGGTGTTATCGTTTGTGATGACAACTGTTAACTGTTGGTTTTATATTGTGGTGTGTTGTTCTTGAGACCACTAGTGAGGTGACTAGGGGGAAGAGAGGACCGATAAAAAAAGTACGTAAGTGAAATACAAATAATAATAATAGCAAGTATAATATGTGTTATTTTTATGCCTTTTTTTCAATGTACAAATACAAGTACAATACCAGTCTTATATCACATAATTTTGTAAATATTGAAGGTAAGTTTTTACTTAATGTAATATTACTTCAGTAAATATTATTAAGCCTTTACTTGGCTTCTTGGCTAAAAGGCTTTTTTGTTTATTTATGGAAGGTCTGATTTTCTTTTTATGACTATGAATTACGACGCGATTTTTTTGTTTTACTTATGTGCCACTTGCACATAAGTAAAACAAAAAAATCGCGTCGTAATTCTGTCAGATTGTTAAAGCATCTAAAGGCATCTGACATAGCTTTACGACTGCCATCAATGATGACAGCCGAGACCAACGGCTTAAGGTGCCTTCCGAAGCTCGAAATATTTTTATGCCACTCGCTGTCACCCATCCAAGTGGGGACCGCGCCCAGGGGTTACTTAACATGCGTAAGCGCTAATAATGCTCAAGTCCACTGGGTCATTGGGCTCCTCTACGCACGATAAATTCAGTGGTTTTATGAGGTAAATTTATTTTTACTGAGTTGACTTAAGCATTGAAGAAGGATATTCTCGAAATAGAAAAATCTATGACACAGTTTAGTGGAAACTATTACTTTCGACTTGGCTGGATGAGTTTGAGGATACTCAGTTGCTGATGAATTATACTGATATTTCAAACCTGATTTACGCGAAAGGACTACTTACGAGAACTACGAAGCTAATTTATCGGTCGATCGCTTGGAGGTGTAAAAGATAATGAAATGTCAAAACAAGAGCTTGATGAAGAATTTAGATTAGAGCCTATAGAAAGATGAAATATGTAACATTACTATTCTATATGAAAGAATGTGCAATCCACATCATTATTGAAGACGAAATAACGCTGAAAATGTTATCGATGGCATCCAATACAGTGAGTTTGATGTTTACATCGAACCTTCATACGAAGACCTTAAAGAGTTTAGAACGAAGTTCGCCATTACGAAGGTGGAAAGAAAACACGATTTTAACTAGAAAGAAATAAAAATTTTAAAAGATGTTTTAAACGTGAAGATCAACATCATATAATTTCTAATTGAACAATGGGTACTAAGTGCTACAGATATACAATTTGACCACAAGGAAAATTGTATATCAGTAACAAAATAAGGAAGTCGATAAATATTCTATTGAAGAGTACCTACAAAGATATAAATTATGTAAAAACTCCATACAAGAAGATAAAGATAACCAATGTTGACATGATAACAATGATTGATACGAAAAATGACGAAAATTTAATAAGTTACGTCATTTCCAGTATCATTTATAAGCTTTATAAAGCTTATCCAAAAGTTGTAAAGGAAAAGTATTTCATGATAAAAATAAAATACATGGAATCGTTAGGAAAAAAGTACATACTGAAGAACCTCTGAATGCATATGTCTTGACTGACGATAATGACGTTGAAATAAAATTCTAGGATGAATAGGTATGATACAATACACCGTTATTCTTGGAAATCCTGTGCTATAAGACTTCGAAGTTCATTTTACAGAAGATGACTTTTACAAGTGAATATTATTTTTCTTACACTAAAAGACGAAGAAACAAAAATTGACATAAATGAAGATCACCCAAAGTCAAAAGTCAAAGTCAAAGATTTTTATTCAAAATTGGACACATGTATCTCTTTTTGAACGTCATATTTGTAGGTATTTGTTATATTTTGTTTAATTTATGCAAAATCGAAATACTACTAGCGTTTCGGAACGACCACTGGTGAGATGAATACGCCGGAAGAAACTCAATCCAGACTTGGTTCGTATGTGCCTGAAGGGCTCCGATTATATTATTAATTATAAATTTATATTAATTGCCAAGCATTTTTATCAATTATATAATCAGCAGTGCAGTAATAAGCCTTTTTTACTAACTGGTTTTTTACAGTCGCTTTAAACTTAAGCTCAAGCTTACCCTGTAAAGGAATTATTTAACTATTTATTCCTGTATAGACGATTACAAAGACGGTGAAAGATTACAAACCCGATGTTAAGACAATAAAGATTTTTTTATTTTTTATTAGCCGTATGTGTCCCACTGCTTGGCAAAGAATATTATTAATAATAAAGATTATTATTGAAACAAAAATACTTAACGAATCTGCTGCATGTCTGAAGAAAGTACGAAGCAACGATCCCAATTTAAAAACCAGTTATGATAGTGATAAAAAAATACTATATACGATCCTAATTTAAAAACCAGTTATGATAGTGATAAAAAAATACTTACTATATACAGATGAATGAGGTACCTACGTGATTAACGAAAATTCAAAACGAAGGAACGAAGACCAAGATGAAGGCTCAAAATGAAGTAGTTACAAGAATGATACAAGAAGTCACGAACTATAATGAGCAAAACATGAGTTAAGAGTAAAGGTAAAAAAAAAATTGAAGGGGTCAATAAAGAGAGTATAAGAAATTATAACCGTAATAGAAAGAATGTTAACAAAGAAGACGACTATTTAGTGGAGCAGATGAAATTTCAGAAAGGCTGTGTGGGAGGTTATTAAAGATAGCTTTGTTTTTATTTTCGATTATGATTAAATACGAGTTAATCTTTGATCTTTTTGTTCTTTCGCAGCCCGTTTTCACCCATTGTTGGGTATAGGCCTCTAAATACTCTTTCATATTATTATGTACGAGTAAATGTAGTAACTATGTTTAGTCTATGGTTATAATGTAACTCAAGTGAAGATACAATGCATAATGTGCTGTATTTTAAGACTCTCTTAATAAAAGATAGTTAATTAATTCATCATGCTGTTACATTTTAAACAAATTAATAATAACTCTGCATTACACAATAATAAAAAAGCAATATACTTAATACCATAAATTTAAAATGATGATATAAACGCGGGCTTATTGCAAAGCAATCTCTTTCTATAAACCTTTGGGTAGAAGGATATGTAAAATCTCTAAATCTAGACGGCGCAGTAGGTAATTGAATAAACTCAAAAAAATACATATCTATAAAAAACTAAACATATCTATGTAGATTAAATAGAGAGACCATGGCTTATGCATCTCAATTTTTTTTTTGGGGTTTCGCCGTGATAATATTTTCAGTTTTGTGACGTAGCAATAAAGATAATATTCATGTGTTATCTGCAAACTTATCTGGTTGTCAAAACCGAGAGGAGGTACTTTCGATTGGCAAACGTGCAAACTCAATGACATTATGAAATGTCATTGAATATCTTAGATAATCTTACTTGTAATATGTACTATAATACTTTACAGGGTGAGGAGTCAGTAGAAAAAATTGACTCCCACCAACAAATCTTTTTTTAAGAATTCGCCTAGGTTCGATGGCTCCATGCTAGCAAACTTCGCAGCCGGTGGGAAAAGAAAAAACATAGAATGTACCAGCTGCTTCTCTTCCCAAGCAGATCGTAAAAGCCGATCTAGGGAATCTGAGGAATCATGTTAGTAGGCGATGCGGCTAGCAACCGATCGCTATTTTGGCTTCGAGGTTTTAAAGACCTGAGCTTTGTCTATCTCGTATGGGAATAGAATAATAATAGTATCCATATATATGTAAGCAAGGTTTGGTTTGAGCTAGGTATGGGTTTTTAACCAGCTTCAAAAAAAGGAGGACCTTAGTAATTTGGTTGAATTTTTTTTTAAATATCTCTTTTTTCCTTTCAAAAGGTATTCTTTTAAATTGTTTATATTTAAACTTTGTTAAAATCGGTTCAGTAATGTGATTCATTCATAATGTGAATGAGTAATGTGATTGAAGTTTTTTTTTTTTTTATATGAAAGATTACTTTAATCCGCGAATGCAGTTTTAATTATAATCAAAAATGGTGTCGTTAATATACAGATAAAAAAAAATCGCCATAAAGCCCCATCTCGATGAGACTTCCTGTGTCCTATGATCTGGCACTATTAAGGCTATAGCCGAAAACCAAAACTATATTTTAAAGCATGTTTTTTTACTGACAATTGTTTACTGTATTTATATGTTAAATTTTTAAAGATGAATACTTCTTAGCGGCCTTGTGCACTTTATGGGATTGGTAAAAAATTTTAAACTCGCGTCAGGACACGTGACCTGATCAAAAATTCTTAATTCGTCTTACGAATTTTCGATCAGGTCACGTGTCCTGAAGCGAGTTTAAATTTTTTTACCCGTTTTACCCGTTCCAAAAAGTGCACACCGCTAAAGAAGTTTTCAGGTCTCGTGTCCTTTTTATCAATTTTCGATCAGGTCACGTGTCCTGAAGCGAGTTTAAATTTTTTTACCCGTTTTACCCTTTCCAAAAAGTGCACACCGCTAAAGAAGTTTTCAGGTCTCGTGTCCTTTTTATCAATTTTCGATCAGGTCAAGTGTCCTAAAGCGAGTTTAACATTTTTTACCAATCCCAAAAAGTGCACAACGCCGCTAAGAAGTTTTTTACTCCTATTTTGTTATAAATGTAATTGCGTTCGTGTTTTTTTGTGTATCATCGCTGTAAAGGTTGGTTTTTATTAATAATCATATAATAAACAATAAAAACAAACTAAATGTCAACGTCCACGCAATGTTGTTCAATTTTAATGACTTATTCGAGTATGTATAAAACAGATTTATTTGAAGAATATAAAAAAAAAATGTTATAATGTAAGAAAGATTCAGTTTATTTGATATGACCATTCAAGGACAATATAATGATGATATCCTTTAACCCGTCAAGACCCTTTTTAGTGCATATGTCCTTGAGACCCGGAGGACATTTTATAATGTCATGCAGTTTTTGAAAGGTTAAAGATGTTATGATAAATAAAAGAACTCAAATACATACAAAATAACAAACTTCCCGACCTGATACTTGCTTTTCCCCCATTCATCCGGGTGAGTAGTATCCCAATACCTACTTTTATTGCCTTCCCAGATTGAGCAAATTCCTATCCTTCCCCAGATTAAAATGCTTCCGATGGGCAGCAGCAGTTTTTTAGCTTCTTGTGCTGACGCTCAAGAAGCTAAAAAATTGCACACGCCAACCCGCATGCCAAGCGTGGTGATTATAGCAATATCCTCCCATGGAACGAAAAATCCTTAGGAGAGGCCTTTGGATATGACTGGAATGATGAATTGAGAATATAGTTTTTGAATAAATAAATATATAGGAACATATTACTCTAACTGAGTTACCCCACAGTAAGTTGTGAACTTGTGTAGGATACTAACTCAACGATACTACATAATAGATACTTATATAGATAAACATCCAAGACCCAGGTCAATCTGAAAAAGATCGTTTTCCATCATGATCTGACCGGGGATCGAACCTGGGCACTCTCGTATCGCAGGCTGGCGTGTTAACTACTGCGCCACGAAGCTCGCCATCATCATCATCAGGTCTTTTTAGTCTCCACTACAGGAGCACGACCCTCTCTGTACTACTAGAGCAGCTAGAAGACCTGACCTACACTTTCCACGCTGGCCAGACGGGTTGGAGAGGTCTCAGAGATGTTTATAAGCTTTGTTTAGCTTGTATTTCCTTAGTCGCTTTCTACGACATCCACTGGAAGACTTGGAGTGACCCTATTCTACTCTGCCGGATACCACACGGCACACGAGCTCGCCATTATAATAACAATTTCTCAGTATTCGTTTTCGGAAGGCACACAATATGTACAAGGGCGATATTCTTCAGTATGTCTGTATTAACGCTACCTTTGTGGAAAGTAACCGACAATGATTATTATATTAAAATTAATGTGATTGAAGTTTTTTTTTTTATATGAAAGATTACTTTAATCCGCGAATGCAGTTTTAATTATAATCAAAAATGGTGTCGTTATATATACAGATAAAAAAAAAACCGCCATAAAGACCCATCTCGATGAGACTTCCTGTGTCCTATGATCTGGCACTATTAAGGCTATAGCCGAAAACCAAAACTATATTTTAAAGCATGTTTTTTTACTGACAATTGTTTACTGTATTTATATGTTAAATTTTTAAAGATGAATACTTCTTAGCGGCCTTGTGCACTTTATGGGATAGGTAAAAATTTTTAAACTCGCGTCAGGACACGTGACCTGATCAAAAATTCTTAATTCGTCTTACGAATTTTCGATTAGGTCACGTGTCCTGAAGCGAGTTTAAATTTTTTTACCCGTTTTACCCGTTCCAAAAAGTGCACACCGCTAAAGAAGTTTTCAGGTCTCGTGTCCTTTTTATCAATTTTCTTTTTTTAAGAATTCGCCTAGGTTCGATGGCTCCATGCTAGCAAACTTCGCAGCCGGTGGGAAAAGAAAAAACATAGAATGTACCAGCTGCTTCTCTTCCCAAGCAGATCGTAAAAGCCGATCTAGGGAATCTGAGGAATCATGTTAGTAGGCGATGCGGCTAGCAACCGATCGCTATTTTGGCTTCGAGGTTTTAAAGACCTGAGCTTTGTCTATCTCGTATGGGAATAGAATAATAATAGTATCCATATATATGTAAGCAAGGTTTGGTTTGAGCTAGGTATGGGTTTTTAACCAGCTTCAAAAAAAGGAGGACCTTAGTAATTTGGTTGTATGTTTTTTTAAATATCCATTTTTTCCTTTCAAAAGGTATTCTTTTAAATTGTTTATATTTAAACTTTGTTAAAATCGGTTCAGTAATGTGATTCATTCATAATGTGAATGAGTAATGTGATTGAAGTTTTTTTTTTTTATATGAAAGATTACTTTAATCCGCGAATGCAGTTTTAATTATAATCAAAAATGGTGTCGTTATATATACAGATAAAAAAAAATCGCCATAAAGACCCATCTCGATGAGACTTCCTGTGTCCTATGATCTGGCACTATTTTTTACTCACTAGGTTTTACCCTTTCCAAAAAGTGCACACCGCTAAAGAAGTTTTCAGGTCTCGTGTCCTTTTTATCAATTTTCGATCAGGTCAAGTGTCCTGAAGCGAGTTTAACATTTTTTACCAATCCCAAAAAGTGCACAACGCCGCTAAGAAGTTTTTTACTCCTATTTTGTTATAAATGTAATTGCGTTCGTGTTTTTTTGTGTATCATCGCTGTAAAGGTTGGTTTTTATTAATAATCATATAATAAACAATAAAAACAAACTAAATGTCAACGTCCACGCAATGTTGTTCAATTTTAATGACTTATTCGAGTATGTTTAAAACAGATTTATTTGAAGAATATAAAAAAAAAATGTTATAATGTAAGAAAGATTCAGTTTATTTGATATGACCATTCAAGGACAATATAATGATGATATCCTTTAACCCGCCAAGACCCTTTTTAGTGCATATGTCCTTGAGACCCGGAGGACATTTTATAATGTCATGCAGTTTTTGAAAGGTTAAAGATTTTATGATAAATAAAAGAACTCAAATACATACAAACTAACAAACATACATTAATTCTAAAAACAATACACTCATTTTATGGGCTGTCGCGTTAAAAGAAAAGGCTGTCCGTCAAAGCCTGTTTTCCTTTCCAACAAAACTTATTACTGTTATAGATAAATCACGTAAAATCATAAAACGTAAATTACAATTTGCCAAGTGCATTATTACTTTCATACATTGTTGTGTAGTTAAATTAGAAGCCATACATTTGAAACAAACAAATAGATAATAGTAAGATATAAAACTTCAATCACGAGTAAGTATGTGGTTTTAGTCAATTTAATTTCCAATTTACTTTGTTGACAATATTATATAACCTATACACGTAGGCTATTTATACTTTACACTTTATTCCACAAAAACAGCACTAGTCGGGTACTATTGTAAGATAACTTAAGAATAAAATAGTAGTGATGATTAAAACGACATAATTACTTTTATATATTAACTAGCTTTCGCCCGCGGCTCCGCCCGCGTTAATGTCGATCCCTCGGGAATAGTACTTTTTCCCGGGATAAAAGGTAGCCTATATCCTTCTCCGTACTCCAGAGAACTTTTATGCAAAATTTCATGATGATCAGTTCAGTAGTCACGGCGTGAAAGCGTAACAAACAAATAAACAAACAAACAAACAAACAAACTCACTTTTGCATTTATAATATTAGTAAGGACTAGCTGTTGCCCGCGACTTCTTCCGCGGCAATTTCTGTTATTATGATTATTTCGTTTTTTATTATCTAGTAAGGACTAGCTGTTGCCCGCGACTTCTTCCGCGGCAATTTCTGTTATTATGATTATTTCGTTTTTTTATTAGTATAGATTAATAATTTTCCCCCGTTTTCTAAATATTTTTTATTGATGCTTCGCTCCTATTGGTCGCAGCGTGATGTTCCATTCAATTTGAATCAGTAGTTCCTGAGATAAGCGCGTTCAAACAAACAAACTCTTCAGATTTATAATATTAGTATAAATTTGATATGGTCAGAGGTTTCATCTTCAACTGCCTGTCGGGTGGTTACAGGTATGGCATCGAGTACGCGCGCCCTGCTTCCCGACCTGATACTTGCTTTTCCCCCATTCATCCGGGTGAGTAGTATCCCAATACCTACTTTTATTGCCTTCCCAGATTGAGCAAATTCCTATCCTTCCCCAGATTAAAATGCTTCCGATGGGCAGCAGCAGTTTTTTAGCTTCTTGTGCTGACGCTCAAGAAGCTAAAAAATTGCACACGCCAACCCGCATGCCAAGCGTGGTGATTATAGCAATATCCTCCCATGGAACGAAAAATCCTTAGGAGAGGCCTTTGGATATGACTGGAATGATGAATTGAGAATATAGTTTTTGAATAAATAAATATATAGGAACATATTACTCTAATTGAGTTACCCCACAGTAAGTTGTGAACTTGTGTAGGATACTAACTCAACGATACTACATAAAAGATACTTATATAGATAAACATCCAAGACCCAGGTCAATCTGAAAAAGATCGTTTTCCATCATGATCTGACCGGGGATCGAACCTGGGCACTCTCGTATCGCAGGCTGGCGTGTTAACTACTGCGCCACGAAGCTCGCCATCATCATCATCAGGTCTTTTTAGTCTCCACTACAGGAGCACGACCCTCTCTGTACTACTAGAGCAGCTAGAAGACCTGACCTACACTTTCCACGCTGGCCAGACGGGTTGGAGAGGTCTCAGAGATGTTTATAAGCTTTGTTTAGCTTGTATTTCCTTAGTCGCTTTCTACGACATCCACTGGAAGACTTGGAGTGACCCTATTCTACTCTGCCGGATACCACACGGCACACGAGCTCGCCATTATAATAACAATTTCTCAGTATTCGTTTTCGGAAGGCACACAATATGTACAAGGGCGATATTGTTCAGTATGTCTGTATTAACGCTACCTTTGTGGAAAGTAACCGACAATGATTATTATATTAAAATTATCAATGAGACATTGTGTATAAAAATTAACTCACGAGCTATTTTGTCGGGTTTGCCGACTATAGTTTCGGTTTCGGTATAGGTCAGTTTCGGACTCGTCAGGAGTCTATTTTCAAGGCGACTGCGGGACGCGCGGAGGAGGGTCCCGGAAAAATAGCTCACGAGTGACCCGTTTTTTACTTTATCCTACATATATACATATTATCACGCCTCTTTCCTATGGAGGCAAAGACTATTGATCTCCACTTGCTACGATCCTTACAAATTCGCTTCATCTAAATCCATCACTCATTGCTCGTCGGTTTCGGGTACTCCTTATTTCTCCTTTTGCAAGAAAATTTGCAATCTCTTCTTTATCTCACGTTGGTTTCAATGATATAATTATCAATGAGCATTTGAGAAAAATGTAAACATAATGAGAACACATTTTCAATTTAAGACTTTATTAAATTGATTTAAGTTACCAATACGTTAACATAGAAATCTCGTGTTTGTACAACATGCATAGAAACATATACATGAAATAAAAAGAACGCATGAGAATGAGGGCCTTTGTCCTTGTTAATAAAAATCGGGTGCTAATTAATAGGATTCTTTTTAATAGCATTATTGGCCTCTAAAAATGTAAGCTGCCTTCTATAATTTAGTAGCTAAGTCAGCCACAATTAACGAGCATCTAAATAATACTATCTTAGCCACTAGTTATCTTCTAGCCACTGTAAATACAACTCAGCATGATGGTTATTATTTAGCATCTAAATTTGTAACTTGAATTCTAACACTAAGCTTCTAAAAAGCTAATATTTGACATCAAAAAATATATTTATTTAGCTTCTATTTTTTTAAGTCAGGATGTTTAAAATGTAACTTATCCCAAATTAATTGATCGTCAATATTTAGCTAAAATTGTCATCAAATCGTATATTATAGCCACTAATATTAACAGAAGCTATTGAGGGGAGACAAAATAAGACTTTATTTTTGAAAAAAAAAAAATGTTTAATAAACGGAACTGCAGACCTGACTGGTTAGTTTTAAATAGCGGGGCTAAGTCAACCCCTAATTTTTTGGCAGCGTGGCAGGTAGAAAGTCCTACCAAAATAGTACCCTATTAAAATTTCAACCTGCCTCAAATAGATTTTTTATATTTTTTTGCAAATTTTTTTTAGACGCATCTGGTAATGTTAAAACCCCGACTAAATCGTTTGGCTTATATTTCTTATACATAAAACATAAAAAAATTGCATATTGCCACAAATATCTTTGGTAATGAAAAACGAATATTTTAAAAAAAAGGGGTTGATTTAGCCCCGCTACTCACCGGTATATGACAATTTTTCAACTTGCTTCAATTAACTACCTACCCAAAAATTGGTACCAGCTCTCCTGCCTATCGATACATGAATCACGCCAATCATGTAGTGGCTATTTTCACGATAAAAGAATATGATGTATTATTTTACATGCTAAGTTATACTAAATGATGCTGTCTGTAGAAGCTTGAATTATATTTTTTTGAGGACATAGTGTTGACGCTGTAAAAAGGAAAATGGTGACGAGATGTAAAATCCGTGGCTGAGTTAGTAAATTAGGTGGCAATATATAAATAAGAAGGACAAGTCATAATAATTGATGATCTTTATTTGACGCTTTCTTTAGAATATTTAGTTGGCGGTGTAAAAAGACGAATTAGTTTATTAGAGGCTATGTCATTTTCCCGTTGCTTAGTTATAAAATTAGAAGTTTGCTCACGTGGCCAATAAATAATTTTGTGGCTTGACTTATTATTTCCCATAAAAATCTGTCGTTAAAAGTAATATTACCTTTCCTTGGATACACGCATTGACTTATATATTACTAGGATACACGATAAACGTGACATTCCGACGATTTTAAGTATCAGACATTATCTAAATTCAAACATTCCAAATCATAATATAAACACTAAACCGCGCCTATGTTTAGCTGTTATACCTATAACCATTTTTAATGTGATGGTCAAAAATTTAAATGCTTTGGCCTACGCTTTGCCATAATATTTTATTTATCCTTCCGATTATATTATCTTCCGCAAAGCATGAGGATAAGTACTTACAATGTTTTTTAAGCCTTCTGCCTCTTTTTTTTCTTTTACAACAGGTACCATTTCCTCTTTTACTTACGTAAATATATTTGTTTGTGAATCTACCTATATGGAAATCAAATATTCCGAAAAATATAGGTGGCATTATTACAAAAATTATAAATTATCGTTTGTCTTTAGTACATAAATACAGTGGCCAACAAAAGAGGCAATTACGGACGAAAGCGAGAATGTAAGCTGAGATGAAACCGAAGCGCCACATTACTAGTCCGTCGAATGGCTCATTGCAGCCAAATTCACAAATACAAGTTTGTGGGGTTGCAACCCTTATTCCATGGCCGCCATCTTGGATATGGTTTATCTGCCAAACTATAGGTCTCACAAAAATGATTGCGCCCGTGCGCCACAACGTGTCAAATCCGTTCGCACTAAATAGCATATTTTTTTACGAATAAACACGCTGGCTCTCCCGCGGTATTCAAGGTCAAACAATTTTTAGAACTCAAATTGTCTTTTTTATATTGCATTTATTTTGCACTCAAAGGTTAATCTCAGTACATGTATATCACGAAATCTACTTTTTTATATAACTATTTCGTCCAAAAACTACTATGGTGAAAGGACAACATCCTATATAGTCCCTCGCTTATTGAACAACCTACAACAATCTCTTATAAATAGCATCACAAAATCAAACATGAAAAATAAACTCAAGTCCTATTTTCTGAACAACCTGTAGATGTTTTATTAAAAACCGGTTTTGCACTAGTCATTATGCGACCGATAATTTACCATAGGCTGTTTGTGTCAGTCGACTGATTCTTATTGAGAGATCTGTTTAAACTAGCTGGTACCCGCAAATCCATCCGCGTAGACTTTACGACCTTTGCATTTAACTAAATTATTTTAACTTTTTGTTTGGTAAAATATTTTATAGGTATAGTCTTATTTTGTGTGTACATATATGTTATTCAAATGTTACGTGTGTACTTATTTAAGTAGTTGGATTGTATGCAGATCACAGTGCATCCAGACAAACCCTCGTGGTTTTTGGATGACATTTAAATGTAATCTTTTGTATAATGTTTTCGACTTAATAAAAAAAAAAATGTATATTTGACGGCAAACGAGCTGACTTCAACCAAAATATATGATATGTTTTTGATTTTCATCTGATTCATATATCATCATCATCATCATCAGGTCCTTTTATAGTCTCCACTACAGGAGCACGACCCTCTCTGTACTACTAGGGCCATACTTGGCCAGAGTAGCCATAGGACTTGGCCTACACTCTCCACGCTGGCCAGACGGGTTGGAGAGGTCTCTTAGATGTTTATAAGCTTTGTTTAGATTCATATATATGACATTATAATTTGTAAATTGAATGTAGTTTGTAATTATATATTATTATTTGTATATTACTCCTATTATCCTCCCGAGATTATCACGTACTTTCTAAAGTTCGAAGAAGCTTGATTTATTTTAAGCGACTTATGGGCACCAATCAAATTGGTAACTGCGCCCTAAGTTACTTAACGCTTACTGGGCCATCGCACCCCACAGTTAATGTGGAAGTAAAATATGATGTTAACTCATATTATTCAAATATAGGTATTACTAGCTATCTTAATATTTAAATCCTATGTAAATTTATGAAAAGTGAAAAAGTCAAAATATATGTAACTGTAGCGACCCGCCTTAGCATTGCATACGTGTGGGTGAGAACCGCAACATACTTCTCCCCATAGACTAAAAAAAAAAAATTTCGTCTCTCTAAATAGATGTCTCATAATGTCATTTTTGTATGGGAACCTAGTGTGTCATTAGCGAGGGTGTGAGGCAGCGGACAGGGAGGCGTGGTTTCAGGAGTGCTATTTGTGAACGGGCGATTCGATAAAGACGTACAAGTTTCCATATAAAAATCTGTCATTTAGTAAAGTCAACGGTTTGAAAATAGCACACCTGACTTTTGTCGCCGCTGTCATAAGAGATGTATCAATACAGCGTAATATCGATGTCGAAAAATACACAGGAAACCTCTTCTACGCGATTGTGAGGTGCAAACTCTTACTTGTAAAACACTATTTTTCTTGATTTTCTGTGTTTTGAACTCTCAGTAATAAATGAATTGCTACTTCGCAGAATCTAGAAATAACACAAAAAGAAACAAGTTTCTATTTTTATTTTTTGTTTTAGCGGCAAAAGGCATACAAAATCTGTGAAAAGGACAATGCTGATGCCGATGGGAAGTGGCGACTTCTTTTTTTCGCGCGGCCACCGACCCTGCCTTTTATTTTCTAGCAGATAATAGCGTTATTAACAAAACTTATTATGACATATATAACTGTAAACTCAGTCTACACAGAATTATCAGAATTAGAAATTGGTAATTATTACAATTTCATTTAAGTGCCACCACAGTGAAATCATATATTTATATGAATTTTATTGTTATTTATATATGCATACACGTATATAATTACTAATCACGTCTTTAGCCATTACTATATTGTAAAATGGGATTTTTGGAGGATTATACTAAATTTATTTCTTATATTTTTTTTTTATTTCAATAGAAACCTAGAAATAGCGCACAAGATAACTGTAAGTTAAAAAGATTTAAAAAAAAGTCTGTTACAACGCCATAATCACGTACGAGCGTTTGTATGAAAAGTAAGACGGGTTAGGCTCTCTTAAGTCCTGTATTTATTGGAGTACATCTTTTATGGAGTTGCGCAGACCGAAAGAGGGGGCACCATTTGAGTAAAACACTTTTGTTATAACCAAAACCAGGATGATTGTCGAAAGCCTACTTCCATTGTGTTCCAAGTGCAACGTATGGTCTGCCTACTGCATAACGTAGTTCGCTATCTGCTGAAGTGACCCCGCGGGTCACTGTTGGGTCATCATGCTGCCCAAGCGCTGAGCGGGGTGCCACGACAGCTCTCACAGTTGTTCATGAAGCAGATCAACTACTAATGATGGCAACTAATGAAGTGGCAGTTGCGCTGTTAGTATATGGGAGTGAACATGGACAGCAATAACAAGTACAGTTTATGGTACTTATTGTGTTACCTCGTGACGCACCAAGCCCTCGCCTGGGTAGGTCAAAGCTGTCGTCACTATGCTATCGGCTGCACCAGTACTTCAAGAGTGAAGCGAAACAGTGAAGACGACGGCTAAGCAAAAAACAAAAAGACCTACCTAATGCATCAAGTATCTATCAAAAGCTACTTCAGACTGCCCCAATAAACAGTTACTATATAGGTACTCTTCACTTCAAGGAGGTAGCAGAGAAGAGCCTGCTGCTGCTGTATCGTTGATGAGAAAGGCTACAAAGAAGTATAGTAGTTATTAAAATGTCCAAAATAATTTTATTTATTATTTAATTGCAACTTTTAATGAACTTAGTGAAAAACCTATGAATATTTAGCAACTTCTAACCCTTATAACTCAGTTCGGACTGAGTTAAGAGGTATATGTTTCCTTATGACTTTAGTATATTATATATGTTAGTGGCCGCGCGAAAACAAAAAGACGCCAATAACCGGCATTGTCCTTTTGAAATATTATGTATTTCGATTCAATAGATACAGTCATTTGGCAGATGGACGGACGGATGGACGTCGAAGGCTTAGTATTACCTTTCCATTTTTACTCTTAGGGAACGGAACACCAAAAATAATAAATTTTCGGGAAAGTCATGGAAAGTTATTATTATTTATTTCTTGGCATTTACTTTATTAGTTGTATACTCATCTGTATTCATGTTAAGTATCGATATTTGTCTAAAAATATTTAAGTGCATCACTATGCGTCTTGCCGCCTTTCACTGACAATGGAATTTGACATTTTTAATGGAGGATAAATATGTTTATAATATTGTAAATAAAATGAACTTGCATTACTTAAATGTGAAAAGTGCCAGCGCGATAGTTTACTTTAATATTCATTTTAGTATTTTAGAAGTACAGAACTTCATAAATTGGCATGTTTATAATTTTAAAAATTAAATTCCACTCCGTTACATACCCCTCGACAGGCGTCAGAGGACTGAAGCCGAGTGTATAGCATACACTACTTTTAAGGGCATAAGTAACAAGACGCATCAAGCTATGCGCTGCTTCTAGAGACTTCATACTTCTATGCTTCTCCCAGTCGAAGATTTGCCTAAACAAACAGATGTACCGATGGAAATATATTGAATATATTTACTTTGGTGAAAAACGCGATTTTCTCTGGTTTTGTTTTTGAATCTGATTTTTAATTGATATATCTCCCTTATCGAAGATATCACTTCCAACGCATTTTACACTGCCGGTACTATTCGTTACTAATTTTATCCTTGACTGAAACACGGTAGTGGCACTTCAATGAAAATCTACGTACCTTTAACGTTATACTTTTCCTGATTTGTGTCTGTTCTATATCAGCCAGTCGTCGGTCATTAACGTCGCGAGCTGGAAGCGTTCAAATTCAGAATTTATGTGGCTCGAACTAGTCGGAATTGGTTGTGATTTTTTTTCTTTTTACTTTTTAGGTGAGCCAAGATGTTGACAGGGTGGAGACTCGCGTTATCTAAACGTAAGTTGTTTACGTATTTTTTTAATTACAAAGGCATTTAATTTACTGCGATATTTAGTGTTGTCAGTAGCCAACGTTAGATAATACGTATTGTGCTTGTATGAAGATATATAGATAAATGTGTTTGATATGATACTTGTAGTAAACGTGATTTGATTGGGGTTTAGTGGTAATTATTCAAGGCTGTCACACCGTAGGTCCTGGGTTCGATTCCCGGTCAGATCAAGATGAAAAGGGATCTTTTTAGACTGACCTAAAGCCTTGGATATTTATCAATAATATATATTTGTTATAAAATACATTATCTTTTAGTTAGCGTATAACCCAAGTCTCGAACTTACTTATGGTCTAGCTCTATCTTTTCATTAATAATTATTCAATATTAGTTTGGAAAAAAATATGTTTCATTAGTGCCGATCTCTACAAATTAGTTAGTTAATTAAGACGAACGAGTAATGTTGATCATTCAACTAAGAAGTCTTAGTTATAGTGCGTGAAAAAAAATACTTTAGGTACTGTAAATACATCTAGTTGTATGAAATTCATACTTGTATTTCAATCGTTATAAAGTATCATATCACAAGAACTTCTCAACATTAATAATTTTGTTACTCTTATATAGACGTAGAGTTCAATACATTTTGATTGTATACGATAGTTTTAGGGCATTATTCAACGGCAGAAGATTTAAACAATGCGTCTTTTATACCTAAAGGATAACATTGAATCATGTTATTATATTACCTATTATAGTACCTATTTATTTACTAGTATCTTTTAATGTGTCTCTATGTCACAATAACACTAAGTAAACTGTGTTTTCAAACTGAAAAACAACTACGTATACACAGCTGCTTAGCGGTAGAAATAACATAGAAATAGTGATATGCATAAGTTTGCAAGAGGTGTAGCGACGTTTACTAGAACCACCAGTAATTTAAATAGTATAATGATTTGGCCTTCTACTGGATTAGTTTGGACTGTTCTGCCAGATTCAATAAAGTAAATGTCTATATGTAATGTATTTTTTTTTTATTAGTGATGTACTTCCACTTTGCTAAGCGAATAGCAATATGTGTCAATAAGCTTGATGTAAATAACGGTGGAATAGAGTTCTGTTTGTTTCAAAAAAGTAAATATCTACAGATAATTTCATGTTTTTAGGGTTCGGTACAACTGAATAACAAAACGAAACCTTTAACACTTTGACGGACACTGAATGAGACACAATAGAAGTTTTTTTTTCTAACGGCTATAGCCGTGCAGTGTCCGGTAAAGAGTTAAAGGGTCGTTCGTGTGTCTGTGTGTCCGTCTGTCACAGCCGATTTGCTTAGAATCTACTAAAACGATTAAGTTAAAAGGCACACTTATAGATTTAAGTGACGCAAGCACAAAAATAAATTTTCAACTTAGGTACTCATTTCGGCGTTGCAAAAAAAAGTTAGACCATACCTAGCTTTATTGTTACCAAAAAGACACATACATTTACTCAAAACATAACATAAAAAATGGTAAAACAAATCGAATTTAGCATGTGTTCTACAACGACAACAAAAGGTACTTGTAACAATACAATCCGCTTTTTACAAAAAATAAAAAATAGTTTATTATACAAATAAACAACGAAAAAAAAAGCAATTATCATATTGAATTGTATTTATTTATTATCATATTGAATAAAATGGTGCGTTTCAAAGTTATTCAACAAAATAGACGAATGTTGTAAACCATTCCCATAGTTTATTTCCGAAATTACTGATACTAAAATTTTAGAACCAAATGAAAATAGCAGGTTTTTATTTATATATTACAGCAAAACCTATAAAAATATATAGTTTAAATCAAAGGTTTAATTGAAGAAAATAAAAAAATTGTTGAAAGTTACAAAATTGAAAGCTGATCGTTATCAGCGTCCTAAATTAAAAATTCAAATTTAAATTAAAAATACCCATTTAAAAGTGGTGGGTGCTTATTTAGTAAGAGCGCTTTTGGAGCTTTCGAAGCTGTAGAAGTGAGTCTGTACAGACATTCGCCACGATAGTATAAGATGATATCTTTATATATTTTTCAGTATTCATAATACCTCAGCGGTATGTATTGGCCATCATGTCTCTGTTGGCCATCGCCAACGCCTACACCATGAGGGTGTGTCTCAACATAGCCATCACTCAGATGGTCAGGAAGACAACAGCCGTGGAGGGCGACCCACACTACGACCCTAACGCTTGTCCAGACCAGACAGTGTCCACTGGAGTCAGCAACGTTACAGACGAATACATATTCAGAGCTAACGAGGTTAGTTTTTTTTTATGATAAAGAACTGCAACAAGCAAGCGAGTCACCTAATAGTAAGCGATCAGTGCTGCCCAGGGACAACTGCAACACCAAGGTGTAACAGGAGCGTTGTCGGCCTTTGATGGAGTTGGGGGAAGGAAATGGGGATAGGACGGGCCTCCGGCTCTCTCACTCACCAAACGAAGCATATAAGCGGTAAAGCTTCTACTCGAACGTCAATTTTCTGTGAGAGAGTGGTACTTCCCCGGACGAGCCGGCCCATTCATGCTACTAGCAAAAAATAGTTTTGTTGGTAGCGTGGCATGCTTTGACCACTATAATTTAATGTCAGCCGAGACCTTGCAACGTACTAGTGTTAAAAAAATTAAGAAATTAAATATGGTGAAAATAATTATGCAGGCGGGGCTTGAATCTGCGACCTTAGGTCTCCGTACAGTCAGGGGCAGAGATACCTGACCATGCCCTCTACCTATATCTTGAATTTTCTCGTAAACTATACATTATATTAAGCGCGAGAAACGCAGACACAATGGATTTTCTATTGTTATGCGGACCGATCGGACCGCTTGGGGGTTGAGAGGTCAAGAAAGACTTCATATTCTTCCACGCTGGTCTGGGTGAAAAGAAAAAACATGGAATGTACCAGCTGCTCCTCTTCCCACGCAGGTCATAAAAGCCGATCGAGGGAATGAGTAAAATCTGAGGAATCATGTTAATAGGCGGCTAGCAACCCATCACTATTTTGATTCCGTTATCCGCCTATTGCCCACCAACATGCTAAACGTGGCCTTCAGTCTACCCCTCAAGGTAAAGCGTGATACTATGCTATTCATTAAAATCTTTCTGTATATACACACATTCATGTTACTAACATTTATAGTTTAAGAGAAAAACCAAGATATAGGTAGAGGGCCTGGTCTGGTACCTCTGTCCTTGATTGTACGACCTAAGATCGCTGGTTTAAGTCCGCCTGCATGAAATATTTTCACCATATTTTATTACTTAATTTAAGACGAGTATATCAAAATAGCATTGCGAATGCAAAATTAAACACTTACAAAAATACAACACAACTCCAAAAGGTAAGTTCGCCTGGGGTCGCTTAACAAATTCGTACGCCAACGTACACCTCTGACCTGTACTGGGCTACTAAATTGTACGTATTATACTACGAATATGAACAACAAAGTAAATTTCCAAGATCAAACTAAATAAGATAATGTGTAAATAATACCATATGGAGTACAGTTACTTCGTCATTACTAAAATTAACTACTTCAAATAAAGTAATTCTTGAGGGTTTAATAAGTACCTAAGTATATTTTGACTTTTACTACAAAGCCTGTCTTAATGATGAAATGTACAAAAACTAAAAAATTAAAACCCATAATCACTCACTGTCTCAACATAACATATTTAAAAAAAAAAAAATACCTTATTAAATAATGGATTCTGATGTTTTCGCGATTGTTACACATTCAAATAAAATCACTTTAATACGGTATTATCGCGTATATTACATTATTTTTACACCTAACGTTGCGAAAACTTTACAGTTTTCATGGTCGCAGGTAGACTAAGTTGACATTTGTCTTTGTGTTAAAAGAACTACAAAACTGCCGCCTGCAAAATTTATTAATAACGTTCCGGATGTACGCAGTATTGGCTCACGGTGTCTGAAGGTCTTGCAGTCTTGTGAGGAGCTTGAGATTTTATTAAATTGATGATCGGATCCCAAGCTAGTGGTCTGAAACTGCCAACCATCCTCTCTATTGAAATTGTTTCTTAATTTCAATAGCCTCACAAAGCATCCTTGGAATGTATCTGTTTTCTTTTGCAAGGACTTGAGGATTGTCAAAACGCATGTAGTGGTTGGGTTTGTCTAAAGCATGTTCACAGACTGCAGACTTGGTTGAGCGTCTATTCATCATGTTAGCAATATGTTCTTTAATTCAGGTACTGATGCTTCTCTTTGTTTGCCTAATATATGATAAACCGCACTCACAGTCAATTTTATATACTCCTGCATCTTGTAATGGGATATTGGATTTTACAGGACTTAAAAGTTGGTTTATTTTCTTGTGCGGCTTGTAATACTTAGCATGTACCTTTTTATTATTTATTAGAACATCAACAGAAACAAATACTACGTAAAAAGGTTCGTACTTATTTCCGTTTACATACATAATAATGTGCTTTTTCAAAAGTTTTAAAATATATATTAGATTGCTTGTGCACAATTTAGTGTATTATTTGTACACAAGCTTTCAAACTGTAAACATGGCGAGAGTACACACACGCTGTGTATTGACGAAACAGTATTATGACTACGCAAATTAGAGGCAATCTCTATTTAACGGTAACTCTCAATAACGCCCAGTCCCTTCAATGTCGTTATATAAAGTTTACTTTGGACGGTTCTATAGTTGGTCAATTGTCAAGCTGTTGGACATTTTTCTTTTTAGACTTTGAATATTCAATTTAAACTTTGTATAAGATTCAAATCGTTCATATTTATTAATTTAAATTAATAAATTTTAATTGAAATTAATAAATTTGGATAATTTTATGACCAGATAATAAACGAAAAACAAACATTTACTCGTAAATCGCCTTCCATACCTTAGTCCCTATCATTTTTGCCATCACGTATTGCAAGGTGCCCGTTTTGTGAAAACTGCTTTATGAGCTGAAAAATAATTGCTATCTGATAACTGGTTTATATGAAAAACAACAGCATTTAAAAAAATAAAACATCATCTTTAGTTCAGCTCATGTAAATCTACCACTTGAACAATAGGTTTAACTTTTTATGATTAGATAAGAGTTCTTCGATGAGTGCCTTTAGCTTTAAATAAACAAAAACGGTTCGTTATCTTAATCCTAATTAAATACAGCCTTTTGAAATACCGCGTTGTGGATATTACTGTAATAACATGTGTCTACTTGACGAGTCTATTGTTTACGAATTCTTTCAGTCACCTATAGAAACCGTAGATAGTGGCAATGACATTGTCCTTTGTATTATGTCCGTACTTGTGGTCTTTGCATAAAATAACAATGAAAATGTAGCGTTTTTTGTTGAAAAACTGCATTGTTCGAATTTATTTTTATTTTTACTAGCTTTTGCCGCGGCTTCGCTGGTGTTAAGGGTTCGACATCCCTACGGAACAGTAGTTTTTTTTTTCAGACATATAGTATCCTATGTCATTTACGTTGTGTTGCAACACGCTAGATAACCGTGCAAAATATTATATAAACAATGTTTGCAATTTAAAGTGAATTTTTTTTGCTAGCAGCTAAAATGAATATTTAAGTTATTCTTTTGATGCGAAATGTTTGTTGATTTTTAAAGGTGTCAATAAAAAATTGAAAGAATAACATGAAATTTTGTTTCAGCCTGTTTATTTCGAGTGGAGCGAAGCCACGCAGGGTCTCCTTCTGGGCTCATTCTACTATGGCTACATCGTGACCCACGTTCCTGGAGGAATGTTGGCTGAAAGATTTGGTGGCAAGTGGGTGCTGGGATTGGGGCTGCTGTCTACTTCTATTTGCACCGTCATAACACCAGTTACTGTCAGATACGGAGGCGCCACGGCTTTGTTTATACTACGTGTCATTGAAGGTTTCGGAGAGGTATATTATTTCAATAATACTTATTTACATATTACACTCTCAGTAATATTGAAATACGTAAAATAAGCAGTCTATTCAAAACAACACACTAATTAGTATCTATATCTATATTAGTAAAATAACGAAATTGAAATATATCTCATTTTAATAAACAAAACAACACAAACAAAATCTTTATAAAATAATTACTAAAATCTAGTCTAGACTATTTATAATTTTAACTAGCTTTCGTAATTCCTAACTAGTGTCAATGTCGATGCCTCGGGACTAGTAATTTTCCCGGGATAAAAGGTAGCCTTAGTCCTTCTCCGTACTCCAGAGAAATTGTTTGCAAAATTTTATGATGATCGGTTCAGTACTTACGGCGTGAAAACGTTCAGTACTTACACATTTAATATTAGTAAGGATATATCGACTAGCTCCGTGGCGCATCGGTCAACACGCCAGCCTGCGACACGGAGTGACCGGGTTCGATCCCCGGCCAGGTCAAGATGAAGAATGATCTTTTTCAGATTGGCCTGGGTCTTGGATGTGTATCTATATATGTATTTGTTATAAAATATAGTATCGTTGAGTTAGTATCCTATAACACAAGTCTCGAACTTACTTTGGGGCTAGCTCAATCAGTCAGATTTGTCCGTAAAAAAAAAAAAATATTATGTTTAAGACGTTTCTATTACCCATATCATATGTAAAATGTAATAAAAAATGCATTTTAATAGAATCTTAGGAATGATACTATTGGAATTCCTAGAAACTTTTTCGGTTTGTATGTTTTGATAGCTCCAGAAATTACACTTTATCTAAGTAGGTATATTTTTTTTATAAAATAAACTTATTACGCAGGGTCCGACCATGCCAGGTCTAATGGCTATGCTATCTTGCTGGGCACCCAAAAATGAGCGCGCCAGGTTAGGCGCCATAGTCTTCGGTGGAGCACAAATTGGAAACATCGCTGGATCCTACATCTCCGGACTGATCATGCACGAAGGCAGTTGGGAAAATGTGTTCTACTTGTTCGGGGGACTTGGCATCATTTGGTTTATGCTATGGGTAACTATAATAAATATTTATTATTAGTTTTTAATGTACAGGGTCAGTAATAGTAAAACAAAATGCTATGGTACTTCAACAACCAAAAAAGCACTGTTGAACTGCAGCGTCGAATCAAAATGAATATTTTTATTTTTATAATCATTAAGTTTAAGATTTAATTCACAATTCTATTCTGATATATATACTATTATTTTTTAAAATCTACTGCATCATAAAGATATTTTTATAAGTGTTTTATTTTGCATTCACAATGGTATTTGGATAATAAATTAAGAAATAAAATATGGTGAAAAAATTTTCATGCGGGCGGGATTTGAACCGACGACCTAGGTCTATGTACGACCTATGCTCTGCCATCTGAGCTACCGCACAATTCAATTTCGGCGCCGAAATTCTCCACCATATCCCATTTCCCATCAACGGACTGAACCATCCCTTTAAGGGTCCAGAACGATCAAAATTTCACCGTGTATACTAAAATGACATACAACTATGCAAATAGCCAAAGTATTAGCCTAGCAATTTCCACATCCGTTAACTATCTGATTCGCCTCAAAGCATATCCTGCAGAGCTATATACCTGATAAAAGTTTGGATATATTGGTAGGTATTGAGGTTGTATTGTAGTATTATATGTTTATTATGATGTAGTATTATATATGATGTAGTAGTATATGATTACTTTCATACTTTTTCCAGACGGTGCTTTGCTACAGCTCGCCAAATACTCACCCCTACATCTCAGACGCTGAAAAAAAGTTCCTTAATGAAAATGTAGAGACCCTGGTCAGCAGCAAGAAAGTGCAAATGGACCCTACACCTTGGAAAGCAGTGGTCCGCTCCGTACCACTTTGGGCTCTTATCATCGCCGCTGTGAGTATAAATTGCATTAGACATGTGTGACCAGCGGCGTAACTACAGGTTGGCATCAACTCAAGCTCTTATGGGCCCAATTGAAATTCAGAGGCGCACTGGTTAACACTCCAGCCTGCGACACGGAGTGCCCGGGTTCGATCCCCGGCCAGGTCAAGATGGAAAATGATCTTTTCCAGATTGGCCTGGGTTTTGGATGTTTATCTTTATATGTATTTGTTATAAAATATAGTGTCGTTGATTTAGTATCCCATAACACAAGTCTCGAACTAACCATGGGGCTAGCTCAATCTGTGTGATTTGTCCGTATATATATTTATATTTATTGAATGAGTTTGCCTCGGGCTCCAGATGGTATAGTTAGGTACGCCACCTCACGTGAACCTCTCCAAAAGATTTCCAATCTACTGATGCATATCAGATATAATAAACATCTTTGGATGGCAATGTATAGTACAGATTTTAGTACGATGCATTGCCATTGCCACAAAGACGTGTACTACACTTATTACTAATAGTCATCATCATCAGGTCTCTTAGTTTAGTCTCCACTGCAGGAGTATGGCCCTCTCTGTACTACCGGATATACCATTCTTCCAGAGCAGACAGAGGATTTGGCCTACACTCTCCTCGCTGGCCAGACGGGTTGGAAAGGTCTCATTGATATTTGAGCTTGTATTTCCTTAGTCGCCTCTTACGACCTCCATGGTGATACTAGGAGTGGTCCTATTCTACTCTGCCGGAAACCACACGGCTAATGTACATATTACTAATAGTAATATACTTCAATAATATAGGTTATATTGTTAACCCTTAATTTGACAACGTCCAGTGTGGCGGACATTAACTTTTAAAAAGTCCTAGAATGTTTTTGTTACTTTTTCAAAAAGTTTAAATGCACTAAACCGAAACTTATATTATAATGAATAAGTACAAAATACTTTTTCGGTGTGAAATAACTACAAATGTCAATTTTGACATAAAATGTCGGCGAGGAGGCGGTCACTTGTTTTGCTCAAGTTATTTATTTCAATTTTTTTGTGTTTTTGTTTACAAAATCATTGAAATATGGGCGTAATTGTTAGAAAATAGTTGTAGAAATTATGATAACACAAAAACAAGTATGTTTCTTATCATTTTCATTGAGATTTTTGCCACCGAATTGGTTTGTCCGTCACAGTGGACATTGCCAATTTCATAGTAATGTAGTACTCTTTTTTTATGTCCGCTGTGGCGAACAATGCCAAATTAATAATATTTTTTCTTTTGGTCATGATGCTGGGTTTTGGTTATTTTTTTTTGTCAACAATCTAACCGCGCTTGTAAAATTTTTGCCTTAGTGCCGTATAACCATGCACTTTCTGATACTAGCAAAATATCTAATTCAAAACCTCACCAATTTGAAAACCTCACCATTAGATCATCTGATGACGAGGAATGTCACACTGAGAATATTATACCCGAATCTATCGTGCATGAAATCAATCAGTCTGATTATAAGAATGTGCCATCTTATCTGCTATACCCTCACTTCCATCAACGCCTATAACGCTTGAAGCTTCTTCTTCAGTTACGTCTCGGAAAACTAGTTCTATGAAACCACCTGCAGTGCCAGCAAAACGAGTGAAGAGAGGAATGAACTTAGGATGGCCTGCATATGGAGATTGGCAAAGTTCTGCCACAGCTCGACCGTAGAAGAAGGTATAAGACATGGATATCTACATAACATTGACTTACTAAATGATGATTCATCATTAAGTTTTATATTTTTTCTTCTCTTAAGACGTGATAATGAATATTGTAGAACAAATAATTTTGTACTCAGTTCATCAATCTGGTAAGTCAATTCAGTTATCGGAAGAATTGGTAGAATTCTTGGCTAATAATAGTTAATTATTTGTTGTAATGCCTGCATACCTTGATTACTGGTCGGATAATGAAAAAAATTCTGACAATGTGATTGAAAAGATACAAGCAAATAAGAGGATATTTGCATTTTGTAGACAACACCATGGATAATACAGAAAAATACTACAAAATACGTGCTGTTGTAGAGATAACAACAAGACAAAATTGTTTAAAATATAAAAAAAGAGAGACGTAAATACATGACCAAAAGCAGGCAAACGAGAGATAATATGAAAGACAAGACAAATAAATGGGAATTCAAAAACTATGTACGGGCTGGCAATTCAGGGATAATTTATGAATTTGTGATATATGGCGGTGAAGAAACGATAGTGGTGAAGAAACGTTACGTTACCACAATTTCAATGAAGAGGAATCTTTTCTTGGTTTTGGTGGTCAGGTCGTCATAGCTCTATGCCAAAGTATTGACCATAAGCCGACTTTCGTCTTGTAGAAAGAGTTTGTGACCAAAATCGATTAGCAATAGTTTGCTGAAATGACAATAAGGCTGTCACATTTATAAGGTCTTTCGTGGCAAGTAAGTCGGTAGAAAAGATCCATTATATAGAACACCATTTAAGAACAAAAGAGGACATTTATCTATATTTGCGCAATCGTTAGACATTATGTGATCGAACGCTTGTCTGCTGTACCACCATAGGCTTTCAGATAACGCAAAAGCAAAAATGCCTCTGAAAGTTTTCAGACATGACATTTACGACTCATTGGTGAAAAAAAATCTGCCAAGACAAACAAGAATGAGCCACCAACAGTTCAGAAACCAAAAGCAGCCCGCCTATTTAGTCCAGTTAGATTTCATAACGTAGGTCATTTCCCCTCCACAATGTATGAAGGGCGCTGTAGATTTTTCCAAAAGAAGACCGTGGTATACTGCATAAAATGCAACTTTGATAAAATGCAATTCAGGATTATGTTTTAAACAGTTTCTTAGGTTTTTTCGCGTCACAAACGCGAAAAAACCTAAGAAACTGTTTTTTAAATTTTCATATTAAGTAAAAAAGAAAATGTGATTTGATAAAAAATTGCGTTAGTTATTTTTTTTAGAATTTTTGTTCATCCTGATTTCATTTTTTGTACTTTTTGCAGATAAGTAAATATAAAACCAACTTTTTTTTTATTTACCACTATTTGGCAATGTCCACCACAGCGGACATGTAAATCTGCCCTTTAGTTGCTAAGTAATTGGCAATGTCCGCTGTGGTGGACATACATTTTCCCAACATTGGGAAATGCAGGATTTTTCTTTACATTTTTTCGGAAGTCCTTGACACACCCTAAATGCCTCGCAACCATCAAATATATGTATTTTGGATTTTTTTTCCTCTGCCAAATTAAGGGTTAATATAGAAGTATAAAGAATTTTTTTTTTTTAAATCTATCGTTAATGTATACAACTGCTGCCAACTTGCAACCGATGCTCTGGCCAAATTTCATACATTTGAGATCCAATCTGTCAAATATTTGATGAAACTAAATATGATTTTCTTAAATACTGGTCTGTCACAAAAAAGTCTGCTGGTTCAATTACATGATGTCGGGTGGCTCTACTAAGCCCATTTCTGATTGATAAACTTTTACCTTCAGTTAAATAAATATTTAAAATGTTATTCTATATCTTGATGGCAATGTTACAACGTTATCTGTTTTTGCAAAAGTGTTTGCTTTTGATGATAACATTTGAGATTATAATAACGAATATAAATTATTATTTTATGTATAAATAATAAAGAAGTTATGTCAGCAATCACATGTTCTAAGTGCCAGCTACTTTTTGTTTGGATTTGCTGAATTAAAAATTAACTGCCGACCAAAAAAAAAAAGTGCTATAAACTTTACCATTCCGTCCACCAAGTCCGTCTACGATGAGTGTATATATAGTTTATTTAACTGTTGCCGTCAAACGGGTAGACGTATTTGAACAATTGACTGACGTCTAAAGGTATTGCCTGAGGATTCGTCGTGTAGAGGCGAAACACGAGTTGCGAGTGCGATTGCTGCAGACTCAACAGATGCAGCAATATCGGCAAAGGTTTCATGCATCAACTATTAGTGGAATACACGAAGGGGCTTACTGCAGTTTAGCAAAACTTTACAGGAACAAACCGGTGACGGAAGCCCATAAAGTAATATAAACAACATGAATAATTTATTTCCTTTGTTACAGATTGGCCACGATTGGGGCTACTTCACAATGGTGACGGATCTACCTAAATACATGACAGACGTACTCAAGTTTAACATCAAATCCACTGGTATTCTGTCGGCCCTCCCGTACTTGGCAATGTGGAACGCTTCCTTTGTATTTGGCTTCGTTTGTGACTTCTGCGTCAAGAAAGGATATCACAGCATAGGTGCTGCTAGAAACATTTACACTACCATTGGTAAGGAGATCATTTTTATTTATAATTACTGGTATGTACAGTCAAGAAAATTGATATGTATATACATTGGTACTTAAGTCAATGTGATAAGGACTAAAATGGAATACAATTGTATATACCAATGCTCGTGACTATACTTACTATCGAACTAAAAAAATGAACTTAAATCCTAGGGTATTAATAAAAAAACACAAATAATATTATACTTCTTTCAAGGAAAAATAATAAAAAGAAAGATTTGGTATGTGCCATATTATATACAAACTGAGGATTTTTTCTGGACAGTAAACTTTTTTTAGTTCAGAGGAAAATTATTAGATTGACAAACCAATTGCATGAATAAAAAAAAACAAGAGATAATGTTGTCCTTGTCAGACAGTTTTCTTGATTTTTTTAATTTAGCATGATTATCGTTTAAAAATTAAACCAGCCTTTAAATGCCTTAAGCCATAGATATCTTATCTCTAAGCTTTAAGCCATTAGCATTAGCATTTTTTACATACTCTATGTTCTAAATTTATACATAAACATCAACAAGTCTTCTTATACAGTTTTTATTTATAGAGACATTGGCAATTATACTTTCAGATCAGACGATTTTAGAACAAATTCTGCAAATATAATCCTTCCATTTGAAAGCATTATTTTAAGAAAGTAATTTTGTTACATCTGCGATTTATTCAAGTTTTAATTCATAAACTTGAATCGTACATTTTCTAAAAGTGACGTCATTTTCACGTCAGATTTTATTTTGTAAATATAAGGCAGAAAATCAAATTCTAAGTTACTTAAATTATGATGTCTTAAAGATAAAATTAAATAAACATGATAACAACCCGAAATTTATTTATGAAATTCTTAGTAAACCTTCGTATTTAAAAACCTGTTCTATCGAAGATATCGGTATTTTACCGTATAATAAATAAAAAATAAATAAATAATAATAAATAAATATATGGACAAATCACACAGATTGAGCTAGCCCCAAAGTAAGTTCAAGACTTGTGTTATGGGATACTAACTCAACGATACTATAATTTATAACAAATACATATATAGATAAACATCCAAGACCCAGCTCAATCTGAAAAAGATCATTTTCCACCTTAACCTGACCGGGGCCCTCGTGTCGCAGGCTTGCGTGTTAACCACTGCACTACGGAGCTCGCCAAAAAGAAATGGTTAAAGATTCAACTAGTCACCGGAAAAAAATGCTTAGTGAAAGTCTCTAAGCTTATTTTTTCATTAACCGGTGTTTCAATTCTCTACTTTGAATACTTAACTTCCACGGACCACTTATTTTGAAAATCCAAAATCACCACTATATTTACTTCACATTTTACTTACTGCTCTGGTAAACATTGGTAATTAAATCATACAACCCTAATGCCGGTTTATTTTTCGCTTTAAATACATATGAAAACATTGAAACAAATATTTGCATTTAGTAAAAATAAGAAAAAAAAAATTATATATAACTTTCACTGTGTTTGGTTCATTTCAGCCGCCACTGGCCCTGGTATCTGCATCATCATGGCTTCGTACTCCGGCTGTGACACCACTCTCGCCGTTGTCTGGTTCGTCCTGGCCATGACTCTTATGGGAGCCTACTACAGTGGTATGAAGATCAACCCCCTCGATATCACGCCTAACTACACTGGCACCACTACTGCGCTTGTGAACGGAATCGCGGCGATATCTGGCATTATTTCACCATACCTCATTGGTTTATTAACGCCTCAGGTGAGTTTTCAAACTTTTTAATTCCATTACTTTTAACTTTATCTTTAAATTTGTAATTAATTTCATAATAATTGTTGACATCAATGACTCCATAAAATTAAATTTAATGCCACTCCCATAGAGCAAGTGCATAAAAATCGGCAACAAACTGTATTGCAGATTTTTTATAATTAAATATTTTAACGCAAACTTACAAGTTCAAAATATCTTATACCTAAACATGTGTATGGACTGAGAACACATTGTTTTATTTATTATAGAAGTAATTTGATTTAAAAAAAAAAGGGTTCATTTTAAATGTATTTAAATGTACCTTAAATCTAAGTTTAACATATATTGAAAATTTGCATTTTCTATTTTATCAAATGACGAAAAAATATACTTGGGGCATTGATATAGTAGCTTTTATTCTTTTTTATTATTAGTATTTTTAGTAAATATGCAAACATGTGGCACCTACGACAAGCACAAGCCAAATACTTCTGTCATTAATGTAATCTTTAGTCCTGTAGTAAGCCACTTTACAAAAAAATTTATACATTACTTTTGAATTTTCTATCAGCCATATCAAGGACTAACTTTGACAAGTTGTGATAATACTAAATAGAACTCCCCATAAACGAATCACTAACACTGCTTAAGAAGGGAAAGAATAATAATCTATGATTGGTACGCAAGTTTAATACTTTGTATAAAATACGAAATATTTTTTATATACACATATTCTCAAATATGTATATAACCTACAGTTAAACTATTTATTTCTTTGAACAACCGTCTGAGTAAGTCCTTTACGCCCAAGCCGTAGATTGTAAGAATTGGTCTTTTTCTTAATATAAAATAGAACAAACTCCCCACAAAAGTAATCTATACGATATTAAAGCATGGAAATAATTAAAGCATATAAGTCCATCGGTCAATCGTCTAATGCTTCTTACTATGTAATTAAGCCTATTAAAAGTTTACATTATATGGGTATCCCTTGTAGTTTTGAGTTTATTATGATTCCTAGAAAATTATTAAGTAGTATCTTCAACAAAATTTAGTTTTTGATCATCAACTAGTACATCAACGTCAGTTTGCCTCATGTTTTATTAAACGTTAAGTGTTGGACCTATTTAGAATTTAGCAATAATTTGCTGTCCGAAAACCAGTTCGAAATCTTAGTCATGATGCTATTTGCCAAGTCCACATATTTACTATGACGATTCATCTTGAATACCCCTAAGATAGGTGTTATTGGCAAACAGCTTAGTACAAGGCAAGTTATTGACTAAAGCTAGTAAAAGAAGTGGGCCTAAAATTGATCCTTGAGGCACGCCAATTTAATACCGTGCAACAAATGCTTAAGTTTTTCCCTATTCTTCAGTGATTGAGCTTTAGTATTAAACAGATAATATACATACAAAAGTTGCTAATTATAGTTTTTTCCATATTTTTGCATTCATTTCATCCTCGATCAAGTACTATACCTAACATAATGTGATCAAAATATTCAGGGTTGATGAGTTTTCAATCATCAGGGCAACGCAATGATACGTACTGTAATAATCTGATACGGAATAAGAGCGCCAAATTTGTTTAATTTGATTATTGAGGCCTCATCAGAAGTACCCTGATTGTTTTTTTATATCGATAATTGCGATGTAAACTCATGATAAAAATATATGTTTCATCTTTCTTCTTCCAGTCAACACTGGAACAATGGCGAATCGCATTCTGGGTGTCCCTCGCCATCTTGGTGATCACGAACATTATCTACGTGATCTTCTCAAAAGCTGAGCAGGAATGGTGGGATGACGTGAAGAAACACGGATACCCAGCTAATTGGAAGCACGGACCCCTGCCCACGAGAGCCAAAGACACAGAAGAACAAAAGAAAGAAGAAGACAAAGAAACTACAGAAAAGCATTAACGACTTCATATTTCATTAGGTTTAAGTTATTTATTAAACTACATATATTAACATAACTAAGTTTTATTTACATCCTTTCTACACAGTTGCTGAAAAAGAGTGAAAATCAGATGTATTTTTCGAGTTCACGTGTGTATGTTTGTGAGTTTCTTAATTCCACCATGCCGTGGAGATGGCCGACCTAAGGAGCCCCAAAGCAAAATAAAATATCAGTCAGATAGGACGCCGCTTGAGGGAGCGAGGATGTGACCACCGCTCGGGTTGGTTTGGACGGATAGGTTCGTTAAAATCCCTACATATTTTCAAATGCAAAAGACTATATGGTTTTATTTTACTTAAAAAAAGAACTCATTTCATATTTCGAGTTTACATTCAAGAATCTATTAAAAAACGTACTACCGGTTCGCGTATTTTCTAAAAAAGAAGGACCAATGTAGAGTAGTAATCCAATTATCTTAAAGCGCAATTAGGCTCATAATATTCATGTTTTAAATTGATGGTGAGGTGAAGGAGTCTATTGCATTTAACTTGTTTAAAGTTGAGTTGTTAAAAATGTTGTGAGTGTCGATGATATCATATAAATAAATAAATAATAATAAATATATACGGACAAATCACACAGATTGAGCTAGCCCCAAAGTAAGTTCGAGACTTGCCATGGGATACTAACTCAACGATACTATATTTTATAATAAATACATATATAGATACATATCCAAGACCCAGGCCAATCTGAAAAAGATCATTTTCCATTAAGACTCCACTCTCGAGTTTGCTTCTTATAAGCGTATTGTATAGAAAAATATTTATAATTCAAAATCGGTTCAAAAGGTAACAGACAGACGGAGTAATTATAATATTAGTATGGATTGTAGATGTAGAATAAAAATTTTGGTACCTTGTCCTCATTTTTTTAAATAATTAAGTTTACAAGTAATTACTTGACTAGTTTGACCTATTGTTCCCCACGATGGGTGGCCTGCTCCATCCTGGTCTGAATGATGAGGATGATCAATGCACAAACAAGGTTTAACTACATCGAACTCAGCGTTGCTATGATAAGGTCGTTTTTCCACCAAAAATGTGCTGTATTGCGAAGCTGTGAAATAAGTATTTTCAGACTAACACGACTGCCCAAAAATTATTTTTTAAGATTTCTTGATTGTAGGTATGTATGTTTTATCTAAATGCCTGAACATATTTGAATGTGAGAGATACCTTTTCAATTCTTACCTTATCCCGAGTGACATGGTCTATATCTTTTTGCCAGGGAAGTCATGTTTATATTTTGACGTGATAACGTTTTATAACACATACTGGCTGCACGCACGAAAAAGGGTTACGTTTCGCGTGCAAGCGAGAGCGCAGAACAAGCGATAGAGAGGCACGATCGGCCTTAGCGTTCGGCTCGCGGTGCATCTATCGAAAGCGTGCGGGTTGTGACGCATTTATCTCTCTTCCAACGTTATCACGTAAAATTATAGCCCTTAAACTGACTTTACAGACAACCCATATTTCTTTATGAAACTTGTTTCAGATTGACATAGTTTGACTGTCTCAAACACAATTCGCGCTAGACGCGAAACGACGCTGGTAAAATGGAGTGAATCCATCAGTCTCAGCTACAAAAGGTGGACATATACCCCAACATTTTATTTATTCAGATACATAAAATATAGAAACTCAATAACCAAAATGCCATATTAAAATACGAAGCGTATTTGATTTTAATACTTCTTTGTAAAATTAAACAAATAAATTTTGATGATATAAATAAATTTATCGATTTAAATAAATCCCCAGTGACTATAATATAGGTACAGGTAGTCATTAAAATCGGAAGTCATTAAACTAAGGTTTACGGCAACATTAGTTAAAAAATACAGCAAGGTTTGCCGTTAAGACATTCTGAATAACGTACAAGTGGGAGACCAAGTTTTCAAGCTAAGTACTTATAGGTATTTAGACTCTGTTGTACCTAAAAGGGAACTATAACAGATTTTTACACAGCAACGCAACTCAGACTCTTGTTAGATTATATTGTTTCATGTTTAATGCCCTGGTGTGTCACAAATCACACATATTGAGCTAGCCCCAAAGTAATTTCGAGACTTGTGTTATGGGATACTAACTCAACGATACTATATTTTATAACAAATACATATATAGATAAACATCCAAGACCCAGGCCAATCTGAAAAAAAATCTTTTTCCATCTTGACCTGACCGAGAATCGAACCCGGGCACCCCGTGTTACCACTGCGCTACGGAGGTAGCCAATATATAAATATAAAGCAATAGGCTTATTTCCTAAAAAAATACCATTTAAAATAATTAGTCCGTGTTATACGTATTTTGTTAGATACGTATTTTTCTTTTTTTTAATCAAACAATAGATGATAAAGATGAAGCGTATCAAAATTCAGGAGTGGGGACTCATGACGCAACAGGCCCGTAAAAAGGTGTACCAGCCAGTGACGTCACGCGGAACTTTAACGGGCTATATCTTTATCAATTTTTGTTTGATTGATAGAAGAAAAAATACGTGTTCAATATTTTTCAATAATAAATCTACCAGGCGGACTTATTATTTTGTAAAGTATTTTTCTAGAAAACATGCCTATTTTACGTGCAATATAGCTGCTGTTTTACATGTAGAATTGCTCTTAATCCTACCCTATTCTCTGAAGATAAGCGTCCAACAATGTAACATTAGATTAAATATTTTAAATATATACGGACAAATCACACAGGTTGAGCTAGCCCCAAAGTAAGTTCGAGACAACTGATATGGGATACTAACTCAACGATACAATATTTTATAACAAATACATATATAGATAAACATCCAAGACCTAGGTCAATTTGAAAAAGATCATTTTCCATCATGACCTGACCGGGGATCGAACCCGGGCACCTTCGTGTCGCAGGCTATAGATTAACATACTAACAAACATAAGTGCATAATGAGGATTATAAACTACGTCAACGTATTTCTACTATTGGGTATACATAGGATACAAGTATTTAAGATTTGGAGTGCTTTAGTATCCTTATCATTTATCTCAATAGTTTGACGGAATGAAGATTGCGTCTAAACCATGTACAAACTGACAGACGTTGTTTCTTCGTCAACGTTAAACCGCGCGTGGTATTCTACTGTTAGACGTCAAATAAAACGTGTGTAATTATCTAAATGTACTGAAGTGTTTGTGCTTGTAAACTATTATAATGACTCTTAAAGGATGGCGATATGTCGCCAACAGGGGTAAGTTTATCATATATCATATAAATTTATTAAGCTAATAATGTTTATATGCTGTTCATTTCATGTGTATTGGTCCCGGCTGCCATTTGGTAGTCGTTTGAAAGGATCAGGTCAGAGGCTGAGAGGCGGTTCCGAAGAATTCTGACACATGGTCGATTGACCGTGTCACCTTCACGAAACGATGATGGTTTTATGTGCATTTTTCATGAGTAGAATACGTGTTAGATAACTCAGAAATAAAGTTTTATTGTATATCTCCGTACACAATAAAACTTATACAAAAAGCTCTTTCTTTCGTGAATCACAAACATTTTCATTTTGATGAACTCAGTGGGCTGTGGCCTAGTGGTCATCATACCTACTAGGCTGCCTCACCGGAGGTCCAGGTTCGATCCCCGATTAGGTTAAAAAAGAAAACGATTTTCTCAGAAAGGTCTGGGTTTTGGATGTGTATCTATCTACGTATTTGTTATAAAATACCTATTGTTAGTTAGTATTCCAAAACACAAGTCTCGAACTTACCTTGGGGCTAGCTCAATCTGTATGATTTGTGCCTTTATATTTATTTATTATTGTAAATATAAGAATACGCCGAAACCTATACAAAAGTAGTCTTTCAAAGTGTAAATAGTGCTACAGAAAGCACGCTACTTTCAAACAGTATTCGGAGTCTTTTATCATCTCGTGATGTTATCACTGTTGGTAGTTGTTAGGCTGTATCAAATGCCAACGATTGTCAAATAACAAACTTGTAAAGTCTTTATCGTGATAGACTACGTGAAAATTCCCTTCTCTTCTGTGCGATTTCCCGATTGCATCCTCAGCTGTACTATGTCGCACTCCAGGGTCCGTTAATGACAGCATTTATACTGTAATATATTTGGCAATAGTTTTTACAACCGGTTTCTTGCCTGACGTTAACCTTCTTTAGGGCGCTCGAGAACAGCAGACAAATATATGTACTAATATAAACTTTTATATAAAAAACCAATTTCAATCAAGCACCTGAAATTGTGACGAAATTTAAATAAATAGACAAATATTTACGGACAAATCACACAGATTGAGCTAGCCCCAAAGTAAGTTCGAGAATGTGTTATGGGATACTAACTCAACAATACTATATTTTATAATGAAAAAATGCAAAATTTCATGATGATCGGTTCAGTAGTTACGGCGTAAAAGCGTAATAAACAAACAAACTTACTTTCGCATTAATTATATTAAATGGGACAGTAAGGATTTTAAAATTTCTTTGTTTGAAAGGGTATGCTTTCACGTCGGTCTCATTTTGATCGGTAAACTCCACGAACGAACACGAGGTTACCCGGGTTCGATTCCCGGTCAGTTCAGGATGGAAAATAATATTTTTAGATTGACCTTGGTCTTGGATGTTTATCTATATAATTATCTATTATAAAATATAGTATCGTTGAGTTAGTACCATACGACACAAGTTTACAACTTACCGTGGAGTTAGCACACAAATTGATTGTGTGTTATGTTCTTAAATATTTATTTTATATCCCCCTATATATTTGTCTGTATGGATTTCGAGAGTTTAGGGATCCTCTTATTAAATTAAGAAATAAAATACGTGGTGACACAATTTCACGCGAGCGGTGTTCGAACTAGGACATCTATGTACGAGCTACGCTTTACTATTTATGCTACTGCGCCTGAAACCTCGAAAATCTCCACCATATTCCATTTCCCTTTTACGCATTAAGGCTTGCATCACCTAACACAACGAATCAATTTATACAAGTGAAGCATTCGATTAACTCATCCTTACTAATAATATTGTAAATGCGAAAGTAAGTTTGTTTGTTTATTTGTTTGTTTGTTTGTAACGTTTTCACGCCGTAACTACTGAACCGATCGTTATGACATTTTGCATACAAGTTCTCTGGAGTACGGAGAGGGACATAGGCTACCTTTTATCCCGGGAAAAAGCACTATCCCCAAGGGATCGACATTGACACGGGTGGAGCAGCGGGCGAAAGCTAGTTTTATAATAAATTTGAAAATCCACTACTTGTTTCATAGGAAGTATGGGCCTCCGGCTCTCTCACTCACCATAGAAACGGTAAAGCTTCTACCCCAACGTCAATTTTCTGTGAGAGTGTGGTACTTCCCAAGCCGGCACATTCATACTACTATAGCAAAAATGAATTTTGCTGGTAGCGTGGCTCTACCACAACCGATTTGTTATGACATTGTAAATTTTATAATACTACCGAGTCTAGTAGCTGATGCTTAAGGCTTTTGATTATTCCTCTTTCAAAGTTGAAATTTCGAGGCATTACTTTCTTCAGTTTTTTTTTTACTAATTATTGGTAAATGATGTTGAAGACGAGGATGTTACATGCCTATTCAAGAGATACCCATTACACTAATTACATAATCACACTATTCAGATATAATAATGACACTATAAAATATACGTTTGTAGCAAATTTCACTTTTCTAGTAAAATAAATAGGTAGCAATTAGGACATTAGCCGTGTGGTTCCGGCAGAGTGGAATAGGACCACTCCTAGTCTTCCCATAGATGTCGTAAGAGACGACTTAGAAAATACAAGCTAAACAAAGCTCATAAACATCAATGGGACCTCTCCAACCCGCCTGGCCAGCGACGAGAGTGTAGGCCGAATCCTCTGACTGCTTTAGTTAAGTATGGCTCCGGTAGTACAGAGAGGGTCATGCTCCTGCAGTGAAGACTAAAAAGACCTGATGATGCTGATGATGAATTAGAACAGGACAAACGTTTTTGAAACATTAAGCGTTTGTAAATATTTTACTTTTGCAATTTTCGATAACTTTGTAATAGCTTCCGCGTCCTTCAACCATTATAGAAATAACTATACATATATCTTTAGTTCCACTCTGTGTGCCAGAATAGGACAACTACGCGTTATTTTTAATATCTTTCGGTATGGTTATTTGTATAGGAAAATTTACAATAATTACCATATGGCTAGCCATTTTACATAACAAATGTTACAATATTCACTATTTAGTTTGACAGTTCTTTTTTTTTCTCTTGTAGACAAAGAATTCGGCTTTGTAAATGATATCATCACTAACAAATATATTTGCCTGTATAATGACGTCTATTATATAAAAACCAAAAATTATGTTTCAATTTGTTTAGGAGCGTAGTGAAAAGAGGCCAAAGATGTGACGTGTTATATACACTTTTACGTATTGTACAGTACATAGCATACAGCAAATTAAAATTTACAATTATTTATGGTATTTCAATATTTACAATGGGAACCTCTTTATGTTCTGAAAGTCTGCCGGAGGAATTAAATAAGCATAAATAATTGTTTCTAAACCGACTTAAAAAACACAAGAGAGTATCAATTCGGATGTAACTCCGTCATATAAATGCAGATTTAATTTTTTTTTTTTAATTTGAATGTGTGTTTTTCCCAATCGGTCCCATTCATTTAATGAAAACCGATCTAGTTGTTTGAGTAAAGTCTTTTTTAAGGGTTCCGTACCTCAAAAGGAAAAAACGGAACCCTTAAAGGATCCCTTTTTCGTCTGTCTGTCTGTCAAGACTCTTTTTCTACGGAACGCGTGAATGTGTCAAGCTGAAATTCTTATCAAATACTTAAGTCAACTGTCCCTAGGAGCTGTAAAAAAAATCACACTCCAACGCAATCAAAAGATACAGCCGTGCCGCAAATTTTTGACATTCGCTAGGGAATCTAAACCTATAGGGAACTTCCTGTGAACTCAGAATCTTCACAGCTCCTAGGGACAGTTGACCTAAGTATTTGGTAAGAATTTCAGCTTCAAACCTCCGTGTTCCTGAAAAAAAAAAAAAAGATCTTGACGGGCAGACGGACAACCAAGTGATCCTATAAGGGTACCGTTTTTCTTTTTGTTGTACGGAACCCTTAAAAAGCTTTCGTTTGAGGGAAAGAGGAGGGTATTAGTTATCTGTATTGGAAAAATATGTATTTGTTAGTGAAATCATTTTTGAACAAATAACATCTTTGTAATTGGTTCACGTTGGTACAGTCATCGTCATTCATCTTCATAATACATATCGTTTTGTCAGTGTTAACGTGGTAACAAAATTTCAAAACAATAAAGTATGTCAAGTACTTATGTCAAGATTATGTTTTTGCGGCAAAATCCAAGAGCACGGAGAGCGTAGCTGATAATAGCAAAATATTAGAATCGAAAAACGAACATTTAGAAGTAGAAAGACGAAAAAAAAACTTGGTACTAAAGATCGTTTATAAAGGTTTCTGATGTTTTCGCGATTGTTACATATTTAAATAAAATCATCAAAGACAAGCATCGGTACCCGAATTAAAAAACATATCGCTGACATGAAGAATAGACGCTCAACCAAGTCGGCAGTCTGTGCACATGCCTGAGACAAACCCAACCACTACATGAAGAAGAATGCATCGTGAGGCTATTGAAATTTAAAAAATATCATCCTAATTTCAATATAGAGGATGGTTGGCAGTTACCACGATCTTGGGATCCTGTCATCAATTTAATAAAATCTCAAGCTCTTATAATATCGTTTTAAAGTGATTTTATTTAAGTCGTATAAAAAACTTGTTTATACTTATCTGAAGGAAAAACAGAATAAAAACATTGCTCATCAACAGAGTTAAAAAAAATTAGGAGGTTATCAATGCAGTTGTATTAATGTTTGTTACTTCGTAACTCCGACATTAATAAACTTATTTAAAAAATAAAATAGTTAAAGTTTTTGTTTGAAGAGATAAGCTTTTAAATTGGTTCCATTTAAATTTCATAACAATCAGTTGAGTAGTTTCATTGAAGTCCGAATCTATCAAACAAAGCGCGAGAGTGACTATCCTAACTAATATTATAAATGCGAAAGTGAGTTTGTATATTTGTTTGTTTGTTACGCTTTCACGCCGTAACTACTGAACCAATCATGATGAAATTTTGCTTACAAGTTCTTTGGAGTACGGAGAAGGACATAGGCTACCTTTTATCCCGGGAAAAAATACTATTCCCGAGGGATCGACATTGACGCGGGCGGAGCCGCGGGCGAAAGCTAATAAAAAATAAATGGTAGAATTAAAACTGGTCACATTTTTCTGATTCTTGACCTCATTTTTACAGTCTTTGCTGAAATAAAGCAAAAATAATCCTTATCTTTACTAATACTATAATTATTATAAATGCGAAAGCAACAGTATACAAGCATCCAACATAAGTAGTGTTTTATAATTATTTAAATTATTCGTTTACTTAATTAAACCTAATTATATACAAAATAAACATGAAGAGAGAAAACAAAAAAAAAAAAAAAGTAGCACTACAAAGAAATTTCTTCGAGATCTTGCCCGTGTGGCATGGTGGCAAGAACGCTGGCTGCATTCCCCCGTTGGATAGCTATGCTAATCCGTTGGGCGAAAAAGCAGCCAGCCCTCTTATCACCGGCAGCCGACATGAGCCGAGGGGCAATCTCTTTTAAGAAACCCCTCGCGCTGGGTCCCCAAGGTCCTAACGTCTCTACGCCAAACGGCACAAATATATAATCCTCAGCTAAGGTTGCATACTTGCGCCGTTTGGCAACCTCAGCGCCTTCGGCAGCAGACCCGGCTCTCATGACTGATCCCCTGAGGTGAGAGGGCGCTAGTGTGTCGACGCATGTAGCATCCCACACCAAAGCTCTACCACGTTCCCAAGGGATCAACGACATACCATCAGGTCTCCTACCATCATCACGTGCCACACCACGTGGTTCGAGGGTACAGGGCACGTTGATGGTGGCAAGGGCCCTTCTGATGATGTCATTCAGAGAACCATGGCGTGGGATTCTGCCTGCGCTGAGGTGACAATATAGACCGTGGAGCCCAAACTGATCAACATCGGCGCCACACGGGCAGCGGTGGGGCGCGCACACGGGGGCTCCCAGACGGAGTCCAATAGCGGTGCGAAAGTGAGTTTGTTTATTTGTTTGTTTGTTTGTTACGCTTTCACGCCATAACTACTGAACCGATCATCATGAAATTTTGCATACAAGTTCTCTGGAGTACGGAGAAGGACATAGGGTACCTTTTATCCTGGGAAAAAGTACTATTCCCGAGGGATCGACATTGACGCGGGCGGAGCCGCGGGCGAAAGCTAGTTTGTTTATAAAGGATGATTTACTGATTTAGTCATCAAAACTTTATAATATTAAAGCAAAACACGTTTTACAATTGGCGTACTGCCATGAACATTCTCATCCAATCAACCACAGGGATAAACTGAGAAGGTTGTTAGGCGCAAAAAGTAACAAATATATACTAACTGCGCTTGCCGATACGTCGGATGACCTGACTAAGGTCGCAGGAAGACGCTGGATGCAGGCCGCTTTCAACCGGTCGTACCGGAAATCCTGGGGAAGGCCTATGTCCAGTGGACTTCTTGCGGCTGATATGATGATGATGATATACTAACTAGCTTTTGCCCGCAGCTTCGCTCACGTCAACGTCGTTCTCTCGGATATAGTACTTTTGCCGGATTTAAAGGTACCTATATTGTCTCAGTACTCCAGAGAACTTGTATACAAAATTTCATGATGATCGGTTCTGTACAACAACAAACAAGCAAACTCACTTTCGAATATATAATATTAGTAAGGTAGAATGATATTTTAAATGTTATATTTTGCATTCACAATGCTATTTTGATATAGGTACTCTTATTAAATTAAGAAATAAAATATGGTGAAAAATATTTCAAGCGGGCGGAATTTGAACCTGCGACCTTAAGTCGTATAGAGACTTAAGGTCGCAGGTTCAAATCCCATCCGCGTGAAAAAAAATTCTCTATATTTTATTACTTAATTGAATAAGAGTTAAGGATGATGTTGACTTTAGACATCGCTTACTCACGTATGACATAGAATAAGCTTTTCAGATAATTTTACTGACACAACGTAATTTTGATGTTTCAGTTTTATTCATTCCCCAACGCTATGTGATTGGCATTATGGGCCTATTTGCTCTGGCCAACTCCTTCACCATGCGCGTCTGCCTGAGTATGACGATCACTCAGATGGTCTTCCATGTACAGCCAACAGAACACATTGTCGGAGAAACATGTCCAGACCCTGCTCTCTCATCTTCGAGCACTGAAGATACTACGTCTAATTTAACGACAATTATCGATGTAAGTTCGTTCAATAGATCAACTGACAGAAACTGTTGGTCTTTTTTATTTCTTTTTATAGGATGACAAGTCATAAAAACATTCTTATTTTTTCATACATTATTTTGTTTTTGCTAATGTGTATTCTATTAGGATTCTGAATTACAAAACACCCTGTATATTCAGTACAAGCAGAAACCAACCATTGGATGGAGCTGCACCAGCTAAAATTAAATGCTCTTGAAAGCCACTTATACTCCGGAAGGTCGGGAAGCAATTGCAATTAAAAATTATACCAATTTGTATCGATAAGATGGCTTCGACTATTGGGTACATGGAATCTAGTGTTTGAGTTGTGTAAAATGTTTACTTAATCAGACAAAATAAGCGTTCATTTTAGTCCATCTTATCTCGCTATCGTAGTTTATATTCGAATTAGAAATGTCGATTTTTTGTTGTGTTCCTGGCATTGGCTCTATAGGAATAGTTGTTCATATTGGTGATTCACTCCGTCAAGAAAGTATCATAGGTCAATTTACACGCTGCTGTTTTAATACTATTATTAATACTAATATCCTATCCCAAAAAAGTACCTAATAATACTTCTAAACCCATTCTGCTATCAACGATGTAATAATCGTAAAACTTATTGACATGCGCATTTTCAGTGGCGGTTCGAAGTTAATTTAAGTGAGCACACACAATAAAACTGATATAGGTGCACGATAACCGCACATTGTAATGGTAATCATGATCATATAAAACAATGTTTACCAGCTGTCGAAGAAATAAACTTTTAATTCAATCGGTTCGGTTTTATCGTGTTTATTTTATATTATTTTTACACCTAACGTTTCGCAAACTGTACCGCTTTAATGTTCTCAAGTAGACTAAGTTGACATTTGTCTATTGTGTTAAAAAAACTGTGCAAAACTATGTAAAACTGTTGTGCATAGGTATAATAACACAATAGACATATAGAAGCTGGTGATCGAAGCCGTGTGGTTTCCGGCAGAGTCCTGATGGGCGACTTAGGAAATACAAGCTAAACAAAGCACTTATACATCAATGAGACCTCTCCAACCCGTCAGCGAGGAGAGTGTAGGCCAAATCCTCTGTCCGCTCTGGCCAAGTATGGCTCCGGTAGTACAGAGAGGGTCATGCTCCTGCAGTGGAGACTAAAAAGACCTGATGATGAGATGGTGATCAATTGAGCACCACCTACGTACCTTATTTCTTAGGTATTATATAGTATTATATTTCATTTAGGGTTTTAATTACTGAAATCAAAACCCAAAATGAAATATAATACTATTTAATGAAATCATATTTATATTGACATAATTATCTCAATGTAATGGGATGGCAAGCATAAACTAAAGCATAATTATTGCCAAAAAGGAGAGTTATATACCTATTTTGAGAATGAAAGAGAGAGCAGTGTATTTATATTTGATATTCAAAGATTTATTCAGAAAATAGAAATTTTCAGGCATTTTTTACATTAGTTTACATCTTAGATAATACTAATTTACTTATATTAAAACTAGCGACCCGACCCGCCCCATTCGCACGGGTGCAATGCTAATATTAAAATTGTGGGTTATCTTTAAGAGATAGATATATACCATCGCGGACTTATTTGTTGACCTTTTTAAGGTAAACAATACTGTAGTACATTAATTTTATTTATCTCGTGGGGTTTAGCCAGCGTTTGCAATGTAAGCGCAAAAAAATGCGTTTATTTACGACATTGCATTAGAAACCTCTAAATTTATCAGTGTTTCTCTACAATATTATGCATGTGTTATGCATATAAACCTTCCTCTTGAATCACTCTATCTATTAAAAAAACCGCTTCAAAATCCGTTTCGTAGTTTTGAAGATTTAAGCATACATAGGGACGGACAGACAGCGACAGCGACACTTTGTTTTATACTATGTAGTGATAGTGATTATTGTTCAAACGTTAGAAACTACCACCGTTTCGGAATGACCAATGCAGAGAAGAAACGCCAAAAGAAACTCTTTTTAATAGTACCTATTGTTCACCTACTCGCTTGAAGTGTAAGTAAGTTTCTTTATTCCACTTTAATACCTATCTAAGTCGTCACGTGACCGCAAGTTACATAAAAATATCTCTACCTCCCCTGCGCTTCGGAAGGCACGTTAAGCCGTTGGTCATCGTTGATGGCAGTAGTTAAACTATGTCAGGTGCAACTGTCTAAAGAGACAGCTTGAAAAATTAAACACTAGTGTTGGTCATTTGCATACACGAAAAAAAAACAAATGTAAAGTGCCTGGAAAAATTTGGTTATTTATAGGTATAGTTAAATCCTTTCCTTAACTCCGAGTGACGTAGTCTATATTTTCTTGGACTTGGTGTAATTCTTAATTTTTTTCAGATAAATCTTGTTGATTATTACAGAATAGTGACCGTTACGACTGGAGTGAATCCACACAAGGATTTCTACTAAGCTCCTTTTATTACGGATACATAATTACCCATTTACCCGGAGGTCTTTTGGCTGAGAAATTTGGAGGGAAATGGACCATCGGCATAGGTTTACTTATCACCTCACTGGCAACGACAATTTCTCCTTTGGCTGTGAAATTTGGCGGTGCTACTGGACTGTTCTTCATCAGAGTACTTGAAGGTGCTGGAGAGGTAGGCTGGAATTATTTCTATTACTTAGATAAAATCAAAAATCTAGCTGGAAAAAAACATTAAAAAATCTTTGGAAAATTGTTTTTTCCAGAATGAAAGATCATATGTCTTTCTCCAAACTCCTGATATAAAATATGAATTTGATGACCATCAGCTGCATGGCTAAAGTGTAAAAAAGTAACACAGACAATCAGACAGAATTATTTTCGCTGTAGTATTACTCGCAGTAGATTTTCGTCTTGCTTAGACTTTTTTTTTTGACGTTTCGGTTGTTATAGTCAGTACTAAACATAAAATGCAGTATGCCTTTAGATTTGAAAATATCATAAATACATTAAAAATATATATTTTATGCTTTATCTGATAAGGAAAATTGTTGTCTGACCAGAAATATGCAGCAATAGTCGGTCTACACAGTGGATTTCATAAAATTAACAATATTGGATTCCTGGGTTAAGAAGGACTATTTGAAAATCCGTAAATTTTGTTTTTATTTAATCGAAAAACGGAGTTATGGTTTCTTTGACTATATCTCTCTATCGCCTATAGACAAAAAAATATCTCAAAATCTCAAAGTGTATATAGATCTTTACTTATAATACGAGTATATATAATACGAGTAAATTCATACTTAACGTATAAGTACAGACGTTATACATACCCTTATAATATATTTTTATATTATGTTGGTACCAAATTTGTTTATAGAGACTTTTGTTCTTACTGCTCCCAGGGTCCAGTAACTCCAGCATTCGTGTTACTACTAGCCCGATGGATACCTCCCCATGAAAGATCAAGGTTTGGAGCCATGATATTCGGTGGAGCTCAAGTTGGGAACATCTTAGGACCTTATATATCTGGCCTTTTATTACATGATGGTGGCAGTTGGCATAACGTATTCTACGTCTTTGGTGGTTTGGGTATTATCTGGTTTGTTTTTTGGGTAAGTAAAGTAAGGAATAGTATTTAGTGTGTGAGAATATAAAGCAGTGTTCTCTAGCTCATTTGGTGGGAAAGCAGAAACCAACAAAAAATACACACAGATTAAGCTGGCCCTAAATTAAGTTCGAGACTCGTGTTAGGGATAACTCAACGATACTATATTTTACAACAAATAAATATCATTTTTCATCTTGACCTGACCGGTGATAGAACCCGGGACCTTCGTTGTGACAGCCAGGCATTCTTATATAAATAAACAGGGAAATAGCACACGAAATGAGCTAGCCCCGCAGCAAGTGAACTTGTGTCGTAGGATACTAACTCAACGATACTATACTTTATCATAGATATATAAAAACATCCAAGACTCAGGTCAATCTGAAAAAAAAAAGATAATTTTCCAACATGACCAGACCGGGGATCGAACCCGAGCATCCTCGTGTCGTAGGCTGGCGTCTTGACCACTGCGCCACGGAGCTTGCCTTATGATCGCGTACGTGTATGATCACTAGGACACAGAGAAAACTTCGCCATGTTGCGGAAAACTTTTGGAACTAATTTCTTCAACTGCATTGGAAGACTAACTTAGACGCCAAAAATATCATCTGCCTAGATATTATTTCCAAACTGTGGTATCAATTGCGCGTGGTTATTTCTTAGTATACTTGTGTATAAAAATGCCGCATACTAGGTATTTATTATATTAACTAGGTTTCGCCCGCGGCTTCGCCCGCGTCAATGTCGATCCCTCGGGATTAGTACTTTTTCCCGGGATAAAAGGTAGCCTATGTCCTCCTCCGCACTCCAGAGAACTTGTATGCAAAATTTCAGTAGTTACGGCGTGAAAGCGTAACAAACAAACAAACAAACTCACTTTCGCATTTATAATATTAGTAAGGAAGGATAAGGATAGTATGGAAAAGTTTTTTAAATTGTAACGAAGTATTTGTCAAGATAAAGTCTGAAGGATTGGACTATATTCCTATAAACACGACGAATCTAAATTCTATTGCCAGACATAGACATACTTTTATTGCGATTCCTATAAAATTGCCATTATCTACTTTATTTTATCTTAGCTCTAATTAATAATAATAATAATAATAATCTTTATTTCGGACATAATCCATATTATGTTAGTAATGACAGATTAGTAATGAGTACTTAATCTAATGTTATTATTAAAAATAGTAACTCAACTCCAACTTGCATTTCCCTGAGTGTCCTAAGCTTGGCATAACATTTGACACCAATTTATTTTTCTTTCGATTCATGTGAACTGCTGAATATGAAATAAAACCGGCCATGTGCGAGTCGGACTCGCGCACGAAGGGTTCCGTACCGTTATCTATAAAAATGGCAAATAAATCATGTCTGTTGTATGGGAGTCCCCTTTAATATGAATTTTATTTATAATTAATTATTTATTTTTAAAGTGATATATATAGCTTAATATTCTGTGAATATTTCAAGCGTCTACCTATTGCCATTATCATTATCGAGCAAAAACAAACAAAAAAATCACGTTTGTTGTATGGGAGCCCCCTAAAATATTTATTTTATTCAATTTTTTAGTGTTTAATTATTTGTTATTATAGCGGTAACAGAAATACATCATCTGTAAAAATTTCAACTATCTAACTATCATGGTTCATGAGATACAGCCTGATGACAGATGGACAGACAGACAGCGGAGTGATATTAAAAGGGTCCCGTTTTTACCCTTTGTGTACGGAACCCTAAAAATGGCCATGTGAGATTTGAAATTGCAAATTAAGATTTCCGTACCACCATGCATTATATATCTACAAAAAGGCTTTTTATAAGGGACTTTTTATTTTATTAATTGTTATAGTGGCAATACATATATCCACAATCGATACACATTCTGTGAAAATATCACGACGGACGGACATCGGAGGATTAGTAATATTGTCCCATAACCTTTTGGGTACGAAACCCCTTAAACGCAACGTCATTACAGTGGTAATAGGAAGTGGGATATTGGCAATAAAAAAAATTGTCACGCATCTAGGTAAAATCCTTTTGCGGAAATCTTACAGCTTACTTCTTTTTCCCGGTAGTTACTGCAAGGTCGTTGGAGGCCAACGGCATCAGCTGTTCAGTCATTCAGCTGACGTAATTTCAATTTCTTAATTAGTACATGCTGTACTAATCAACTAGCAATGGGATGCCTTTTAATGCCTTTGAAGTTTTTTAAATCAAAATATGTAATTTTGATTTTACAAAATAAATTTTAAATACGGATATTTTTATTTCATTACTTGTTCAGGGTCTAGTTCAGCACTCATACAAAAGAAAATTGGTTATATGTAATGTTGGTTTATGGATGACTAGCTTTTGCCCGCGGCTCCGCCCGCGTTAGTGTCAATCCCTTGGGAACATTAGAATAAAATAATGTGTGAATAAAAATAAAATAAAAGGTACCCTATGTCCTCCCCGGGCCTAAAACTACCTCCATACCAAATTTCATCAAAATTGGTTCAATGGTTGAAGCGTGAAAAGAGGACAGACAGACAGACCGACAGATATACAGACAGAGTTACTTATTACTGGAAGAATTGATTATTTAACGTGATAATAGTGGAGGAGAGATGCGTCACAAGCCGAACGGTTAAGCGGATCGGGCCTCTCTATCGCTTGTTCGGCGCTCTCGCTTGCACACGGAACGTGATATTTTTTTATGCGTGCAGCAGGCATTCATCGATTTATAAGACGTTATTATCACGTTAAAAACGCTCATTAGCAGTTGCCTTAGCTTTTTTGCCAAAATCGGCCACTTCGGCCTAAAATGCTAAGAAGATTCTCAATTTAAACTGTAAACAGTAGTTTAATTAGTTTAAAGGGTTGTCTAGGGCATCACAACAATACATAATTTTAAATGATATCTCCGTTTTCTTGCAAATATTTTATTTCAAATGAGGAAACACTGGGCAGTATGTAGTAGAATTATCTGGGTAGAATAGTAAAAATAATTGTGTGTAGATAGCCTTAACTAAACTTTAGCCAATTTTTAACATAGAAAAGGAGGGCAAAATATATCTAAAACGTTAAGAGCCCGCCATAGGCTAGGCGGCGTGGCGGTACAAACGCGGATGGTCTAAACGCGTTGGCTACATTGGATGTTTTCGTTTTTAGGAATATTCAAGGGTTATTCGAAAAAGAAAAACACGTGATTGCTGCCTTATCTGTAATGCAATAATAATCAAAAGTTTCAAGGTTAATTTTAATGTATTTGGTGAATAATGCTGTATACCGAGTAAATGAGACGTGATTTGGAGGCAACTTTGCAATTTTTTTCTATCGAGAAAATTTTACGCAATCGTATTTTTGAGTCAGATAGTTACCAGAGTTAGTCCTGAACTTTGCTGCATTTTTAATTCAAGTTGAGTATTTTATTATTATTGATATTACAGACAATCAAGCCAAGCAGTGTGAGGTAGTACGGGCCCTTAAGACAGTTATGTTGCTACTACTAAATAAATTGTTATCATAACACCTACACGAAATGATGATAAAATATACTATCGTTGAGTTATTATCACACAACACAAGTTTTCAACTTAGTGTGGAGCTAGCTCAATATGTGTGCTTTGATTTGATTTATATAAACCAGGCTTTGCACAAACATTGTTATTATATGTTTCCGTTGATATTTCAATAGTTACATCCCATCAATCGTCAATTAAATCCCGTTTATATACATAATGATGTGGTAATAGAAGCGCGAGAGCTTAAAAAATTGACAAATAGCTTTTATAGCTTGATCCTTGTTTCAGATCCTACTTTGCTACAATACACCAAACTCGCATCCATTTATATCCGATGAAGAGAGGGATTACTTGAATAAAAACATCGTTGCATCTGGGTTGCACAAGAAATTAGATCCTGTACCATTCAAAGCCATTCTAAGATCTCCTCCTCTTTGGGTGTTAGTTTTAGCAGCTGTAAGTACTGTATAATTTTTTACGACAAAAACTGAAGTCTTAATAAACGCAAACCTAGAGAGGCTGGGTTTAAGCTACCGGGAGCTAGAGATCAGGGTCAGGGAGAAAATCTTCATGACTATGGGGGCCGTGCATATCCGTTATGTCAATCTTGACCCAGCCATTTAGCGAGAGCATCTTTTTGTATTGGTGGATACCCGAGACTAGTAAAATTATTATCCAGAAAAATCCTTGACTAATTTGGATGTAGTGTATCGTTAAAATCGTTACATCCTCCTAAGTGACATTGGCTATAATTTATTGCCGAGGTATTGAAGATTTTTTTTAAAAGGCTTGTATATTAGCTTTTTCCTGCGGCTTCATCCATATACAATATAGTCTATGTTATCAGATGATAATGTAGTTTCCATAGGTAAAATAATTTTACAAATGAGTCCAGGTGTTTTTGAGTTTATCCATTACAAACAAACAAATAATTAAATCTTCCCTATTATCATATTTAATAGTATAGATTCAAATAATTTGTTAATGCGTTATTGCAGGTCGGCCACGACTGGGGATATTTTACGATGATCACCGACCTTCCTAAGTACTTCACAGACGTCCTGAAATTTAACATTAAGGAAACTGGCATCATGTCTGCTCTCCCATACATCGCTATGTACATCTTCTCCTTCATTTTCGCCAGTCTTTGTGACCTGTGTGTTAGGAAGAAGTGGCATACTATCGGCACTGGAAGAAAAATTTATACTACTATTTGTAAGTAAACAGGAGAAAAACTTAAACTTACTTACCAGAAATGTTAACCACCAAATAGCAGGTAAGAAATGTGGCATTGAATGAGATGTTGCCACTGGATAATATTTATCAACACATAAAAGTATGAAGAGACGCTTTTTTTAAATCTATGCATCAACATAATCAAATAACATAATAAATAGCCAAATTTGGTGAAATAACAGGTCATTGACTCTTAAGTAACAATGGTGTCCCCAGGAAAAGGACTCATACAAAATGAAGTAACTCAACCATTTTGTAAACGATTAGCAAATTAAAAAAAATGTATTGTACCATATCTATACAGCCCTGCATAAGCAAATATCACCTCTAAAATTTCATGATCATCATCATCATTTCGAGTAGGTGTCACGGTCAATCGACCATGCACCATACGAGAGGCGGTTGCGAAGAACTCTGACACCAGGGTTGGTGTCAGAGTTCTTCGCAACCGCCTCTCGGCCTCTGACGTGGTTTCTTTAACGACTACCAGATGGCAGCCGGGACCACCGGCTTAACGTGCCTTCCGAAGCACGGAATCATCTTTATTATCAGACAATCAGGTGATTCAAGCCTGCAATGTCCTAACCAAACTGGAAACAACTAAACAAAGTATGCTTCCGGTGGGAATCGAACCCACGACCCCTGGGTCAACAAGCAAACGCCTTACCCCTGGACCACGAAGGCTGTTAGTTATTTTTTTTAATAATTCATGATTAAAACAAGTAAGTTACTTTAACGAGACAATCAATTTCAAATCAATGTCTTTAGAATTTATTATAGTAATTATAAACAGAATAATTTATGACTCAGAAAAAGATACTAATTTGCAGCGTGAAAACAAACAATGGTTTAACTGGATCTTCAAATAAGGTCATTTTTTACAGCGTCTACCTTGCCGGCAGTTTTTATTATTCTGGCCTCGTACTCAGGATGTAACAAGTTTGTGGCTGTCGGTCTGTTCATCGCCTCTGCGGCCTTTATGGCCGGCTTCTATAGTAGTGTCAAGATCAATGCTATGGACATCGCTCCGAACTATGCTGGCACCTGTTCAGCTTTGGTCAATGGGCTGGGTGCTATCAGTGGAATCATCACGCCTTACCTGATTGGATTATTGACTCCTGATGTTAGTATACTTAAAATTATTTCGCTTGACTAAGTTAGTTTTGATGTTATCATGGTGGATTTTGAGCATCTCAGTCTTTTATATGTCAAAATGGAACCCAAAACGGATCACACGTGTATATGTCTGTCACAGTCAATTTGCTCTGAATCTTCTAGAACGATAAGTTAAAGTTTGTGGCACATAAAGATTTATGTGATACAATAAACACTTAATCAAATACTCGTACATGATACGAATGTTAATAAATTTTGAGGGTAGAAGCTCATTTGGGTCGCAAATTAAAAAGAAAAGGTTATGCAAATCATACATAAAATACATTAAAAAATATTTTTCATCCCTTGGGATATACAGTTTTAACATTAATTAGACAAAATCAACACAAAATATACGAAAATTTACCTTTCTTCCTACCTTATCTCCAAAACGGCTGATGCTAAAATTGTAAATAATAAATAAAATTGGTTTTTATATATATATATATATATTATATATGAATGTATATAAAAAATTAGCAAGGGAGAGGGACTTTATTATAAAAAAATATTTTTTATAATAAAGTCCCTCTCGTGGATTATTGAAAATTATTGAACACGTATTTTTTCTTTTGTCGATCAAACAAAAATTGATAAATATATAGCCCGTTAAAGTTCACTCCCAACTTTGATGCGCTTTATCATCTTTAGTTCGATTGAGAAATAGAAAAATAATATAACTAATAATAAAACGATATTTTTTAGGAAACAATTTATTAATTGAAATATAGAAGACAAAATGCCTATTGAATCAAACTGAACGTTTAATTGAGAAATAGAAAAAATACATAAGTAATATCTTCGATAATATATAAAACATCCAACTAATTAAAATTTTCATTTGAACTATCACATCTGCAGGCCTATTTACTAATTTTTGACTGCAATAGTGTACATTGTACAACGTTTTGCCGGTCAGTTCAGCATCCATTACGGTTTATATATCTTAAATAAAAATAGTCAAACATACAAAGGTCGCAATTTATTTTGAAGTGACGATTTAAACGTTATACACTGTAGATAGTCGTGAAAAGTCAGCGAGTAGGCCTGCTGGTCATTGACACCTAATGTAAGTACTAGAAATTCCTTTATTAGCTTATCTTAAGTCGAGTGTTTTGTGAATTTCAGTTTCTAAGAACTTAAAATAACAATCATCATCATCATTTCGAGTAGGTGTCATGTTCAATCGACCATGCACACCCTGGTGTCAGAGTTCTTCGGAACCGCCTCTCGGTCTCTGATGTGGTGGACAATCAGGTGATTCACGCCTGCAATGTCCTAACCAAACTGGAAACAACTAAATAAAGTATGCTTCCCGTGGAAATCGAACTCACGACCCGCGGGTCTACAGGCAAACGCTTTAACCACGGAGGTAGTTAAAATTAAAATAACACTAATAACTTTATAAATAGTTCTTGTACGTACGAACTTCGTGAATAACAAATCAAAATTAGTAAGTAGATAGTAAAATAGATAAATGTGCAGTCCTAACATCCTTTATGACAATGCCTGTTTTGTGTTTGTTAGTGATTAATAAAATATTTTACTAATAACATCCCTTTTGACATTGACATTGTTAACTGTACAAAGAAATATACGTTTTATGAAAAGAGCTTGGCAGACAAAATGCTTATTGAATCAAACTGAAACTTAAGTTCCGAATTTAAAGCATACAAAAAAATTACAATCTTTTTCTTTACTTTATTTATTTATCTAATGCGCTAAAAGTTACAGAGTTTATTAAAAAAGAAGTTACTTCGCTGATATGTTTTGAAATTTGAACTATGTTCAAGCTCAGTTCATTCATAATATTTTCCTCAAGTCTAAAAAGAGTTGAGCTGAGTTTTTCCTTTTCGTTTTTTTATTTGGTAAAATTATGTGAAACAAAGCAATTTTTCAGATATATTATTTTTTACCTAGTGGCAGTCGTAAAGGTATGTCAGACTCGTTTAGGTAGCTTGACAAATCTTACACGAGTGTTGGTCATTTAAACACGCTAAAAACAATATACAAAAAAATAACAACCATAGTTTTAATTTCTATTTTGTGTATGTGGTTGTTTAAGTAGCTCCTAGAAGAAAATGTTAAATGTGCTTCTGATTTATATTTCACTATCCTATCTACAGCCTTCAAATAATCAATTTGACCACGCAGGAAAAAAATATAAAATATGATGAATAATCTAATCAATATTTTAAGTATGTACAGAAGGCTGCTAATAAATCTGTATTAAATGGTAAGAAAATAAAATCTGTCACTCTGTTTTGTACAAGCACAATGTCATTGTGATGTTTACGAGTTTCAAACATACTAACCGGCATTTATCTTTATAATAGTGCTTACGTTGAATTATTCTTGGATGTTCAATAAAATTCACCTGCTGTTCATGCAACCTTCCGTTTACGGAAAATCCATATGAGATATTTTTTTATTACTTTTTAACCGAGTTTAAAAGAACATAGGCCACGTGTTTGAATTGCTGCAAAGAATTGCTTGTTTAAAGATATAAGATTCTTATATTAATAAATGTATCCAGACATGTATTAAATAGACTGGACATACATAGCAAGCTTTCCAAAATACTAATGCAAGTTTCTTTGTCATAGAAGAAACTAAAAGAATCGGCCGGCCCATTTGCGAACTCAGTGTACGATGTTTTGATAGCCACTTAAAAATACTTTGCGGCTTTCGTATAATTAACTATTTTTATTTAAGATATATAAAACGTAATGTAGGTATTTTGAAGTGACTATCAAAATGTTGTACACTAACAAACACTTAATCTTAATGATTAAACGAATGAACCTTTTTCAAGTTATCCTGCGTTACAAAAGTTAATAAGTTCACATTTATTCAAAATGCGACGATGTATTCAGCAGGCGCTTGTGCACTTAAAATATAAAATAAGTAACGCGAAAATTTTAGCCGATAATATTTTATATAATAAACCGATTTCAATCAAACTACTGAACCGATTTTAATGAAATTGAAATTGGGTCTTTCAAGCTAGAACAGAATTATTTGACGGATCTGTCTGTTTTTTTTAACCTACGGTGCTCAAACTTGGGCTTTAAACAAAAAACAGAGACTCAATATTTTTTTAGGTGTTTTATTTTGCATTCACAATGGTATATTTGATATACTCTTAATAAATTAAGAAATAATATATAGTGAAAAAGATTTTTTTTCCGCCCCGCCCGCTTTAATTTTTTTCACCATATTTTATTTCTTAATTTATCAAGAGTATAACAGAGACTCAAACTGCAGGTTTGCCAGCGAGTAATGGAGCGTTGTATCTTAACTATTAAACGAAAAGATCGAGTTGTAAATATCACCCTACGCTCCCTTTCAAACGTGGTAGATGTTGGCAAAAAGTCAAGCAAGCTAAAGTGGAACTGGGCAGGTCATGTATGCCATATACACCAAGACAGATGGGCCCATAGCTACCTAGACGCCGTCAGGTGAAAAAGAAAGAGAACCCAAAACTAGGTGGTCGGATGAATTAAAGTATCATGTGAAAAACTGGAAGGAGAAAGTTAGGAATAGGGAGATATGAAGGGGTGCCTTTTGCCCAGCAGAGGGACTTATACAATTAAAAAATTTCGGAGTTATGCGGTAACAAACATTCAAAAAATTCAACCGAATCATAAGGATATAATTAAAAGGACGAGGTTATTAACCTCGTCCTTTTTTGAAGTTAGTTAAAAATGTAAAGGTGATTGGTATTATACATGTTCTGATATTGGGCCTAACTTGTCCGTATATATTTATTTATTTATTTATCTAGATATTAATGTTAAAAGACTGTCGTTGGCCTTATAAACAGTAACAGACTGTTTGTTTTACCATGATGATGTCGTGGTGTACCTATACTACTACTACCCCTAGTAGAAGCCTTTCCATTGCTGAATCCTGGTAGGTGGTTAACCAATGCTGTACTTATCATTACGTGGTGACCATGTAGGATCTCGCTCCATGGGCCATATGTTCTTTTTCATATTTCTATTAGGTTTTTATAACATGACACTATCTTACCAGATAGTAAAGTAATAATGACGTAAGGAAGAAATATGAGAGACTAATCATAAATGGATATTCTTCCGAATTCTAAAATTAATTAAATTTACCTATCAATTTGGTATGACAAGGGTATGACAGTTATATGTAACATTATTGTGTACTAAAATCCACTGTTTGACATATGTAAACTTATATAAGGAGATGCAAACTCTGTTAAAAAAAACTGGATAAATGTTAGTTGGATTTACACACAGTAAGGGTTCCGTACAAACAATAAGCTACATAAACTACGTTTCTTGAATAGGAACGATTCATAAGTACGCATGAAATCTCTTCCATACGATCTCTTTTGTGAGCTTAATCTTATTCCTCCTGCACTGACTTTTATTGATCTTAATTATCTGTGATTTGACAAATTGGTAGAATCGAGCAATGTCGCCACAAAAATAAATTTCTTTATACACGAGTATATTTTGTAAACATTTAAAGTGTTTTGGTATCAAAGATACAGCTTTGTTTCGGACGGACGGACAAACTACGGAGACTTAGCATAAGGGTTCCATTTGCACCCTTTGGGTTGGAATCTTAAGAAAACCTAAAAAGTCAATACTTTCATACAAATAATAAAACCACTAATATACAGGTGCTAATAAAACAGGATTCTTTTTAATAGCATTATCCGCCTCTAAAAATGTATGTTGGCTTCTAAATTACTAAGTCAGCCACAATTAACGAGCATCTAAATAATACCATCTTAGCCACTAGTTTTCTTCTATGTAAGCCACTCTAAATACAACTCAGCATGATGGTTATTATTTAGCATCTAAATTTGTAACTTGCATTCTAACAGTGAACTTCAAAAATACTAATATTTGACATCAAAAAATATATTTATTTAGCTTCTATTTTTTTAACTCAGCATGTTTAAATTGTAACTTATCCCAAAATTATTGATCGTCAATATTTAGGTAAAATTGTCATCAAATAGTAAATTATGGCCACTAAAATTACCAGTAGCTATTGAGGAGAGACAAAATAACACTTATTTTTGAAAAAAAAAATTGTTTATTAAGTTACCATATTTTTACTAATAGTAATAGTAGGAGAGCACAAATTTTTGGGCAAGTATTTAAAGCAAGCTGAAAACTTGTCACATACCTCTCCTATTATACCCCAACACGGAACTGCAGACCTGACTGGTTTATGGTAAATAGCGGAGCTAAATCAACCCCTAATTTTTTGGCAGCGTGGCAGGTAGAAAGTCCCACCAAAATAGTACCCTATTAAAATTTCAACCTGCCTCAAATTGATTTTTTATATTTTTCTGTCAATTTTTTTGCACGCTGGTAATGTTAAAACCCCGACTAAATCGTCTGGCTTATATTTTTTATACATAAAACATAAAAAAATGCATATTGCCACAAATATCTATATTTTTGGTAATGAAAAAAGAATATAAAAAAAATAGGGTTTGATTTAGTCCCGCTACTCACCAGCCAGGTCTGTAGTTCCGTGTTGAGATAGAGGTATGTAAAAATTTTTCAACTTGCTTCAAATACCTACCTACCCAAATATTGGTACCAGCTCTCCTGCCTATCGATACATGAATCACGCCATATCATGTGTGTAGTGGCTATTTTTACGATAAAAGAATATGATGTATTATTTTACATGCTAAGTTATAATAAATGATGCTGACTGTAGAAGCTTGAATTATATTTTTTTGGGGACATAGTTTCGATGCTGTAAAAAGGAAAATGGTGACGAAATATAACATTCGTGGCCGAGTTAGTAAATTAGGTGGCAACGTATAAATAAGAAGGACAAGTCATAATAATTGATGATCTTTATTTTACGCTTTCTATAGAATATTTAGTTGGCAGTGTAAAAAAGACGAATTAGTTTATTAGAGGCTATGTTATTTTTCCGTTGCTTAGTTATGAAATTAGACGTTTGCTCACGTGGCCAATAAATAATTTTGTGGCTTGATTTATTATTTCCCCTAATATACTGCGCTGACTATGGAAGCGAAAACGTGAGTGAGGGCGGAAGTTCAGCCAATTTTATATCGACACCGAAACTAACGCTAAAACGAGCCGTAACCGAAATCGAACCTATGGACAATCCATATCAATATTATACCTAACAATACCATATTCCATTTAAATAAATTGAAATATTTGTTCCAGCAAACCGTAACTCAATGGCGCTCAGCGTTCTGGACCGTATTCGCCGTGCTGGTAGCGACCAATTTGGTGTACGTCATCTGGGGGTCTGGCGATCCTCAATGGTGGGATGACGTGGACAAGTATGGATACCCGCCGGACTGGAAGCACGGGCCTTTGAAGAAGAGAGCTCAAGACGCCGAAAAGAACATGGAAAAGAAGATAGTGTACCCGAAACATGACCATTCACCAGTGTCAGTGGATTGAACTATTGTGAATATTGTAATTATACTCGTAATTGTATGTATAAATTATTTTTGTATCGATTGTTTGCGTTTTAAAAACTAAATGTTGGTTTTAGTTAAAGAGCTGCTAACAAATTAACGTAGTTAAATGTAAGAAAAAAAGGTAAAAAACGAAAAAAATATTTTAACTTTTCATAGAAATTACCAGCTGATCGGCAACTTTGTATGGGAAACCTAATTTTCTTTTTCGTTTTTTACCTTTTTTTCTTGCAATATTTTTCGTTCCTAATAGAACAATTAGGGATTCTGATTCCCAGATTTCAATATAGCTAGGGGCTAATATGATAAGTCCTTGACCAGGTCTTGGCCAGAGCAGGAACTATTGAATTTTAAAAGAGAAATTAGAGAGTTATGGGATTGATATGTGGTTGGACTTGTGCTGGGTTATTGCAAAGGGTCGGAAACCTGCCTAATCACGATAATTGACTGTAACGGGAAGGTGATGCCTTGCAGCCAACTAGACGGGTCACTTAAAGCCGACGATCATTCTCGTCATGCGAGGTCTGCCGGCCTTTTTGCTAACTCAGTGTACGTCGTTTTGATAGTCATTTCAAAATACATTGCGGCTTTCGTATGATTGACTATTTTTATCAAAGATACATAAAACGTAATGTATGACTGAAATAACTACCGAAACGTTGTACACTGAGTTAGCAAATAGGCCGGCTGGTTGGCCAACTAAAGTAGGCCATAGTCGAGTCCCACGAGTCATTTTGGGTTTCCACCCCGACTAAAGACACATTGCGGGCGAGGGCTCTGATCAACTCTCTGGAGCACTCGGATTCGTGGTGTCAATACTCACCAACAAGCTGTCCTGCGGCCATATACTTATTTTTCGTGTCTACGCGTAAAATGTTATGAAATATTAAAGATTATTTCGTATTGCAAAAAGAAACAGTCACAGCGAAGGACATAATGCACGTGTTACTATAACAAACGTTTATACTCTAATTGCCGTGATATAATGTATCATTAAATACTATTGTCACGAGACGAAGCGGATTCTCGGCAACATCCGTTTAATCTCTTTGTAACGGGAATAGGTATAATCTGTGTGTACAGATACGACAGTGCTGTGGTTTACAGGTTATTCTACTGCATAAGGGGCTTTGAGTTCGATTACCACCTAAAATATACTTCATTTTCATAGGTGTTTTTCACAGGACCACGACTTTAGGGCTATTTATGGAGGCGTAAGGTAGGGAACCGTATGCATACATACCACTTGGTTGTGAGATCACTTGAACGAAGAACTTGGAAAATTTTAGGAAACCGTTTGTCAGTTCGAGCTCTAAATGACGTATAACGATTATTTTACCGTCTTATGTGTTACAATTAGCGTTTTTGATAGTCCGCGTCCGCGCATCGCAAATGTCTTTTTTTTTCTTTTGTTCCATTTGGCCCTCAAACTTCTTTTAGAAGCTTATTATAGCCAGTGTCTAGTTAATCTTGTGTATCAACGAAAATGTGACAGTGGTCGATTCCGAAACGCTAGTAGTTTGTAGCTTTTGAACAATAATTAATAATTTGAATATAATATAATAGGTATTATTTAAAATGTGAAATGACGTGAAAAAGTGCCTGAAAATGCCTATTTTCTGAATAAATCTTTGAATCTTTGATGGTGAAATTCATTCTGCTGATTCGACGGAGCCCCTGGCGTCAATTCCCACGAATCGACTGGTTTGACCATATACAATGCAGCAAGGCGAGCAAACACCAGCCCGCTAAGTATATCTCACTACAGCCTCACCATTACATTTTAGTTATTCCACACATTGTTCATAAACATGGGGTTCTGTAACACCAAATTCACATTAAAAACTATACTAGAAACAATTTTCAAAACAATCCGAAACAAAAACCGTGCTGTCCGTCGAAATTCCCGCCAAGAACTCATCGCTAATGTCGTTTGCCTCTTTCCCTATTGACTAAAATGATGGCTGTCGCGTGTAAAATATCCGCTAGAGGCGCTAGTGTAGCGTGAGGTGTGCCATATTACAGTCAATAAGACTAATACCTTAAAAACCGAGATTAAGATGAATAAACAGAATTTTCCGGATATGAGACCCAGCTTTATCGATTTATCACCCATAAAACCCCCCTATATAGGTATTTAATTTTGTCGAAATTATTAAAACCATTTCTTTAAAAAAATATATTAATATACATATACAAGAATCGTGTATTTATAATAATAAGGTTTAGGTGTAGGTATACAGTTTAGGTAGACGAAGGCTTTTAATGTCATTCATCATCATCATCATCTCAACCACAAGAACTTCTGAACAGGCCTTCCCCAAGGATTTCCAATACGACCGGTTGGAAGTGGCCGGCTTTAAATGTCATTGAAATGTAAAATTTCTTTCTACGGTGTAATAAAAAGCTTTTTTGAAACCTTACACAACAGTGGCGCCAACCAGTGAGCATAAAAAGAGTAGCCCTCATTAAATTGGTTTGGACGACATGAAAGGATAAATATTTATCAATAATATAGTATCGGTTGTTATACAAATCACAAATTTACGTTAGTTATAGGTCACGGATCGCGCGACCGCCCACCCGAGCTGCTACTTGCTTTTCTCTCATTCCTCTGAGTGAGTATTATCCTAATACCTTCATTCTCTTCCCAAATGCAACAAATTCCTGTCCTTCCCCAGCTAACAAATGCTTCAGATGGGCAGCAGCATAGATAGCACAAGAAGCCAAAGAAACTGCGCTCTTCATCGTCAACCCGTCTGCCAAGCGTAGTGAGTATGGCAATATCCTCCCAAGGAACGAAGAATCCGTGGGAGAGGCCTTTGTCCTGCAGTGGACTTCTTACGGCTGAGATTATGATTTACCAATTACATAGTATTATTTTGTTTACATAAATTATAAACTTGCATAATTTGTTCTACCTTTATGTTATAAAAATTTCAATTCAATAAGAATTATGGTTTTTGAGATAAGTAACGTTAGTGAAGTCAAGCAGAATTATCGAGTTATGAAGAACTGCCGTGTGTAGCCGTGTGGTTTCCGGCAGAGTAGAATAGAACCACTCCAAGTCTTCTCATGGATGTCGTAAGAGGCGACTTAGGAAAACAAGCTAAACAAAGCTCCTAAACATCAATGAGACCTCTCCAACCCGTCTGGCCAGTGAGGAGAGTTTAAGCCAAATCCTCTGTCTGCTCTGGCCAAGTATGGCTCCGTTAGTACAGAGAGGGTCATGCTCCTGCAGTGGAGACTTAAAAGACCTGATGATGATGATGTAGAACTGTCCCGTATTGAGGGCTGACTTCAGTCACACCTTCGGTTTTGAGCCTCTTATAAGCAAAAGATTAAAGACGAACATTATGTTTAAAAAAAAGTCATAACGTCTTATAAATAGATGAAAACCGACTGCACGAAAAAGTGTAACGTTCTGTGTGCAAGCAAGAGCGCGGAACAAGCGATAGAAGGCATGATCGGTCTAAGCGTTCAGCTTATTACGCATCTATTTTTCTTCCACCATTATCATGTAAAATTATCGTAAACCAACTTAACCGACAACCAATTTTTTAATATTCATAGCGAAGACAGAACAGTGTCTATTGTCTATGTTCATTAAGGTTAATTTCTGATTTATGTTCATGCAAATATTGTGGTTAATGCCACAATATTGACTGTTCACATAAACTGTTGACTTAAATGTTACCTATACGGTTAAGTCCCAGACTAATAGAATATTCAACAACACTGCAATACCTATTTGCGGTTTTAAATTAGTACAGCTTTACCATATGATTTGAATCTTAAAAATACCAATCAAAGTTGAGCAAACCCCGACGTGACGTCAGCCAAAAGCGTACATTCAGCATTCAATGCCAAGCCTTTACGGTTCGCGATGATCTATGGCCGTACAATGCCAGAGTGCGCGCGCGCATTTCAACCGCGCTAGTCCCACCGTGTGAATCGACCGACACATGTTCATATAAAAAGTAACGTAACAGTGCTGTGATAACAAACAAAAATAAATTTGAATGGAAAAAAATTACCAGAAAAGTTTTACACCTAGCTGCTGGCTGGCCAAAAGTGAGTTCTAAATTCGTATTTTTTTTTTTATTTCTGTTTCATATTTATTTACGCGCTCAGTTTTATTTTTTATTTGCAAGTTTGAAAGTGAATGTGTATCTGCGAATTCATGAATTTAATTGAATGTCTTTGAATTCTATCTTTCGCTTACTTTTTAACAAGGTCATTTAGCTGGAACTAGCTTGCAGATCGACTTATAATGGTGTCTTATAATTGAGTTCTGTAGGCTCAACAAGGTTTAATAGATCTCTAGGTTTCACTTAGCCCTTACCTATTGCTTTACTCGGTACTAGCGGCCCGCCCCGGCTTCGCACAGTTAAATACAGGTTTATAACTCTATAGCCTATGTTCATCAAAATCTGAGGAATCATATTAATAGGCGATGTGACTTGCAACCCATCACTATTTTGATTCCGTTATTCACCTAATGCCCACCAACATGCTAAACGTAGCCTTTCAGGTCTTATAGGCCTAGACTCTGTCTACCCCGCAAGGGAAAAGACGTGATACTATGTATGTAGTAATATCGGAGCCTATTCAATGCAGCAATATAATAACCAAAAAATAATCAAATGTTTCCTATTTATAATTATTAGTGTAGATATGTACCTAATGAGGTATTTTTTATGACTTGACCCTGAAATAAAGAATGCTTTCGATATTACGTTGGGCTGTACTGTAGTAGATAGAGTCCGTGTAAGTAGCCTCATATAATTTTCGCAATGTATATACAAATTATAAAAATATGTGGAAGATTTAAGAATAGAACGACAAATATATTCCTAATAATTTTGTGTAAACGTTGCGTTTTTAGTTAAACCAATAGATTAAAAAGCAGAATAAGATTATTAATTACAATTATCATCAAAATGTCATTATAGAAGAAATTTTATTTTTCAAAAATAAATTAATAAGTATGTCATATACATATACCTAGTTAATTAATATCTCAGATCTCTATTTGTCTAACTTTGCGGCGATCATTTGTGTGATCATTTGCACTAAATTTGTGCTTATAATTGAGATAGATAAATTAGATTAAGTCACTAGTTATTTTTTTATTCAGTTGATGAATATTATCAGTAAACTTAATATAGGTACACATTGATAAAAAAATAAGGATGAGTGTGTACGACTACTCATTTTACGACATACTTGTGTTTTCTTATCGTTTCTATTTGCTTAAGTAGTAAAATATTTTTTTATTATACTAGCGTTTAAATGCAATGCGCAAAATGACTACGCAATCTTACAGTTATTTTATATATATACCGTACCCTACACGTACTTCTAATCCTATATCCTCCTATTGGGGCAAAGGGCACACACAAAATCACGCCAATTGTGTCTATTCAATGCTACATTTATGATTTCGCTCCAGGTGAGACCTTGTTTCTTTGCCTCTGCTGCTCTGCTCTGATTTTAAGGACAGTGCGACGCCTCTTTTCTTTAGGGTATCCACGCTTACGTACATACCTACACATAGTTTATCTATAATAATACTCTTACGTAACTAACTGTACAGATATTTTACTATTGAAAAATTTTACAATCTACCTTTCAAGATATTTCTAATCTAAAGAAAAGTATTAATAATTCCATAAATATAACAATAGCCCTTCCAATTTGACAAAAGAAAGAAGATTTAATTAGGAAATAGTGACTATACAAACCCTGTAAGTTTGTTAGCCTAGAGTCTCTCCTAAGATGTGTTCGCGACTTCATCAGGTCAATTGTAATAAGTATAAAAACTTGTAAATACTGAACATACATACATAGTATCATGTCTTTTTTCCTTGCGGATTAGACAGAGTCCAGGTCTATAAGACCTTATGGCCATAATTAGCATGTTGGAGGCAAAGAGAGGTAGTCTCGCCTATTGACATAATTTCGCAGATTTTAGCCTAATCCCTCGATCGTCTTTTACGATCTGCGCGGGAAGAGAAGCAGTTGGCACATTCTATGTTTTTTCTTTTCTCCCAGACCAGCATAGAAATACTGAAGAAATTTACAAAAGCGATGTTTTTGTCTCGCTATAAACTAAAACTATCTCGCTCTTTATTATGACGTTAATGATAGCAACGACATGATAGCGATAGCCGATAGACGTTTTTGCGGGCCCATGCTGCAGAAGTACTTTCATAGCAATTTCAAGCAAGAATCTCTCACCTCCTTAACTAAGCTATTTTTTACTTATTTACAGCTCAAAATCACAGAGCAAATTAACAATTAATCATTGAAGTTATAGAACCTGCCTTCATTTGTCAAGGATCAGCATACAATTTAGATCGTAAAATAATTTCGTATTGCATCCATCTCTCCCATGCTGGTCTGGGAGAAAAGAAAAAAACGTAGAATGTAAGTGCAAGCCGTAAAAGCCGGCTAGGGTAATGGGATCGGAAATAAGGAATCAGGTTTAATAGGCGATGCGGCTAGCAACCTATCACTATATTGATTTCTATTCCACCTACACGCTCACTAATAGGTGCACTAAATGTGGCCCTTGGATCTTATGGCCCTAGGCTCTGTCTACCCCGTCAGGGATAAAGACGTGATAATTTGTATATGTTTGTATTGCATCTAGTAAATTGAACAGGTTATGAAATAATTGTAACAATTTATTTGAACGTAAACTTTGGCAAGTAATACTCTTTTCATAGGAATTAAATAGAAATAAGCTTTGACCATCATTTGTACTGTTAAATATAAATTTAAATATAACTTTTCAAGTATATTTAAGGGACAACGAAGTATATGTCAAGATAGGCGGTAATAACGTGCTTTGTACATATTTATCCACACATCGTTAAAACATGAACAAGACGTGTATAATAATTATTTGCAGACACATTCTGACAAGCAGCACGCACGTGCTTGTAGAAACTGGAACTAATTGTATTATGTACCGTGACAAAAACACACATTATAAGGAAACTCTGATGTAGAAGAAAGATTTGTCGTTCTTTTTTTTTTAATTCTTTGTTTTAGTATAGATATAGGGGCAGCATTCACACTCGTAGCATTGGCGAGCTCCGTGGCGCAGTGGTCAACACGCCAGCTCGCGACGCGAGGGTGCTCGGGTTCGATACCCAGTCAGGTCATGATAGAAAACGATCTTTTTCAGATTGACCTGGGTTTTAAATGTTTATCTATATAAGTAACTATTATAAAATATAGTATCGTTGAGTTAGTATCCTATGACACAAGTTTATAACTGCCTCCGTGGTCCAGTGGGTAAGGCGTTTGCCTGTAGATCCGGGGGTCGTGGGTTCGATTCCCACGGGAAGCATACTTTGTTTAGTTACAGTTTGGTTAGGACATTGCAGGCTTGAATCACCTGATTATCTGATAATATAAGATGATTCCGTGCCTCGGAAGGCACGTTAAGCTGTTCGTCCCGGCTGCCATCTGGTAGTCATTAAAGAAACCACATCAGAGGCCGAGAGGCGGTTCCGAAGAATTCTGACACCAGGGTGTGCATGATATGTCCCTATTTATTTATTATTTAGCATACAGTGCCGACCACAAATAGGGAAAGGCAAAGAATAATAAGAAGAAGTTTTAGTATTTAATATCTTATGAGGGTATACTCACCATCCTCAACCAAACCACCCAGGGTTTAGTTGTGGTAGAGCCACAACTAAACCACATAGTAATTTTTGCTAGAAGCGCGAATGGGCCGGCTCGTTCGGGTAGTACCACACTGTCACAGAAAATGGACGTTTCAGTAGAAGCTTTACCGTACCTATGCTATGTTTGGTGAATGAGAGAGCCGCATGCCCATCCTTTCCCTATTTTCTCCCACTATGTCCTTTCTACAACTCCTTTTAGGCCGGCAACGCTACTGTTACACCTTGGTGTTGCAGTTGTCCATGGGCAGGACAGCGCTGATTGTTTACCATCAGGTAGGCGATCAGCGCTGATCGCTGACAGCGCTGACTCCCTTGCTCGTTTGCCGTACTATATCATAAAAAAAAAAAGAAAAAAGCTCGTACGTAAATATTTTATACAAAATGTAACAAAACAAGGAGATAATTATTTTGAAATACACAAAAATATAAAACGCACAGTCAAACATTATATTTTAATATGAAGGCAAGGTTAATCAATGAAATGGATGAGTTTGTTCTTAAATTCGTTTTATCTTTTTCTGTTAAAATTATTCAATATGTGTGTTTTATTTGAGTATTTATTCTCATAGGTGGAGATGAAAAGCAAAATGTGTTTTCTCGGGACTAATATAAGTTAAAGACTTTTCTTTCGGCAATATTCTCAGAATACTTAGCTTCACAAAATATACAAATACAAATATGAAGTTCAAAAAGAGATACATGTATCTAATTTTGAATAAAAATCTTTGACTTTGACTTCACTCAGGAGTCTATTTTATAATGCGAGGGATGGTGCATGGTCGATTGACCGTGTCACCTACTTGAAATGATGATGATGAATGCGAGGGATTCTATGACAGACGCCATAGTTCCACTCTGGATTCAAAATAATGCCCTCATCTTATGAGTATTATGTTATTCCCTTGCGACTCAATCTACTAAAATACGATAGTAATTTCCGTGTTTAAACCAACTTAAATATCTAAAAATAATGTAAATCACTTCCGTTTTGCTCCATTATCACATAACCACCAGGCATATTTTGCTTTTAATTTTTATAAAGTAATCTTAATAAAATATTGTAATAATTAAGTAAGTTTCTTTCTGCAAGTTTCAAGGAAAATCGCGAAATCTTTTGTAGTCAATCAAGTTTATGCACACTTTCGGAGGAACCCGAGAAATTGTTGAATAAATTCTTAAGCAAAATGTTTAACTTATTTGAAATATAGCTATGCTATGTTATGTTTAGGATGTAGAACTATCCTTTGAGTGACCATGATCTGAAAAAAAAGTTCAAACTAAACCAATTCTGAGCGGTTCAAACTGGTTCACGTTTTATGACGGACTATTACAAAATGCCGAATTATTAATTATTCAAATACATAAAAATTTCATTAGCTAGGTTTAAGTTTGATTGGGATGATCTTATGTATAGTTAAAATATCGAAATCTAAACATTTCATATATATTTACTTATACTTGATGCAATATTCAAGGTCCATTTAAATCAAGCGCAATATTTTATGAACCGACACGCTCCTCAAAATATTATTCCAATCTTGTAGGCCAAAGAAATGCTTTAGTAGCAAATTTTAAGAGCTATTTTTTGTTTTGTTTTCATTCAAAATACTTTTTTTTTATTATTAAAATTGATAAATCAGCTGTTTTGATGGTCGAGGTCAGTTACATAGTCCAATAGTAGATAATAGTAAAAAGTTGTAGGCCAAAAAGTTGTATACAAGACGTTTTTTTAGGGTTCCGTTTAATTTTTTTTTTAATTTTTTACGGAGTACATTAAAAATTAAAAAAAAAATCAAATTAAAAAAAATATTATATAATTATTAATATGTTCGTCTGTCTGTCTGTCACCAGGCTGTATCTCATGAATCGTGATAGTTAGACAGTTAAAACAACAAATACTAAAAAAATAGAATAAAATCAATATTTAAGGGTCAATATCGAGCAAAAACAACAAAAAAAAAACACGTTTGTTGTATGGGAGCCCTACACAACAAACGTGTTTTTTTTTTAAGTGAATATATAATATTTAATTATATATTCACTATAAAAATAAGTAATTAAATTAAAATTAAATTAATATTGGGGGCTCTCATACAATAGACATGATTTATTGCCGTTTTTATAAATAACGGTACGGAACCCTTCGTGCGCGAGTCCGACTCGCACTTGGCCGGTTTTTTTCGTCTGTTTTTCTAAATGTTGAGAACCAGATATCTCGAAAACTAGCGTATCGATTTTTATTTTTTTTTATTTTTCTATCTTATATGTGCTAGCCTTAAAAATATTTGCGTTGCTTATTTTAACTCTTATTTTAACCAATTGGAATTATATAATCACCAAACGACTAGTATGCAGATTCATGGTATTTTCCGGTGTGAAATAAACTTCGGTTATAAAACCAAAACCGTCTACCAGTATCAATGAATGAACATATAGGAATTACATAATAATTATATACATTTAGTTACTGATCATATTACTAAATATTTTTCTCCAAGGATCAATAAGCGATTACGATGACACAAAAATACTTCCCATGATACCCTCATGAGCACAGTGGATGTCCATTGCGGATGTCCCAATAAGGACGTTCATTTATTTTAACATATGTTCCTAATGTTAGTATTGTGTTCAGTATCATGTATTGTATACATGTCATCAGTATCATGGACACTTAAAATAGTGCATTCAATAATTTAAGACACATGGATAGATTTTATATT